>CM059429.1:168728273-169328273 GCA_030390025.1 Squalus acanthias | reverse complement strand
ATGAGCCAATCAAGCTCGGCTTCCCTCCAACAATGTTCAATGGAGAAAGGTGGCTGATTGTTCTAGTGCATTGTATCTGTGGCTCTTATAGACAGTTCGTAGAGCAAGGCAGCAGTGTTTGCAGACACCAACATACAGGGCTCCATTAGTTTATGGTATTTGAACACAAACCTGGAGGCAAAAATGTAAACAAGGGTTAACATACCAGGCATTCATTCCTTGGGGTGTCACCACCCTTTTCACACACTGGATGTCATCTGTGATGTTATCATTGATAAAATCTACAAAGAAAAATAAAATGTGATATTAAAATCAATCAGTTGAATGTTCACGTGTGAAGTGAGTGCTGATTTTTGTCGCCTGTGTTTTTTGGTTTGGCAAAGTGTGTTCTGTCCTTTAAAAAAAAATGTGGCTGTGCTCCAGATTTCCAGAAGTACACTGAATACTTAATTTCTGGGAATTTTTGTTTTCTCTGCTCTGTTCCACAGTTGTGCAGCGTGACGGCTGAGCTATAAAGCTGTCCCATCAGACAGCCTTAGGTTCAGTTGAGGGAGCCGCTCTCAGGGGTATCAGTCTCGACAAGATCAGCAGTGAATCAACGTGAGAATCTGGGTTACAAATTGTGCCAAACCGGTAAGTGACTCAGAGTACGTTAACCAGAATTTATTCAAATAGTTCATTCCTTACAGTTAATAACTTAATGACATTCTCTCAATATTGCCCGTTCTAAATTTAAATTTAATGGACACCTCTTATCCCTCATCTTGGTGACTCTTCCAGTTTTTCATCATAGAATCATAGAGTGCATAAGGTGGCTATTCAGCCCATCGTGCCTGTGCTGGCTCTTTGAAAGAACTCTCCAATTAGCCCCACATCTCTGCTCTTTTCAAATATTTATCCAATTCCTTTTTCAAAGTTACTATTGAATCTGCTTCCTCCATCCTTTCAGGCTGAGCATTTCAGGTTGCAGCAAATCCCAAAATTCCCTTTTTGAATCCCTGTTGTGGTTATCTTTCGCCCAATATACTACCCAGATGCCTCTATTACGCATATTGGTAATGACCAATTTATATAGGAACTCAGGAGCAGCGGGAGTCAGGGACCAGTCGTATTTGGTAGAAATTGGTCACCATCAGGTCGATTCTCCGGGCGGAAAACGGGGGCCAAAAAATGACCCATTTGGCAGAGCTATGCCCTGCAACCCAGGGACACCTGAGAATCAATCAGTGCCATATTGGGCTGCTGCGGTTGAGGAAGAAGGCCCAGTGTTATCTTCTCAGGGACAACTTGGGACGACGGCCTTGTCAGCGATGCCCACAACACAAGAATTAATGAATAATAAATCACATTATATTCCGAGTGGCAGTTTCAGCTGGCACTCAATGACCTTCCTGAACACGAGCACCCCGTCACCCACACTAATTATATAAATTACCCTGAGCTGAGGTAAAGGCAAGGGGCCGGGCGGAAGGCCCACTGAAGACCCGCGGCCAGCGTGGCAACGAGGGTAATCCAGGCCCACGCCTCAAGAGATGAACTTGAAAAGCACTGACTAAAACATTGCTGCTAGGGGACAGTGAAAGAGATGTTTTGATTTTGATTGGTACGTGGAAGAGATTTAATTTGCATCTCACTCACCCACTGCAGCAGTATTAATCAAACTTTAAACATAGAAGATAGGAGCAGGAGTAGGCCATTCGGCCCCTCGAGCCTGCTCCGCCATTTAATGTGATCATGGCTGATCATCCAAATTCAGTACCCTGTCCCTGCTTTCTCCCCATATCCCTTGATCCCCTTAGCCTTAAGAAATATATCTAACTCCTTCTTGAATATATTTAATGAATTGGCCTCAACTGCCTTCTGTGGTAGAGAATTCCACAGGTTCACCACTCTCTGGGGGAAGAAATTCCTCCTCATCTCAGTCCTAAATGGCGAAGACCTTATCCTTAGTGTGTGACCCCTAGTTCTGGACTCCCACGCCATCAGAAACAGCCTTCCTATATCTCGTCTGTCTAGTCCTGTTAGAATTTTATAAGTTTCAATGAGATCCCCTCTCATTCTTCTAAACTCTAGCGAATATAATCCTAATTGACCCAGTCTCTCGTCATACGTCATTCTTGCCATCCCAGGTATCAGTCTGGTGAATCTTCGCTGCACTCCCTCCATGGCAAGAACATCCTTCCTTAGATAACGTGACCAAAACTGCACATAATACTCAAGGTGTGGTCTCACCAAGGCCCTGTACAACTGCAGCAAGACATCCTTGCTCCTGTACTCGAATCCTCTTGCTATGAAGGCCAACATACATTTTGCCTTCTTAACCGCCTGCTGCACCTGCATGCTTACCTTCAGCGACTGATGCACAAGGACACCCAGGTCTCGCTGTACTTCCTCTTTTCCTAATCTATTGCTGTTCAGATAATAATCTGTCTTCCTGTTTTTGCCACCAAAGTGGATAACCTCGCATTTATCCACATTATACTGCATCTGCCATGCATCTGCCCAATCACCCAACCTGTCCAAATCATACTGGAATTTCTCTGCATCCTCCTCACAGCGCACACGCCCACCCAGCTTTGTGTCGTCTGCAATCTTGGAGATATTACATCTAGTTCCCTCGTCTAGATCATTAATATATATATATTGTGAATAACTAGGGTCCTAGCACCGATCCCTGCGGTACCCCACTAGTCACTGCCTGCCACTCGGAAATAGACCCGTTTATTCCAACTCTTTGCTTCCTGTCTGCCAACCAGTTTTCTATCCAAGTCAGTACCTCACCCCCAATCCCATGTGCTTTAACTTTGCACGCTAATCTCTTATGCAGGACCTTATCGAAAGCCTTCTGAAAGTCCAAATACACCACATCCACTGTTTCTCCCTTATCTATTCTACCAGTTACATCCTCAAAAAATTCCAGTAGATTAGTCAGGCATGATTTACCTTTTGTAAATCCATGTTGACTTTGTCCGATCCTGCCACTGTTTTCCAAGTGCTCTGATATTACATCTTTTATAATGGACTCTAGCTTTTTCCCCACTACCGATGTCAGGCTTACTGGTCTATAATTCCCCGTTTTCTCTCTACCACCTTTTTTAAATAGTGGGGTTACATTAGCTACCCTCCAATCCATGGAAACTGTTCCAGAGTCGATAGAATTTTGTAAGATGACTAGCAATGCATCTACTATTTCTTGGGCCACTACCTTAAGTACCCTAGGATGTAGATTATCAGGCCCTGGGGATTTATCGGCCTTCAATCCCGTCAATTTCCCCAACACCATTTCCCTACAAATACTGATTTAATTCAGTTCCTCCCTCTCATTAGACCCTATGTTCCCCGACATCTCTGGGAGTTTATTTGTGTCCTCCTTTGTGAAGACAGAACCAAAGTATGTATTTAATTCATCAGCCATTTCTTTGTTCCCCATTATAAATTCCCCTGATTCTGACTGCAAGGGACCTACGCTTGACTTCACCACTCTTTTTCTCTTCACATATCTATAGAATCTTTTACAGTGAGTTTTTATGTTCCCTGCAAGTTTACTCTCATACTCTATTTTCCCCCCTCTTAATTAATCTTTTTGTCCTCCTTTGATGAATCCTAAACTGCTCCCAATGCTCAGGTTTGCTGCTTTTTCTGGCCAATTTATATGTCCTCTCCTTGGATCTTATGCTATCACTAATTTCCCTTGTTAGCCATGGTTGAGTCACCTTTTTTGCTTTATTTTTATGCCAAACAGGGATGAACAAATTCTGTAGTTCATCCATGTGATCTTTAAATGTTTGCCATTGCCTATCCACCGTCAACCCTTTAAGTAACATTCCCCAATCCATCCTAGCCAACTCACACCTCATACCATCGTAGTTTCCTTTATTTAAATTCAGTACCCTAGTCTCTGATTCAACTATTACTTCACTCTCCATCTTCATGAAAAATTCTATCATATTATGATCGCTCCTCCCCAAGGGGCCTCGCACAACAAGATTGCTAATTAATTCTTTCTCATTACATAATACCTAGTCTAAGATGGCCTGATCTCTTGTTGGTTAAGAACATAAGAAATAGCAGCAGGAGTAGACCAATCGGCCCCTCAAGCCTGCTCCGCCATTCAATAAGATCATGGCTGATCTGATCCTAACCTCAAATCTAAAGAACACAAGAAGTCGGAGCAGGACCCGGCTACTCAGCCCCTGGGCCCGCTCCGCCACCCACAGGGCCTTGACCGATCCGAACTCAGCCTCATGTCCAATTTCCTGCCTGCTCCCCGTAACCCCTGATTCCCTTTACTTCTTGGAAACTGTCTATTTCTGTTTTAAATTTATTTAATGATGTAGCTTCCACAGCTTCCTGGGGCAGCAAATTCCACAGACCTACTACCCTCTGAGTGAAGAAGTTTCTCCTCATCTCAGTTTTGAAAGAGCAGCCCCTTATTCTAAGATTATGCCCCCTAGTTCTAGTTTCACCAATCCTTGGGAACATCCTTACCGTATCCACCCGATCAAGCCCCTTCACAATCTTATATGTTTCAATAAGATCGCCTCTCAGTCTTCTGAACTCCAATGAGTAGAGTCCCAATCTACTCAACCTCTCCTCATATGTCCACCCCCTCATCCCCGGGATTAACCGAGTGAACCTTCTTTGTACTGCCTCGAGAGCAAGTATGTCTTTTCTTAAGTATGGACACCAAAACTGTATGCAGTATTCCAGGTGCGGTCTCACCAATACCTTATATAACTGCACCAATACCTCCCTGTTTTTATAATCTATCCCCCTAGCAATAAAAGCCAACATTCCGTTGGCCTTCTTGATCACCTGCTGCACCTGCATACTAACTTTTTGATTTTCTTGCACTAGGACCCCCAGATCCCTTTGTACTGCAGTACTTTCCAGTTTCTCGCCATTAAGATAATAACTTGCTCTCTGATTTTTCCTGCCAAAGTGCATAACCTCACATTTTCCAATATTGTATTGCATCTGCCAAATCTCCGCCCACTCACCCAGCCTGTCAATATCCCCTTGTAGGTTTTTTATGTCCTCCTCACTTTCTACTTTCCCTCCCATCTTTGTATCATCTGCAAACTTTGATATGTTACACTCGGTCCCCTCCTCCAAATCGTTAATATAGATTGTAAAGAGTTGGGGACTCAGCACCAACCCCTGCGGAACACCACTGGCTACTGGTTGCCCGTCCGAGAATGAACCATTTATCCCAACTCTCTGCTTCCTGTTAGATAACCAATCCTCCACCCATGCCAGAATATTACCCCCAATCCAGTGATTTTTTATCTTGAGCAATAATCTTTTATGTGGCACCTTGTCGAATGCCTTCTGGAAGTCTAAATACACTACGTCCACTGGTTCCCCTTTATCCACCCTGTACGTTATGTCCTCAAAGAACTCAAGCAAATTTGTCAGACATGACTTCCCCTTCATAAAGCCATGCTGACTTTGTCCTATTAAATTATGTTTATCTAAATGTTCCGTTACTGTCTCCTTAATAATAGACTCCAAAATTTTACCCACCACAGATGTTAGGCTAACTGGTCTATAATTTCCAGCCTGCTGCCTACTACCCTTTATAAATTAGCAGTTTTCCAATCTGCCGGGACCTTTGCTGATAAGAACATAAGAACATAAGAAATAGGAGCAGGAGTAGGCCAATTGGCCCCTTGAGCCTGCTCCGCCATTCAATAAGATCATGGCTGATCTGATTCTAACCGCCAATCTACTATCACAGAACCATCTCCTGAACCTAACAGAATTGGACACACGAAATAGGAGCAGGATCAGGCTACACGGCCCCTGGGCCCGCTACGCTACCCACAGGGCCTTGACCGATCCGAACCTAGACTCATGTCCAAATTCCTGCCCGCTCCCCGTAACCCTTAATTCCCTTTACTTCTCGGAAACTGCCTATTTCTGTTTTAAATTTATGTAATGATGTAGCTTCTACAGCTTTTTGGGGCAGCATATTCCATGGACCTACCACCCTCTGAGTGAAGTAGTTCCTTCTCATCTCAGTTTTGAAAGAGCAGCCCCTTATTCTAA
Source organism: Squalus acanthias (assembly GCA_030390025.1). Taxonomy (NCBI): domain Eukaryota; kingdom Metazoa; phylum Chordata; class Chondrichthyes; order Squaliformes; family Squalidae; genus Squalus; species Squalus acanthias. The sequence continues at coordinate 169,322,222 of CM059429.1, read as the reverse complement.
GACTATGCCCCCAGTTCTAGTTTCACCCATCATCGGGAACATCCTCCCCGCATCCACCCGATCCAACCCCTTCAAAATCTTATATGTTTTAATAAGATCGCCTCTCATTCTTCTGAACTCCAATGAGTAGAATCCCAATCTACCCAACCTCTCCTCATATGTCCATCCCCTCATCCCCGGGATTAACCGAGTGAACCTTCTGCTGAGTCCAGGGAATTTTGGAAAATTATTACCAAAGCATCCACAATTCCTACTGTCACTTCCCTCAAGACCCTAGGATGTAAGCCATCAGGTCCAGGGGATTTATCCGCCTTGAGTCCCATTATTTTACTGAGTACCAATTCCTTAGTAATTTTAATCGTATTTAGCTCCTCCCACCCTAAAGCCCCCTGTTTGTCCAGTGTTGGGATATTCTTAGTGTCCTCTACCGTAAAGACTGAAACAAAATATTTGTTCAGCATTTTTGCCATCTCCATGTTTCCCACCATTAATTTCCCGGTCTCATCCTCTAAGGGACTTACTTTTGCCTTAGCCACCCTTTTTCTTTTTATATAACTATAGAAACTCTTGCTATCTGTTTTTATATTTTTTGCTAATTTATATTCATAATCTATCTTCCCTTTCTTAATCAATACTTTAGTTACTTTTTGCTGTCTTTTGAAGACTTCCCAATCTTCTATCCTCCCACTAAGTTTGGCTACCTTATATGTCCTTGTTTTTAGTCGGATACTATCCTTAATTTCTTTACTTAGCCACGGATGGCTGTCATTTCTTTTACACCCTTTTTTCCTCAGTGGAATTTTTTTTTTGAAAGTTGTAAAATAACTCCTTAAATGAACACCACTGCTCATGGACTGTTTTACCCTTTAATCTATTTTCCCAGTCCACTTTAATCAATTCTGCTCTCATACCATTATAGTCTCCTTTATTCAAGCTAAGTATGCTTGTTTGAGAACCAACCTTCTCACCCTCTAATTGGATATGGAATTCAACCATGTTATGGTTACTCATTCCAAGGGGATCCTTAACTAGGACATTATTAATTAATCCTGACTCATTACACAGGACCAGGTCCAAGGTTGCTTGCCCCCTTGTAGGATCACTTACATACTGCTCAAGAAATCCATCCCTAATACACTCAATAAACTCTTCCTCAAGGCTGCCCTGCCCAATTTGATTTGTCCAGTTAATATGATAGTTAAAATCCCCCATAATTATAGCTGTTCCCTTATTACATGCCCCAATTATTTCCTGATTAATACTTCTTCCAGCAGAGTTGCAACTATTAGGAGGCCTATATACTACTCCCACTAGTGTTTTTTTCCCCTTATTATTCCTTATCTCCACCCAAACTGTTTCATTATCCTGATCCTTTGACCCAATATCATTTCTCTGTATTACAGTGATTCCTTCCTTTATTAACATAGCCACCCCACCTCCCCTTCCTTCCTGCCTGTCCTTCCTGATCGTTAAATAACCTGGTATGTTTAATTCCCAGTCGTTGTCACCCTGCAGCCATGTTTCTGTAATGGCCACAAGATCATACCGATACGTAGTTATTTGTGCCGTTAACTCGTCCATTTTGTTACGAATGCTACGTGCATTCAGATAAAGAACTTTCAAATATGTTTTGTGACACTTAATTCCTGCTTTTTCCTTTTTTAACACTTTACCTTTTACTCCATACCTTCTGTCCCTTCCTTACATGCTTTCCTCTGTCTCCCTGCTCAGGTGCCCAACCGCCTGCCACTTTAGTTTAAACCCTCCCCAACAGCACTAGCAAACACTCCCCCTAGGACAGCCGCCCCGGCCCTGCCCAGGTGCAGACCGTCCGGTTTGTACTGGTCCCACCTCCCCCTTGAATCCCTCCCCCTTGTACCATTCCTCCAGCCACGTATTAATTTGAAATATCCTCCTATTTCTACTCTGACTAGCGTGTGGCACTGGTAGCAATTCTGAGATTACTACCTTTGAGGTCCTATTTTTTAATTTACCTCCTAACTCCCTATATTCAGCTTTTAGGACCTCATCCCCTTTTTTACCTATATCGTTGGTGCCTATGTGCACCACGACAACTGGCTGTTCGCCCTCCCCCTCCAAAATGTTCTGTAGCCGCTCCGAGACGTCCTTGACCCTTGCACCAGGGAGGCAACACACCATCCTGGAGTCTCGGTTACGGCCGCAGAAACGCCTATCTATTCCCCTTACAATTGAGTCCCCTATCACTATAGCTCTACCACTCTTTTTCCTCCCAGGCTATGCAGCAGAGCCACCCATGGTGCCAGGAAGTTGGCTGCTGCTGTCTTCCCCTGATAAGTCATCCCCCACAACAGTATTCAAAGTGGTATATCTGTTTGAGAGAGGGATGTCCACAGGGGACCCCTGCACTACCTGCCTGCACCTCTTACTCTGCCTGGTGGTCACCCATTTACTTCCTGCCTGTGCACCCTTTGCCTGCGGTGTGACCAACTCTCTAAACATGCTATCCACAAGGTTCTCAGCATCGCGAATGCTCCAATACTCCTCCATCCACAGCTCCAGCGTCGCAATGCGGCCTGTCAGTAGCTGCAGCTGGATACACTTCCCGCACACATGGTTGTCAGGGACACTGGAAGGGTCCCTGATTTCCCACATCGAGCAGGAGGAGCATAACACGGGGCTGGGCTGTCCTGTCATGACTTACCCTTTAATTAATTGAACTTCAATTAAATCAAATCAATACCACCAATTACACTCAATTAAATGATATTCTCAAGGGCCCTTGGTTACTAGCACTAGAAACTATATCCACAAAATTAAGACCTTCTAAACTTTATAAACTATGAACCTTAACTGTCAAACTATAGAGTAGTATAAATACTTACCTAGCCGTACTCACCCAATCAGCTGCTCCCTCCTGCCCGCGTCACGTTTTGAATCGTGACGTGGCTCTGGAATGCCGCCGCCGGTCTGAGATTGGTAAGCCTGTGAAAGTGAGTTCAAATACTCACTGGGCCTCCGGTCTCTCCACTCCCGACACCAGCTTGTAAATGAAAAGCCCGCGAAAGTGAGTTCAAATACTCACTGGACCTCCGGTCTCTCCGCTCCCGACACCAGCCTGTAAATGAAAAGCCCGCGAAAGTGAGTTCAAATACTCACTGGGCCTCCGGTCTCTCCGCTCCCGACACCAGCTTGTAAATGAAAAGCCCGCGAAAGTGAGTTCAAATACTTCCTGGACCTCTGGTCTCTCCGCTCCCAACACCAGCCTGTAAATGAAAAGCCCGCGAAAGTGAGTTCAAATGCTCACTGGACCTCCGGTCTCTCCGCTCCCGACACCAGCCTGTAAATGAAAAGCCCGCGAAAGTGAGTTCAAATACTCACTGGGCCTCCGGTCTCTCCGCTCCCGACACCAGCTTGTAAATGAAAAGCCCGCGAAAGTGAGTTCAAATACTTCCTGGACCTCCGGTCTCTCCGCTCCCAACACCAGCCTGTAAATGAAAAGCCCACGAAAGAGAGTTCAAATACTCACTGGACCTCCGGTCTCTCCGCTCCCGACAACAGCCTGTCTTCGACATAATGGTCCAGGAAGCCATCCCGTATACACTCCAGGAATTACTCTTCCACAGTAGTTCATCCATGCGATCTTTAAATGTTTGCCATTGCCTATCCACCGTCAACCCTTTAAGTAACATTCCCCAATCCATCCTAGCCAACTCGCGCCTCATACCATCGTAGTTTCCCTTATTTAAATTCAGTACCCTAGTCTCTGAGTCAACTACTACTTCACTCTCCATCTTCATGAAGAATTCTATCATATTATGATCGCTCCTCCCCAAGGGGCCTCGCACAACAAGATTGCTAATTAATCCTTTCTCATTACATAATACCCAGTCTAAGATGGCCTGATCTCTAGTTGGTTCCTCAACATATTGGTCCAGGAAGCCATCCCGTATACACTTCAAGAATTCCTCTTCCACAGTATTGTTACTAATTTGGTTAGCCCAATCTATATGTAGATTAAAGGCGCCCATGATAACTGCTGTGCCCTTACTGCATGCATCCCTAATTTCCCGTTTAATGCCATCCCCAACCTCAGCATTACTGTTTGGGGATCTGTATACAACTCCCACTAACGTTTTCTGCCCCTTGGTATTTCTCAGCTCTACCCATACAGATTCTACATCACCAGAGCTAATATCCTTCCTCACTATTGTGTTAATCTCCTCTTTAACCAGCAGTGCTACCCCACCTTCTTTTCCTTTTTGCCTGTCCTTCCTGAATATTGAATACCCCTGGATGTTGAATTCCTAGCCTTGGTCACCCTGGAGCCATGTTTCCGTAATCCCAATTATATCATATCTGTTTACATCTATTTGCGCTGCTAAGTCATCCACCTTATTATGAATGCTCCTCGCATTAAGACACAAAGCCTTCAGGCTTGTTTTTTTAACACTCTTAGACCTTTTAGAATTATTGTTTACTGTGGCCATGTTTGATTTACACCCTTGATTTCTCTGACTTCCACTTTTGCTTTTCTCCTTCCTCTCTTTTGCTTCTATCCTTGCTTCCCTTTCCTCTGTCTCCCTGCACAGGTTCCCAAATCCCCTGCCATTTTAGTTTAAACCCTCCCCAACAGCACGAGCAAACACTTCCCCTAGGACATCGGTCCCGGCCCTGCCCAGGTGCAAATAATCCAGTTTGTACTGGTCCCACCTCCTCCAGAACCGGGTCCAATGTCCCAGGAATTTGAATCCCTCCCCCTTGCACCATTCTTCTAGCCACGTATTCATCTGAAATATCCTTCTATTTCTACTCTGACTAGTACGTGGCACTGGTAGCAATCCTGAGATTACTACCTTTGAGGTCCTATTTTTTAATTTACCTCCTAACTTCCTATATTCAGCTTTTCGGACCTCATCCCGTTTTTTACCTATATCGTTGGTACCTATATGCACCACGACAACTGGCTGTTCACCCTCCCCCTCCAGAATGCCCTGCAGCTGCTCCGAGACATCCTTGACCCTTGCACCAGGGAGGCAACATACCATCCTGGAGTCTCGTTTGTGGCCGCAGAAACGTCTATCTATTCCCCTTACGATAGAATCCCCTATCACTATAGCTCTCCCGCTCTTTTTCCTCCCGTCCTGTGCAGCAGAACCACGCATGGTGCCAGGAAGATGGTTGCTGCTGCCTTCCCCCGATAAGCCATCTTCCTCAACAATATCCAAAGCGGTATATCTATTTGAGACGGGGATGGCCTCAGGGGACCCCTGCACTACCTGCCTGCGCCTCTACTCTGCCTGGCGGTCACCCATTTCCTTCCTGCCTGTGCAGCCTTTACCTGCGGTATGACCAACTCATTAAACATGAGATCCATGACGTCCTCAGCATCGCGAATGCTCCAGTATGTATCCATTCGCAGCTCCAGCGCCGCAATGCGGTCTGCCAGTAGCTGCAGCTGGATACACTTACCGCACACATGGTCGTCAGGGACACAGGAAGTGTCCCTGATTTCCCACATAGTGCAGGAGGAGCATGCCACGGGGCCGAGCTGTGCTGCCATGACTTACCCTTTAATTAATTTAAATTAAATTAAATCAAATCAATACCATAAATTACACTACAATTAAATGATACAGTCAAGGGCCCTTGTTTACTAGCACTCCCTGCTACACAACTGAGATCTTAGAAACTATAACCACAAAATTAAGACCTTCTAAACTTTATAAACTATTAACCTTAACTGTCAAACTATAGTGTAGTATAAATACTCACCTGGCCATACTTACCCAATCAACTGCTTCCTCTTGCCCGCGTCACTTTTTGAATCGTCACGTGGCTCTGGAACGCCGCCGCCGGTCTGTGAGATTAAAAACCTCTGAAAAAAGCCTGCGAAAGTTAGTTTAAATATTCACTGTACCATCGCTCTCTCCGCTCCCGACACCGGCCTCTGAAAAAAAAGCCCGCGAAAGTGAGTTTAAATACTCACTGTACCGTCGCACTCTCCGCTCCCAACCCGCCTCTGCATTCTTTATGTAAAGAATGAATTCTCAACATCGACCCGCCATGCCGAAAACATGGGCCCCACAAATCTTGCAGTGAAAGTAATGCCCGCACAAGTTGGCCGCAGGCCATCCCACTGCTGCATAAGAACATAAGATAAGAAATAGGAGCAGGAGTCGGCCATACGGTCACTCGAGCCTGCTCCTTCATTCAATATGATCACAGCTGAGCTTCTGCCTCAACTCCCCTTTCCTGCCCAATCCCCATATAACCTGATTCCCTTAGTGCCCAAAAATCTATCGACCTCAGTCTTGAATATACTCATCGACTGAGCCCACTGGGAGAGAATTCCAAAGATTCATCAACCCTCTAAGTGAAGAAAGTTCTCCTCATCTCAGTCCTACGTCGGTATGCTTTGCGTCTGATGTAAGCCCTAAAATCGGGTGCAAAGCCGACCATGTTCAACCACGATGCTAACGGGATGTTGAGTAGATTCGCTATCGGCAATCAATGCCTCTTTGTTAGTTTTCCTCATATCACATATCGTTAAATCAGTGTGAAGTTTAGTAACCTTGGTCCAATCGAACAAAATTGGTTTCTCTTTACTTGTTCCCGAATTGTATTTCAGGAGCTTTGCAAACAGGGAGAAACACGAGGCATAATTCCAGATTAAAGCAGACTCGTTTATAGACTGCACTTCGTGTGATTACCAACAAGATGAAGACCTTTTTCATTCTCAGTTTGCTGCTCACAGTCGCACGTTTTCAGGAAATTCCAAGATGCGAGATGGCGATACACTTGACGTTCCATCAACTGGATGGATATCTTGAATACACACTGGCACAATGTGAGTTTCATGTTCTCTGCACTAGTAGATTGTAGCTGAAAGTCCTCGCCTCACCAGGCTCTAACCGCACTGTCCTTGTCTACTGATTCCTTTACATTATATTCAGTATGAATTGCACCATCTGTAGATTCTCTCGATGGTTTGAGTTGTTAAGCTCACTGCTTGGTGTGAGCTGAGACACACTGACCAAGCGATCCTAGTTTCAGCACAGGGCTGTGCTCAACTGATCTAGCTGATGGCGCACTATAATTAGCCTCAGCACCCCTGGGCTAGGGATGGAGAAATGGAGTAAGCAGGCTACCTGACAATGATGGCTACCAGAGACCTGTTGCTTGAAGGTGCAAACAGCCCACCCTGCAATGACTTAGAAATGTTGAAGCCTTCCTTCTACATCATCTGCCAAGCCACCCTTTAATATGTTTAATCTACTTCTCCCAAACTAGCTTAGAACATAAAACTGGGCGCTGTCTTGAGATAACTGCCCTGGAGGTCCTGCTTTTTAATCTAGTTAAATTCAAGTTGATCATGTTGCTCACACTTCCTTTCCATAAACTTCTCCACCATTTTGTTGTCACCTCCATCCTTCATTTATGTCGTTGTCACCTCCAGGGCGATTACTCCAATGCTCTTCCGGCCAGCCTCCTATCCTTTACTCTGCCGAGACTTTAGTTCATCCAAAATACTGCTGCCCGTATTCCATTCCACACTGCTTGTCTATCACCTCTTACTGACCTACAGTGGCTCCCAGTCTCTCGGTGTATCAAATCTCTCCATGGCCTCACCACTCTCTATTTCTGCAACCTCCTCCAGCCCTACAAACACCCTGAGCTCTCTTTCCTCTGACTCCAGTCTTCTGTGCATCCTCTCCTCCATTTACCCCACCAGTGGCAGCCATGCCTTCCGCTGCCTCGGTCCCATGCTCTGGAATTCCCTCCCTACATCTTCACCTTCTTCTCTTTCTTTAAGACCCTTCTTCAAACCCACCTCATCTCTCCTTCTTTGGTTCGGTGTCTGTTTTTCCTAATGCCTTAGCTAAGTGCCTTGGAATATTGGATCTGTCTTAAAGGGGTTATTCTGGCCAAAGGGTGAAAAGAGGTGCTAAATAGGTGCCGTGCTAATAAGACTAGCCTGTTGCAAAGTCTGGATTTAGCCTACAATTTTGGCCCTAATTGCTGCTTACTATAATTTGACCTTGCCTGGAGGGGCTGAACCGACACCTGCAGGTTTAGCACTCAACTGCTGATTAGACGCAGTTTTCGTGGAGCAGCATATGTGGGCTCCTCACACCCACTTCCACTGAAGGTGCGGAGTGCTCTGGCTGGCACACAGTGGCTCATTGCAGCATGGCTCAGGGACAGAGGGTGAGGGCGCACAGGTTCTCGGACACGGCACTGGAGGTCCTGGTGGAGGAGGTGGTGAGGAGGAGGGATGTCCTGTACCCGGAGGGGTAAGGACGCCAGCTCGCCCTCCTGTCCCTCTCTCCTGCAACAGCTGGTGCTGCTCACCCTGGCCTCATGTCCTCCTCCCATTCCTCATCCAAACCGAGGAGGACCCCTAGCAAGATGCCCATGACCAAGCACTCCCTTTCTCCTGGTGACTCCGATGAGGTTTCCAATAAGGTGGAGTAGCTCAGCACTCACGCTCTTTAGCTGAAGTCCTCAGAGAATTTCCAGAATAAATGTTGCTCAAGTGTTGGTGAAGACTTGACAAAGTGTCCCAGAAAGTCTCCTGATGTATTTCAGTGATTCTCTTCACAGCTCAAACAGCACTGACCATGAAATGGTGAGTTTCCCTTTAAGTGGTGAGTATCCCTTTAAGTTGCGTTTGAAATCGACATCAATGCCGTGTTTACTCCTGTTCAGCTGGTCGCTGTTAGGAAAGGACGTTAGTTGAAGCGCTAGCCGCCAAAATACCGTGCAGCCTCTTCAATGAGCACTAGCAGGCATTTTAAGTGGCAATCAGCTGTTTAACAAGCCTCCGCTCCTAGTGCTGGCTTCAACTCATTTCTTCTTCTTCTTAGGCAGTCCCTCGGAACCGAGGATGACTTGCTTCCACATTAAAAATGAGTTTGCAGGTGACTGATGAGTCCAATGCGGGACCTACAGTCTCTGTCACAGGTGGGGCAGACGGTGGTTGAAGGGGCGGGTGGGTGGGGTGCTTGGGTTGACGTACGCTCCTTGCGCTGCCTGCGCTTGGCTTCCGCTTACTCCCGTCAAAGAGACTCGAGGTGTTCGGCGCCTTCCCGGATGCTTCTCCTCTACTTTGTACGGTCTTGGGCCAGGGATTCCCAGGTGTCGGTGGGGATGTTACACTTTTTCAAGGAGGCTTTGTGGGTGTCCTTGAAGCGTTTCCTCTGCCCACCTGGGGCTCTCTTGAACATAAGAACATAAGAAATAGGAGCAGGAGTAGACCAATCGGCCACTCGAGCCTGCTCCGCCATTCAATGAGATCATGGCTGATCTGATCCAACCTCAACTCTAAAGAACACAAGAAGCAGGAGCTGGACCCGGCCACTCGGCCCCTGGGCTCGCTCCACCACCCACAGGGCCTTGACCGATCCGAACTCAAACTCATGTCCAATTTCCAGCCCGCTCCCCGTAACCCCTGATTCCCTTTACTTCTAGGAAACGGTCTATTTCTGTTTTAAATTTATTTAATGAAGTAGCTTCCACAGCTTCCTGGGGTAGCAAATTCCACAGACCCACTACCCTCTGAGTGAAAAAGTTTCTCCTCATCTCAGTTTTGAAAGAGGAGCCCCTTATTCTAAGATTATGTCCCCTAGTTCTAGTTTCACCCATCATTGGGAACATCCTCACCGCGTCCACCCGATCAAGCCCCTTCACAATCTTATATGTTTCAATAAGATCGCCTCTCATTCTTCTGAACTCCAATGAGTAGAGTCCCAATCTACTCATCCTCTCCTCGTATGTCCACCCCCTCATCCCCGGAATTAACCGAGTGAACCTTCTTTGTACTGCCTCGAGAGCAAGTATGTCTTTTCTTAAGTATGGACACCAAAACTGTATGCAGTACTCCAGGTGCGGTCTCACCAATACCCGATACAACTGCAGCAATACCTCCCTGTTTTTATATTCTATCCCCCTAGCAATAAAAGCCAACATTCCGTTGGCTTTCTTGATCACCTGCTGCACCTGCATACTAACTTTTTGATTTTCTTGCACCAAGACCCCCAGATCCCTTTGTACTGCAGTACTTTCCAGTTTCTCGCCATTAAGATAATAACTTGCTCTCTGATTTTTCCTGCCAAAGTGCATAACCTCACATTTTCCAATATTATATTGCATCTGCCAAATCTCTGCCCACTCACCCAGCCTGTCTATATCCCCTTGTAGGTTTTTTATGTCCTCCTCACTCTCTACTTTCCCTCCCATCTTTGTATCATCTGCAAACTTTGATATGTCACACTCGGTCCCCTCCTCCAAATTGTTAATATAGATTGTAAAGAGTTGGGGACCCAGCACCGACCCCTGCGGAACACCACTGGCTACTGGTTGCCAGTCCGAGAATGAACCATTTATCCCAACTCTCTGCTTCCTGTTAGATAACCAATCCTCCACCCATGCCAGAATATTACCCCCAATCCAGTGATTTTTTATCTTGAGTAATAATCTTTTATGTGGCACCTTGTCGAATGCCTTCTGGAAGTCTAAATACACTACATCCACTGGTTCCCCTTTATCCACCCTGTACATTATGTCCTCAAAGAACTCGAGCAAATTTGTCAGACATGACTTCCCCTTCATAAAGCTATGCTGACTTTGTCCTATTAAATTATGTTTATCTAAATGTTCCGTTACTGTCTCCTTAATAATAGACTCCAAAATTTTACCCACCACAGATGTTAGGCTAACTGGTCTATAATTTCCAGCCTTCTGCCTACAAACCTTTTTAAATAAGGGTGTTACATTAGCAGTTTTCCAATCTGCCGGGACCTTTGCTGAGTTCAGGGAGTTTTGGAAAATTATTACCAAAGCATCCACAATTCCTACTGCCACTTCCCTCAAGACCCTAGGATGTAAGCCATCAGGTCCAGGGGATTTATCCGCCTTGAGTCCCATTATTTTACTGAGTACCAATTCCTTAATAATTTTAATCGTATTTAGCTCCTCTCCCACTAGAGCCCCCTGTTTGTCCAGTGTTGGGATATTCTTAGTGTCCTCTACCGTAAAGACTGAAACAAAATATTTGTTCAGCATTTTTGCCATCTCCATGTTTCCCAACATTAATTTCCCGGTCTCATCCTCGAAGGGACCTACGTTTGCCTTAACCACCCTTTTTCTTTTTATATAACTAAAGAAACTCTTGCTATCTGTTTTTATATTTTTTGCTAATTTATTTTCATAGTCTATTTTCCCTTTCTTAATCAATCCTTTAGTTACTTTTTGTTGTCTTTTGAAGACTTCCCAATCTTCTATCCTCCCATTAACTTTGGCTACCTTATATGTCCTTGTTTTTAGTTGGATACTTTCTTTAATTTCTTTACTTAGACATGGATGGCTGACATTTCTTTTACACATTTTTTTCCTCGTTGGAATATATTTATTTTGAAAGTTGTAAAATAACTCCTTGAATGAACAGCACTGCTCATGTACCGTCTTACCCTTTAATCTATTTTCCCAGTCCACTTTAATAAATTCTGCTCTCATGCCATCATAGTCTCCTTTATTTGCCGTGTCGGAGCTCTGAGTAGAGCGCTTGTTTTGGGAGTCTCGTATCGGGCATGCGGACAATGTGACCCGTCCATCGGAGCTGATCGAGCGTAGTCAAAGCTTCGATACTGGGGATGTTGGCCTGAGCGACAACACTGACGTTGGTGCGCCTATCCTGCCAATGGATTTGCAGGATCTTGCGGAGGCAGCGTTGGTGGTACCTCTCCAGTGCTTTGAGGTGCCTGCTGTACATGGTCCATGTCTCTGAGGCATACAGCAGGGCGGGTATCACTGCTGCTCTGTAGACCATGAGCTCAGTGCCGGGTTTGAGGTCCAGGTCTTCAAACACTCTCTTCCTCAGTTGACCGAAGGCTGCACTGAACATCCGTAAGACAAAAGTCTTCTACCAACCTGCCCCCGCCACACAGTACTGCCCCCGATTATCAAAATCCACGACAAGGCCTTGGATAACGTGGACCACTTTCCATACCTCGGGAGCCTACTGTCAACAAGGGCAGACGTCGATGGCGAAGTCCAACACCGCCTTCAGTGTGCCAGTGCAGCCTTCAACTCATTTACCGAGATGACATCTGGCACTAAACTTGTGCTAAACCAGTGTTTCAGCTTAAGACCCCAACTTGTCCACCTGTTTAGCACCGAAAGTATTCGACGAAAATTCCCCCCCACTATATAAACACAAGCTGTTGTTGTTACGTGCCTTATCGTTAACCTTGGTGGCAATAGATCAAATGGGGCCCCCACTCAGGGCTGCACAGGAGACCATCTAACCCTTTAATACCACATAACCAACACTATCCTTTCCTTTACACTATCAATTCTTCCCCTCACATAGTCGCTTGCTCCATGGGGCACTGGAGTACCTAGTGATATCTTTTCACGCATGTTGCTATCCTAACTCGCACCAAGTCCCGTTTACCCATCACCCCTGTGCTCGCTGACCTACATTGGCTCCCGGTCCGGCAACGGCTTGATTTTAAAATTCTCATCCTTGTGTTCAAATCCCTCCTTGGCCTCGCCGCCCTCTATCTCTGTAATCTCCTCCAGCCCCTTAACCACCCGAGATATCTGCGCTCCTCTAATTCTGCCCTCTTGAGCATCCCTGATTAGAATCGTTCCACCATTGGTGGCCGTGCCTTCTGTTGCCTGGGCCCTAAGCTCTGGAACTCCCTGCCTAAAACCTCTCCGCCTCTCTCTCCTCCTTTAAGACGCTCCTGAAAACTGACCTCTTTTGGCCACCTGCCCTAATTTCTCTTTATGAGGCTCGGTGTCAAATATTTTTGCCTTTAATACTCCTGTGAAGCGCCTTGGGATGTTTTACTACGTTAAAGGCGCTATATAAATACCAGTTATTGTTGTAATCTGGATCATGCTTATCCAGCATGGTATATGTGGGTCCTGAAATAAAAGCAGAAGAAGCTGGAAACATTCTCCGGACTGACTCTGATGGAGCTTGACGGTGAAGTGCAATGTGAGTCGCTTTTATGGTGTAACACACAAATATGCTTTTGTCTTCCTAGGGGTGTGTTTTGTTTTGTTTATACCAGAACGTGAGTATGAAAAAGGGACCAGAATGCAGTCAACAGTTAGGTCAGAGATTCAGATGAAGAGAAACTCACCCAATGGATGTGGGAGAAGATGTAATGGTGAGTGATTCAACACATCATTAAACAAAGGGTCATTTTCCATTCTCTCCGAGGATCCCTTTTATTAATTGTTCTCAGGCTGAATTTGTTGAGCTGAAAAGGTGGTGGTCGACCTTCTCCTTACACTGCTGCAGTTCTTGTGCTGATGGAATTCCCACAATAAAGAAAGAAAGACTTACATTTATATCGCCCCTTTCACGACCTCAGGACGTCCCAAAGAGCTTTACAGCCAATAAAGTATATTTTGAAATAAAAACAGAAAATGCTGGAGATACTCAGCAGGTCAGGCAGCATCTGTGAAGAGAGAAACCGAGTTAACGTTTCAGGTCGATGACCTTTCATCAGAACTGGAAAAAAGCAGGAAATGGAACAGATTTTTAAGCAAGTGTAGGAGCTGGGAAAGGGGGGAGGGGATGAAAGAACAACAGGGAAGGCCGGTGATAGGATAGAAGGCAGGAGAGGTTAAGAAACATTAAGAGACAATGGGCCAAAAATTGATCCCGCTGCGCGAGAGTACGCACTGTGTACTCTCGCGTATTCTCTCTCCAATTGCCGGTTTTCTGCATGCACTGCGCATGCGCTGAAAACCGGCACTTGGTCTTTGGAAAAGGGGGCGGTTCCTCGGTGCACCGCGTGCGCGCTACAGGCTGCGCGCACGCTGTGCACTTAGTGCTTTGGACGCGCAGGTAAGGACGGAAGATTTTAGAAACGAAAAAAGGAGGAGTAAGACCCACTTTTAACAAGGTAAGTAGTGAATTAAGTATTATTTTGAATTTTTAACAGGTATATCTTTTTTAGAGACTTTAAAGACAGGTAAGTTTATTTTTATAACATTTTAAAAGATTTTAAATTTTTTCAAAAATTGAATTTTTTATTTAAAATGTTTAATTTATTTAACTATACTTATTTTATTAATGTGATGGTTTTTTTTTTAAATTTAATTGAGGTTTAGCTGTTATTTTGGGGGGGTGTAAGATTCATAGCTTTCACAGCACGTATGTGAAACTTATGAATGGAAGATGGTGTGCTGCCATTGGCTCTAACTGAGTCACGTGATCCCAAAGCTCGCACGAATTCACTACGCCGGTGGGATACGCAAGCACTGCCCAGCTGATGTCTAGAACATCAAGTTCGTGCGAGCTGGATCTGAAAAAGCCAACGCGGAGTGAGAGATCGCGCCTGCTCCTTACCCCCGCGGGAACAGAGCGAGATCAATTTCTGGGCCATTAAGAGATATTCAAGGCAAAAGGAGATGGTAATGGGACAGGTTAAGAAACAAAGGATGGTTCTGGATGAAGTGTGAATTGCGCTGGCAGAATGAAAGACAGCTGCCATGTGGGAGAGAAGAAAAGAAAAGACAAACAAGAAAAAAGTGTGGAGAAAAAATATATATGATAGGGGCCGAGATAATGATCTGAAATTGTTGAACTCAATGTTGAGTCCAGAAGGCTGTAAAGTGCCTAATCGAAAGATGAGGTGCTGTTCCTCGAGCTTACGCTGAGCTTCCGTGAAACAGTGTAATAGGCCGAGGACGGAGAGGTTAGAGTGGGAGTGGAGCGGAGAATTAAAGTGACAGGCGACCGGAAGCTCGGGGTCCCCCTTACGGACTGAACGGAGATGTTCCGCAAAGCGGTCACCCAATCTGCGTTTGGTCTCCCCAATGTAGAGGAGAGCACATCGTGAGCAGTGAATACAGTATACTAAATTGCAAGAAGTACAAGTAAATCGCTGTTTCACCTGGAAGGGGTGTTTGGGGACCTGGACAGTGGGAAGGCGGGAGGTATAAGGGCATGTGTTGCATCTCCTGCGCTTGCACGGGAAGGTGCCGGGCGAAGGGGAAGGGGTGCTGGGGGTGGTAGAGGAGTGGACTAGGGTGTCGCGGAGGGAGCGGTCCCTTCGGAATGCTGAAAGGGGAGGTGAGGGGAAGATGTGTTTGGTGGTGGGATCACACTAGAGGTGGCGGAAATGGCGGAGGATGATCCGTTGAATGTGGAGGCTGGTGGGGTGAAAGGTGAGGATAAGGGGAACCCTATCGTGGTTCTGGGAGGGAGGGGCAGGGGTGAGGGCAGAAGTGCGGGAGATAGAACGGACACGGTCAAGGGCCATGTCAACCACAGTAGAGGGGAATCCTCGGTTGAGGAAAAAGGAAGACATGTCGGAAGCACTGGTATGGAAGGTGGCATCGTCAGAGCAGATGCGGCGGAGACGGAGAAACTGGGAGAATGGAATAGTGTCCTTACAGGAAGCGGGGTGGGAGGAAGTGTAGTCCAGGTAGCTGTGGGAGTCAGTGGGTTTGTAGTGAATGTTTGTCAATAACCTATCCCCAGAGATGGAGACGGAGAAGTCGAGGAAGGGAAGGGAAGAGTCGGAGATGGACCTTGTGAAGGTGAAAACTGCAGATGCTGGAAATCTTTCGCCTCATCCGGCGCTTTAACAAAAAACTTTTTATCTTCGTTTCAGGTGTCAAGGATCGCAAGCTTCAACAACTCGAGGACACCAACGCCGCTCCAGAACCTTCTTCCCCTTCAATTTCCTCTGCTCCCATCCCTTCTCCCAATCTCACCCCCTGCCGCGTTTTCACTATCCCCTCTGACCTTCCCCTCTCTGACCCCGAACGATCAGTCCTTAGCAAAGGCCTGAGCTTCATCCCCTTACGCCCCCACCTCAATGAATTTCGAGCTCGGCACGATGCAGAGCTCTTTTTCCACTGCCTTCGTCTCCGTGCCCACTTCTTTGGCCAGGAGTCTTCCCCCCGCATGGCTGACCCTTTCTCCCGCTTTCAGAATTCTCATTCTACCTAGAGCCCTCCCTCTGGCCTCTTACCCTCTCTAGATCTTTTCATTGCAAACTGCCGGCGTGACATCGGCCGTCTCAATTTCTCTGCTCCCCTCTCTCACTCCAACCTACCTCCCTCTGAACTTGCAGCACTCCATTCTCTCAGATCCAACCCCAACATTGTCATTAAACCTGCTGACAAGGGTGGTGCTGTTGTTGTTTGGCGAACCGACCTCTAAATAGCGGAAGCTGAACGCCAACTTTCCGACACCTCATCCTACCTCCGCCTGGACCATGACCCCACTACCGAACATGAAGCCACCGGTTCCAAGACTTTCACTAACCTCATCTCCTCTGGAGATCTTCCCCCACGGCAGCCAACCTCATAGTTCCCCAACCCCGCTTCTACCTCCTTCCCATGAGCCACAAACAGGACTGCCCTGGTAGACCCAACGTTTCAGACTGTTCTTGCCCCACGGAACATATCTTTTCCTATCTCGACTCTATTTTTTCTCCCCTTGTCCAGTCTCTTCCCACCTACATCCGTGACTCTTCCGACGCCTTCCGCCACTTTAACAGTATCCAGTTTCCTGGCCCCAACCACCTCCTTTTCACTATGGACGTACAATCCCTCTACACATCCACCCCCCACCAGGATGGCCTGAGGGCGCTCCGCTTCTTCCTTGAACAGAGGCCCAACCAGTCCCCATCCACCACCACCCTCCTACGCCTGGCTGAACTTGTTCTCACATTGAATAACTTCTCCTTTGACTCCACTCACTTCCTCCACATCAAAGGTGTTGCTATGAGAACCCGAATGGGTCCTAGCTATGCCTGCCTTTTCGTGGGATATGTGGAACATTCTTTGTTCCAGTCCTACTCAGGTCCCTTTCCTCACCTCTTTTTCAGATACATTGATGACTGTATTGGTGCCGTTTCCTGCTCTCGCCCTGAATTGGAAAATTTCATTCACTTTGCTTCCAATTTCCACCTTTCCCTCACCTTCACGTGGTCCATCTCCGACTCTTCCCTTCCCTTCCTCGACTTCTCCGTCTCCATCTCTGGGGATAGGTTATTGACAAACATTCACTACAAGCCCACTGACTCCCACAGCTACCTGAACGACACTTCCTCTCACCCCGCTTTCTGTAAGGACTCTATTCCATTCTCCCAATTTCACCATCTCCACCGCATCTGCTCTGATGATACCACCTTCCATACCAGTGCTTCCGACATGTCTTCATTTTTCCTCAACCGAGGATTCCCCTCTACTGTGGTTGACATGGCCCTTGACCGTGTCCGTTCTATCTCCCGCACTTCTGCCCTCACCCCTGCCCCTCCCTCCCGGAACCACGATTGGGTTCCCCTTGTCCTCACCTTTCACCCCACCAGCCTCCACATTCAACGGATCATCCTCCGCCATTTCCGCCACCTCCAGCGTGATCCCACCACCAAACACATCTTCCCCTCACCTCCCCTTTCAGCATTCCGAAGGGACCGCTCCCTCCGCGACACCCTGGTCCAGTCCTCTATCACCGCTAACACCCCTTCCCCTTCAGCCGGCACCTTCCCGTGCAAGTGCAGGAGATGCAACACATGCCCTTATACCTCCCCCCTTCCCACTGTCCAGGGCCCCAAACTCCCCTTCCAGGTGAAACAGCGATTTACTTGTACTTCCTGCAATTTAGTATACTGTATTCGCTGCTCACGATGCGGTCTCCTCTACACTGGGGAGACCAAACGCAGATTCGGTGACCGCTTTGCGGAACACCTCCGTTCAGTCCATAAGGGGGACCCCGAGCTCCCAGCATCTGCAGTATTTTCTTTATGTAAAGTATATTTTGAAGTGTATTCACTGTTGTAATGTAGGAAATTCAGGCAGCCAATCTGTATTCACCACAAACAGCAATGTGATAATGACCACATAATCTGTTTTAGTGATGTTGATTGAGGGATAAATATTGACCAGAACACTGGGGAGAACTCCCATGTTCTTCTTCTAAATAGTGCCATGGAATCTTTTACACCCACTTGAGAGGGAAGACGGGACCTCGGTTTAAGGTTTTATCCAAAAGTTGCACCTCCGACAGTGCCGCACTCCCTCAGTACTGGACTGGAGTGTCAGCCTAGATTATGGGCTTCAGTTCCTGGAGTTGGACTTCAACTAGGAACCTTCGGTCTCAGAGGCTACCACTGAGCAACTGCTGCCACCTATGGTGCTCGATGGGGAACCTGAGAGTAGATAATTTAACCCTGCCCCTTCAAACAGATGTGTTTCATGCATCCAGTGGTGCATCACCTGGGCCAATGATCCTAGGCCTTTCTAATTCTGTAAGAAGTCAGCTCAGGTGTCAACATCCAATGCTTGAGAAATGCTTCCAGTATAGACACTGCCTAGCCCCCCGCCCCCAGACAACGAAGCTCTCCTGGAAGCGAAAGGGGACAGTCGTTAATTAAACACTACCCCTTCAAAGAGATTTGCCTTGTGCACTCAGTGGCTCACCACCTGGGACTTCCTATCTCAGCCAGCTTACAGTTTACACGTCAAGATTCAACTGATTGATTTTAATATCATATTGTATTTTTCTTCGTAGAATTTATCAATAACAACAATGCAGATGGAATACTGCGTTCAAAAAGGGTGGTGGTACACCAAGGAAGGATTAGCAAGTATGTTAAACTATGTTTACATTTTTGCCCCCAGGTTTGTGTTCAAATACCATAAAGTAATGGAGCCCTGTATGTTGGTGTCTGCAAACACTGCAGCCTTGCTCTACGAACTGTCTATAAGAGCCACAGATACAAAGCACGAGAACAATCAGCCACCTTTCTCCATTGAACATCCCCCAAACATTGTTGGAGGGAAGCCGAGCTTGATTGGCTCATTCACGGATCAATGTCATAGAGTCATAGAGTTATACAGCACGGATAGAGGCCCTTCGGCCCAACGTGTCCGCACCAGCCATCAAGCCCTGTCTAATCTAATCCCATATTCCAGCATTTGGTCCGTAGCCTTGTATGCTATGGCATTTCAAGTGCTCATCCAAATGCTTCTTGAATGTTGTGAGGGTTCCTGCCTCCACAACCCTTTCAGGCAGTGAGTTCCAGACTCCAACCACCCTCTGGGTGAAAAAGTTCTTTCTCAAGTCTCTTCTAAACCTCCCGCCCTTTACCTTGAATCTATGCCCCCTTGTTATAGACCCCTCTACTAAGGGAAAAAGCTCCTTAGTATCCATCCTATCTATGCCCCTCATAATTTTGTACAACTCAATCATGTCCCCCCTCAGCCTCCTCTGCTCCAAGGAAAACAAACCCAATCTGCCCAGTCTCTCTTCATAGCTGAAGCGCTCCAGCCCGGGTAACATTCTGGTGAATCTCCTCTGCACCCTCTCCAAAGCTATCACATCCTTCCTGCAGTGTGGCGACCAGAACTGCACACAGTATTCCAGATGTGGCCTAACCAATGTTTTATACAGCTCCATCATAACCTCCTTGCTCTTATATTCTATGCCTCGGCTAATGAATGCAAGTATCCCATATGCCTTTTTTACCACCTTATCCACCTGTTCCGCCGCCTTCAGGGATCTGTGTACTTGCACACCAAGATCCCTCTGACCCTCCGTCTTGCCTAGGGTCTTACCATTCACTGTGTATTCCCTTGCCTTGTTAGTCCCTCCAAAGTGCATCACCTCGCACTTTTCCAGATTAAATTCCATTTGCCAATGTTCCGCCCATCTGACCAACCCATCTGTCGTAAGAATGAGCCTTACGCGTGGTGAACTTAAAGTAAGCTTTAATCAACTAAAAAGGTGCTACATACAAAAGAGGTCTTACTCTATGCCTCTCCAGGATCCAACTGCTCAGTCCAGTATTTATCCTGGACTAATCACAGGAAGTGATGCAATAAAGTTCGAGTCACAGGAAGCTGTATTGTGTTACCACATTCTCCCCCCCCAAAAGATTAGGAGGGCGGGATGCTCCCTCCATTTCGTAGCCGCCGGACGAGGGAGAGCCGCACCCGTTTGGGTTCTCGTAGCGGTAGAGGGCCCCTAGCCCGTTTACCCGCCGCGGGCCGTGGACCAGAGTCCGAGTGATCCAGCCCGCTCTGTGAGGGGTCAGGACGATCCTGACTGTGTACTGGTGCCCGAACGGGTGTCGGGCAGGGCTGTGGCAGATCCGTTTCAGAGCGTATGGTACGGGGTGGATCGTGGCTGCGCGTGCGAGCCCCGACGGGCTCATAGTCAGTCTGCCCCAGGTCAGCACGCTGGAGTGAGGTACCAGCCGGCGTCAGATCCAGATCGTGATGAGAGGCACCTGGCGAGCCCAGAGATGTGCCTGGTACAATATCATCCCCTGGTGTCCCTCTATGTTTCGGTGGGCAGGGAGCCAGATCCCGCAATGACACGGTAGATTCCCGACCGTCAGGATACCGAATATAGGCGTAGGTAGGGTTGACGTCAGTGAGCTCAACCTCATCTACCAGGGGGTCATTCTTAGACGCCCGGACATATCTTCGGAGTAGCACTGGTCCCGGTGCAGTCAGCCACGACGGGAGAGATATCCCATAGGATGAGCGACGCTGAAATCGGAAGAACCGTTCATGAGGCGTCGTATTTGTGGCAGTCGAAAGGAGGGACCGTGTGGAGTGTAATGCGTCTGGAAGTACTGCTTCCCATTGCTGGTTGGGTAGGCCCCGAGATCTCAAAGCCAGACGTACCGCATTCCAGATGATAGCGTTAAAACGCTCGACTTGCCCATTCCCGACCGGATGATAAGGCGTCGTTCTGCTGGCAGCAATACCCCGTTCCGAGAGATAGGCCTTGAGTTCTCCTGACATAAAAGAAGGGCCCCGATCCGAATGAACATAGGATGCCATGCCACAGAAAGCAAATACCTGCTCAAGGCAGCTGATAACCGTGGTCGTCAGCATATTGGGGCAGGGAAAGGCAAACGGAAAACGGGAATACTCATCGACCATGGTCAATAGATAAGTGTTGCGAGTTGAAGAGGGCAACGGCCCCTTAAAATCGATGCTAAGCCGTTGCATTGGCTGGGTCGCATGTATGAGTATACCACCCGAGGGGCGGAAAAACTGAGGTTTCAATTCCGCACAGACTCTGCAGTCCGAGCACATCTTCTTTACATCCCCGGTAGAGAATGGGAGATTTCGGGACCGCACGAAGTGTAGCATGCGAGTAACGCCCGGATGACACAACCCATCATGGATGTCTACGAGCGTAGAGGGTGCCATGGCGGAGCAGAATGCTCGTGTGAGGGTATCCGGAGCCACATTCTCCTTGCCAGGTCGATAGTGGATGGTGTAACCAAAAGAGGCCAATTCCAGCCGCCAAAGCTGGATTTTATTATTTTTAATTTTGGTCCGTTTTCGATTATCGAGCATGAAGGCGACCGATCGCTGGTCCGTGATTAAGGTAAAGTGCTGGCGAGCTAGGAGATGAGTCCACTTCCGTACTGCCTCTATGATGGCTGTAGCTTCTTTCTCGACTGGAGGATAATGTAGCTCAGCCCCTTGAAAAGTCCTGGACAAAAATGCCACCGGACGACCTTCCTGATTCAGAGTGGCCGAGATCGCCACCTCCGAGGCATCACACTCAACAACAAAAGGAAGACTCTCATCGATGGAGTGAAGAGCCGCTTTCTCCAACTGTTTTTTCAGGAGGTTAAAGGCTGCAACAGCCGCTGTGTCTAGTGGGAATGTGCTGGCCTTCAGTAGAGGTTGGATTCGGTCCGAGAAGTTAGGAATCCATTTAGCATAGTATGCAAACAGGCCGAGGGCCCGGCGCAAGGAGGCCGGATTCTTAGGTGGCGGGAGCTCTTGGAGTGGGCGAAGCCTTTCAGGGTCAGGTTTAATGATGCCATTGCCCACACAATAGCCAAGGATGTTGATGGTTGGTTGTGACTCAATGGATTTAGCCGCATTTAATGTCAAATTACGGTGCTGGAGTGCATCCCAAAATCGTTGGAGATTGGCGTCATGTTCCCGCTGATTGCGACCTGCGACAGTAATATTGTCCAGATAAGGAAACGTATCCTTCAAGTCTTCCTGTTTGACCAGGTCATCCATTGCTCGCTGGAAGACAGCCACTCCATTAGTGACCCCAAAGGGGAGGCGACGAAATTGATACAGCCGTCCATTGGCTTCAAAGGCCGTATACTGCTTGTCTGAGACCTTCAAGGGTACCTGATGATAGGCACTTTTCAGATCATATGTTGAGAACACCGTGTACTCAGCCAGTTTATTAACCATATCATCGATGCGCGGCAATGGGTATGCGTCCAAGTCCGTATATTGATTGATGGTCTGTGAATAGTCAATGCACAGCCGTTTCTTGTGAGGTTGTAGAGGGTTCTTAACAATAACGACCTGGGCGCGCCATGGCGACGAACAAGGCTCGATGATATCCTCTGCTAAAAGTCGAGAAATCTCAGCCGCAATAAAAGACTGGTCTTCCTGACTGAAACGTCGTGACTTTGTTATAATCGGTTTGCATCGAGGAGGGATACTGGTAAACAGTGAGGGTTCATCCAGTGAAGCTGCTGACAATGCACAGAACGGTAATCGAGTTCGTATATTAGAAATAGTGAGTTCAGGTTTGGATCCGCCGAACTCAATGGTGAGTTTCTTATGCTGCTTTTGAAAATCCAGCCCTAAGATAAGATCACTACATAAGTCCTTGAGCACCGAAAGCCGGGTGGAGGGATACCTGCGACCATTAAGTGTTATTTCAACCATACAAAAGCCAGAAATTCTGGTATTAAGTGATGACTGAGCCATCGCAATTGCCTGGTCCGATGGGAAAACATGTAGCTTTAACTCTGCAACAATCTGTTCCCTAATGAAACTATCAGTGCTACCTGAGTCAATTAAGGCATCTAAAGTATGTCCATTAATTGATGCTTTTGTAGCTGCATGGAATAGGTTCTGAGGACAAGCAGCTGTAATTGGTGTCGTTGCACAAAGAGTGGCTGAAACTCTAGGTGTGTTTCTTCGAGAGAAAACCCGAGAGGAAGCACGATAGATTTTAGCCGGAACATCTTGATAGGCCCTTACCGGGGCAGTTCGGTAGGACTTAGCTTGATAAGCCCTCGTAGAGGCTCTTGATAGGCAAACCTTTGCAAAATGACCCTTTTTGTTGCAATGACTGCAAAACGCATTGCGAGCAGGGCAGAATTTCCGAGGGTGAAACTCATCACCACAAAAGAAGCATTTCTTAGATTGCCAAGAGGCTGCCACAGTGGGGTCATCATCCTCTTCATCAGTGAAGTCATCAGATTGATCGTCAGGGATAAAGTCCTCCCTAATAGAGTTCACCTGTGGCCTCTTAAATTGCCTGACTGTAGTTAAGGCAGCAGACCGAGGTCTGGGCACTGTATAAAGGTCTGCATTTCTTTTTGCCAGATCTAGAGAGCAAGCCATGTCATAAGCTCTCTGAAGCTCAAGTGTCTTACTTTCCAGTGGACGCTGGCGTATAAATGGGGAGGCAAGCCCGCAGATGAAAGCATCACGGATCATTTCTTCACGGTACAGCTCAGCTGAGGCCGCCTGAAAGTTACAGTCCATACTAAGTCTGCGAAGCTCTTGGAGGAATTTATCAATGGATTCCTCCGGCCCTTGTTGGGCTGTAGCTAGTAGATGTCTGGCATAGACCTCATTCGGTGTCTTAGTATATAGTCTTTTAAGCGTCCGAATTGCCTCCTCGTAACTGCCCCATTCCTCAACATACTGAAATACATTCGGAGTGACACAGTTGATGAGTATCCGCAACTTTGTGTCATCATCAGCCTTGCAATATTCGAGAAAATTGTCAAACGTGCGATACCAGTGTTTCCACACCTTACCGGCTGCTGGGGTGTTTGGGTCCAAGTCAAGACGCGATGGTTTAAGGATGTTTTCCATGATGGGTGATTCCCTGGATCCTTAGTTCCGAGTTCGTCCAAAAAGTTTGAGTGCGAAGTTTTCCAAAGTTGATTAAATTGTCGTAAGAATGAGCCTTACGCGTAGTGAACTTAAAGTAAGCTTTAATCAACTAAAAAGGTGCTACATACAAAAGAGGTCTTACTCTATGCCTCTCCAGGATCCAACTGCTCAGTCCAGTATTTATCCTGGACTAATCACAGGAAGTGATGCAATAAAGTTCGAGTCACAGGAAGCTGTATTGTGTTACCACACCATCTATATCGTCCTGCAGACTGAGGCTACCCTCCTCGCTATTTACCACCCTACCAATTTTTGTATCATCCGCGAACTTACTGATCGTACCTTTTACATTCATATCCAAGTCATTAATGTAGACCACAAACAGCAAGGGACCCAGCACCGATCCTTGTGGTACCCCACTGGCCACAGGCTTCCAGTCACAAAAACAACCTTCGACCATCACCCTCTGCCTTCTGCCACTGAGCCAGTTTTGTATCCAATGTGCCAAGGCACCCTGGATTCCATGGGCTCTTACCTTCTTGACCAGTCTCCTGTGCGGGACTTTATCGAAGGCGTTACTGAAATCCATGTATACCACATCCACTGCGTTACCCTCATCCACACACCTAGTCACCCCCTCAAAAAATTCAATCAAATTAGTCAGACATGATCTTCCCTTGACAAAGCCATGTTGGCTAACCCTGATTAATCCTTGCCTCTCCAAGTGGAGACTAATTTTGTCCCTCAGAATTTTTTGCAATAATTTTCCTACCACTGATGTTAGGCTCACTGGCCTGTAGTTCCCCGGTTTTTCCCTACTCCCTTTCTTGAATAATAGTACTACATTAGCGGTTCTCCAGTCCTCTGGCACATCCCCTGTGGCCAGAGAGGTTCTGAATATATGTGTTAGAGCCCCCGCAATCTCCTCCTTTGCCTCACACAGCAGCCTGGGATACATTTCGTCCGGACCTGGGGATTTATCCATTTTTAGACCTGCTAAAACCGCCAATACCTCCTCCCTCTCGATGTTAAAATGTTCGAGTATATCACAGTCCCCCTGCCCTAATTTTATGTCTGCATCGTCCTTCTCCATAGTGAAAACAGATGCAAAAAATTCATTTAGAACCTCACCTACATCTTCCAGCTCCACACACAGATTGCCACTTTTGTCCCTAATGGGCCCTATTTTTTCCCTAGTTATCCTCTTACCCTTAATATACTTGTAAAACATCTTAGGATTTTCCTTTATTTTGCTCGCCAGTGTTATTTCATGGCCCCTCCTTGATCTCCTAATTTCTTTTTTAAGTATCCCCCTGCACTTTTTGTACTCCTCTAGGGCTTCCTCTGTCTTTAGCATTTTGTATCTGCCAAAAGCCCTCCTTTTTTTCCTGATCCATTCTCGTATATCCCCTGACATCCAAGGTTCCCTGGGGTTTTTGGAATCACCCTTGACCTTTACGGGAACATGCTGCCATTGTATGATCTCAATCTCCCTTCTGAAAGAATCCCATTGCTCCAATGCGGATTTTCCTACAAGCAGCTGATCCCAGTCCATTTTGGCCAGATCCTGCCTTATCCTATTAAAATCGGCCTTCCCCCAATTTAGAACCTTTATTTCTGGCCCATCCCTGTCCTTTTCCATGACCACCTTAAATCTCACCGTATTATGGTCACTGTCACCAAAGTGCTCACCTACTAGCACTTCTTCCACTTGGCCGGCCACATTCCCTAGAATTAGGTCCAGTACCGCCCACTCTCTTGAAGGACTTTCTACATGCTGGCTCAAAAAACTCTCCTGGATGCACTTTAAGAATTTTGAACCCTCTAAGCCTTTCACACTCTGACTATCCCAGTTAATATTGGGGAAGTTGAAATCCCCCATTATTATTACCCTATTATTTGCACATTTCTCTGAGATTTGCCTACATATCTGTTCCTCTATCTCCCCCTGACTGTTTGGGGGCCTATAGTACGCTCCCAGCAAAGTGCTTTCCCCCTTTTTGTTTTTAAGCTCCACCCAAATAGCCTCATTGGAGGAACCTGCTAATGGCCCAAAAATTTGTGTTGATACGCGAGAGTACGCACTGCGTACTCTCGCGTATTCTGTCTCCAATTGCCGGTTTTCTGCATGCACTGCGCATGCGCTGAAAACCGGCACTTGGTGAATGGAAAAGGGGGCGGTTCCTCAGTGAACCGCGTACGCGCTACAGGCTGCGCGCATGCAGTGCACTTTGTGGTTTCAACGCGCAGGTAAGTATGGAAGATTTTACACATAAAAAAAGGAGGAGTAAGACCCACTTTTAACAAGGTAAGTAGTGAATTAAGTATTATTTTGAATTTTTTTTAACAGGTATATCTTTTTTAGAGACTTTAAAGACAGGTAAGTTTATTTTTATAACTTTTTAAAAGATTTTAAATTTTTTCAAAAATTTTATTTTTTATTTAAAATGGTTAATTTATTTAACTATACTTATTTTATTAATGTGATGGTTTTTTTTGAATTTATTTGAGGTTTAGCTGTTCTTTTGGGGGGCTATAGTATTCATAGCTTTCACAGCACTTATGTGAAAGTTATGAATGGAAGATGGTGTGCTGCCATTGGCTCTAACTGAGTCACGTGATCCCACAGCTCGCACGAATTAACTGCGCCTGTGGGATACGCAAGCCCAGCACAGCAGCTGTCCAGAACATCAAGTTCGTGCAAGCTGGAACTGAAAAAGCCAACGCGCAGTGAGAGATCGCGGGGAAGCCTTACCCTCGCACGAAGGCTTCCTCACGAATTTTTGGGCCAATATATCATCCCTCCTTATGGCAGTAATTGATTCCTTAATTAATATTGCGACACCCCCCTTAATGTCTTAAGGGCTTGGTGTCTAAATGTCACACCATGGCTTGCCATGCTTGCTTCCAGGTCTCAGCCGGTTCTTGATAGCTCTACTTCTTGCAGTGAGCGATTAATTCACACCAAAAAAGAAAGGCCAAGGCAAAAGGAAGAAGGCTGCTCCTGTTCAGGATTAACCATCCCTGGACTGTGCTGAATTTTACGAAATTGGCGCACGCCACACCCAACCTCTCCAGAGGTGGCGCCAATGAGTCTCCACGCCCCCCGCACCCCCAACCACCAAGGGAGCAGGAAAGGAAAAAGAACACAGTTACACCCAAGGGAGGGTCGCAATGGGTTATTGATTGTTTTTTGGGGACCACAAGCAGAACTTTTTACCATCTTTAAAGTACAAAAATGCTTCACAGAGGGCTGTGGGCTAGAATGAATGTCAGGTCAGAGAAGCAGATATTAGATAGGGTTTTAAGAGGTTTCTTAAAGAGAAGGGAACACAGAATCAGGAGGAGGCCATTCAGCCCCTCGGGCCTGTCTCACCACTCAGTTCATTGCTGATCTGTATCTCAACTCCTTTTACCTGCCTTTGCTCCATATCCTTTTATAACATTACTCAACAATACTCCATAGATCTCAGTCTTGAATATTTTATTGAGCCAGCAACCACAGACTTTAAGCGGAGAGAGTTCCAGATTTGCATTACGCTTTTTGTGCAAAAGTGCTTCCTGATTTTACACTTGAATGGTCTAGCCCTCAATATTATGTCTCTTGTTCTGGACGCCCCACCAGAGGAAATAGCTTCTCTGTATCTGCCCTATTGAATCCCTTTATCATTTAAATCCCTCGATTAGATCACCCTCAACCTTTTAAACTAAGGCAATACTAGCCAAGTCTAAGCAGGGAAAAGGAGAGGCGGAAGGGTTTGGAGAGGGAATTCTGGATGTGGAGTCAAGATGGATGAATGTATGGCCACCATTAGTGGGAGGACTCTGAGGAATGAGGGGTGGGAAATGGGGTTGCAGTACTGGATGAGATTGGAGAGATAGTAAGTGGCGTATGCATGGAAAGATTTAAATGCAAGGAAATTTAAAATTGAGGCGTCGGTGAACTGGAAGCCAATATAGGTCAACGAGGATGGGTGTGATGGGTGAGTGAGACGGGCGAGTGGGACTTGCTATGGGATAGGATATTGGCAGGATGAGATGAAGTTTATGTAGGGTGGAAGATGGGAAGAGAGCATTGGAGTAATCAATGTGCGCCCAATTACTGTGTTACAGTGAATGTTGCTAAGCCGATTTGCTTTCAAGAAACTGCATTAGCTCTCAAATGTCTGATGCAAACTGCTCTGTCCATGGGAGACTTCACCATCAGCACTTGCTGGAGCGTTTAGCCTCATATCCTCATACTCACCATGAGCAGGAGATTGACTCATTGGAAATGACCCTCCACACTCACTGTCTTGGTTCACTCATAGTGAACGACTGCTTGAGTGAAGTGCTGGAGACCTGCCAGCATCATTAGAACTGTACACCAAGCCCGGTTCAACCCCTTCAGGAGAGGAGGCACAAAAACTGGGCAAGAAAATGCCTGTAGGCCCCCAATACCACTAAACAAATATGAATGTTCGCTGTGACTCTCCTTATTCATTGCGGCAGTTCTCTTGTGTCTGACGCTCTTTCCTTTTGCAGGCGTCACCTCAGGTATGATTGTGAGAATATGGACCTTACACATTTCCTGGATGACTGCGACTTGGAAATGGAACAGACGATCGCCGATACAAAGGTCAAATCGGGAGTCTAAATGCCGGCATGGACTGTATGGGCCGAATGGCCTGTTTCTGTGCTGTATATCCTATGCAATTTACTCCATGAATGCAACTTGGAATGGCTGAAAGAGCCCATTTATTTGACCTGCTTGCTGCACCTAAATCATAGCATGTGTTGCTTTTACTAGTTAGTTTGACATTGCTAAAAGCCCAGTAAGAGGAGTGAAAGGCTAACCTACATTTTCCGGATATGCCAAATCGTTAAAGTTATGTAATCAATGTCTGTGCATTTGATTGGTGAATGATTGGAACTCACTGTCATATATTCACCATCTTGAAGGAACTGATTTAGTCCAGTAACAGAAATGTTGCTCTCTGATGTAGACATGATCTACACGTCTTCCCATGTCAGTG
The DNA here is from genome assembly GCA_030390025.1 of Squalus acanthias. Classification (NCBI taxonomy): domain Eukaryota; kingdom Metazoa; phylum Chordata; class Chondrichthyes; order Squaliformes; family Squalidae; genus Squalus; species Squalus acanthias. The sequence goes on along the minus strand of CM059429.1, from coordinate 169,293,330 downwards.
TGGAGATGTAGTGCCCCCTGTGGGATTGAGAGATTCTGGCCAGGAAGGTCCCAGCTTCATTCCTTCCATCCGTGTGACGTTAACTGTCGTTGTCAGGGCAGGTAGTACTACTGTTGGCTAATGGTAGGACTTCAGTGTCCCTGAGCTAGAGAGCCTAACAATTAGCCACACTTCCCACCCCTGTTCACCATCCAGTGATCAATGCTACCAAACTCGACATGTGTATGTTAGCGCTGGGAATTTCCATGGGGTTCTCCTCATTGGCCGCCATAACTTTGGCGGAAACCCCAGATAAACAGTGTAAACAGGACTTCTGCCAATCTTCTGTCGAACGATAGAGAGAGGCCCCGTGATAATTTCTAGCCTAGCCGAGGATCGGATGAGGTTTCCCACAGTCGAATATCCTGCCACCATCCAGTGTCAATGGCCAAGCATAAAGAATGCTCACTTGTCCCCTCAGACTGGGAAACAGCCAGAGCCTGCGGCATTGACTCGAGCTCCAGTCACCACAGTCAAGAGAGGAAGGGGTATAATTGTTGGGGAGAGGGAGAGGAAACTGACTCACGTTGGGTATGAATTGTAAATCCATCTTTGTCAGCGCAATGTAGAATGTGTTTCATTTCTCTCGAGCAATCAGATCTTTCCGTCTGGTACAGTGAACTGCACTTCAGTCCTCTCGAGACACTTAACAACCGAGCACAGAGCAGAGGGTCAGCCAGAGCACCACTGGTGTGGTGGCGTCACCTCATCAGCAAGGACATCTGCTGCTAGTAATTATTTTCAAACTGGTTATCTAACAAAGTCTAACTAAACTGGTTGCACACGTTTGTGCAGTAGCAGGTAGAGTGAATTATATCTGTTGGACAGTGTGACTCTAGCAGGGTCTGAGGCCTACACCAAACCTCCTTCAAGATGGCGACATTAACACTGGAGCTTGTTACAGTCAGAGGCTGTCATGGTAACCATTAACTTGCCCCAGACTTTTATTAAGTCCTTTCATTGCTTATAATCCATTTTGTTGTGTATTACACAGTGAATCCAAGAACAAATTCTGCTCTGTAACGCTTCGAGCTGCGATTTTAACCACAGACCTGCCACTTTGGGGCAGACATTTTTCAGCTGTACGCAATAAATAAACAAAGGCAGCAAATATCAGGCTTTGGGTTTTGTTTTTATTTATTCATTCTCCGAATGTGGACATTGCTGGCAAGACAAGAATTTATTGCTCATCCCTAATTGCCCTTCAGAAGGTGGTGGTGAGCCGCCTTCTTGAACCAACATACAGGGTTCCATTACTTTTACATGCAAATGCTATTTGAACACAAACCTGGAGGCAATAGAGTAAACAAGTTTTAACATGCCAGGCATTCATTCCTTGGGATGACACAACCCTTTTCGCACACAATGTCAGCTGTGATATTAACATTGATAAAATCGACAAAGATAAATAAAGGAACAGGAGGAGGCCATTCAGCCCCTCGAGCCTGCTTCACCATTCAATGAGATCATGGCTGATCTGCGCCCTAACTCCTTTGGCCCATATCCCTTCATACCTTTGGTTAACAAAAAGCTATCAATCTCAGATATAAAATTAACAATTGACCCGGAACAATTGTCATTTGCGGAAGAGAGTTCCAAACTTCTACCACCCTTTGTGTGTAGAAGTGTTTCCTAATTTCACTCCTGAAAGGTCTGGCTCTAATTTTTAGACTATGCCCCCTAGTCCGAGACTCCCCAACCAGTGGAAATAGTTTCTCTCTATCTACCCTATCTGTTCCCCTTAATATCTTGAAAACTTCGATCAGATCACCCCTTAACCATCTAAATTCTAGGGAATACAACCCTAATTTGTGTAATCTCTCCTCTTAACTAAACCCTTGGGGTCCGGATATCATTCTGATAAACCTATTCCCTCCAAGGCCAATATATCCTTCCTAAGGTGTGGAGCCCAGAACTGCTCACAGTAACCCACGAGGTTCAAGCTGCAGTCAGAGGAAGGAGGGGCCTGGCCATTCTTTTCGCCTACGAGGACCTACAATCAACGCTGGACTGATCATCGGCGGGTGGTTGTATGTATGATTTCCTGTAATATTATTGGTGAACTGCTCGAATAGTGGGTGGGGTTTTGAATCTGTCTTAGGAACAATAAAAGGTTAAAGACAGTACCCGTGTGTCTGGTGTAATTTCTCATAAGTCTCAAGTCTGAACTCTAGAACCTGTTGGACGGGGCGAGGGGTAATTCCACATGTCTTACAGATTTTGGCGACCAGAGGGACATTGAGCGAGAAATTTACAGACCATTAAAATGGGTGGAAAAACTGCCAAGACAATGGATGAGTTAGTTCCAATGTATTTTGCGGGGAAGTTACCTCTCCAGGAGAGGTGGGTACGGGTTATTATTGACAGTGATGATCTGGTTTCTGAGGCCGAACAATGGACACAAGGGTCCACACGTCGGCAACGGATAATGAAAGCTGTCTGGTTGTTAGCCTATTGAAGGAAGGTTGAAAACGATGAGCATGAAAAGATTAAGTCACAAAGGAAAATAGAGGATATGGCAGGAAAAGGCAGTGATAGAGAAGCGGTGGTAAACCGGCTTCTTAAGGAATTAGAGGAAGAACGAGAAGGTCGTAAGAAAGATAAAGAGGTGTTTGTGAAGGAGAAAGCGAGATGGTGTAATAAAGAGCAATATTTGGAAAGTCAGTGTGTGAATCAAGGGAACGAGAGTAAGGTTTGGAAAGAGGAAGCTAGCAGCCAACAACAATGGGCAGACAAAGCAGAGAAGGATAATGAGGATTTGAAAGCTGCCATTAGGGTGGTGCAGAAACAGGTTGTGAAACTTAGTGGGCAGCAGGACCATGCGGAATGTAAAAGGAAGGTTAAAGTGTTAGAAGAAAAACTACCAGTGCAAAGGGGAATTGTGTGTGCTATAACCCCGGGAGAACAGCCTGTATTTGGGTGGTTATCATCAGTCAGTGAGTGGGAGGAGGTTGAAGAAGAAGGGGAGTTAGGACCTATACCTGGGAAAAAGATTAAACCACCTCCTACTGCGCTTTCCCCAATGAACCCCATATGTCAACGGAGGTATCTCGCCCCGGGAGCGGACGCCCGACCGGGAGAGAGGGGTAACTTGGACAGGGAATTCTATGTTAATTATGATTATAGGAGTTTGAAAGACATGGCGTCTGACATTAAAAAGTTAGAAATGGGAGGTGAACCCCAAGGACATTTCATTGCAGTTGAACAAAGAGCAGCTGTAAGTGAAATGGAGGAGGATGAAAAGAAGAAGTTATTATTATTTATTCTTAGTCCTGAAGTATTTAGCAGCCTCCCACCTGACATGAAGATTGGTAATGGGACGTTTGAGAATTTAAAATTAGGGGTTGCTCAGGCGATGGGGGTAGGAACAGGGGATCCCTTCAAGGCTATGGCAGAGATAGAACAGGGCCCAATGAACCACCCAGTGTTTGCCGACAGACTATGGCCCACATATATGGAAGCAACGGGTGGGGGAGTAGGAGTGCGAGCTGATTTACTGGGACAACCCAGAAATCACTGGCTCTGGGTTCTGATAGCTCATAGTCTGCCATATTTACTGTCTGTCATGTCGGACTTTGATCCCACAGACGTAAATAACACTGAGGAAAGGGTTTATATGCTTTAGAAAAGGCAGACCCTATTAAACCCATCCTAATCTGTACGGATAGAGACTGCTGTATGCACTGCGCATGCGCTGGAAACCGGAACTTCCGTTCCCTTGAAGGAAGATGTTCGGAGGTCAAACGCTTGCGCCGGAGAGACAGCGAGCACGCATCGAACTTCCATTTTTTTTACAGGTTTTGGAGTGAGGGTAAGTCCCTGGCAGCTGCGCCGGGAAAAAGCAGGTGCAAGGCCTGCTTTTAACAAGGTAAGTGGTGAATTAACTAAAATTAAAACATTTTTTCCATAGGTTTATTATTTTTAAATACTTTAAAGAAAGGTAAGTTTATTTTTAGCCCCGTTAAAAACTGCAATTAATTTTTTCAAAAATTTAAATTATTGTTTAAAATAGTTATTTTATGTAATTTATAGTTATTTTAAAAATGTGATTTAAAAAAAAAAGTATATTTGAAGTTGTTGTTAGGTTTTGGGGCCGATCTTTATTCATAGATTTAATAGGTCTTCCTGTCAAATCTATGAATGGAGATTCCCTGCTCCGATTGGCTCTCCATGGCCCACGTGATCCCAGGGGACGCTTCGAACTAACTGCGCCCCTGGGATAGGCGAGCACTGCACACCGGCAGCTGGAGGAGGCCCAGGATCGGAATCCCACGCGGGCCCACAGCCCAACGGCAGGCGCGCTAGGTAAGTGCAGGTTGGGGGCTTGCACCCGCGGGAAGACTCCGACCCGAATTTCTGGCCCATTATAACCAAGATCTAGTTTTCTGGGAACAAACAAATTTTACCAATCATAAGGGTAAACCCATAAAACATAAGTCATTGTGGGAAGACATTCTCCGTTCGAGAATGGAGAAACAGCATTGTCAGGTGATCAAACCCTTTTTGCTCCTCAACTCTAACCAAATGGATTTTGTCCTTGTCCCCTCAAGAACATCCTCCCTTTCCAACACTACAATGTCTTCCTTAATCAGCACTGCTACCCCACTTCCCTTTTTTCCTTCCTTATCTTTTCTGAACACCTTGTAACCTTGAATATGAAGTGCCCAGTCCTCACCATTTTTAAGCCACGTTTCTGTTATTGCCACAACATCATATTGCCACACGGCTAATTGTGCTTGTAGTTCACCAACCTTATTCACTACATTTTGTGCGTTTACGTACATGCATTCTCAACCCATTTTTGAATTTTTCATAGTCTTTCTTAATCTGCTCCTATCTAATATGGTACTACCTCCGCCTCTAGTCCTACTTTCTTCTCTAGTACTATCCAACACACTCACTCTTTCATGCACCTTATTCCTCTTTTGTACTCCTATATGCTGGTGCCCATCCTCCTGCCAAGCTAGTTAAACCCTCCCCAACAGCACTAGCAAACCTCCCCGCGAGAATATTGGTTCCGGCTCTGTTGAGGTGTAACCCGTCCGGCTTGTACAGGTCCCACCTTCCCCAGAAACAGACCCAATGCCTCAGGAATCTAAAGCCCTCCCTCCTGCACCACCTCTCCAGCCACGCATTCATCTGTTCTTTCCTCCTATTCCTATACTCACTAGCACGTGGCATTGGGAGTAATCCAGAGTCTATGACCTTTGAGGTCCTGCTTTATAATCTCTCTCCCAGCTCCTTAAACTCTGCCTGCAGAACCTCATCCCTCTTTCTGCCTATGTCGTTGGTACCGATATGGACAACAACCTCTGGCTGTTCACCCACCCCCATCAGAGTGTCCTGCAGCTGCTCAGTGACATCCTTGACCCTGGCATCAGGGAGGCAACATACCATCCTGGAGTCACGTCTGCGGCCGCAGAAATGCCTGTCTGCTCCCTGAACTATCGAATCTCCTACCACTATTACTCTTCCACTCTTTTTCCTCCCCACCTGTGCAGCTGAGCCACCAGTGGTGCCTTGGACTTGTCTCTGGCTGCACTCCACAGCAGAACCATCGCCCTCACCAGTACTCAGAACAGAATACTGGTTGGAGAGCGCGATGCACTCCGGGAACTCCTGCACTACCTGCCTGGTCCTCCTCTTCTGCCTGGCGGTCACCCATTCCCTCTCTGCCTGAATACTCTTAAGCTGCGGGGTGACCACCTCCAGAAACTTGCTATCCACGTAACTCTCAGCCTCGCGGATGCACCGCAGTGACGCCAGCTGCCGCTCAAGCTCTGAAACACGGATCTCGAGCTGACGCAGCTGACGACACTTCACGCACATGTGGTCGTCCAGGCAACGCGAAGCTTCCAGGACATCCCACAGGTTCCCCTTTATCGATCCTGCTCGTTACTTCCTCACATGACCTCCCGTCTCCAATCCCCTCACCTGGTCAAACAGCCTTTTCGCCCCTTTATCTCCGAAACTTTTATCACTGAGAAATGAAAGAGCTCAAAAAAAATAAAAACAAAACAACCACTTGGAAAAAAAAACTAGTGATTTTTTTTCTCAAATTACTCGCAGCAGTGTCCTGGAGATTAATCTTTGATTCCTGAAGACTCCAGGACAATCCTGCAGGATTGGCAGCCCTACAAGAAACCTATTTGAAGAGTATGGGAGTTCTTCTGATGTCCTGGCCAGCACTGAACAGGCTGGGGGTCTATTCTCTAGAAAAGCGAAGGCTGAGGGGTGACCTGATGGAGGACTTTAAAATAATGAAAGGGTTTGCTGGGAAAGACGCAGAGAAGATGTTTCCACTTGTGGGGGAGACCAGAACTAGGGGGCCATCAATATAAGACAGTCACTAATAAATCCAACAGGGAATTCAGCAGAAATGGTTAGAATGTGGAACTCACTACCACAAGGAGTGGTTGAGAAGATTAGCATAGATGCAGTTAGGGGAAAGCTAGAATAAGACATGAGGGAGAAAGGAATCGAAGTATATGCTGGTGAGGTGAGAGGAATAAGGGTGGAAGTGGGCTCGAGTGGAGCATAAACACTGGCATAGACCTGTTGGGCCGAATGGCCTGTTTCTGTACTGTACATGTGAGGTACTATGTAATACATAGATACATAGATACATAGAAGATAGGAGCAGGAGTAGGCCATCCGGCCCTTCGAGCCTGCTCCGCCATTTAATGAGATCATGGCTGATCCTTCAATTCAGTATCCCGTCCCCGCCTTCTCTCCGTAACCCTTAACCCCTTTTGCCTGTAGAAATATATCTAATTCCCTCTTAAATATATTTAATGAGCTGGCGTACACTGCCCTCTGTGGCAATGAGTTCCACAGGTTCACCACTCTCTGAGTGAAGAAATTCCCCCTCATTTCTGTCCTAAATGGTTTAGCCCTTATCCTTAAATTATGTCCTCTAGTTCTGTTCTCACCCGCCAAGGGAAACATTCCTTCTGCATCTAATCTGTCTAGACCTGTCAGAATTTTATACACTTCTATGAGGTCCCCTCTCAATCTTCTAAACTCCAGTGTGTACATCCCTAAACTACATAGTCTCTCCTCATAGGTCAATCCCGCCATTCCTGGTATCAGCCTGGTGAATCGCCGCTGCACCCCCTCCATGGCAAGAACATCTTTCCTCAGATGAGGCGACCAAAACTGTACACAGTACTCGAGGTGTGGTCTCACCAGTGCCCTGTACAGCTGCAGCAAGGTATCCCTGTTCCTGTATTCCAACCCTTTTGCTATGAAGGCCAGCATACCGTTTGCCTTCTTGACCGCCTGTTGCACCTGCATGCTCGCCTTCAGTGACTGGTGTACAAGAACACCCAGGTCTCTCTGTACTTCCCCCTCTCCCAATTTATTGCCATTTAAATAATAATTTGCCCTCCCGTTCCTGCACCCAAGGTGGATAACTTCGCACTTGTCCACATTATAGTGCATCTGCCATTTATCCGCCCAATCACCCAGTCTGTCCAAATCGCTCTGGAGCTTCCTGGTCTCCTCCTCTGAGCCCACCCCCCCTCCTAGTTTAGTGTCGTCTGCAAATTTGGAAATGCTGCATTCGACTCCCTGATCCAGGTCATTAATATAAATTGTGAACAGCTGGGGACCCAGGACAGATCCCTGTGGTACCCCACTTGTTACTGCCTGCCATTCAGAAAATGAGCCGTTTATTCCAACTCTCTGTTTTCTATCTGACAGCCAGTTCTCTATCCACGTCAATACTTTCCCCTTTATCCCATGAGCTTCAATTTTCCATGCTAATCTTTTATGTGGGACCTTATCGAAGGCCTTTTGGAAGTCCAGGTACACCACATCTACTGGCTCTCCCCCATCTATTTTACCAGTTACTCCCTCAAAAAATTCCAATAGATTAGTCAAGCACGATTTACCCTTTGTAAATCCATGTTGACTCTGTCCTATCCTGTCCCCATTTGCTAAGTGCTCGGCTATTTCATCCTTAATGATGGACTCCAGCATTTTGCCCACAACTGATGTAAGGCTTACAGGTCTGTAATTACCTGCTTTTTCCCTACCCCCCTTTTTGAATAGTGGGGTAACGTTAGCTACCCTCCAATCCATGGGCACTGTTCCCGAGTCTAATGAATTCTGAAAAATCATGCTTAGTGCATCCGCTATCTCTAGGGCCACCTCCTTCAGTACCCTAGGATGCATGTTATCAGGCCCTGGGGATTTGTCCGCCTTCAATCCCTTTAGCTTCCTTAACACCATATCCTTAGAGATATTGATTTGCGTCAGTTCCTCCTTTGCCAATGTCCCTATTTTTCCCGATATCCCAGGGAGGTTTTTTGTGTCTTCCTTCGTAAAGACTGACCCAAAGTATGCATTTAGTTGGTCTGCCATTTCCTTATTTCCCATTATATATTCCCCCGTATCTGACTGCAATGGACCAACTTTGGTTTTCACCAGTCTTTTCCTCTTGATATACTTATAAAAGCTTTTGGAGTTAGTTTTTATATTTTCCGCCAGCTTGCTTTCGTAAGCTATTTTGCCCTTCTTGATTAAGCCCTTTGCCCTCCTTTGCTCTATCTTAAACTGTTCCCAATCTTCCGCTCTGGCGCGTTTTTTGGCTATTTTATACGCCCTATCTTTGGATTTTATGCTGTCTCTAATTTCCCCTGTTATCCACGGTTGAGTCACCTTTTTAGATTTCCTTTTATGCCAGATTGGTATAAACAATTTTTGCAATTTTGTCATTCTATCTTTAAATGCTTGCCATTGTTTATCTACCTCCAGTCCTCCCAGGAACGTTGTCCAATCAGACCTACTCAGTTCCCGTCTAATGGCATCATAATTCCCCTTGTTTAAATTCAGGACCTGAGTCTCTGAGTCAATTTCTTCGCTCTCCATTTCGAGTGAGAAATCGATCATGTTATGATCGCTCTGACCCAAGGGTCCCCGTACAACAAGATTACTAATTAGTCCCTTCTCATTGCACAGTACCCAGTCCAATATAGCCTGTTCCCGAGTTGGTTCCTCGACATATTGATCCAGATAACCATCCCTTAAACACTCAAGGAATTCCTCCTCCTCATTATTTTTACTGATTAGGCTAGTCCAATCTATATGTAAGTTAAAGTCACCTATGATGACAGCTGTGCTCTTATTGCACGCTTCTCTAATTTCCCTCGTGATGCCCTCCCCAACCTCTATTTTACTATTTGGAGGCCTATATACCACTCCTATTAATGTTTTTCGCCCCTCGCTATTTCTTAGCTCCACCCATATAGATTCTGTATTAACTGAGTTAATATCCTTCCTTTCAATTGCATTTATCCCCTCTTTTACCAGCAATGCTACCCCTCCTCCCTTTCTTTTTTGTCGATCCTTCCTAAATACTGAATACCCCTGTATGTTAAGCTCCCAGCCCTGCTCACCCTGCAACCATGTTTCCGTAATCCCAATTAGATCATAATTATTAACCTCTATTTCCACAGCTAATTCATCTACCTTGTTCCTGATGCTTCTCGCATTAAGGTATAAAACCCTCAGGCTTTTTTTATGCTCACATTTTTTATGAATTAGTTTGGCCCTTTGTTTTTTGTTCCTCTCCTTTTTACCATTTATTTCTGTCTGCCTTTCACTTTCCTCTATTTCACTACATGGGTTTCTAGCCCCCTGCCATACTAGTTTAAATGCTCCCGAACTGCTTTATCAAAATTTACCCCGAGAACCTCAGTTCCATCTTTGCACAGGTGTAGACCGTCCCTTTTGTATAGGTCACACCTACCACAAAACTGGTCCCAATGCCTCAAAAATTTAAAACCCTCCCTCTTACACCACTGCTCAAGCCACGTATTTAGCCTAACTATCCTGTTCTCTGTACTCTTACTAGCACGTGGCACTGGTAGTAATCCAGAGATTACTACCTTCGAGGTCCTACTTTTTAGCTTGGCTCCTAACTCCCTAAATTCTACTTGTAGGACCTCTTCCCTTTTTTTAGCTACGTCGTTGGTACCAACATGTATCACGACAACTGGCTGTTCCCCCTCCCCCTCCAGAATGTTCTGCACCCGCGCCGAGACATCCTTGACCCTTGCACCAGGGAGGCAAATTACCATCCTGGAGTCTCGGTCGCGACCACAGAAACTCCTATCTATTCCCCTTACAATCGAATCCCCTATTACTATAGCCCTGCCACTCTTTTTCCCTCCCTTCTTTGCAACAGAGCCAGTCATGGTGCCATGAGCCTGGCTGCTGGTGCCTTCCCCCGATGAGTCATCCCCCCCGACAACAGCACCTAAGGCGGTGAACCTGTTGCTGAGGGAGACAACCCCAGGGGATTCCTGCACTACCTTCCTGCCCTTGCTCTGCCTTTTGGTCACCCATGTACTATCTACTCTGGCCTTAACCTGCGGTGTGACCAACTCACTAAATGTGCTATTCACAACCCTCTCAGAATCGTGGATGCTCCAAAGTGAGTCCATCTGCAGCTCAAGGGCCGTCATGCGGTCCCACATGAGCTGCAGCTGGACACACTTCCCGCACACATGGTTGTCAGGGACACAGGAAGCGTCCATGATTTCCCACATGTTACAGGAGGAGCATGACACAGGTCCGAGCTCTACTGCCATGACTTAACCCTTATATTACTTATTAATTTTCTAGTTTTAGTTTATTTATTGACTTTTGTTTTCCCGAAGCTTACTTAGACCAATGTATACTGTACTCCTCTTATTCCTTTTTAAACTAACCAAATCGCACTAGTTTTAGTTGTACTTTCTAGGAAGGTTTGAGGAAAGTACTTACCAGTTAGTCTTACCTCCCTGGTCTTTCGCTGACTTCCCGGTCTTGTGTCCCCTTGGTCCTACGCCGACTTCCCGCTCCTCCCGGTTCCTGCTCTGCTGAAAAGAAACTGAGACCAAAAAATTTGTGACCTCTGTTTTTAGACTGCTAAAAGACTACTAGGTTAGAGGAGGAGGGCGGGTGGGGGTTCCTACTCTGTAGGAACTCGGGTTTAAGCCACCACCCTCCTTAAATGCCGCTCCAACCAGGTCCGCTCCTCCTTCCCCGCTGCCGACCGCTCTGTGGGAGAAAAAGAAAGAAAGGCTCCTCCTCCGCCGCTGTCGACGCTGGTCTGAGGCCTACCTGAGCCTCGGGGCTCCCTTTATCGACTCGCCGCCGCTCCCGCCGCTCCAACCAGGTCCGCTCCTCCTTCCCCGCTAATAATATGTCATTTATTCCTAAACTTTTATCTCATTCCTGTTTTGTAGGAGGATCAGTTTCGGTGAGAATGTAATGGTTCAGATTGTGTGTGAAGTGAGAATGAAACGCTCGAGGCCTGATATTTGCTGCCTTTGTTTATTTATTGCGTACAGCTAAAAAATGTCTGCCCCAAAGTGGCAGGTCTGTGGTTTAAATCGCAGCTTAAAGCGTTACAGAGCAGAATTTATTCTTGGATTCACTGTGTGATACATAACAAAATGGATTATAAGCAATGAAAGGACTTAGTACAAGGCTGGGGCAAGTTAATGGTTACCATGACAGCCTCTCACTGTAACAAGCTCCAGTGTTAATGTCGCCATCTTGAAGGAGGTTTGGTGTAGGCCTCAGACCCTGCTAGAGTCACACTGTCCAACAGATATCATTCACTCTACCTGCTACTGCACAAACGTGTGCAACCAGTTTAGTTAGACTTGGTTAGTTAACCAGTTGGAAAATAATTACTAGCAGTAGATGTCCTTGCTAATGAGGTGACGCCACCACACCAGTGGTGCTCTGGCTGACCCTCTGCTCTGTGCTCGGTTGTTAAGTGTCTCGAGAGGACTGAAGTGCAGTTCACTGTACCAGACGGAAAGATCTGATTGCTCGTGAGAAATGAAACACATTCTACATTGCGCTGACAAAGATGGATTTACAATTCATACCCAACGTGAGTCAGTTTCCTCTCCCTCTCCCCAACAATTATACCCCTTCCTCTCTTGACGGTGGTGACTTGAGCTCGAGTCAATGCCGCAGGCTCTGGCTGTTTCCCAGTGTGAGGGGACAAGTGAGCATTCTTCCTGCTTGGCCATTGACACTGGATGGTGGCAGGATATTCGACTGTGGGAAACCTCATCCGATCCTCGGCTAGGCTAGAAATTATCACGGGGCCTCTCTCTATCGTTCGACAGAAGATTGGCAGAAGTTCTGTCTACACGGTTTATCTAGGGTTTCCGCCAAAGTTATGGCGGCCAATGAGGAGAACCCCATGGAAATTCCCAGCGCTAAAGTACACATGTCGAGTTTGGTAGCATTGATCACTGGATGGTGAACAGCGGTGGGAAGTGTGTCTAATTTTTAGGCTCTCTAGCTCAGGGACACTGAAGTCCTACCATTAGCCAACAGTAGTACTACCTGCCGTGACCAAGACAGTTAACGTCGCACGGATGGAAGGACTGAAGCTGAGACCTTCCTGGCCGGAATCTCTCAATCCCACACGGGGCACTACATCTCTACACTGATATGGGAAGACGTGTAGATCATGTCTACATCAGAGAGCAACATTTCTGTTACTGGACTAAATCAGTTCCTTCAAGATGGTGAAGATATGACAGTGGGTTCCAATCATTCACCAATCAAATTTGCAGAAAGTGATTACATAACTTTACCGATTTAACATCTCTGGAAAATGTAGGTTAGCCTTTCACTCCCCTTACTGGGCTTTTAGCAATGCCAAGCTATCTAGTAAAAGCAACACATGCTATGATTTAGGTGCAGCAAGTGGGTCCAATGATTCGGGTTCTTTCATCCGTTACAAGTTGCACTCACGGAGAAAATTAGCAAGATTTGTATTCTTGCAATTATGCTGCCAGCCAATCCTGCAAAAGAAAAGAGTGTCAGACACGAGAGAACATTGGCAATGACTAACAAGAGACCCCGCAAAACATTCATATTTCTTTAGTGGAATTGGCGGGCTAAGGGCATTTACCTGAAAGGATTGAACCAGGCTTGGGGTACAGTTCTAATGATGCTGTCAGGTCTCCACCAAGTGGTCGTTCACTATGGGTGAATCAAAAATTGAGTGTGAATGGCCATATGAGCCAAACCCTACTCATGCTGGGTGTGAGGATTTTTGCTTGTTAATATCCCTTCATGGGATGTGGGCATCGCTGGCAAGGCTGGCATTTATTGGCCATTCCGAATTGCCCTTGAGAAGGTGCTCGGTGAGCCGCCTTCTTGAACTGCTGCACCCGTGTGGTGAAGGTGCTCCAACTGTTAGGGAGGGAGTTCCAGGATTTTGACCCAGCGACGTTGCAGGAACGGCGATATACTTCCAAATCAGGATGGTGTGTGACTTAGAGGGGAAATTGGAGGTGGTGGTGTTCCCAAGCGCCTGCTGCCCTTGTCCTTCTAAGTGGTAGAGGTCGTGTTTGGGAGGTGCTGTTGAAGAAGCCTTGGCGAGTTGCTGCAGTGCATCTTGTAGATGGGACACACTGCAGCCACAGTACGCCGGTGGTGAAGGGAGTAAATGTTTAAGGTGGTGGATGGGGTGCCAATCAAGCGGGCTGCTTTGTCCTGGATGGTGTCAAGTTTCTTGAGTGTTGTTGGAGCTGCACCCATCCAGGCAAGTGGAGAGTATTCCATCACACTCCTTACTTGTGCCCTGTGGATGGTGGAAAGGCTTTGGAGAGTCAGAAGGTGAGACACTCGCCGCAGAATATCCAGCCTCTCATCTCATCCAAAGCTCTGCTGCCAATAACCTATCCCATAACAAGTTCCACTCCTCCATCCCACTCACCCATCACATCCATTGCGGTTGATCTACATTGGCTTCCAGTTCTTCAGCCCCATTTGTCACCCTTCGTTCCTCAGAGTTCTCCCACTATTTGTGGCCACAGTTTCAGCCACCTTGGCCTCACATCCAGAATTTGCTCTCTAAACCCTTCTGTCTCTCCTTCTCTCTGCAAAAACTTGGCTTGTATTCCCTTGAGTTTAAAAGGTTGGGGAGTGATTTAATCGAGGGATATAAAATGATATCGGGATTCAATAGGGTTACAACGGTGATTACACTTTAAACAGTTCTTCATTGGTTGTGAAGCGCTTTGGGCATCTGGTGGTCATGAAAGGCGCTATAGAAATGCAAGTATTTCTTTCTTTATCTTTCTATTTCCTCTTGTGGGATGTGCAGAACAAGAGGGCATAATACTAAGAGCTAGGCCATTCAGGAGTGAAATCTGGGAGCATATTTAATACGTAAGGGTAATGCAAATCTGGAACTCTCTCCAAGACTGAGATTGATAGATTATTGTTGTCAGACTATCAAGGGATATGGAGCAAAGGAATTGAGATGCAGATCAGCCATGATCTAATTGAATGGCGGAAAAGGCACGAGGGGCTGAATGGCCTAATTCTGTTCCTATGTTCCTTTCCATTTTAAGAAACTCCTTAAAACCCTATCTAAAATCTCTGACCTGACATTCATTGTTTCCCTCAGCCCGCTGAGAAGCATTTTTGCACATTAAAGATGGTATAAAGTTGTGCGTGTCATCCCCAATAACCAACCAATAACCCATTGCGACCCTCCTTTGGGTGTAGCTGGGTTCTTTTTCCCTTGCTGCTCCCTTGGTGGGTGGGGGGGGGTGAACTTCATTGGCTCCACCTCTGGAGGGGTCGGGTGTGGCGTGCCACTATTTTGTAATTTCCCACCCCTCGAGCCTCAGAGTCCTCCTACTATTGATGGCCGCACCTTTAGCCACATTGGCCCCACATTCGCTCTCCAAACCCTTTCACCCCTCCATTTCCCAGCATAAACTTAGTTTGTATTCCATTGAATTTAGAAGATTAAGGGGTGAACTAACTGAGGTATTTAAAATGATAAAGAGATTCAATAGAGTAGATAAATAGAAGCTATTTCATCTGGTGAGTGATTCCAGACCAAGTGTGCATAATATTCAAATTAGAGTTCGGGCCATTCAGGAGTGAAATCAGGATGCACTTTTTCACACAAAGGGTAGTGGAAATCTGTAACCTTCTCCCACAAGAGGCTGTGGTTGCTGGCTCAATTGAAATTTTCAAGACTCAGTTCGATAGATTTTTGTTGTAAAAGGATATGGAGCAAAGGCAGGAAAAAGCAGTTGAGGTACAGATCAGTCTCTGGAGAGGTCAGATGTGGCATGGCCCTATTCTGATAAGGGAATGAAGGGTTATGGGGAGCGGGCAGGGAAGTGGACGTGAGTCTAGGTTCGGATCAGCCATGATCCTATTGAATGGCGGAGCAGGCCCGAAGGGTCGTATGGCCGACTCCTGCTCCTACTTCTTATGTTCTTATGTTCTTATTCTGTAATATTCAACAATGCCCATTGATGTCCCATGATTCCCTTAGAGTCCAAAAATCTATCGATCTCAGTCTTGAATATGCTCAATGACTGAGCCTCCACAGCCCTCTGGGGTAGAGAATTCCAAAGATTCACCACCCTCTGAGTGAAGAAATTTCTCCTCATCCTTGTCCTAAATGGCCGACCCCTTATCCTGAGAACATGCCCCCTAGTTCTAGACTTTCCAGCCAGGAGAAACAACCTCTCAGCATTTACCCTGTCAATCTTCCTCAGAATCTTATATGTTTCAAAGAGATCACCTCTCATTATTCTAAACTCCAGAGAGTATAGGCCCAATCTCTCCTCATAGGACATCCCAGAAATCAATCATGTTTCTTTTGTTTTTACTTGAATCTGTTGTTCGCTTAACCGGCTAAGAACTGAAAGCAAGCATGGCAAGCCATAGTGTCGCGTTTAGACCTTTAGGCATTGAGCAGTGAACGAGCCAATCAAGGTAGGCTTCACTCCAACAATGTTCGGGGGATGTTCAATGGAGAAAGGTGGCTAATTGTTCTAGTGCATTGTATCTGTGGCTCTTATAGACAGTTCGTAGAGCAAGGCTGCAGTGTTTGCAGACACCAACATACAGGGCTCCATTACTTCCAAAAGCAAATGGTATTCGAACACAAACCTAGAGGCAAAACAGTAAACAGGTATTAACATACCAGGCATTCATTCCTTGGGGGTCTCGTACTATCCTTTTCACACACTGAATGTCATCTGT
This sequence comes from Squalus acanthias, assembly GCA_030390025.1. Lineage (NCBI taxonomy): Eukaryota > Metazoa > Chordata > Chondrichthyes > Squaliformes > Squalidae > Squalus > Squalus acanthias. Next base: position 169,277,247 of record CM059429.1, on the reverse strand, counting down.
GATGTTATCATTCATAAAATCTACAAAGAAAAATAAAATGTGGTATTAAAAACAAACAGTTGGATGTTCACACCTCCAGCTCTCTCGACCCTATTCCCTCCAAACTGCTGTAGATTTCAAATGCTGAAAGCCTGTTTGGCCCAGCGGCAAGGGCATGAAACGGTTAAACTTCGAGGCACAGAAAAGGTGCCAGTCATCAAAGTCTGCAGTTCGTGGAGAACACATTGATACTGGACAATGAAAGCTTTGACTCATGATTAACTCTGAAAAGGACATTGACATTGAACTGTGAGGCCTTGAATCATGATTGGTTTCGATGGGAAAAATTTGCATCTGGACAATGCTCTGAGTTTAACTGAAACAATGGGGGTCACGATCGACTTCCTGACATGAATGGAAGACACACAAGTCCCGAGCAGATAATCAGTCAACCGCCCATCAACAGTAATAGAAATCACATTGAATATGTGTTGCAGAAAGCGGGAGATGAGATAAGGAGTTATCTTCGATCTCACAACTCTGTACACCTCCGGTGATTGAATTACAGGTTGACGAGGTGTGAATGTTGGACAATTCAGCAAACCGACAACCGAAACTGGTTGGCGGAGGCCCAGCATGGGGACAGGTGACTAAAAGAACTATAAGAAGGAACCACACCACAGCTCTCTCTCACTCTCTCTCTCTCTCTCTCGCTCGGAAGCTAGCTTTGATTACAGCAACTGCCAGGCGTAAGAAGGAAGGGAAGACGGTCATCTCCAGCTCCCAGCCTGCAATCGACGTCGGCCACGACCAGCCGGACGGGTGATTGTAAGTATCAGTTGACTCTACAAGGGGTTTGAGCTGTGTAGGCAGCTGCAGTCAGATAAAGGAGGACGGGGACAGGACATCTCCTATCCAGGCCGACAATCCACAACGGTAACGACCAGCCGGATGGTTGATTGTAAGTTTCAGTCAAATCTCAACGGGGTTTTTGTCCGTGTTTTGTTGGTTTTAATAAACTAAGGGGGAAAAATTAGGTCGCGCCCCGTTTGGGGCGCAAGTATCGTCTGGACGCAAATATTAGCGCCTGCCGCTAATTATCGCCACTGACTGGAAACTTCACTTTTACCGCCCCGGGAGGTGAGTGGAGCGCTAAATCAGGCGCTGCACACCTGTCTTAAGGCGCAAAGGCCGAGCAGTGAGGCGCTAACTCAGCGCGCGAGCGCAGCGCAGCTGCTGCCAGTTAGCGAGGGAACACAGACACACTGGCGCCGGCCAGTTCTTAAAGCAGGGGGGGGGGGCCAACTGTTAGGATCAGTAGGCAAAACTACCTCACAAAGCGTTGACTCAATGCAGAAGTCTCTCTTTCTCTCTCTCCGAATCTCTCTCTCTCAGAACGAGTGGTGCAAAAATGTCAACCACAGAAAAAGACAGGAGGAGGCCTCCTTTAAATAGCACCCCCCCCCCAGCCCCACAGCGATTGATAGCGTTCCAGTCTTCCGGTCGTTGGATGCGCCAGGCGGTAAGGCAGGGGGCGCCACTCAATTTCCGCTCCGGGGCGCCACAAGGGCGTTACACCATGGAATGACGTCACAATCTGCGCGCGCAGGTGGTCGCGGCGGTAAAGTTTAGCGCCGCCGCACAATGTCTAGTTAAGTTCCCGAGCGGCGCAAACATCGCTGCGCCCGGGCGGTAGCGGCTTTGCGCCCCATTAGCGCCCTCTTAAGGCGCTAACGGGAGGCGCAACCAACTGAATTTTTACCCCTCACAGTTTTGGGTTGAACCTAAACCTTTGTGTCGTCTACCATTTTGTTCCTGTAAAACCCAGAGTCAAAGAACCCTTGTAAGGACGAGAAAACCAAACATCTTACACTGCTGACCATCCAACTTCCTTTCCTGTCTCCCATGTTAGTTGACAATGTTAATGGTTCTCTCTCCTCAGGTACTGTCCCCCTCTCCCTCAAATCTGCCATCATCACCTCTCCTCAAAAAGGCCAGCCTTGAGCCCTCCGTCCTTCCAAATTACCGACCCATCTCCAACCTCCCTTTCCTCTCCAAGGTTCTTAAAGGTGTTGTTGCCTCCCAAATCCGTGCCCATCTTTCCCAGATCTCCATGGGGGCGATTTTGCCAGCCCTGGGGAGGCGAGTTTGGAGGCGGGACTGCCGGGAAAGTGGCAGAATCCGGGGGCGGGTACCCATCCTGCCCCCGACCCTCCTCCGTGCCATCTTCCCAGGAGGCGGGTACCTGACCCGCGCCGGGTCCCGGCTCCTCGAGGCGGGAAGGGGATTAGTGACAATTAAGTCACACAGTTAAGGTAGTAAACAGGCAACTTTTTCTGAGAATCCCCATTTTGAGCCCTGAAATGTGGTCTTCCCGACAGCTCCGAACCTCGCCAGGGTCAGCGAGGTGGGCCGTCGGTCTACGGGGGTCAGAGGGACCGATGAAACGCTGATGTCACCTGTAACCGGCTTTCCCTTAATTGGCCTGCTAAGCCCACTGGGCGGGCTTAACAAGGTCAATCAAGGGAAAATAGCGTGGGTTGGCCACAAGTCGATGGAGGAGGGACTAAAACCTGACAAGTGGATGTCCCGCCTCCAAAAGCTCCCCATTGATAAAATCCAGCCCCATGTTTGAATCACTCCAATCAGGTTTCCGCCCCTACCACAGTTCTGAAACGGCCCTTATCAAAGTCACAAATGACGTCCTTTGTGACTGTGACAAAGGTAAACTATCCCTCCTCGTCCTTCTTGACTTGCCTGCAGCCTTTGACACAGTTGACCACTCCATCCCTCTCCAACGCCTCTCCGCCGTCGTCCAGCTGGGTGGGACTGCACTTACCTGGTTCCATTCTTATCTATCTAATCGTATCCAGAGAATCACCTGCAAAGTCTCTCTTCCCGCTCGAGCATAGTTACCTCTGGAGTCCCCCAAGATTCTATCCTTGGCCCCCTCTGATTAACAACAACAACAACAACTTGTGCAGCACCTTTAACGTAGTAAAACGTCCCAAGGTGCTTCACAGGAGTATTATAAGACAAAGAAATTGACACCGAGCCACATAAAGAGAAATTAGAGCAGGTGACCAAAAGCTTGGCCAAAGAGGTAGGTTTTAAGGAACGTCTTAAAGGAGGAAAGAGAGGTAGCGAGGCGGAGAGGTTTAGGGAGTGAATTCCAGAGCTGAGGGCCCAGGCAACAGAAGGCACGGTCACCAATGGTTGAGCGATTATAATCAGGGATGCTCAAGAGGGCAGAATTAGAGGAGTGCAGATATCTCGGGGGGTTGTGGGGCTGAAGGAGATTACAGAGATAAGGAGGGGCCAGGCCATGGAGCGATTTGAAAACAAGGATAAGAATTTTGAAATCGAGGCGCTGCTTAACCGGGAGCCAATGTAGATCAGCGAGCACAGGGGTGATGGGTGAACGGGACTTAGGACACGAGCAGCCGAGTTTTGGATGACCTGAAGTTTACGTAGGGCAGAACGTGGGAGGCCAGCCAGGAGTGCATTGGAATGGTCAAGTCTAGAGGTAACAAAGGCATGGATGAGGGTTTCAGCAGCAGATGAGCTGAGGCAAGGGCGGAGACGGGCGATGTTATGGAGGTGGAAAGAGGGGATCTTAGTTATGCCGTGGATATGTGATCGGAAGCTCATTTCAGGGTCAAATATGACACCGAGGTTGCGAACAGTGTGGATCAGCCTCAGGCAGATGTTAGGGAGAGGGATGGAGTCAGTGGCGAGGGAACGGAGTTTCTGGCGGGGGACCGAAATCAATGGCTTAGGTCTTCACAATATTTAATTGGAGAAAATTTCTGCTCATCTAGAACTGAAGGTCGGACAAGCAGTCTGATAATTTAGAGACCGTGGAGGGGTCAAGAGAAGTGTGGTGAGGTAGAGCTGGGTGTCATCAGTGTACATATGCAAACTGATGCTGTGTTTTCGGATGATGTCACCAAGGGGCAACATGTAGATGAGAAATACGAGGAGGCCAATGATAGATCATTAGGGGGCACCAGAGGTAACAATGCAGGAGCGGGAAGAGATGCCGTTGCAGGTGATTCTCTGGCTACGATTAGATAGATAAGAATGGAACCAGGCGATTGCAGTCCCACCCAGCTGGACAACGGTGGAGAGGCGTTGGATAAGGATGGAGTGGTTAACCATGTCAAAGGCGGCAGACAAGTCAAGAGTGACGAGGAGGGATAGTTTACCTGTCAGTCACAAAGGATGTCATTTGTAACTTTGCTGAGAGCTGTTTCGGTACTGTGGTAGGGACGGGAACCTGATTGGAGGGATTCAAACACAGCGTCGCGGGAAAGATGGGCACAGATTTGGGAGGCCATAATACTTTCAGGACTTTGGAGAGGAAAGGGAGGTTGGAGATGGGGCGGTAGTTTGCAAGGACGGAGGGGTCAAGGGTTGTTTTTTTGAGGAGATGAGTGATGATGGCAGATTTGAGGGAGAGGGGGACTGTACCTGAGGAGAGAGAACCATTAACGATATCAGCTAACATGGGAGCCAGAAAAGGAAGTTGGGTGGTCAGCAGTTTGGTGAGAATAGGGTCGAGGGAGCAGAAAGTGGGTCTCATGGACAAGATGAGCGTGGAGTGGTGATGAGGGGAGGTCAGAGAGAAACTGGAGACAGATGTGAGTTCAGGACTAGGGAAGGGGGGAACCTTAGTGGAAGTCTGGCCTGGTGGGCTAGGGAAAGGAAGGGAAGTGGCAGAGGCAGCTGAACGGATGGTCTCAATCTGAGAGACAAAGAAGTCCATGAGCTCCTCACACTTGTTGTCAGAGGTGAGGGTGGAGGAGACAGGGGAGAGGGGTTTAAGAAGATGGTTAGCAGTAGAGAATAGAAGGCGGGGTTTATCTTTGCATTCCAGGATGATTCTGGAATAGTGAGCAATTCTGGCAGACTACATGCTGCCCCTTGGCGACAATTTCTGGAAACACAACATCAGTTTCCACATGTACGCTGACGACACCCAGCTCGACCTCACCACCACCTCTCGCGACCCCTCCACTGTCTCTGATTTGTCACACTGCTTGTCCGTTATTCAATTCTGGATGAGCAGAAATTTCCTCCAACAAAATATTGGTAAGACTGAAGCCATTGTCTTTGGTCCCTGCCACAAACTCCGTTTCCTAGCCACCGACTCCAACCCTCTCCCTGGCAACCGTCTGAGGCTGAACCAGACCGTTTGCAACCTTAGTGTCGTACTTGGTTCAAAGGTGAGCTTCCGACCACATATCTGCCTAAATCCACCTCCGTAACATCACCCGACTCCGCCCCTGCCTCAGCTCATCTGCTGCTGAAACCCTCATCCATGCCTTTGTTACCTCTAGACTTGACTATTCCAACGCACTCCTGGCCGGCCTCCCATCTTCCACCCTTCCATAAACTTGAGCTCATCCAATACTCTCTCTCCTCCTTTAAGATGCTCCTTGAACCATATTTCTTTGACCAAGCTTTTGGTCATCGATCTTAATATCTCTTTGTGTGGCTTGGTTACAAATTTTGTTTGATAATCGCTCCTGTGAAACGCCTTGGGACGCTTTACTACGTTAAAGGCGCTATATAAATGCGAGTTGTTGTTGATGCTCCTGAGGTGTATTCTGACAGAGTTAGAAAGGCCTAGGCTAGTAGGCCCAGATGAGGTGCCACCGAATGCACGAAACACATCTCTTTTGAAGGTGTAGAGTTTAATTATCTGCTCTCCTGTTCCCCACCGAGCACCATAGGTGTCAGCTGTGGCTCAGTGGTAGCACTCTCGCCTCTGAGTCAGAAGGTTCTGAGTTGAAGTCCAACACCAGGGAGCCCATAATCTAGGATGACTCTCCATTGCAGTACTGAGGGAGTGCTGTTCCTGGCCAACATTTGACAGCACTAAAACAGGACATCTGGTCATTGTCACATTGCTATTTGTGGGAGCTTGCTGTGCGCCAATTAGCTGCCTGAATTTCCTACAGTACAACAGTGACTACACTTCAAAATATACTTTATTGGCTGTAAAGCTCTTTGTGACGTCCTGAGGTCGTGAAAGGGGCAATATAAATGTAAGTCTTTCTTTCTTTATTGTGGGAGTTCCATCAGCACAAGAACTCCAGCAGTGTAAGGAGAAGGTCTACCACCACCTTTTCAGCTCAACAAATTCAGCCTGAGAGCAATTAATAAAAGGGATCCTAGGAGAGAATGGAAAATGACCCTTTGTTTAATGATGTGTTGAATCACTCACCATTACACTTTCTCCGACATCCATTATGTGTGTTCTGAGTCTGACCATCATCACACCACCAGTAGCTGTTAATCTGAAAGAGCCCATAGTCTGTAGACCAAGTACGTCCACTTCTCTTGTTGTGTTGAATTGCTCTTGTGTTATAACTGCTTTCAGATTGAACCAAACACACCCCTAGAACGAAGGAGAAAAAAAAGTTACACTGCGAATGTGACTCACGTTGCAGGTCACGGACTTGGGCTTTGCAACCACTATCTGACACTTTTCCTTTTCTGGCCCACGGACCCACACATTCCTGTGCTGAGGACCCATTCAGCCTCTGCTGGTGCCGTTTGCAATTGATGGGCAGTGCTGGCAGTTCAGGAAACCACTCGGCTTGAGAGGAATCCGTTCGTTATAGCGTGATAATGGAAACCAGTGTGGAGCGGAACTTGCAAGTTGTGGGAGCTCCTACAAATAGTGGAAATCAAGAACTCTCTCTCCCATAAAGCTGTTGAGGCTGGGGGGTTCAAATGAAAATTTCAAAACTGAGATTGATAAATTTTTGTTGCGTAAGGGTATTAAGGGTTACGGAACCAAGTCGAGTAACTGGAGTTAAGGTACTGAGGGAGCACTGCGTAGGCGCACTAGAGTAGGAAAAGGCACACAAATGACAGGCACTAAGGGATTGCACAAGGGTGATTAGTTATTAGTATTCATGTAAATATGTGTGTAATGCTTATAGATAAATTTATTAATTGTGTTTGGAATTTTTTGTGGTGTCTCTCATTTCAGCTTTGCGCCCAGGAGGACGCTGTGAAATGCCATGAGACAGGGATGGTATGATGGGGATGTGGTGAGCTACGGGGATCTGGGGTTTCATTCATGCGAATCGGACTCTGATGAGCCGGTCACGAACAGCCCATCCGAAAGGCCGATTGTCTGCCGCCGCCTCCCTCCCTCCTGTTCCTCTTCCTCCTCATCCTCCTCTCCCTTGTCCTCCTCCTGAGGTGGTCCCACAATCCCTGGTGGCAAGGGCTGCGCCCTCATGCTGGCCAAGTTGTGCAGCATGCGGCAGACCACCATGGAAAGGGACACCCGCTCATCCGAGTACTGGAGGGGTTGCGGAGGGGAGTCATGAGCCAGGTGGAGAGCGGATAGCCCTTGTCTCCGATGAGCTACCCGCAAGCTTGACGTGGTGGCTGGAAGAGTGCTGGCACACTGTTCTGCCACAGGATGAAGGCATCATGGCTGCTGCCAGGATAGCGGGCATTGACATTGAGGATTCACTGTGTATGGTCACACACCAACTGCACATTAAGTGAGTGGTAGCCTTTGCGGTTACGGAAGATCTCAGGACTGTTATGCGATGCCCACAAATCCACGTGGGTGCAGTCAATGGCGTCAATGGCAAAACCACATGCACGCTCGTTCTGTTTCTCTCTGGTGATTGGGAAGCCAATATAGTCCCTTCTCCTGGTGTAGAGAGCCTCAGTGACCTCCCGGATGCAGCGATGGACAGCGAACTGTGAGATGTTAGATATGTCTCCAGCTGTAGACTGGAAGGATCTGCTGGCGAAGAAATTGAGGGCCACGGTGACCTTGACTGCCACTGGGAGAGTCGTGGACGCCCTGATCTGAGGCTGGAGGTCTGCTTGCAGGATGTGGCACTGTTCTGTGACCACCACCTTGGTGAAGCGAAGCCTCCTACTGCACTGCTCCTCGCTTAATTGAAGGTAGGAGAAGTGCTGTCGGAAGATCCTCTGAGGGTAAGGCCTCCTGTTGAGAGCCCTGATGGTCCTCCTTCTCCCTCTGCGCACATGTTCCCATCTTTCTTGCTGCCTCCGCTCCCTCCACCCCCTCCACCTTAGTTCCTGGAGGGCGAGGTCGACTGACAGTATAGCCCCCCATGACTTTTAGCAAGTGTTGTAGTTTGAAGCGTGTCAAAAATAATGAGGATGTTTTTTACTTGCCACAGCACTCCCTGATACCAACTAACCTTGATATAGCTAAAGAAAATTCTTGCATTTGCGGAAAGTAGCACACAGTCACTCAAACTGCAAAGCCCTGTCGGGTGCGTGTGATTGGTGATGATCCCTTTAAATATCGTCGCTGGGGCCGGCTTCCTGCTGCTGCTCACCACCTCAACCTGTTGTTGCTTTCTCCAATGACCAATGAACAAAACGAAGTTGGGAGATTAGGCGTCAAGTGAGCGTTGCACACTCACTGACGTCATAATTTCCGTAACTGCGATGTCCCCGGCGATCGAGTTTAGAGGCGGCGCTACCGGCAAGACGGATATGGTGTGCATGGCTGGAACCGGCATCAGCTGGCGATAGAGTGCTGAACGGCATTTTAGCGCCATCTCGTGGTGCTAACGGGCGTTGCTAGACACACGAATTTCTCCCCCAGTGTCTTTAACATAGAAAAAATAATCCAAGGCTCTTCACAGAAGCATTAGGAAAAACACTGACACAATGAAGGTGAGATTAGAAAGGGTGGCCAAAAGCTGGAGTCGACAAATTGGGTTTGAAGAAGGGTCTTAAAGGAGAGAAGAAGGTGAAGAATAAGGGAGGGAATTCCAGAGCATGGGGCCGAGGCAGCGGGAGGCATGGCTGCCATTGGTGGGGTAAAGGGAGGAGAGGATGCACAGAAGACTGGAGTCAGAGGAAAGAGAGTTCAGGGGGATTTTAGGGCTGGAGGAGTTTGCAGAGATAGAGGGCTGGATTTTCAATGACCCGTGGAGTCGGGTTTGGAGGCGTGTAGAGGGTTAAATTAGCGAAAAATGGCGGGCGGACCTGATCCCGACTCCATCCCGCCTGCACGCAATTTTGACAAAATCGGTCGCGGTGTTCCCGACTCCGTCCCGCCTCCAAGAGCACAAGTGGATAGCTGACTATCAGCTGCAGGTCCACTATTACAACGGAGATGTGATGAAGGTAGTAGTAGTATTAGGTCTGACAGTCGCCTCTGATGCTGCTGCATTGAATGTCTTCAGAGACTGCCTGGCCTTGCTGTGAGAGGACCTGGATGCAAAAAAAATTCTATCTCTCTCTCTCTCTCTGATACTGCTCATTTTGCATCCAGGTCCTCTCACAGCAAAAGGCCAGGCAATCTCTGAGACCAGGCAGTCTCTGACCTGCAATGCAGCAGCAATGATGACATCATCAGAGGCGACTTTCAGACTGAAACCACTAATTGGGTCATGGGTTCCCACATGCTGGAACTCAATTACCCAATGAGGTGAAAATTGCATCAATCTCCCACATCCAATTCCAGTCGGGTGGATAACACGAAATGCGGATGACACGACCCCAACCCGCCCCAGTATCAAAATCCAGCCCAGAGAGCGGCGAAGCCATGGAGAGATTTAAACATAATGATGAGAATTTTAAATTTGAGATAAAGAGAGACAACAAAATAAGAGAACGGTGCAGAAGGTTCTGGAAAGGAAGACTGAGCAACTTGAAGTCCTGGTTAATGCAAGAACCAACTACAAGAAGGTTGGGCTTGCAAAGAGAGATGGAGGAGTCCGTTCTTCGATTAAAAAGCAGGATCTCCAGGGTAGTTATCTCAAGACAACGCCTGGTATTAAGTTCTGGGCTAGCTCGGGAGATAGATTAGACATATTAAAGGGTGGCTTTACAGATGATGTAGAAGGAAGGCTTCAACATGTCTAGGTTATTTGCAGAGTTTGTAGCGCGGGAGCAAATTCTACATCCAGGGTGGGCAGATTTCCTGCTGGACGTTTGCACTTTTGAGCAAGGGGTCTCTGGTAGACATCATAGGCAGGTACCCTGCTTGCTCCATTTCTCCCCCTCCCCAATCCCGGGGGTGCTGAGGCTAATTATAGTGCGCCATCAGCTAGATCAGTTGAGCATAGCGCTGTGCCGAAACTAGGATCGCTTGTTCAGTGTATCTCAGCTCACACCAAGCAGTGAGCTTAACAACTCAAACCATCGAGAGAATCTACAGACGGTGCAATTCATACTGAATATAATGTAAAGGAATCAGTACACAAGGACAGTGCGGTTAGAGCCTGGGGAGGCGAGGACTTTCAGCTACAATCTACTAGTGCAGAGAACATGAAACTCACAGTTTGCCAGACTGTAGCCACGATATCCGTCCAATCCATGATCACGTAAAGTACGGGCAAGCTCGCATTTTCCATAGATTTTAGAACTTGCGACTGCGAGCAGGGCGCTCAGAATGAAAATGGTCTTCATTTTGTTGGTAATCACACAAAGTGAAGCCTGCTCTAATCTGGAAATATCCCTCGTCTTTCTCCTTTTTTGAAAAGTTCCTGAAATAAAATAATGGCACAACAAAAGAGAAATCAATTTTGTTAGATTGGACCAAGGTTACTAAACTTCTCTCACCCTCTCTAGATCTTTTCAATGGGAACTGCTGGCGTGACATCGGCCGTCTCAATTTCTCTGCTCCCCTCGCTCACTCTAATCTCCCTCCCTCTGAACTTGCAGCACTCCGTTCTCGCAGATCCAACCCTAACCTTGTCATTAAACAGTGGTGTTCCCCAAGGGTCAGTGTTGGGGGCCACTGCTTTTTTTGATATTTATAAATGACCTGGATATTGGAATACAGAGTAGAATTTCTAAATTTGCCGATGACACCAAACTTGGGGGTGTGGCAAACAGTGAGGATGATACCAATCGACTGCAACAGGACATAGAAAGGCTAGCAGAATGGGCAGACAAGTGGCAGATGGAATTTAATACAGAAAAGTGTGAGGTGATGCATTTTGCCAGAAGGAACAGGGAGAGGCAATATACACTTAATGGCACAGTTTTAAAAAGTGTGCAGGGACAGAGGGACCTGGGAGTTAATGTGCATAGGTCCCTGAAGGTGGCGGGACATATTGAGAGAGTGGTTAGCAAAGCATATGGGATCTTGGGTTTCATAAATAGAGGTATTGAGTACAAAAGTAGGGAAGTTATGCTGAACCTTTATAAAGCGCTGGTTAGGCCAAAACTAGAGTATTGCGTCCAGTTCTGGTCACCACACTTTAGGAAGGATGTTAAGGCCCTTGAGAGGGTGCAGAGGAGATTTACCAGAATGGTTCCGGGGATGGGCGATCTTAGCTACAAGGACAAGTTGGAGAAGCTGGATTTGTTTTCATTAGAGCAAAGGAGGTTGAGGGATGATTTGATAGAGGTGTACAAGATTATGATGGGTTTGGATAGGCTAGACAGGGAAAGGCTGTTCCCATTAGTTTCCCACTTTACAACAGTGACTACACTCCAAAAAAGTACTTCATTGGTTGTAAAGCGCTTTGAGACGTCCGGTGGTCGTGAAAGGCACTATATAAATGCAAGTCTTTCAAGGCTTTAGTTGATGGTACAAGGACTAGGGGACACAGATTTAAGATTTTGGGCAAGAGATACAGGGGGGATGTGAGGAAAAACATTTTTACGCAGCAAGTGGTGAGGACCTGGAACTCGCTGCCGACGGAAGTGGTGGAAGCGGAGACACTCAATGTTTTCAAGGGGAGACTGGATAGGCACTTGAGGGAAATAAACTTGCAGGGCTACGGGGATAGAGCGGGGGAATGGGACTGACTGGATTGCTCTACAGAGAGCCGACACAGACTCGATGAGCCGAATGTCCTCCTTCTGTGCCGTTATGACTCTATGGGCTGGATTTTGTCAATGGGGACATGATGGAGGCGGGACTCCCACTTTTTGGGTTGTAGTCCCGCCTCCATCGACTTGTGGCCAACCCACTGTATTTTCCCTTGATTGACCTTGTTAAGCCCGCCCAGCGGGTTTAGCAGGCCAATCAAGGGTCCCCAGAATACAGGTGACGTCAGCCATTGAAATTTCATCTGTCAAGAGCTTTTGACGGATGAAATTTCAGCGTTTGACAGCTCTGTGAAGCTGTCAAACACAGACAATATGATTTCTAACGTGAGTCCCTGTACTTAGACTGAGTTAGAAATCAATCCAGCACAGAAAGCAGAGACTGCAGCTTTTGACAGCTCAGTGGCCATTCTGCTTTCTGTGCCGGTGAGCTGAGGGACTCCCGAGAACTGAAGGGAGGAAGCCTGGAGGAGAAAGTTAAGGTAAGTAAAACTTGTTAAAACACTTTACACACACCAAACACACTTACCTCTGCATTCATGCACCCATCACTCACCTGCACACCGGACATCTCGACCCCTCCAAGCCCTCCAGACCGACGGTCCGCCTCGCTAAATCGGCGTGGTTCGGACCAGTCGGGGAGCTCACACTTCAGGGCTAAAAATAGGGATTAGGCAAAAAACTGCCTGTTAACTACCTGTTAACAGACAGTTTATTGGCACTAATCCTCTTGCCGCCTCGGGGAGGCGGTTCCCAGCACAGGTCGGGTACCCGCCTCCTGGGAAACTGGCATGGAGGCGGGTTGGGGGCGGGATGGGTTCGGGACCCCCGAATCTGCTATTTTCCCACCCCACACGCCTCCAAACCCGCCTCCACGGGCCGGTGAAAATTGAGCCCTATGACTCTATTTCTCTAAACCTGCTGACAAAGGTGGCACTGTTGTTGTTTGGTGAACCGGCATCTACCTTGCAGAGGCTGAACACCAACTCTCTAACACCTTTTCCCACCACCACCGGACCATGACCCCACCACCATTTCTGAGGCTGTCAACTGACCTCATCTCCTCTGAAGATCTTCCCTACATGGCCTCCAACCTCATTGTCCCCCAACCCCACACAGCCCGCTTCTACCTCCTTCCCAGGATCCACAAACAGGACTGACCTGGTAGACCCATCATTTCAGCCTGCTCTTGACCCACAGAACTCATTTTTTTCCGATCTCGACTCCATTTTTTCCTCCCCTTGTCCAGTCTCTTCCCACCTACATCCCCAACTTTTCCGACGCCCTCCGCCACTTTAACAGTTTCCAGTTTCCTGGCCCCAAACATCTCCTTTTCACTATGGACGTTCAATCCCTCTACACCTCCATCCCCCACCAGGACGGCCTGAGGGTGCTCCACTTCTTCCTTGAACAGAGGCCCAACCAGTCCCCATCCACCACCACCCTCCTCCGCCTGCCTGAACTTGTTCTCACATTGAACAACTTCTCCTTTGACTCCACTCACTTCCTCCAAATAAAAGGTGTTGCTATGGGAACCCGCACGGTTCCCAGCCCTGCCTGCCTTTTGATGGGATATGTGGAACATTCTTTGTTACAGTCCTACTCAGGTCCCCTCCTTCACCTCTTTTACTGGTATATTGATGACTGTATCGGTGCCGTTTCCTGCTCTCGCCCTGAACTGGAAAATTTCATTCACTTTGCTTGCAATTTCCACCCTTCCCTCCCCTTCACATGGTTCATCTCTGACTCTTCCCTTCCCTTCCTCCAATTCTCTGTCTCCATTTCTGTGGATAGGCTAATGACCAATATCTACTATAAGCCCACTGACTCCCTCAGCTATCTGGACTACATTTCCTCTCACCCCGCTTCCTGTAAGGACTCTATTCCATTCTCCCAGTTTCTCCGTCGCCGTCGCATCTGGTCCGACAATGCCACCTTCTATACCAGTGCTTCCGATATGTCTTTCTTTTTCCTCAACTGAGGATTCTCTTCCACCATGGTTCACAGGGCCTTCGACTGTGTCCGTTCCATTTCCCGCACTTCTGCTCTCACCCCTTTCTCTCCCTCCCAGAAACCACGATTGGGTTCCCCTTGTCCTCACCTTTCACCCCACCAGCCTTCACATTCAACGGATCATCCTGCACTATTTCCGCCACCTCCAGCGTGATCCCACCATCAAACACATCTTCCCCTTCCCTCCCCTTTCAGCATTCCAAAGGGACAACTGATTCACTCCTCTATCACCCCCAACAACCCCTCCCATTCCCACGGCATCTTCCCATGCAAGAAGATAAGAACATAAGAATTAGGAGCAGGAGTAGGCCACAAGGCCCCTCGAGCCTGCTTCGCCATTCAATAAGATCATGGCTGATCTTCGACCTCAACTCCACTTTCCTGCTCTATCCCCATATCCCTTAATTCCTCTGGAGTCCAAAAATCTATTTATCGCAGCCTTGAATATACTCAAAGACGGAGAGCCCACAGCATTTTGGGGCAGTGAACTCCAAAGATTCACAACCCTCTGAGTGAAGAAAGTCCTCCTCATCCCAGTCTTAAATGGCCGACCCCTTATCCTGAGACTATGCCCCCTAGTTCTAGACTCTCCAGACAGGGGAAACAACCTCTCAGCATCTACCCTGTCAATCCACCTCAGAATCTTATATGTTTCAATGAGATCACCTCTCATTCTTCTAAACTCCAGAGAGTATAGGCCCAATCTACTCAATCTCTCCTGATAGGACAACCCTCTCATCCCAGGGATCAATCTAGTGAACCTTTGTTGCACTGCCTCTATGGCAGGTATATCCTTCCTTAAATAAGGAGATCAAAACTCTGCACAGTACTCCAGGTGTGGTCTCACCAGAGCCCTGTACAATTGTAGCAAGACTTCCTTACTCTTGTACTCCAACCCTCTAGCAATAAAGGCCAACATACCATTTACCTTCCTAATTGCTTACTGTACCTGCATGCTAACTCTCTGTGTTTCTTGTACTAGGACACCCAAATCACTCTGCTAGTTTCTCACCATTTAAAAAATATTCTCTTTTTCTATTCTTCCTACCAAAGTGAATAACCTCACATTTCCCCACTTTATACACCAGCTGCCACCTTATTGCCCACTCACTGCCATTATATAGGGCCCTGGTGAGACCACACCTGGAGTATTGTGCACAGTTTTGGTCTCCTTACCTAAGGAAGGATATACTTGCCATAGAGGGAGTGCAACGAAGGTTCACCAGACTGGTTCCTGGGATGGGGGGATTGTCCTACGAGGAGAGATTGAATAGACTAGGCCTATATTCTCTAGATCTCATTGAAACATACAACATTCTTACAGGGCTTGACAGGGTAGATGCAGGGAGGATGTTTCCCCTGGCTGGGGAGTCTAGAACCAGGGGTCACAGTCTCAGAATAAGGGGTCGGCTTTTTAGGACTGAGATGAGGAGAAATTTCTTCACTCAGAGGGTGGTGAATCTTTGGAATTCTCTACCCCAGAGGGCTGTGGAGGCTCAGTTGTTGAGTATATTCAAGACAGTGATCGATAGATTTTTGAATATTAAGGGAATCAAGGGATATGGGGATAGTGCAGGAAAGTGGAGTTGAGGTAGAAGATCAGCCATGATCCTGTTGAATGGCGGAGCAGGCTCGAGGGGCCAGATGGCCGAATCCTGCTCCTATTTCATATGTTCTTATGTTCACTTAACCTGTCTATATCCCTTTGCAGGCTCTTTGCGTTCTCCTCACATCTTACTTTTCCACCTAGCTTTGTATCGTCAGCAAATTTGAATACATTGCACTCGTCCCTTCATCTAAGTCATTAATATAGATTGTAAATAGCTGAGGCCCAAGCACTGATCCTTGCAGCTCCCCACTATTTACAACCTGCCAATCTGCAAATGACTCGTTTACCGCTACTCTGTTTTCTGTCCGTTAACCAATCCTTTATCCATGCTAGTATATTACCCCCAATCCCTTGTGCCCTCATCTTGCTTAACAACCTTTTATGTGGCACCTTATCAAATGCCTTTTGGAAATCCAAATATAATACATCCACAGATTCCCCTTTATCTACCCTGCTTGTTAATTCCTGAAAAAACTTTAATAAATTTGTTAAACACGATTTCCCTTTGATAAAATTCATGTTGACACTGCCTGTTCATATTATGATTCTCTAAGTGCCCTGTAACCGCTTCCGTAATAATGGATTAACATTTTCCCGACGACTGATGTCAGGCTAACTGGCCTGTAGTTCCCTGTTTTCTCTCTCCACTGAGGAATTGAACTTGTCTCAGCCTCGTCCAAGTAAATGGCTGATTTCAAACTTCGCTATTCAAAGCCCTCGGGGATTTTGTTGCTGACCTTTATTTTTAGTTCTTCACTTTAAACTTTGGAAGCAAATTTTTGAATTTCTTTATTCCGTTTTGCCCCTGGCTGGCTCTCTGTCTGGAAAACAATAATTACAGCTATTACTTCTCCCAGGTACTGTCAAAATTCTTTTCTCTGCTCTTTTCTCTTTCGCTGTGGTAACTTTAGCTGCTCCCTCCATATTCAATTCAATATACT
Source organism: Squalus acanthias (assembly GCA_030390025.1). Classification (NCBI taxonomy): domain Eukaryota; kingdom Metazoa; phylum Chordata; class Chondrichthyes; order Squaliformes; family Squalidae; genus Squalus; species Squalus acanthias. The sequence continues at coordinate 169,260,897 of CM059429.1, read as the reverse complement.
ACATCCACAGGTTCCCCTTTATCTACCCTGCTCGTTACTTCCTCAAAAAACTTTAATAAATTTGTTAAACATGATTTCCCTTTCATAAAAACCATGTTGACTCTGCCTAATCATATAATGATTTTCTAAGTTCCCTGTTACCACTTCCTTTTAATCTTCCCTTCCTGCCGTCCAGGATCCCAAACACCCCTTCCAGGTGAAACAGCGATTTACTTGTACTTCTTTCAATTTAGTATACTGGATTCGCTGCTCATGATGCGGTCTCCTCTACATTGGGGAGACCAAACGCAGATTGGGTGACCACTTTGCGGAACACCTCCGTTCAGTCCGCCATCATGACCCCGAGCTTCCGGTCGCCTGTCACTTTAATTCTCCGCTCCACTCCCACTCTGACCTCTTATATGTTAACAGGCAGTTAAGTGGCTGTAATCCCTTCCCGCCTACAAGGAGACGGGACCCGGTGCGGGACGGCTACCCGCCTCCTGGCAAGATGGTACGGAGGCGGGTTGGGCACCCGCCCCCAAATTCTGCCATTTTGCCAGCAGTCCCGCCTCCAAACCCGCCTCCCGAGGGCTGGCAAAATCCAGCCCGTTAACACTGGTGCTCTCGCCACGGATGCTGCCTGACCTGCTGAGTGTTTACCAGCATTTTTTGTTTTCAGTACAAAACTTCACACTGATTTAACTATATGTGATATGAGGACAAGTAACAAAGGGGTTAAAATTTCTCAAATGTGAATCTGGGCACTGATTGGTGATGACTAATCCACTCAACGTCCTGGGAATATCACAGTTGAAATCAGTAGGTGTTGCGCCTGATTTTAGGGCGTACTTTTGGTGGACGTTGAGAATTCCAAACCATTCAGAGTCAGAGGGCTGGATTTTGTCAATGGAGGCGACTTGGAGGCGGGACTGCTGCTTGTCGTGTCAATGTCCCGCCTCCATCCTCGCCTGAGCATTCAGAGGGATTTTCCCCTGATTGAGCTTGTTAAGCCCGCCCGGCGGGCTCAGCAGGCCAATCAAGGGTCCCTTGGATACAGGTGACATCAGCCATTGAAATTTCATCTGTCAAGAGCTTTTGACAGATCATATTGTCAGTGTTTGACAGCTTCACAGAGCTGTCAAACGCTGAAATTTGATCTGTCAAAAAGCCGATGAAAATTGAGCCGATAGAGTTATACAGCACAGAAAGAGGCCCCTCGGCCCATCGTGTCTGCGCCGGCCATCAAGCCCTATCTATTCTAATCCCATTTTCCAGCACTTGGTCCGTAGCCTTGTATACTATGGCGTTTCAAGTGCTCATCTAAATGCTTCTTGAATGTTGTGAGCGTTCCTGCCTCTACCACCCTTTCAGGCAGTGAGTTCCAGATTCCAACCACCCTCTGGGTGAAAAAGTTTTCCTCAAATCCCCTCTAAACCTCCTGCCCCTTACCTTGAAACTATGCCGCCTGGTTATTGACCCCTCTACTAAGGGGAAATGTTCCTTTCTATCTACTCTATCTATGCTCCTCATAATTTTGTACACCTCAATCAGATCCCCCCTCAGCCTTCTCTGCTCTGAGGAAAACAACCCCAGCCTGTCCAGTCTCTCTTCATAGCTGAAGCGCTCCAGCCCAGGTAACATCCTGGTGAATCTCCTCTGCACCCTCTCCAATACAATCACATCCTTCCTATAGTGTGGCGACCAGAACTGCACACAGTATTCCAGCTGTGGCCTAACTAGGGCTTTGTACAGCTTCATCATAACCTCCCTGCTCTTATATTCTATGCCTCGGCTAATGAAGGCAAGTATCCCATATGCCTTTTTAACCAGCTTATCTACCTGTCGTGCTGCCTTCAGGGATCTATGTACCTGCACATTCTTTACACAAAGTTTGATTCATGCTGCTGCGGTGGGTGAGCGAGATTTAAATTCATTCTCTTCCACGTACCAATCAAAATCAACAACACCTCTTTCACAAAAGCAAAATACTGCGGATGCTGTAAATCTGAAATAAAAACAGAAAATGCTGGAAACATTTGCAGGGCTGTGGGGAAAGAGCAGGGGTGTGGGGCTAATTGGAGAGCTCTTTCAAAGAGCCAGCACAGGAGCTATGGGCCGAATGGCCTCCTTCTACGCTCTATGATTCTATGATGAAACTCTGGAAGAGTCACCGAGATGAGGGATAAAAATCCAGTAAGAGGTGTCCATTAAATTTAAATTTAGAATGGGCAATATTGAGAGAATGTCATTAAGTTATTAACTGTAAGGAATGAACTATTTGAATAAATTCTGGTTAACGTACTCTGAGTCACTTACCGGTTTGGCACAATTTGTAACCCAGATTCTCACGTTGATTCACTGCTGAGCTTGTCGCGACTGATACCCCTGAGAGCGGCTCCCTCAACTGAACCTAAGGCTGTTCGATGGGACAGCTTTATAGCTCAGCCGTCACGTTGCACAACTGTGGAACAGAGCAGAGAAAAACAAATATTCCCAGAAATGACGTATTCAGTGTACTCCTGGAAATCAGGTGCAAGTGAAAATGTGGAGCCCATCCACATTTCTCTTAAAGGAGGGAACAAACATTGCCTAACCAAAAAACGTAGGCCAGAAAAATCTGTGGGTACTTTGAAATGCTCCCACACGCTGTAACTTAATCGACAGTACACCCACAAACTAGTGGCGAACTTTCTGGGGCGGCATTGTAAGGGGCCTTGCCCTTATGCTGGGAGCTGTCAGCTGTGGCTCAGTGGTAGCACTTTCGCCTCGGAGACAGAGGTTGTCTCACCTACAAGTAATCAAAAATGATGGAATAATTGCGTCAACTAACCATGGGATTTTCGATATTAACAATACGGTGTGGTGCAACGACACAATCAAGTTCTCCTACCGTTCCCTCTGAACTTGCAGCACTCCGTTCTCTCCGATCCAACCCTAACATTGTCATTAAACCTGCTGAGAAGGGTTGGGCTGTTGTTGTTTGGTGAACCGACCTCTACCGTGCGGAGGCTGTACGGCAACTCTCCGACACCTCCTCCTACCTTCCCCTTTACCATGACCCCACTACCGAACATCAAGAAATCGTTTCCAAGACTGTCACAGACCTCATCTCCTCTGGAGATATTCCCTCCACGGCCGCCAACCTCATAGTTCCCCAACCCTGCACAGCCCGCTTCTACCTCCTTCCCAAGATCCACAAACAGGACTGCCCTGGTGGACCCATTGTCTCAGCCTGTTCTTGCCCCACAGAACTGATTTCTTCCTATATCGACTCTATTTTTTCTCCCCTTGTCCAGTCCCTTCCCACCTACATCCGCGACTCTTCCGACGCCCTCCGCCACTTTAACAGTTTCCAGTTTCCTGGCTTCAACCATCTCCTTTTCACTATGGACATCCAATCCCTCTACACCTCCATCCCCCACCAGGATGGCCTGAGGGCGCTCCGCTTCTTCCAACCAGTCCCATCCACCACCACCCTCCTCCACCTGGCTGAACTTGTTCTCAAATTGAACAACTTCTCCTTTGACTCCACTCACTTCCTCTAAATAAAAGGTGTTGCTATGGGAACCCGCATGGGCCCCAGCTATGCCTGCCTTTTCGTGGATATGTGGAACATTCTTTGTTCCAGTCCTACTCAGGTCTCCTCCCTCACCTCTTTTTCCGGTACATTGATGACTGTATTGGTGCCGTTTCCTGCTCTCGCCCTGAATTGGAAAATTTCATTCACTTTGCTTCCAATTTCCACCCTTCCCTCACCTTCACGTGGTCCATCTCCGACTCTTCCCTTCCCTTCCTTGACTTCTCTGACTCCATTTCTGGAGATAGGCTATCGACAAACATCCACTATAAGCCCACTGGCTCCCACAGCTACCTGGACTACACCTCCTTCCACCCCGCTTACTGTAAGGACTCTATTCCATTCTCACAGTTTCTCCGTCTCCGCCGCATCTGTTCTCACGATGCCACCTTCCATACCAGTGCTTCTGACATGTCTTCCTTTTTCCTCAACAGAGGATTCCCCTCTACTGTGGTTGACATGGCCCTCGACCGTGTCCGTTCTATCTCCCGTACTTCTGCTCTCACCTCTTCCCCTCCCTCCCAGAACCACGATAGGGTTCCCCTTGTCCTCACCTTTCACCCCACCAGCCTCCACATTCAACGGATCATCCTCCGCCATTTCCGCCACCTCCAGCGTGATCCCACCACCAAACACATCTTCCCCTCCCCCCCTTCAGCATTCCGAAGGGACCACTCCCTCTGCGACACCCTTGTCCACTCCTCTATCACCCCCAACACCCCCTTCCCCTTCGCCCGGCAGCTTCCCGTGCAAGCGCAGGATATGCAACACCTGCCCTTTCACCTCCTCCCTTCCCACTGTCCAGGGCCCCAAACAACCCTTCCAGGTGAAACAGCGATTTACTTGTACATCTTACAATTTAGTATACTGTATTCGCTGCTCACGATGCGGTCTCCTCTACACTGGGGAGACCAAACGCAGATTGGGTGACCGCTTTGCGGAACACCTCCGTTCAGTCCGTAAGCGTGAGCCCCGAGCTTCCGGTCGCCTGTCACTTTAATTCTCAGCTCCACTCCCACTCTGATCTCTCCATCCTCGGCCTCTTACACTGTTCCAACGAAGCTCAACATAAGCTCGAGGAACAGCACCTCATCTTTCGATTAGGCACTTTACAGCCTTCCGGACTCAACATCGAGTTCAACAATTTCAGACTATAAATTGGCCCCTGTATGTCTTTCTTTTTTCTCTTGTTTCCTCACATGGTAGCTGTTAATGTTGCTGCCATCATCATTCACACATCATCTAGAGCCATCTTTTGTTTCTTAACTTGTTCTATTACCATCTCCTTTTGCCTTGCACCATCATCCTTTTTGGCATTCAATCTCTCCTGTCTTCCATCCTATCACAGACCTTCACTTTGTTCTTTCCTCCCCTCCTCCCTGCCGCTGCTTAAAAATTTCTCTTCCCTAACCTTTTTCAGTTCTGATGAAGGTTTGACCTGAAACGTTGACTCTGTTTCTCTCTCCTCGATGCTGCCTGACCTGCTGAGTGATTCCAGCATTTTCTGTTGTTATTTCAGATTTCCAGCATCTGCAGTATTTTGCTATTGTCTCCTACAATCTTGGTTGGATCAGAGGGCAGACGGGGCCTCTATTTAATGTCTCATCTGAAAGCCGGCACCTCCGACTGTGCAGCACTCCCTCAGTACTGCATTGACGTGTTCGCCCAGATTTTTGCGCTCAAGTCCCTGGAGTGGGGACTTAAACCCACAACCTTCTGACTCATGTCTCTGTCCCCCTCTGACTCCTCACTTTCAAGCTCTTCTGTAACCTCCCATCCCTGCTCCCCGTCAGATACATAGGGCTGGATTTTGAATGACCCGTGGAGTCGGGTTTTGAGTCGGGGGTGGGGTTAAAGTTGCAGATTCGGGGCTCAACAAGGTTAATCAAGGGAAAATACAGTGGGTTGGCCACATCTCAATGGAGGCGGGTTCACAAGCCAGAATGTGTGATTCCCGACCCCAACACGACTGCCAACTTCAAAATCCAGCCCAAAATCTCCCGTGAGAGACTTCAAGTTATCGGGCCAGAAATTCAGCTCTCCGGCTTCCCGCGGGTGCAAGAATCGCGCGCGTACTTACATACCGCGCCTGCCGTTGTGCTTCAGGCCCGCGTGGAATTCAGCTCCTGGGCCTCCTGCAGCTGCTGGCGGGCAGTGCTTGTGTATCCCAGGGGCGCAGTCAGTTCGAAGCGTCCCCTGGGAGCACGTGGGCCATGGAGAGCCAATCGGAGCAGGGAATCTCCATTCATAGATTTGACAGGAAGACCTGTCAAATCTATGAATAGAGATCGGCCCCAAAACCTAAATAAAACTTCAAATAAATTTAAAAAATCATCACATTTTTAAAACAACTATAAATTACATAAATTAACTATTTTAAACAAAAATTTAAATTTTTGAAAAAATTACTTACAGTTTTTAACGGGGCTAAATATAAACTTACCTTTCTTTAAAGTATTTAAAAAAGATAAACCTGTGGAAAAAATGTTTAAATTTTACTTAATTCACCACTTACCTTGTTAAAAGCAGGCCTTGCTCCTGCTTTTTCAATGCGCAGCTGCTGGGAACTTACCCTCACGGAGAAACCTGAAAAAAAAACGGAAGTTCCAGGCGTACGCGCTGTCTCTCCGGTGCACGCGTTTGACCTCCGAACCCCTTCCTTCAAAGGAACGAAAGTTTCGGTTTCCAGCGCATGTGCAGTGCATGCACGAAACCGGCACTTTTGTTGGGTCTACGGGTGAGTACACAGCGCGTACTCACCCATGGAGACCCGAATTTCTGGCCCATCATGGTTTCTCCAACAGTGCCACTCCCTTCGGCCTCATCTCCACTGCTGACCCTTGCTCCCCGTTTCTTCTTTCTCTGGGACAATGGCGCATCTGCACCTATCTTGCTCCCTTCTGGTGTCTTTGTCTCCCCGTTTCTGTTCTGCTGCCCCTTTAAGGCTCCTGCCTCTAGCATCCTTGCCTTGTCTTGCCCCCTCCTGCTCCCCGAGATGTCCGACTCTCTGGGCGCGATCTTACCAGCCCTGGAGAGGCGGGTATGGAGGCGGGACTGCCGGGAAAATGGCAGAATTTGGGCGCGTGCCCAAACTGCCCCCAACCCGCCTCCGTGCCATCTTCCCAGGAGGTGGGTAGCCGACCCGCGCCGGGTTCCGTCTCCTTGGAGGCAGGAAGAGTATTAGTGCTAATTATCTGCCTGTTAACAGATAGTTAACAGGCAGATAAGAGGATTATCCCCATTTTACCCACACAAGTGCGGGCTTCCCGAAGGCTCCGAACCCCGCCAGGGTCACCGAGGCGAGTAGTGGGTCTGCGGGGGTCGGGGGGGTGCAAAAGTGCGCTGTGGAGGTGAGTGATGGGTGCAAGTGTGGAGAGGTGAGTATGTGAGGTAAGTGGAAAGTGTTAGTAAATGTTTACTCACCTTTGTTTCTTCCTGCAGGCTTCAATCGGTGGGTATGCAGAGAGTCTCGCACCTCCACGGCAGAGATGTCAGATGGCCGCTGCATTCTCCAATGAAATAACCATTTAATTTCTGCAAAAGAAAGAGGTTTGATGAGCCTTGAATTCAAGAACTCATCAAACTACATAGAATGTCAGTGTTTGACAGCTTCACAGAGCTGTCAAACGATGACAGTTCATCTGTCAAAAATTTCTGGGTGGGCTTAACGAGGTCAATCCAGGGAAAATAGCGTGGGTTGGCCAGAAGTTGATGGAGGCGGGACTGAAACCCGACAAGTGGGAGTCCCGCCTCCAAAAGCTCCCCATTGGCAAAATCCAGCCCCAAGTCTTTTTTTTGGATTACTTACAACACGGACCCCGCTCCCGCCTCCTCTCCCCCCGCGGACACCAGATTTGTTAGGGAGAGCAGAGCCGTATTAGGGCTCGACTCTGCCCTCGACCCGTGCTGCCCGCTGCTGTCTTTGTCCTTTTCCACCGTACTTGGTGTGTTTTCCACCATCTCCATCCTGTTCTCTGCTCTGCAATTTTCTGCCTCTTCCTGCGCTCTTTTCTCCCTCCATTCACCAGCTGTGTCCTCCGCCTGCTCCGCTCCTCCAGCCACTCCACTCACACTTCCTACTCCTCCTTCTCCCATCTCCTCGTCACTCGAGGGGCATCCTTCTGCCTCACACTCACAGCAGGTGGGGCCTTTGTGACACACTCCACAGCTCTCCGCCTTGCAGCTCCGAGCGATGTGTCCAGACTCGCCGCAGTTACAACAGTACAAGTCTCACAAGATGGTCGTGTCCAAGACAATAACAAACCTTCACTTGATTATCATGCAGTACCCGGAAGTACTGCACTCCTTCCATTGTCTCGAATTTCATGCAATGACTCCACCCCCTCTGAGAACCTCACCTTTGCATAACGGATTCCATCTACTACCCACGTTCCTGAATAATATCTCCTCTTTATTACCGAGCAAATTTTAATGTCCCACGACTCCAACTTTTTTATTAGCACATCGTCCTCAATATAAACCGGCAGGTTTAAGAATGAGACCACCACCCCTTCAGAATATAGCAGAGATACCTCCAAGAACTTATCTCCAACCTTCAAACTTAGTAAAAGTCTTTCCACCTCCTCTCAGCCACTGACCGTCACCTCGAACCCAACGTTTGGCTTTGGTCGGGAAGCAAAGCAGCTTCCCTCGCCGCAATCCTCATATACTGCCTGGATAATATCCCAAGCTCGTATCTCCTTATCCTCGCACTGATCCACCACCGTGTTTTCTTTTCCAATCCTCCTGGGGTCCTGGCCCAAATCTTTGGGCCTTTTATTCTCCCTTTCCTCAACATTTTCTCCCCTGATTAAATTCATCCTAGAATCATTGTCCTCTGAAGAGGCCGGCACTCCGGGCCCCTCAGCAGCTGCTGGCTGCAGTTTAAGGACCAAAAAGGCCCTAAAACCTGAAAAAAAACCACCACCAACTTTTTACAAACTCACTCCAACTCCCTGCAGTAATCAAGCACCCAGCAGCTCCTGCTCACTCCTGGCCCCTCCCACCTAGAGAGTGCTACCCACTGAGCCACAGCTGACAATATATGGGGGAAGGGGGTAGTGCAGCGGGTTCCTCAATGATTTTGGTGACCAGAGCCCCAATTCAGCGCTGAGCACTGATGCACCCTCCAGATTATCATAGGAGCATAGGAACAGGAGGAGGCCATTCAGTCCCTCGAGTCTGCTCCACCATTCAATGAGATCATGGCTGATCTGTGACCTTACTCATATACCCGCCTTAGGCCCATATCCCTTAATAACTTTGGTTAACAGAAATCTATCAATCTCAGATTTAAAATCAATTGCCATTTGCGGAAGAGAGTTCCAAACTTACACCACCCTTTGTGTGTAGAAGTGTTTCCTAATTTCACTCCTGAAAGGTCTGGCTCTAATTTTTAGACTAGGCCCCTAGTCCTAGAATCCCCAACCAGTGGAAATAGTTTCTCTCTATCGACCCGATCTGTTCTCGTTAATACCCTGAAAACTTCGATCAGATCACCCCTTAACCTTCTAAATTCCAGGGAATACAACTCTAGTTTGTGTAATCTCTCCTCGTAACTTAACCCCTGGAGTCAGGGTATCAGGCGACAAGGTATCTTTAAGCAAATTAGAGATTGATGCTGCTGCACTCACTGTGGGCTAAATTCGATAGCCCCTGAAATTGGGCGCGGGTATTGCGATGCGCGATTAGGCCGGGCCTGTTGAGTCCGATGCAGGCAGCACGTAAACTTTGTGATCTCCCTTTAACCTTGGTAAACTTCGTGATGCCTGCTAATTTAAATGAAAGCAGCGTGCAGCCCGGAGCTGGAACGCACTGTCGAGTGGCTGCACGCCTCAGCAGGGGGCCCAAGTTCATTCTTGCTTGCCAGAGAGAAGCAGGCGGAGCGAGCTCGCAGCTTCCCAACGCTAGCAGGCTTACCCATGGTGCAGGGCGCCATTGACTGCACACACGTCGCTTTGCGGGCGCCGCATGAGAACTCAGAGGTGCACCACTACCGGAAGAGATTCACTCCCTCAACGTCCAGCTGGTGTGTGACTATACCCAACGCATCATGCAGGTCAATGCTCGGTATCCTGGCAGCAGTCATGATGCCTTCATTCTGAGGCAGTCCATTGTACCATCTGCATTTGAGCCACCAGGACAAACCAGAGGGTGGCTGCTGGGTGACAAGGGCTATCTGCTGACCACCTGACTCATGATTCCGGTGTGCAACACCAGCACACGTGGTTGGCATGCATATAATGAAAGCCATGCTGCCACACGAGCAGACCATTGGGGTGCTTAAACAACGCTTCCGCTGCCTGGACCACTCTGGAGGAGTCCTGCAGTGCTCGTCAGAGCGTGTCTCAAGATTCGAAGATTCGTCGTGGTCTGCTGCATGCTGCACAACCTCGCCATCATGAGAGCACATCCTTTGCCATCAGGTATACGGCAAAGAGCTGAGGAGGAGGAAGAGGAAGGGAGGAGGCAACCAACACTCTGGGCAGGCTGTCCGTGATCGACTCAACCGACTGCGGTACCAGTGAACGCAACCCCATTCACCAGCAGTCCCACACCTTACCTTCCCTCTGTTACTGACCATCACAGCATCCTCTCGGCTACAATGCTACAATAAAAGCCACCACAAAACAAACATTCCAAACCAAATTTATAATTCAAACCATGCAATATTCCACACCAAAATCAACCAATCACCCTTGTGCATTCCCTTAGTGCCTGTCTTGAGTGTGCCTTTTCCTACTCTAATGCTCCTGCGAAGTACTCCCTCAGTGGCTGCAGCACGGCTGCTGGAAGGCTGCTGACTTTCAGTGGGGGAGACTGCAGATGGCCTTGCAGGATGACCTCGAGCAGCTCAGGACCTAGAAGGCCCGGCTGTAGACTGCACCACCTCGGCATGGGCGGCAGCAGTCTGGGCTGACTGGCTGACAGGCAGCAGCAAGCGGAGTGGCAGTGGTGGGAGGACGAATGCTGTCATCCTGAGAGAGGGAACGGTAGCATAGTGGTTATGTTACTGGCCTAATAATCCAAAGACCTGGACTAATGATCTGGAGGCTGTGAGTTCAAGGGCTCGAATTTCCAGCCCTTGAGGCGGGTTTGGAGGCGGGAGTGGTGGGAAAATTGCAGATTCGGGGGGCACGTACCCATCCCTCCCCAACCCGCCTCCATGCCAATGTCCCAGGAGGCGGGTACCCGACCTGTGCTGGGACCTGCCTCCCCGTGGCGGGAAGGGGATTAGTGTCAATTAACTGCCTGTTAACAGGCAGTTTTTTGGCTAATCCCTATTTTTAGCCCTGAAGTGTGGGCTGTCCAACGGCTCCAAACCACGCCAAGTTAGCAAGGCGGACCGTCGGTCTGCAGGGCTTGGAGGGGTCGAGATGCCCGGTGTACAGGTGAGTGATGGGTGCATGAATGCAGAGGTAAGTGTGTTTGGTGTGTGTAAAGTGTTTTAATAAGTTTTACTTACCTTTACTTTCTCCTCCAGTCTTCCTCCCTTCAGTTCTCGGGAGCCCCTCAGCTCACCGGCACAGAAAGCAGAATGGCCGCTGAGCTGCCAAAAGCTGCAGTCTCTGCTTTCTGGTCTGGAGAGCTGTCTAACTGAGTCTGAGTAGAAGGACTCATGTTAGAAGACAGATTGTCAGTGTTTGACAGCTTCACAGAGCTGTCAAACGCTGATATTTCATCTGTCAAAAGCTCTTGACAGATGAAATGTCAATCGCTGACATCACCAGTATCCAGGTGTTCCTTAATTGGCCTGCTGAGCCCGCTGGGCAGGCTTAACAAGGTCAATCAAGGGAAAGTAGCGTGCGTTGGCCACAAATCGATGGAGGCGGGACTACAACCCAAAAAGTGGGAGTCACGCCTCCATCACGTCCCCATTGACAAAATCGAGCCCATGACTCTGTGACTCCAGGTTACACAGGAAATCCTTCCACAACAACCCAACTACCTGATGTATGTTCATTTATTGACACAGGGCTGTTGGTTACACAGATGTCTGATACTGCACATACTCCCTAGATGGGTTGTCTTCACGCCAGCTACAAATGGAACATATGGTAACTCCAAGGCATGCCCAAGCATACCGTCAATGTAACAGGAGCTAAGCCCAGTCTGAGTACCTGTCACGGTTGCTCAGAGTGATGCTATAGATACTGGGCTTTAATGGACAAAAGTGTGTCTTGTTTGAATTCTAATGCCAGGTGATCAGATGGAGAGAACTTTGAGACAGCAATTCACCCTTCTCATTTCTACCTACAAGTCAACCTCCCACACATGACAGTGGACACAATGAGGAATGTCCCAGCAATCATTACATGAATGTAAGAGAAACTGTTGGTTTGGCATTTTGCCCTATTCCTGCTGCTTAAAAATACTTCCCGGCTAAGCTCCCACATCTTTTCGTGAAAGCTTCTAGTGTCAGCCAGTGGCTCAGTTGGTAGCGACCTCATCACTGAGTCAGAAGGTTGTGGGTTCATAGTCCCACTCCAGAGGCGTGACCACAAAAATCAGTGCAGTACTGAGGGAGTGCTGCACTGTCGGAGGTGCCGTCTTTCGGATGAGACGTTAAATTGAGGCCCCATCTGCTCGCTCAGGTTGATGTAAAAGATCCCGTGGCACTATTTCACTATTGTCACATTGCTGCTTGTGGGAGCTTGCTGTGCGCAAATTGGCTGCTGCGTTTCCTACATTACAACAGTGACTGCACTTCAAAAAGTACTTCATTGGCTGTAAAGCACTTTTTTTTCAAAAAAATGTATTCGTTTATGGGATTTGGGCATCGCTGACTAGGCCAGCATTTATTGCTCATCCTTAATTGTCCTTGAGAAGGTGGTGGTGAGCTGCCTTCTTCAACCACTGCAGTCCATTTGGTGAAGGTACTCACACAGTGCTGTTAGGTAGGGAGTTCCAGGATTTTGACCCAGCAACGATGAAGGATCGGCGATATACTTCTAAGTCAGGATGGTGTGTGACTTGGAGGGGAACTTGGAGGTGGTGGTGTTCCCATGCGCCTGCTGCCTTTGTTCTTCTAGGTGGAAGAGGTCGCGGGTTTGGGAGGTGTTGCCAAAGAAGCTTGGTGAGTTGCTGCAGTGTATCTTGTAGAGGGTACACACTGCAGCCACGGTACGCCGGTGGTGGAGGGAGTGAAGGTTTAAGGTGGTAGATGGAGTGCCAATCAAGCGGGCTGCTTTGTCCTGGATGGTGTCGAGCTTCTTGAGTGTTGTTGGAGCTGCACTCATCCAGGCAAGTGGAGAGTATTCCATCACACTCCTGACTTGTGCCTTGTAGATGGTGGAAAGGCTTTGGGGAGTCAGTAGGTGAGACACTCGCCGCAGAATACCTAACCTCTGAGCTGCTCTTGTTGCCACAGTATTTATGTGGCTGGTCCAGTTAAGTTTCTGGTCAATGGTGACCCCCCAGGATGGTGATGGTGGGGGATTCAGCGATGGTAATGCCGTTGAATGTCAAGGGGAGCTGGTTAGACTCTCGCTTGTTGGAGATCGTCATTGCCTGGAACTTCTGTGGCATGAATATTACCTGCCACTTATCAGCCCAAGCCTGAATGTCGTCCAGGTCTTGTTGCATGCAGGGCATGGACTGCTTCATTATCTGAGGAGTTGTGAATGACACTGAACACTGTGCAGTCATCAGCGAACATCCCCAGTGGTTGTGAAAGGCGCTGTATAAATGTGAGTCTTTCTTTTTTCTTTTTGCGTGAGTTAAAATCTAATGTCACTTCATTACCTTGAGAAATGCCACCGAAATTCCCCAATATATTTAACTTGTCCTGATGCATGTGGCCTATTTTACAGGACAGACAACATTTGGGATAAAATTACTCCTTCATTTTGTGTTGTGTTTTACCGTTTTTCCTTTTTAAAAATGGAATAAAATTGCCAAAGTTGTCTAACTTGTGATGTTCTTCCCTTTTTCTGCCATTTCAAAAGCCCACTCATTGCTGAAACGTCCTTTATTCTGTTATGCAAACCGCTCTGCCGCAGAGAGCAAGCAAGAGCGAGGAGAGAATAGACGCAACAACAGAGGAGGCAGTGGTCTGTTACACCAGAGCTGGGACATCTGGTACCACAACTGACATCCAATGCGGCCCAACTAATACATGGGGTCTCCTGCAGTTTCAGAGCCACTGAGCAGGTTCGGGCAGTTGAGGTCCAACTGACAGATGGAGACAAGAGTGCCAGCACTGACAAAGGCAGCTTATTCGCACGAAATTCATGAAGGACCCCTCTGTACATTGTTGTACTCTCGTGTCCAGCATAGTCAAGCCTTAAAGAGAGATGGTTTGTGTACAGTCGAGGTACATTCCCCAAGGGGGAAAGGGAGGGCAACCAAAGCCAGAGCTCCCTGGATGACGAAGTCTTTAGAGAGCAGGATCAAGCAGGAAAAGGTGGCGTATGACAGATCTCAGCTTGATAATACAAGGGAAAATCAGGCGGAATCTCAAAAGTACAGAGGAGAAGTGAAGGAAATAAGAGGGGCAAAGAGACAGTATTAGAATACAAAAGCAAAATACTGCGGATGCTGGAAATCTGAAATAAAAACAGAAAATGCTGGAAATACTCAGCAGGTCAGGCAGCATCTACGGAGAGAAAAACAGAGTTAACGTTTCAGGTCGATGGCACGTCAGCTAGTCCCACTTCCCCGCCCTTTCCCCTAGCCCTGCGTTTTTTTTGTCCTTCAGGTACTTATTCAACCCCCTTTTGAAAGCCATGATTGAATCTGCCTCCACCGCCCTTTCAGGCAGTGCATTCCAGATCACAACAACTCGCTGCGTAAAAAAATATGTTTCTTCATGTCGCCTCTGGTTCTTTTGCCAATCACTTTAAATCTGTGTCCTCTGGTTACCAAAACTTCTGCCACTGGGAACAGTTTCTCCTTATTTATTCTATCAAAACCATTCAGAATTTAGAGCACCTCTATCAAATCTCCTCTTAACTTTCATTGCGCTAAGGAGAACAACATCAGCTCCTCCAGTCTCTCCAACTAACTGAAGCCTCTTATCCTTGGTACCATTATAGTAAACATAAGAACATAAGAAATAGGAGCAGGAGTCGGCCATTCGGCCCCTCGAGCCTGCTCCGCCATTCAATAGGATCATGGCTGATCTGGTCTTGGCCTCAACTCCACTTCCCTGCCCGCTCCCCATAACCCTTGACTCCCTTATCGTTCAAAAATCTGTCTATCTCCACCTTAAGCATATTCAATGACCCAGCCTCCACAGCACTCTGGGGAAGAGAATTCCAAAGATTCACGACCCTCTGAGAGAAGAAATCCTCCTCATTTCCGTTCTAAATGGGCAACCCCATATTCTGAAACTGTGCCCCCTAGCTCTAGATTCTCCCACGAGGGGAAACATCCTCTCTGCATCTACCCTGTTAAGCTCCCTCAGAATCTTATATGTTTCAATAAGATCACCTCTCATTCTTCTAAACTCCAATGAGTATAGGCCCAACCTGCTCAACTTTCCTCATAAGACAACCCCTTCATCCCAGGAATCAGCCTAGTGAACCTTCTCTGCACTGCCTCCAATGCAAGTATATCCTTCCTTAAATAAGGAGACCAAAACTGTGTGCAGTACTCCAGGTGTGGTCTCACCAGCGCCCTGTACAGTTGTAGTAAGACTTCCTTACTTTTATACTCCATCCCTCTTGCAATAAAGGCCAACATTCCATTTGCCTTCCTAATTACTTGCTGTACCTGCATGCTAACTTTTTGTGTTTCATGTACAAGGACCCCCAGATGTCTCTGTACCGCAGCATTTTGTAGTTTCCCTCCATTTAAATAATAATTAGCTTTTTTATTTTTCCTACCCAAGTGGATAGCCTCACATTTTCCCACATTATACTCCATCTACCTAATTTTTGCCTACTCACTTAACCTTTCTATATCCCTTTGCAGATTCTTTGGGCTGGATTTTGTCAATGGGGACGTGTTGGGGGCGGGACTGCTGGTTGTCGGGTTTCAGTCCCGCCCCCAGCGACGTCCGGCCAACCCACGCTAATTTCCCTTGATTGACCTTGTTAAGCCCGCCCTGCTGGCTTAGCCGGCCAATTAAGGGAAAGTCGGTGAGAGAGGATTTCAGCTTATGACGTTTCATCTGTCAAATATCTTTGACAGATGAATTGTCAGCGTTTGACAGCTTTAAGAAGCTGTCAAACACTGAAAATCTCTCTTCTAAGGTGAGCCCTTGTACTGAAGGCTCATCAATCCTCTTTCCTCAGCAGAAATCAGATGGCTGCTGCATCTGAGAATGCAGCAGCCATTCTGTCAGCTCTGCCGTTGAGATGAGGCACCTCCGGATCCCCAAGGGTTGAAGCCTGCAGGAAGAAACAAAGGTAAGTAAACTTTTTCTGACACTTTACACTCACCTCTCATACTTACCTCTCCACACTTGCACCCATCACTCACCTCCACAGCGGACTTTTCGATCCATCTCACCACCGCAGACCCACGGCTCACCGACGTCGGGAAGCCCGCACTTGCAGGGGTAAAATGGGGATAAGCCTCTTAACTGCCTGTTAGCTACCTTTGCTTCTTCCTGCAAGCTTCAACCCTTGGGGATCTGGAGGTGCCTCATCTCAATGGCAGAGATGACAGAATGGCTGCTGCATTCTCAGATGCAGCAGCCATCTGCTTTCTGCTGAGGAGAGAGGTTTTGGTGAGCCTGTGTGCAAGGACTCACCTTAGAACAGAGATTGTCCGTGTTTAACAGCTTCTGAAAGGTGTCAAACGCTGACAATTCATCTGTCAAAATTTTTTCGACAGATGAAACGTCATACGCTGACGTTCTCTGTCATCGTCTTTCCCTTAATTGGCCGGCTACGCCTGCAGGGCGGGACTGAAACCCGAAAACCAGCAGTCCTGCCCCCAACGCGCCCCCATTGACAAAATGCAGCCCTATGACTCGATGGCATTTGCAGTTTTCCAATCTGCTGGTATCTCTCCAGAATCCAGGGAATTTTGGTAGATTATAACCAATGCATCCACTATCTCTGCAGCCACTTCTTTTAAGACCCGAGGATGCAGGCCATCAGGTCCAGGGGACTTGTCCACCTTTAGTCCCATAAGTTTGCCTAGTACTTTTTCTCGAGTGATGGTGATTGTTTTAAGTTCCCCCCTCCCTATAGCCCCTTGATTATCTATTATTACTGGGATGCTTTTAGTGTCTTCTACCGAGAAGACCGATACAAAATATTTGTTCAAAGTCTCTGCCATTTCCCTGTTTCCCATTATTAATTCCCTAGTCTCATCCTCTGAGGGACCAACGTTTACTTTAGTAAAGCTCTTCTGCACCCTCCCCAAGGCCTTGACATCCTTCCTAAAGGGTCAGGCACACAATACTCCAGCTGAGACGTAACCAGTTTTATAAATCTTTAGCATAAATTCCTTGTTGTTGAACTCTATTCGTCTATTAATAAAGCCAAGGATCTCTTATGCTTTTTAGCAGCCTTCTCAATTTGCCCTGCCACCTTCATAAATGTGTGTACATATACCCCAAGACCTCTCTGTTCCTGCATCCCCTTTAAAATTGTACCATTTAGTTCATATTGCCTTTCCTCAGTCACCCTACCAAAATGTATCACTAGAAACACCAGCAATATTTAAAGTGGATAATCAGCTGGTCCGATGGGATGCATCCTAAGTTGCTGAGGGAAGTAAGGGTAGATATTGCGGAGGTGCTGGCCACAATCGGTGTCAGCGGAGACGGCGGCGGCATAAAGAGAGTTGAGAGGCGTCTTAAAAAAATCCCCAAAAAACAAGGAGTATAGGACAGGACAGCAGGGGGCAGAGTATAAATTGAGCGGGAGGCCCAGAGAGAGCGCAGACCGGAGCAGTGGAGGTAGCGAGGAGGCGGAGTATAAATCGAGTAGGAGGCCCAGAGAGAGCGCGGACTGGAGCGAGGAGGTGGAGGACCTCCAGCGAAAACAACAACAACAAATGTAACAACTGCAAAACAGCTAAAGTGATGTCACAACCAGGGAAGGAGCTGATTGGTGAGTAGCTGGTAAGTGTTTCGAGTTAATCGTCTGTTAAGTAAAGGCAAGGCAGGGCAGCTCAGTCCTGTGGAATGCACATCCTGTGCCATGTAGGGACTCCAGGACACTTCCCGTGTCCTCAACAACCGCATGTGCAGGAAGGGGTATGGTAGCATAGTGGGCGGGAGGGTGAACAGCCAGAGGTCGTGGTCCATATCGGTACCAACGACATAGGTAGAAAGAGAGATGAGGACGTGCAGGCAGATTTCAGGGAGCTAGGAAAGAGATTAAAAAACAGGACCTCAAAGGTAGTAATCTCTGGATTACTCCCGGTGCCACGCGCTAGTGAGTATAGAAATAGGAGGATAGAGCAGATGAATGCGTGGCTGGAGAGCTGGTGCAGGAGGGAGGGCTTCAGATTCTTGGGGCATTGGGACCGGTTCTGGGGGAGGCCGGATGGGTTGCACCTCAACAGGGCCGGAACCAATATCCTCGTGAGGAGGTTTGTTAGTGCTGTTGGGGAGGGTTTAAACTAATTTGGCAGGGGGATAGGCACCAGGGCGTAACATTAGAAAGGGGAAATAAAGTACTCAAAAGATTAGGAAAGGCAGACCACTAAAGTAAGAAATAGTAAGGTATTAGGTGGGGTCAAACTAAAAAAGAATACAGGATGGTCTAAGATGGGTATACAGTGTATGTATGTGAACGCACGAAGCATAGTAAACAAGGTAAGTGAGCTGCAGGCACAAATAGCCACATGAGAATATGATGTCGTGGCAATAACTGAGACCTGGCTCAAAAAAGAGCAGCATTGGGTATTAAATATTCCTGGTTATAAGGTGTTCAGGAAAGATAGGGAAGGAAAGATAGGAGGTGGTGTGGTAGTATTGGTCAAGGAGAATGTTACAGTGCTGGAGAGGGAGGATGTCCTGGAGGGGTCAAGGACAGAATCTATATGGCTAGAGTTAAGAAATAATAGAGGTGCCATTACACTACTAGGTGTATTCTATAGACCACCAAATAGTGGGAAAGATATGGAGGAGCAAATTTGCAGAGAAATTACAGAGAGGTGCAAGAACTATAGAGTAGTGATAATAGGGGGTCTTCAACTATCCTAATATAGACTGGGATCATAATAGTGTTAAAGGCAGAGAAGAGGAAAAATTTCTGAAGTGTGTTCAGGAGAACTTTCTTGATCAGTATGTTTCCGGCCCGATGAGGGAGGAGGCATTGCTGGATCTGGTTCTGGGGAATGAGGTAGGTCAAGTGGAGCAAGTATCAGTAGGTGAACATTTAGGGAACAGTGATCATTGTCTCAGCTGTATCTTGCTGTGTCTTTGATATAATGCCTTCCTGACCTGATTGTCTCTCTGCCGAGGTGTGATAAAAGGCAGTCAGAAAGATTAACTGTAGTCGTCTGACATTGTACGCTACACAGGCATTGTTCTCTGTCTATATATGCTTTGCCGATTCGTATTCCTTCACTTCACCTGACGAAGGGGCAGCAGCTCCGAAAGCTTGTGATTTCAAATAAAACTGTTGGACTATAACCTGGTGTTGTGCGACTTCTCACTTTTGTCCACCCCAGTCCAACACCGGCATCTCCACATCATAGTATCATAAGGTTTAGATTAGCTATGGAAAAGGACAGGGAGCAATCTAGGGTAAAATTGTTTAACTGGGGGAAGGTCAATTTCAGTGGGATGAGAACGGATCTGACCCGGGTAAACTGGAATCAAAGATTGGCAGGCAAAACTGTAATGGAACAATGGGCTGCCTTTAAAGAGGAAATAGTTCAGATAAAGTTGAGGTACATTCCCACTAGGGGGAAAGGCAGGGCAACTAAAGTCAGGGTTCCCTGGATGATGAAACAGATAGAGAATATGATGAAGCAGAAAAAGAGCGCGTATGACAGATGTCAGGTTGCAAATACATCTGAGAATCAGGCTGTATATAGAAAGGTCAGAGGAGAAGTGAAAAAGAAAATAAGAGGGGCAAAGAGAGGGCATAAGAATAGAATGACAGCCAATATAAAAGGTAATCCAAAAGTCTTCTATAGGCATATAAATAGTAAAAGGGTAGTAAGAGGAGGGGTGGGGCATATAAATAGTAAAAGGGTAGTAAGAGGAGGGGTGGGGCCAATTAGGGGCCAAAAAGGAGACCTACGCATGGAGGCAGAGGGCATGGCTGAGGTACTAAATGAGTACTTTGAATCTGTCTTCACCAAGGAAGAGGATGCTGCCATAGACATATTAAAGGAGGAGGTAGTGGAGATACTTGATAGGATAAAAATTGATAAAGAGGAGGTATTAGAAAGGCTGGCTGTACTTAAAGTAGATAAGTCACCAGGAGCAGATGGAATGCATCCTGGGATGCTGAGGGAATTGAGGGAGGAAATCGTGGAGGTACTGGCCATAATATTCCAATCCTCCTTGGATACGGGGCTGATGCCAGAGGACTGGAGAATTGCAAATGTTAAACCATTGTTCAAAAAAGGGTGTAAAGTTAAACCCAGCAACTGCAGGTAAATTAGTTTAACCTTGGTAGTGGGGAAGCTTTTAGAAACAGTAATCAGGGACAAAATTAACAGTCACTTGGACAAGTGCGGATTAATTAAGGAAAGCCAGCATGGATTTGTTAAAGGCAAATCATGTTTAACTAACTTGATTGAGTTCTTTGATGAGGTAACAGAGAGCGTTGATGAGGGTAATGCAGTTGACGTAGTGTACATGGATTTTCAAAAGGTGTTCGACAAAGTGCCACATAATAGGCTTGCCAGCAAAGTTGAAGCCCATGGAATAAAAGGGACAGTGGCAGCATGGATACGGAATTGGCTAGGTGACAGGAAACAGAGTAGTGGTGAACGGTTGTTTTTCGGACTGGAGGAAGATATACAGTGGTGTTCCCCAGGGGTCGGTTCTAGGACCACTGTTTTTCTTGATATATAATAATGACTTGGATGTGGGCGTACTGGATACAATTTCAAAATTTGCAGGTGACACAAAACTTGGAAGTAAAGTGAACAGTGAGTGATAGACTTCAGGAAGACATAGAGAGGCTGGTGAAATGGGCGGATACGTGGCAGATGAAATTTAACGCAGAAAAGTGTGAAGTGATACATTTTGGTAGAAAGAATGAGGAGAGGCAATATAAACTAAATGGTACAATTCTGAAGGGGATGCACGAAAAGAGAGACCTGGGGGTATGTGTACACAAATTGTTAAAGGTGACAGGGCAGGTTGAGAAAGCAGTTAAAAAGGCTTACGGGATCCTGGGCTTCATATATAGAGGTATAGAGTACAAAAGCATGGAAATTATGATGAACACTGGTTCGGCCCCAACTGGAGTACTGTGTCCAATTCTAGGCACCACACTTTAGGAAGGATGTGAAGGCCTTAGAGAAGGTGCAGAAAAGATTTACGAGAATGATTCCAGGAATGAGGTACTTCAGTTACGTGGATAGACTGGAGAAGCTGGGGTTGTTCTCCTTGGAGCAGAGAAGATTGAGAGGAGATTTGATAGAGGTGTTCAAAATGATGAGGGGTCTGGACAGAGTAGATAGAGAGAAACTGTTCCCATTGGCGGAAGAGTCGAGAACCAGAGGACACAGATTTAAGGTGACTGGCAAAAGAACCAAAGGCGACGTAAGAAAAAACTTTTTAGCGCAGCGAGTGGTTAGAATCTGGAATGCACTGCCTGAAAGGGTGGTGAGGCAGACTCAATCACAGCTTTCAAAAGGAGTTGGATAAGTACCTGAAGGAAAGTAATTTGCAGGGCTACGGGGAAAGGGTGTGGGAGTGGGACTAGCTGAAGTGCTCTTGCAGAGAGCCGGCACGGACTCGACGGGCCGAATGGCCTCCTTCTGTGCTGTAACCATTCTATGATTCTATGAATCTTTCAATCCTCCCTAGATACAGGGATGTTGCCGGAGGACTGGAGGACTGGAGCAAAATTTACACCCTTGTTTAAAAAAGGGGAGAAGGATAAACCTGGCAATTAAAGGCCAGTCAGTTTAATGTTGGTGGTGGGGAAGCTTTTAGAAACAATAATCCGGGAGAAAATTAACAGCCACTTGGACAAGTGTGGATTAATTAAGGAGAGCCAGCACGGATTTGTTAAAGACAAATCATGTTTAACTAATTTGATTGAGTTCTTTGATGAGGTAACAGACAGCATTGATGAGGGTAATGCAGTTGACGTAGTGTACATGGATTTTCAAAAGGCGTTCGACAAAGTGCCACATAATAAGCTTGCCAGCAAAGTTGAAGCCCATGGAATAAAAGGGACAGTGGCAGCATGGATACAAAATTGGCTAAGGGATAGATTACAGAGAGTTGTGGTGAATGGCTGTTTTGCGGACTAGAGGGAGGTATACAGTGGAATTCCCCAAGGTTCAGTACTGGGACCACTGCTGTTTTTGATATACATTAATGACTTAGACTTGGGGATACAGGGCACAATTACAAAATTTGCAGATAACTCAAAACGTGGAAGTGTAGTAAACAGTGAGGAAGGAAGTAATAGACTTCAAGAGAACATAAACAGGCTGGTGGAATGGGCGGACACGTGGCAGAAAAGTAAGAGGTGATACATTTTGGTAGGAAGAATGAGGAAAGACCATACACACTCAATGGCACAATTTTAAAGGGGGTGTAAGAAGAGAGTGACCGGGGGGTGCTTGTGTACAAATCTTTGAAGGTGGCAGGACAGGTTAACAAAGCGTTAATAAAGCATAGGGGATTCTGGGCTTTATATAGGCATAGCATACAAAAGCCAGAAAGTAATGCTAAACATATAAAACACTAGTTTGGTCCCAGCTGGAGTATTGTGTCCAATTCTGGGCACCGCACTTTAGGAAGGACATGGAGGCTTTGGAGAGGGTACAGAAGAGATTTACTAGAATGGATCCAGGGATGAGGGATTACAGTTCCATGGATAGACTGGAGAAGCTGGGGGTGTTCTCCTTAGAGCAGAGAAAGCTAAGAGGAGGTTTGATAGAGGTGTTCAAAATCATGAAGGGTTTAGATAGAGTAAATAAAGAGAAACTGTTTCCAATGGGTGAAGGGTCGAGAACCAGAGGGCACAGATTTAAGGTGATTTGCAAAAGAACCAGAGGCGATATAAGGAAAAACTTTTAAGTACATAAGAACTTTAGAAATAGGAGCAGGAGTCGGCCATTTGGCCCTTCGAGCCTGCTCCGCCATTCAATAAGATCATGGCTGATCTTCTACCTCATCTCCACTTTCCCGCCCGATCCCCATATCCCTTGGTTCCCTTACTATCCAAAAATCTATTGATCTAAGTCTTGAATATACTCAACAACTGAGCATCCACAGCCCTTGTTTCTTTTTAACTGTTTCTTTCTCATTTCTCCAACTTTTAGGTTATTTACTTTCTTGTCATGTCAGCTGTGGCTCAGTGGGCAGCGTCCTCACCTCTGAGTCAGAAGGTCGTGGGTTCAAGTCCCACTCCAGAGACTCGAGCACAAAAATCTAGGCTGACACTCCCAGGGCAGTACTGAGGGAGTGCTGCACTGTCGGAGGTGCCGTCTTTTGGATGTGACGTTAAACCGTCTGCTCTCTCAGGTGGATGTAAAAGATCCTATGACACTATTTCGAAGCAGGGCAGGGGAGTGATCCCCGGTGTCCTCGGCCAACATATGTTCCTCAATCAACATCACTAAAACAGTTTATCTGGTCATTATCACATTGCTGTTTGTGGGAGCTTTCTGTGCGCAAATTGGCTGCCGCATTTCCTACATTACAACAGTGACTACACTTCAAAAGTGCTTCATTGGCTGTAAAGCACTTTGGGATGTCCGGTGGTCATGAAAGGCGCTATAGAAATGCAGGTCTTTCTTTTCTTTTTGTTCATCTCAGTCAAATACCATGGTGAGATCAGAGCAGATGCTATGGGCTGAAATTGTGTTGGAGCATAGCTTGCATTTAGACAGTGCCGTTAACATAGAAAAATGTTCCAAGACGTTTTGCAGAAGCGTAATCAGACGGAAATGGACGCTGAAAACGCTGTCCCAAAACCGCAGGTCATGGGAAGGAACGTAGGAACAGGAGGAGGCCATTCAGCCCCTCGAGCCTGTTCCGCCATTCAATTAGATCATGGCTGACCCGTATCTTAACTCATTTACCTGCCTTGGTTCCGTCACCCCTATTAATGGTGGTGGATGGACCGTGCCACCACCGGTGCAACAGAGGCACACCAGACTGCCTTTTGGAAAATCGGCACGTCATCCTGTCACTTCGATAGCAAGGACTGAGGCTCCTTCATTGAGCGAGAAGAGGTCGGGGACATTTTTAGGTCGGGGACGGGTGGGGGATAATGCACCATGGTCACAGTCAGCGTGACTTTGGTTAGAGCTCTCTGGTGCTGTGAAGGATGTGGAAAACCTGATTGGAGAGAATTAGGCAGAATGTTGCAGGAGAGATGGGCATTGATCTGGGAGGCAGCAACTCGGTCAAGGACTGTGGAGAGAAAAGTTGGGAATGGGGTGGCAGTTAGCAAGAATACGGAGGTCGAGGGTGACTTTTTTGAAGAAGGGGGCGTGTGGGTTTGAAGCGAAGGGAGACAGTGATGGAGAAGAGGGAGTGCTCATTTTGGGTTATAAATGGTATCCATTTGAGAACCAGCGTTTACTTGTGCTCCAGTGTATGAAAGCAAGTCTGGAATGAGGAGGGGACTTTTGCCACCTTAAAACAATCCTTCCAACAGTTGGAAAGCTGCACGGCCACAAACCCTTCATTATTTATTCAATCTCCTGGAGGAGGTGAAGACACACAGGGAAAAGGTGCCAGGAGAAAAACAAAACTTTCTCAAATTACACCTTGAGCCCAAAAAACAATCAAGCAAAGACTCCTGGATCTCGATGTGAATTTACTGTTGATACTGTTCGACCCGGGGGTCTTTCGGGTCAAACCAAAGCTCAGCCTGGGTTTTGATCCATGGCAAGCTGTTTGCCACTAGGCTACGGAGCCATTGGGCCAGCTCGTCCCGGTTTAGGTGAGCCCTGTTAAGATCCCCACCACAAGCACCCCTGTACACGGGCCACAGCCTGTCTGCGAAAGCCTGTGGGGTCTCTCCTGCGAGCTGCACTGTTTTCTCCACCCGGGAGAAAGGACTTCCCTCATTCATCCCCATGGCCTCTAAAACTTCCTCTCTGATGGCCGCATACCCATTCTGTCCTCTCTTGCTCTCAGCAGAGAGGGACTGGTATAACCGGCTGTCCAGTGAGAACAGGAGCATTTTTGCCATCTCGGCATCATCACAGTCGTTGATGCCTGCTGCCTGTTCTACTTCTATGAAGTGAACTGAGGGGTCCCCTTGTTGGGTGAGTTTACTCAGGTGGCTTACCATAACCCTAAGCTGTTGTGTACCGTGGGGAGCCACGAACTGGCTTTGAAGGGGTCCCCCATCCCCGTTATCAGCGGGTGGGCCAAACCTTTGCTGCCGGGCCGGGCACATCGGCCCCGGTCCCAGCCTCTCTTGCGGGGGTTTTTCCACCTCAGCTTCTGCCCCTAACTCCACCCCTTCTCTTGCCAGACTTCGCTAAAGCTTGGCGCTATGGGTGGTGGTCGTGGGCCCTCCCGCTCCTCAACCGGGTCGTCCCTTGGCGCTATCTTTGGTGTCTGAACCGTTCTCCCCAGGTTCCCTGTAAAGTCGATCTGGGCTGCACTTGGGCTTATGAGGCACGCCACACCTCTTGCCTTCCTTAGTGCAAGGCTGAGACTCTCTATCTGCTTCTGGCAGGGGCTATGGTCTGCATCCTCAAACCCCTGTGCGCTCATTACCTTATTGGCTGCCTGTAAGCCTTTTACTGTCTCCTCCTGCTCTCTTACTTGTTTTGCCAGGCGGGCATTCTTTTCCCGCAACCTCAGCTCATTGTTCTTGGCCTCAGTGACCTGGCACTGTAAATAATCCTGCCGGGTCTTATGTTCCCCCACTAACTGCACCCTTTCCTGCTTTAGCGCCTGCAATGCTAACAGTAACTTCTCCCCTGCTAGGACCTTCGTTTGGACTTCCAGGGCCGACTCCCGAATCTCGGCTGCCTGTGCTTCAACGAGTCTGTCCAAAAGTTGAATCTGTTTCTTGAAGCACATCAGCCAGACTGCCTTTTCTAAGGATTTTTTATGATCCTTCCCTTCTGTCCATTTACCTGCTGCATCTACCGGGCGCCCAGTTTTTAACAGATTAGTGACCCACTTCTTTTCCATATTCACTTTGCTGAATACATAATCTGAAATCCTCTCTTCCATTACAGTTCTCTCTTCCAAATCAGTGTCTACTGCTTCACAACCCTTTTGTCAAGTCCTGCCACAGTCGCCATTATGTAGGGGATGGTGGTGGTAGGGGTCAGCCTTGCCCCTGACTCAGTGAGTGGTTCGAATCGCTCCCACGCCCCTAGATTCAGACCTTGGACTTATTTAGGGGTTGTGAATAAAGATGCAGTAGACCACAGGTTCCAATGAAAGAATTTTGACTTTTATTAAAAGAAAAAGGTAACAAACTTAAAACACACTTCACACTTAAACAGGTTGGAGAACACACGGTACAGGCGAGGGAGAATGACAATATACAAAAACCCTTATCCCTCCCAAAAATCCCACTGTCTAGCTAGGTTTCAGTTTCAGGAGATCAGGGATAATGCTCACCAACGAATCCTTGACGGGATTTTAGAGTCTTTTGATTAAAAGATTTCGTAAGGCCCTTGTTGCTGCGAGGTGTCCGATGGTCATTGAGGCAGTCGCTCTGGTTTCTTCTTGTGTGATGGTCTATTTGTTGGCCTCCCTCCTTCCTCATCGTGGCTTGTGGTGTCTTTTGCTGGAGCAGGGCTGAGAGAGAGAGAGAGAGAGAGAGAGAGAGAGCTGTTCCAGCGTTGTCAGTGAGTCCAAAAGAGAGCGAGTCTTGGGTCAGGCTGCAATTATATGGTCCTTTTCGCGCCCAAAACTCCTTACTAAAACTGGTTCGTGCTGAAGTGATTGGTTTCAGTTGAGGCTTGTTCCTTCCAGTTTTGATGGGCCTTCAACTATGCTAAACCAAATCAAATCCTGGTTGATTGAAAGACCTCGTTACCAGTAACGGCTTTTTATTAAGTCAAATGGCTTGCGTCCTGTCGATCTGTTGTTTTATTGGAGTTTGCATTGTCCTCATGTTTTGGGTTTCTTGCTGGGCCGAGCATTCCTATCTTTATGCATCTCTTTTAATGGGTTCTGTGTTTTGGGTGGGGCGGCCTTCTCCCAGGGCCTATTGTCCAAATGTTAATGTTTGCTGGGGCTTGAATTCCAGCCTTTTAAAATTGAGATTCCTTATGTTAGGCCCAAATGCATTTTTATCACTCTGGAGTAGTTCCAAAGTCCTTTTGTTTCCTTAGATTTTTGGGGATCTGCAAATTTTGGAAACTTACACAAAGAGCCAGCCCAAGCACGATTGGCTGAATGGCCTCCTTCTGTTCTGTAAGTTTGTATGATTTTATGACTGGATGGGCAAAAGCAGAGTAATGATCGTGCTACATTGCCCATCAAACAATCATCGATCAGGTAAAGTATGGACTAGATACGGAAGAAAGTTGCTTCACTGCTATCACATCAAGTACTGCCAGGTTAGGTGAAGCAAATGGAATGTTCCTCCTACACTGTTCCATCAACGACTTCCAGATTCAGTAAAACTTGTTCAAATCTCTCTAAACCCTTGAAGGTAATCAAGGCAAACCTCCAAAATATCAATATAATGTGACAACTGATGTTCCAATTCTAGTCCTGGAGGCCCTGTGGAAATGCCAACTGTGAAATGTAACCAGTCAGGGCCGAACACTGTCAACTGTAACGTTACGTCACATTGAGATACTGGAGTCTTTGCTTGGTTGCTTTCATGGGGGGCGAGGGGGGGGGGGAGGGGGAAGGAGAAATGTGAGAGAGTTTATTTTTCCCCTCCTTGCACATTTTTCCTGTGAATCTTCACCTCCTTCAAGCGATTAAATAAATAATGAAGAGTTTGTGGCAGTGCAACTTTCTAAGCGTTTGGTTGGAAGGATTGTTTAAGGAGGCAAAAGCCCAATTCTCATTCCATGCTTGCTTGCTCTTCTATTTGAGTGGTAGGTCCCAGGCTAACACTGGTCCGTCCATCCTCACAGTGTGCCTTCTCTAGGGTGGCCTGCAGCCAAGGCAAAGAACCTCACCTACACTTTACGATGGGAGAACCATCTGCACCCATTAGGCGCAAGTACCCCCACTGGATGGCAATTCAATATTCAGAGCCGGTGCTCTGGTCTCCACTCGTCTGGTGTGGGGCTAGAACCCTTCAGCTTCTGACTCAGAGGGGGGAAGCACTACCCTGAGCCATTGGTCACTCCGTCCAAACACTGGTAATAAAATGGAACCCACCCTGTTACATTAACTCTCTTCAGTCTGTCAGCAATAGATCTGTTCAGATCTCATTATGGTATTTCGCTAAAATGAACAAGAAGATAAATAACCTAAAAGCCGGAGAACTCGGAAAGAAACATTTGCCAGGAGCAGTGAGGCAGAGCCTCACATGTCCATGCAAAATGAGCATGCTGATCTGCCAAGAAACTGGAACCTTTTGGGCACTGGTTAACCCCCGTTGAGCTCATACTATCCCTCAGCCAACATAACAAAAACAGATTATCTGGATCATTATCACGTTGCTGTTTGTGGGATCTTGCTGTGCACAAATTGGCTGCCGCGTTTCCCACAGCGACTCCATTTCAAAAGTACTTCATTGGCTGTAAAGCGCTTTGAGATGTCCGATGGTCGTGAAAGGCGCTATATAAACGCAAGTCTTTCTTTCTTTCTTTCACCCACCTTAGTAACAGACCTCATTTTCTTGACATATTTAGCAGGCTACAAAAACAAGCACGTCTCTGGGCTAATGGATATTAAGACCGTACTAAGACAACATCTGTGAAAGAATGGACCTCCCGAAGTGGTAGAGAAAAGGAGCGAGGAGCCTCCAGCAGATGAAAGCGGGTTTCGGTGACTTTCCATATTGCAGTTCCCTTTCGGTCTGTAATGAACCTGCGTTGAGGGTGATGTGAGCCTGGCACTGCACAGTTAGCACAGGATCAGGATTGGACTGTGCTGAACACAAAGAGTACAGCAATGAACAGAGGGGTCCTTCATGAATTTTGTGCGAATAAGCTGCCTTTGTCAGTGCTGGCACTCTTGTCTCCATCTGTCAGTTGGACCTCAACTGCCCGAACCTGCTCAGTGGCTCTGAAACTGCAGGAGACCCCATGTATTAGTTGGGCCGCATTGGATGTCAGTTGTGGTACCAGATGTCCCAGCTCTGGTGTAACAGACCACTGCCCTCCTCTGTTGTTGCGTCTATTCTCTCCTCGCTCTTGCTTGCTCTCTGCGGCAGAGCTGTTTGCATCACTGGATGGAGAAACAAAACTTCAGCATTGAGTGGGCTTTTGAAATGGCAGAAAAAGGGAAGATCGCAAGTTCGGCAAGTTTGGCAATTTTGTTCTATTTTTTTAAAAAGAAAAACAGTTAAGCTTAACATAAGATGAATGAGGAATTTTAGGCCAAATGTTGTCTGCCCTGTAAGAATGGACCAAATGCCTCGGGAATAAATATATAGGGGTACAACAACAACAACTTGTATTTATGTAGCGCCTTTAACGTAATAAAATGTCCCAAGGCGCTTCACAGGAGCGATTATCAAAACACAATTGACACCGAACCACATAAGGAGATATTAGGGCAGATGGCCAAAAGCTTGGTCAAAGAGGTAGGTTTTAAGGAGCATCTTAAAGGAGGAGAGAGAGGTAGCGAGGTTTAAGGAGGAAATTCCAGTGCTTCGGGCCTCGGCAGCTGAAAGCACGGCCGCCAATGGTGGAGTGATTAAAATTGGGGATGTTCACAAGGCCAAAATAGTCTTGGGCGGTAATGCTAAATGGGCGCCTGATATACGCCCTCCATGATAGTCTGTTTTATTGAGGTCAGTGGAATTGGTATCGGATGGGGTGGGGAAGATGCGGCCAATGGGACACTGCCCGTTGTGCGCCTCTGCCCAAGTTAATATCTACTCCGTATTTCTACAGTTAATGTCACTCTTTAACAGAGATCACCTGACCTCTGGCGACCCATAGACTCCTGAGTTACTTTGCAGTAAATGCGTGGAGCTGGATTCCTTTCTTTCAGACGGTGGGAGTCATGAGTATCCGGGTATGACATGGGGCCGTGCCAGGAAGAAGTGTAAGTAGGTGAGAACGGCTCGCGGAAGTCTGCAATTATATAGGGCCCTGGTGAGACCACACCTGGAGTATTGTGTACTGTTTTGGTCTCCTTACCTAAGGAAGGATATACTTGCCATAGAGGGAGTGCAACAAAGGTTCACCAGACTGGTTCCTGGGATGGGGCGATTGTCCTATGAGGAGAGATTGAGCAGACTAGGCCTATATTCTCTGGAGTTTAGAAGAATGAGAGGTGATCTCATTGAAACATACAAAATTCTTACAGGGCTTAACAGGGTAGATGCAGGGAGGATGTTTCCTCTGGCTGGGGAGTCTAGAACCAGGGGCCACAGTCTCAGAATAAGGAGTCGGCCATTTAGGACTGAGATGAGGAGAAATTTCTTCACTCAGAGGGTGGTGAATCTTTGGAATTCTCTACCCCAGAGTGCTGTGGAGGCTCAGTCGTTGAGTATATTCAAGACAGAGATCGATAGATTTTTGAATATTAAGGGAATCAAGGGATATGGGGATAGTAAGGGAAAGTGGAGATGAGATAGAAGATCATCCATGATCTTATTGAATGGCGGAGCAGGCTCGAAGGGCCAAATGGCCTACTCCTGCTCCTATTTCATTTGTTCTTTTGTAAGTCTCGGGGCTCCTTTCAAGACCGCCCTCCTCCTAGGGACAAATTTATAGGGTAGGGTGGTCACAATTAGAGTGCTGTCCAGAGAAATTCTTCTTGTGTGCAACGCAAAGCTACAAGAGTTGAAAGAACAACATGGGCACTGGTGAATCGGCCAGCCCGTGTTACACTGTGCCTGCTTGTCTTTCCCATGGAAGTCATATAAACAGGCTACTGATTTGCTATCACCCACTTTGCAGGTTTCGTTGAAAAAACAATTTTGCTCCCACAGGCAAGCCCATGCCCGCTGTCAACTGAAACATGACCCTCTTCGCAAAGGATTCTAGGAGGTGGTATTCTGCCAGTATATCACTCCTTTTACTGTTGTTGTGCACACTGGGAACATTAACCGTGAACCTCTCTAGTACTCTGCGGGCTATGAATCAGGTTTATTAAGAAATGAAATCGGCACATCGGTGATTGTCAAATAATATCAAGCAATTGAATCACAACAGCTCATGAAATCTACCAAAGGGCTTGATTTTGCCCGTTGCTCAGAGGGCGGGTTTGGAGGTGGGTCTGCTGTCAAAGTAGCAAAGATTGACAGCGGGTAGGAAACCCGCTGTCAACCCGCCTCCACGCGAGTCTCCCAGGTGTCGGGTCTGTCAGCGCAGAACTGACCCGACACCAAGCGGCGGGGGAGACAATTGAGCTCATTAAATGGCTTGTTAAGAGCCAAATTAATGGTATTTTGAGGCTTCCTTGCAATTTTACATTCTCCCCCACGGGTTACCCGCTGCTCGGGGAACACGCCAGCTCACCCTGGCATGAGGTGAGTCTGCTCTGATGTATCTGATAAGCTGACAGCTGCAACAGTGGTGTAAAGGATGCCATGTTGCAGATGGTCAGTTTCAGAGTGTGGAAACTGTTGGTTACTGCATTTGTAAGACATACAGATATTTCTTTAGCTTGCAAGTGTTTAGAGGCAACTGTATGTCCAGTGCCACCTCATTGGGAGAACCTCTCTCACCATTGACAGATCGCTTCTGTCATCTCACCTGCAGCTGCCATCTATTGCAGCAACATCGGAGCCCTTGCTCCTCTGATTCCTTCCACGCTCAGCCCCAACACCAACATCATCAGGTACACCAGCAGCACCAACAACAACACCAACCTTCTCCGCCATCACCTGATGCTGCACTGGACACAGGGCATCAGCCCCTGACAACATTGCTGGTCGGGAGGCCAGCGATGGCATCACCATGGCCAGACTTTCTTCACTTGATGCTGTAAACCCTGGCTGCCACATGATGCGCCAGGTTGACACCATCCCACACCAGCACCGTGAAGCATCCGTTTTATGTCCAAGCCATTCCATGCACACTCATCACTATAGCGGGGCGGGGGGGGGGGGGGGGGGTGGGGGAGGTGGCGGTGGTGGGGAGCAGTTATGACTGAACAATCACTGGAACTCAGTAAGACACTTCTCAATGTGCGCTCAGATCTGTTCAATAAGGGGCAGTGTTGAAAATATAGATTTCACTGTGTGACAACACATTACCAGAAACTTCACATGGACATTGGCTAAACCTTTCAAGTGCCTACCCTTGTGTGTTGTTAGTTGGTATGCTTGCACTAGGATGAGGGTGAGTGTGAGGGGTGGCTAGTGAGATGGGGAAGTGATAATGTAGATAGAGAGGGATGGGTGGAGGTGCAAGGTAACTTGATGTGAGTAAGGATGTGCAGGAGAAGGGTAGGGAAGGCAGAGTGATGGGGATGTGTTGAGTGGCACAGCAGTGTGAGTGTGGCTTTACAGTAACGTTTCGTGATCCACTGAGATCATTTAAAGGTTGGCGCCACTGCAGCCAGGGACTCCTCACGACATCTCTGCTTGTGCCCTCCTGTGCAATGTGCAACCAGGCTGCATTGGTGTCCTGGGGAGATCTCTTCCACCCTTGGAAGGGAAAAGAACCTCCCTGCGTGCTGTGACTCCCTCCATAAGCATTTGGAGGGAGTCATGGGAGAGCCTGGGTGCAACTGTCCACCTCTGTGCAGTGCTTGTCAGTGTTTGCAGTATCTCAAAGCTGTCAAACACTGACAGAACAACTGTCAACATCAGTGTGGCCGTGGTCCCTTTAAGGAAACCGGCTGATGACGCATCATCAAATGACGTCATCAGACCCGCTTCCTGTTAATTGGCCGGGAAGCCCGCAGGGCAGGATTAACAAGGCCAATCAAGGGAAAATCCCTTTGACAGAGCGGAGACAGCTGGGAGCAGGACCGGAACCTGGCAACCAGCTCTCCCGCCGCCATCCCGCCTCCGCAGAGAAAATCCAGCCCTTTATTGTCTGGGCCGGCGTCTGTGATGGAAAGTTTATGTGTGAAATCATGGAGTGGTGTCAGTGGACCCAGCTCGCAGCTGTCCGGCAAGGTGGAGATTCACCATAGAAACCTTGCTACCAGACCGCAGTTGTTCCATCTTTTTACTTTGAAGTTTGAATGGGCCCAAATTAAGTTTTTAAAAAAGGCCCCTTTCACAATTAAATACAGCAATGAATTACAAATAGGTTTCAAAGGTAGACAGTCTGCCTGGCAGGTTCCGCTGATAGATCGGTCACATTTGTGAAACCAGGGTGCAACAGTAAATATATAAATATTCAGAGTCATTCATTGGATCGAAAGGGATTTTTTTAAGCAAATGATGGGACAGCCGACACCCTGAGCCAGGAGAGATCGGGGTTCAGGGGGGCTATCATGGGACACTCCAGGAGATATCGGGGTTCAGTGGGGGCTATCATGGGACACTCCAGGAGATATCGGGGTTCAGTGGGGGCTATCATGGGAGGGTCCAGGAGAGATCGGGGTTCAGGGGGTCTATCATGAGACACTCCAGGAGAGATCAGGGTTCAGGGGGTCTATCATGGGACACTCCAGGAGAAATCAGGGTTCAGGGGGGCTATCATGGGACACTCCAGGAGAAATCAGGGTTCAGGGGGGCTATCATGGGACAATCCAGGAGAGATCAGGGTTCAGGGGGTCTATCATGGGACACTCCAGGAGAGATCAGGGTTCAGTGGGGTTGGGGGGAAACATGGAAGGGTCCAGGAGAGTTTGGGGTTCAATGGGGGGGGGGGGCCTATCACGGGAGGGTCCAGGCGAGATCGGGGTTCAGGGGGGGCTATCATGGGAGGGTCCAGGAGATATCGGGGTTCAGGGGGGTTGGGGGGGAAACATGGGAGGGTCCAGGAGAGATCGGGGTTCAGTGGGGTTGGGGGGGAAACATGGGAGGGTCCAGGAGAGATCGGGGTTCGGGGGGGACATCGTGGGAGGGTCCAGGAGAGATCGGGGTTCAGGGGGGCTATCTTGGGAGGGTACAGGAGAGATCAGGGTTCAGGGGTGCTATCATGAGACTGTCCAGGAGAGATCGGGGTTCGGGGTGGTGGTGTTGTGGGAGGGTCCAGGAGAGATCGGGGTTCGGGGGGGTGGGGGTTGTTGTGGGAGGGTGTAGGAGAGATCGGGGTTCAGGGAGGGCATCGTGGGAGGGTCATGGAGAGATCGGGGTTCGGAGGGGGGTGTTGTGGGAGGGTCCAGGAGAGATCGGAGTTAGGGGGGGCTACCATGGGAGGGTACAGGAGAGATCGGAGTTAGGGGGGGTTGTTGTGGGAGGGTGCAGGAGAGATCGGGGTTCGGGGGGGACATAGTGGGAGGGTCCAGGAGAGATCGGGGTTCAGGGGGGCTATCATGGGACTCTCCAGGAGATATCGGGGTTCAGGGGGGCTACCATGGGACTGTCCAGGAGAGATCGGGGTTCGGACGGGGGGTGTTGTGGGAGGGTCCAGGAGAGATCGGGGTTAGGGGGGGGATATTGTGGGAGGATCCAGGACGCCGCTCCCTACACCGTGCCCCCTGATCCTGCTCCATGCCCCCTGACCCCGCTCCCTACAGCGTGACCCCTGAAACCACTCCCTGCCCTATGACCCCGCTCCCTGCCTCCTGATCCTGCTCCATGGCCCCTGACCCCGTTCACTACACCAGGCCCCCTGACCCAGCTCTCTACAGCTTGCCCCCTGACCCCGCTCCCTGCACCCTGACCTCGCTACCTGCAGCTTGCCCCCTGACCCCGCTCCCTGCCCCCTGACCCCACTCCTTACATCGTGCCCCCTGACCCCGCTACCTACATCGTGCCCCCTGACCCTGCTCCCTGTCTCCTGACGCCACTCCCTGTCCCGTGACGCCACTCCCTACAGCGTGCCCCCTTGACCCCGCTCCCTACAGCGTGCCCTCTGAAACCGCTCTCTGCCCTATGACTCTAGACTTGACTATTCCGATGCACACCTGACCGGCCCCACATCTTCCACCCTCCATAAACTTAAGCTCATCCAAAACTCTGCTGCCCGTATCCTAACTCACACCAAGTCCCGTTCCCCCATCACCACTGTGATTGCTGACTGACACAGGCTCCCGGTCCAGCAATGCTTCAATATGAAAATTCTCATCTTGTTTTCAAATCCCTCCACAGGCTCGCCCCTCCCTATCTCTGTAACCTCCTCCAGCCCCACAACTCCCCCAGATCTCTGCACTCCTCCAATTCTGGCCTCTTGCTCATCCCCGATTTTAATCACTCCACCATTGGCGGCTGTATTTTTATCTTTATTCCTCCATCTCTCTCTCTCTTTTAATCTCTTTCTGCACCTTAATCTCTCCATATATATTTCTACCTCTTTTATTGATCTCTCTCTTTGTATCTCTCAGTATCTAGATTCGTTATATCTCTGTATCACTCTCTCTCTCTCTTATATCTCTCACAGGCCGATAATTCGAGAGAGACATTTTAAATGCTACATTTAAAAAACTAAAGTTAAAGAGAACCTGCTCCAAATACACAACAGATTCAGATCTTGTCTGTAGACTTCCTTCTCTCTCTGTTCATTTACAGCCTAGGTTCTTGTATATTCCCATGTCTTATATGTTTGAAACTTTGAATAGATTGTCAGACAGAGTTTCACTGACCCAAGGTGTTTGCAGACAAGCAGAGAGAGAGAAACAGCTCACAACCTGTCCGAAAGCTTGTGATTTCAAATAAAACTGTTGGACTATAACCTGGTGTTGTGCGACTCTCAATTTTGTCCACCCCAGTCCAACACCGGCATCTCCGCATCATGTTCTGAAAGACACAGTGAATGAATGATTAAAAAATAAATCCAGCCCAGTGAAGTTAAATGTTGTCCCGTATTAATCCAAAAGCACCATATTATGAACAAAATTCAATATTTCACAGGGCGAGGGAGTCCCAGACACTGATTGTACCAAACTCCCGAAACTAAACGCAAGTCTTTACTGTAAAAAGTGTCCTCAGAACACAGCCGGTTTAGGCACTGATTCCCTCAAATGCAGAATCATTTACACTACATGGGTTAGATACAGATTAATGTTCATTCTGCACTGCTACATCCAGCTCTCCCAGGCAGGTACAGCACGGGTTAGATACAGCGTAAAGCTCCCGTTACACAGTCCCATCAAATGCACCCAGGGAAGGTACCACATGGTTTAGATACAGAGTAAAGCTCCCTCTACACTGTCCCATCAAACACTCCCAGGACAGGTATAGCACGGGTTAGATACAGAGTAAAACTCCCTCTACACTGTCCCATCAAATACTCCCAGGGCAGGTACAGCACAGTGTTAGATACAGAGTAAAGCTTCCTCTACACTGTCCCATCAAACACTCCCAGGGCAGGTACAGCACGGGTTAGATACAGAGTAAAGCTCCCTCTACACTGTCCCCATCAAACACTCCCAGGGCAGGTACAACACTGGCTAGATACACAGTAATACTCCCTCTACACTGTCCCATCAAACACTGAGAGGTCGCACAACACCAGGTTATAGTCCAACAGTTTTATTTGAAATCACAAGCTTTCGGAGCTATCGATTGCTCCTTCCTCAGGTGAAGACTTCACCTGAGGAAGGAGCAATCGATAGCTCCGAAAGCTTGTGATTTCAAATAAAACTGTTGGACTATAACCTGGTGTTGTGCGACCTCTCAATTTTGTCCACCCCAGTCCAACACCGGCATCTCCGCATCATGACCATCAAACACTCCCAGGGCAGGTACAGCACGGGTTAGATACAGAGTAAAGCTCCCTCTACACTGTCCCATCAAACACTCCCAGGGCAGGTACAGCATGGGTTAGATACAGAGTATAGCTCCCTCTACACTGTCCCATCAAACACTCCCAGGGCAGGTACAGCACGGGTTAGATACAGAGTAATGCTCCCTCTACACTGTCCCCATCAAACACTCCCAGGGCAGGTACAGCACGGGTTAGATACAGAGTAAAGCTCCCTCTACACTGTCCCATCAAACACTCCCAGGGCAGGTACAGCACGGGTTAGATACAGAGTAAAGCTCCCTCTAGACTGTCCCATCAAACACTCCCAGGGCAGGTACAGCACGGGTTAGATACAGAGTAAAGCGCCCTCTACACTGTCCCATCAAACACTCCCAGGGCAGGTACAGCACGGGTTAGATACAGAGTAAAGCTCCCTCTACACTGTCCCATCAAACACTCCCAGGGCAGGTACAGCACGGGTTAGATACAGAGTAAAACTCCCTCTACGCTGACCCATAGCCTGAGCTTTACTCTGCAGCTGAACGGAGCTCAAATCAGAAAGTGAATAAAGTGGTTAAACTTCATAAGAAGGCGGTGAGGTTATGCTGTCAGTGTTTGATGTGACAGTGTAAAGAGAGCTTTACTCTGTATCTGAACCATGTGGTACCTTCCCTGGGACTCTGAGGTACAAACGGGGGCTCAAACTTTTTCCCCTCTCTTGCAACATGATTTAAATAACCCTGATAAACTATTTCAAAAAGGGGACGAGCCCTGGCAAAATTGAACTGGAACTTACCACGAAACTTTCAACATCACTTTCCCGTATCATTTCCAGCATTAAACAATTTTCTGAATCAAAAAAAAATAATTCTCATTTTTGTTTCACTGCGGGGCTAAAAAATGTTTGCTTTCGCCTCCTTCCAGCGGCCATTGTACCGTTGTATACGCACTGCGCCTCCACCTGTGTTGTTCCAAAGTGCGGCCGCCGCTCAGTCTCCGGGAACGGACGACACGCGTCTCCGCGGAAAAAGTACTGAAAGAATCCCGGGACAACGCTCGCCGGGTTCCAGGGCTCCGTATCTCAGCAAATGTTGTTCCAATTAGGATGGGCTGTGTGTGTTCACAAAGGACTCTGTGAGGATTGGCGGGTCTTTGGGTATCGGGCCCCTCCGCCCGCTCCAGCTCACTGCGCCGCCTGTGAATTTCAGTGCACGGGACCTTACAGATCGCCGCGCACCCACGCACCTTTCAGGGAACATTGCTCAGCAGGTCAGGCAGCATTTGTGGAGAGAGAAACATAGTTAATGGCCCAGAAATTCGCCTCTCCGGCTTGCCGCGGGGGTAAGGATCGCGCGCGCTCTTACCTACCGTGCCTGCCATTGTGTTTTGGGCCCACGGGAACTTCAGCTCCTGGGCCTGCTCCAAGTGCCGGCGCGCAGTGCTTGCGTATCCCAGGGGTGCAGTTAGTGCGATGCGACCCCTGGGATCACGTGGGCCATGGAGAGCCAATGGCAGCAGACCATCTTTCATTCATAGATTTGACAGGGAGACCTGTCAAATCTGTGAATTGAAATCGGCCCCAAAAGAACAGCTAAACTTAAAATAAATTTAAAAAAAACCCCATCACATTTATAAAATAACTATAGTTAAATAAATTAACCACTTTAAACAAAAATTTAAATTTTTGAAAAAATTAAAATACTTTTTAAAAGTGATAAAAATAAACTTACCTTTATTTAAAGTATCTAAAAAAGATAAACCTGTTGAAAAATTTTTAAAATTATACTTAATTAACCACTTACCTTGTTGAAAACGGGTCCTGCGCCTCCTTTTTAATAGCGTAGTTTCTTCAATACTTACCCTCCCGGAGAAACCTGAAAAAAAATCTAAGTTTGCTGCGTGCGCGCAGCCTCTACTGCGCACGCGGTTCACCTAGGAACCGCCCCCTTCACCATACCGGAAGTTCCGGTTTCCCGCGCATGCGCAGTGCATGCAGGAAACCGGCACTTCGGGAAGCATTACGGGTGAGTACAGAA
This sequence comes from Squalus acanthias, assembly GCA_030390025.1. Lineage (NCBI taxonomy): Eukaryota > Metazoa > Chordata > Chondrichthyes > Squaliformes > Squalidae > Squalus > Squalus acanthias. The sequence goes on along the minus strand of CM059429.1, from coordinate 169,222,365 downwards.
CACGTACTCACCCGGGAAGGGACGAATATTTGGCCCACTGTTTCAGGTCGATGACCTTTCATCAGAACTGGAAAATGTTACAGATGTAACAGTTTGTAAGCAAGTATAGAGGCAGGGAAAGGGGGGACTGGGCAGTGATCAGGGGCAGGAACACCGGCTGATTTCCCCTCTCGCTAACCCAGGGGTCACTAGGCAGCGATCAGGATCAGGAATGCTAGCTGATTTCCTCTCTCTCTCTAACCTGGGCTCAATGGACAGTGATCAGGAGCCGCAACATTGGCTGATTTTCCCTTCTCTCTAACCCAGGCTCATTGGACAATAATCAGGAGCCGCAACATTGGCTGATTTTCCCTTCTCTCTAACCCAGGCTCATTGGACAATAATCAGGACCAGGAACCCTGGCTGATTTCCTCTCTCTCTAACCCAGGGCTCACTGGGCAGTGATCAGGAGCAGGAACCCTGGCTGATTTCCTCTCTCTCTAACCCAGGCTCACTGGACAATAATCAGGAGCAGGAACCCCGGCTGATTTCCCCTCTCCCTAACCCAGGGGTCACTGGACAGTGATCAGGGGCAGGAACCCCGGCTGATTTCCCCTCTCCCTAACCCAGGGGTCACTGGACAGTGATCAGGGGCAGGAACCCTGGCTGATTTCCCCTCACTGTCTATCCCAGGGGTCACTGGACAGTGATCAGGAGCAGGAACCCAGGCTGACTTCCCCACTCCCTAACCCAGGGGTCACTGGACAGTGATCAGGAGCAGGAATGTTGGCTGATTTCCTCCTCTCTCTAACCCAGGGGTCACTGGGCAGTGATCAGGATCAGGAATGTTGGCTGATTTCCCCTCTCTCTCTAACCCAAGGGTCACTGGACAGTGATCAGGATCAGGAATGTTGGCTGATTTCCCCTCTCTCTCTAACCCAAGGGTCACTGGACAGTGATCAGGAGCAGGAACCCTGGCTGATTTCCTCTTTCTCTCTAACCCAGGGCTCACTGGACAGTGATCAGGAGCAGGAATGCTGGCTGATTTCCTCTTTCTCTCTAACCTGGGCTCAATGGACAGTGATCAGGAGCAGGAAATGTGCCGAATGCACTCGCAGATTGTGGCTGCGGTTTCTTCTTGTAGACTGAGTCAGTGGGTAAGTACACGTTACCTTGATGGAGCCTGGTCTGGACTGAGTAAGTTGATGTTAGCCAAGCTACAATCGGTCTCGAGACCGCTGGAGTCAGGCAGGGAAAATCATCCAAGTTCCTTATCTTGATCACTGCATGCCTTCTGAACCCTGCTTTGGGGACTTTCCTTTGATTTTTTGACCAGTATCTGAGATCAATTTCCAAGTTGGTCCAAAATCCTATTCCTTTGAGAGAGACTTCAGTAGCTTTACAATGTAGAAAAATTAATAATGTGCCCGGAACAACAAATCGAAAACTCTGGGCAATCAATATTTAGCTGCTGTAATTATTTGTAACTGTTAGTAGATCTATCTCCAGTCTTCAATAAGTGGGTGAACATCACACCAGACCGCCATTCCTGAAAATGAATATAGGCTAAGTCTGTGTAAATGAAACTCCCATGTATTTTGTCTGAGTTTGAGGGATAGTTACTGGACCAAAACAAGACCGAACTGCTTCACATTTGTCATGAACACGTGTGTGGATGTCTAACAAGGTTGGGATTGGGTTGGCTGTGATGTTCTCTATGAGAGACTAGCCTTATAACTCTAACAGTCTGGACTCAATCAAGGGAGATGGAGAGATAGAGGGGGGAAAATTCAGTATCGCCCCGTTTGGGGCGCAATTATCGACCGGGCGCAAAGATTAGCACCTGGCGCTAATTATCGCCTCCGAGTGCAAACTTGACTTTTATCGCCCCTGGAGGTGATTGGAGCGCTAAATCAGGCACTACACATCTGTCTTAAGGCGCAAAGGCCGATGAGCGAGGCGCTAACTCAGAGCGCTGGCGAAGCTCATGTGATGTCAGTCAGCAATGGAACACAGACACAATGGCGCTGGCCAGTTCTTAAAGGGGAGGGTCGATCTTGCTTTCCATCCACACCCTGCTCATTGCAGCCTTGAATCTCAGCCTGGAGAGACCTGTACATCAAATCTGCTGGAAAGAACAATGGAGAGTCCCAGGGAAAGAGCTCAGAGTGCAACCCCCACAGTCTCTTCTAAATCGATACAAGGAAGGGCAAATCAAAATGAACCTGCAAAGTGCTGCTCAGTACCCAAAACTCTTTCACACAGCATTGAATCTCTCCAGAAGTCCTCTCTCTCTCTCTCTAAGAATGCGTGGTTCAAAAATGTCACCAACAAAAAAAGGCAGGAAGCGCTTCGCCTTTAAATAGCGCTCCCCCAGTCCCTTCCTGACTGCAAAACGCTCCCCTCAACCTGTCGTTGCTAGCGGCAGGCGGTAAGGCAGGGGGCGCCACTCAATATCCGCTCTGGGGCGCTACCGGGGCGTTGCGCACTCGACTGACGTCACGAACTGCCAGCGCAGAAGATCGTGGCGGTAGTGTTTAGCGCCGCCGCAAAATGTCTGGTTAATTTCGCGAGCGGCGCAAACATCGCCGCGCCCAGGCGCTAGTTGCTTTGCGCTCCATTAGCGCCCTCTTAAGGCGCTAACGGGAGGCGCAACCAACTGAATTTTCCCCCAGAGAGTTTTAAAGAGGAAATTCTGGAGTCAGGGGCCTTGATGAAATAAGGCACAGCTACCAATGGTGGGGCAAAGGGAGGAAGGATGCACAAACGACCAGAGAAACGCAGAGTTCTTCCAGTGTCCTGGCCTGAAGAGCGCTACAGAGATAAGGAGGGGTGAGGCTATGAAGGGTTTTAGTGTTAGGGAACCAGGAGCCAATGTAGATCAGCAAAAGTAAGAGTTTTTCCTCGCCTCATTTCTGGGTCTGTTGTAGATTAACTGATAGAGATTGATTGCTATAGTTAGTCACCAATTCCTTTAATGTTGTATCATGCGACTACTGGGATGGTAGAAGGCAAACCAGGTGGATAGCTGTCTTTTTTTCATCTAGCAATTCCACTCTTCCTATGTTCTGCTACCGCCCGTTATGCGCCTCGTTGAATTTGTCCCCCCAGTGACTTCAGTTTAGGGGAAAAATCTACTCCATTGTCCGACTTAGTTTTAATCACTTAGCAAGGATTGGGTCTCAGCACAAATTTCACTAAATTGCAGTGTTCTGTCGGTGCTTGGTACAGCAACATTGAATAACAACTTCGCCTAATTAAAATACAAATCTTGCCAGAGGCCTTTGCATTGCCAATGCAAATGTCGCCCATTAAATCAACAGCCTCCAGCCCTCGAAAAATACCTTTTGTACCAAACATAATCATATCTTTGACTAAAGTACACGTAATGTTTAGTTTATCAGGTGCGCAGGATGGGAGTGAAGGAGCCGCAGGGTGTAGTGACAAATACCGCAATGTCTGGTATCTCAATCACACATCATAAGAACATAAAAACATCATTGTGGCCTTAATGACATTTAGAAAAACTAGAAAGGTATAAATACTGATGTTACTTTTAGGATTTTTCCCCCCATCTCTGATGAAGATGCATTTCTAAGCTACAATCGTCCAAATGGTCAATTTCTCTGTTCATTTGTTGAGTGCAGGCAGGTTATTTTTGCAGAGCGTCATAGCTCAACTCAACTCTCTCCTCATCACAACCACGCACAAGAAAAACACAATTGTATTTCTATAGTGCCTTTCATGACCTCAGGATTTCCCAAAGCGCTTTATAGCCTATTAAGTACTATTGAAGTGTTGTCACTGTTGTAATGTAGAAACCGCGGTAGCCAATTTGCGCACAGCAAGCTCCCACGAACAGCAATGCGATAATAAGCAGATAATCTGTTTGTTGAGCGATAAATATTGGACAGGATACCAGGGAGAATTCCTCTGCTCTTCTTTGAATAGTGGCCATGGGATCTTTCACATCCACCTGAGAGAGCAGACGGGGCCTCGGTTTGAAAAGACGGCACCTCTGACATTGCAGCGCTCCCTCAGTAAAGCATTAGAGTGTCCACCTGGATTATGGACTCAAGTCTCTGGAGTGGGACTCGAACCCACGACCGTCTCACTCGGAGACAAGAGTCCAACACTGAGTCATGGCCGATACCAAGGTATTCCTGCCAGTCTTCTGCTGAAGCCACAGTGGCCAATCAGGAAAACCCCTCAGGCAATTCCTGGCAGTTATCAATTGTAACTGGATTTAAAGAGACAGCCACTAAATAAAATCTTAAACCAAAAAAAGTACATTTTATTTTGGTCACAGTGAAAAGAAAAAAGAAAAATTGCATTGATCTAGAGCCTTCACCGACCTCTGGACTCCCAATGAGTAGTGGGAAAACTACTAGAGAGCATTATCAAGGACAAAATGAATGAATTTGTGAAAGGATGATATAAAACTTAGCAACAATGTTCCCTCAACGGTGTCAGCTGTGGCTCAGTGGGTAGCACTCTCGCCTCTGAGTCAGAAGGTCATGGGTTAAATTCCCACTGCAGGGACTTGAGAACATAAAGCTAGGCTGACACTCCAGTGGGAGTGCTGCACTGCCAGAGGTGCCGTCTTTCGGATGAGACGTTGAACCGAGGCCCCCTGTCGGCTCTCTTAGGTTGGACGTAAAAGATCCCCTGGCACTATTTCGAAGAAGAGCAGGGGAGTTCTCCCCCGGTGTCCTGGGGCCAATATTTATCCCTCAACCAACATAACAAAAACAGATTATCTGGTCATTATCACATTGCTGTTTGTGGGACCTGGCTGCCGCGTTTCCCACATTGCTACACTTCAAAGGTACTCTATTGGCTGTAAAGCGCTTTGAGATGTCCAGTGGTCGTGAAAGGCGCTGTAGAAATGCAAGTCTTTCTTTCTTTCTAATTTTGTTTGACCCTGCGCGGCCCCTTCAAGGGTCGTTCAAGATACCGTGAACGCACGGTTTTTGTATTGAAAAGCCGGCTGCGCGGGTTCCCTGGAGTGCTGTGTGGCCGTGCAGCTTACAGGGAACCAATGTAGTAAATAGTGAGGAGGACAGTAGCAGATTTTAGGAGGACATAGACAGACTGGAGAAATGGGCAGACACATGACAGATGCAATTTAATGCGGATAAGTATGAAGTGATGCACTTTGAGAGGAACAACACGGAGAGGCAGTATAATCCAACTGGTACTATTTTGAGGGGGGGGTCCCAGAGCAGAGGTATCTGGGGGTGCATATTCTTTGAAGGTGGAAGGGTAGGTTGATAACAACAACAAAACTTGTATTTATACAGCGCCTTTAACGTAGTAAAACGTCCCAAGGCGCTTCACAGGAGTATTAAAAAACAAAAAAATTCGACACCGCATAAGGAGAAATTAGGGGAGGTGACCAAAAGTTTGGTCACAGAGGTAGGTTTTAAGGAGCATCTTGAAGGAGGAAAGAGAGGTAGAGAGGCGGAGAGGTTTAGGCAAGGAATTCCAGAGCTTAGGGCCCAGGCAGCTGAAGGCACGGCCACCAATGGTTAAGCTGGGTGTTGTCAGCGTACATGTGGAACCTGAAGTTATGTTTTCGGATAATGTCGCCGAGGAGCAGCATGTAGATGAGAAACAGAAGGGGACCAAAGATAGATCCTTGGGGGCTTCCAGTGAAAACGGTGCGGGAGAGGGAGTGAGAAGTGTTTGCTGATGACTCTGGCTATGACCGGATAGATAAGAATGGAACTGGGCGAGGGCAGTCCCACCCAGTTGGACAACAGAAGAGAGGTGTTGGAGGAGGCTGGTGAGGGCAACGAGCGAGGGGCAATAAATGTCGGCCTTGCCAGCGTCGCCCATATCCTGAGATTGAATTTAAAAAATACATACAGGCACAGAGCTCTCTGGTGAAACAGCCCCAATCAGTCCCTTAGCCCAACCTTTCTTTTGTGTAATTGTACATCTTAAGTTCCAAGTTGCTGATCTTGCAGTGAAGCATTAGAAACCAAAGCTGATGAATCATTGCCTTTCCAACCTGGATCAGCCCATCAAACCTGTTTATCCAACAGACCAAGTCCAATAGATTGTTCAATCATCAATATTACCACTCAACCCAACAACTTAAAAATATCATTCTTAACAACACGTTTATCATTTCCTCTGTATCAGAGGGGGGAAGGGGTGTTTTCATTGACAGAGCAATAGACTTTCTTTTACAGGATCACTGAATCGATTCAGAGATGACACCAAACTTGGGGATGTGGCAAACAGTGATGATGATACCAATCGACTGCAACAGGACATAGAAAGGCTAGCAGAATGGGCAGACAAAGGAGGTTGAGGGGTGATTTGATAGAAGTGTACGAGATTATGACGGGTTTGGATAGGCTAGACGGGGAAAGGCTGTTCCCACTAGTTGATGGTATAAGGACTAGGGGACACAGATTTAAGATTTTGGGCAAGAGATACAGTGGGGATGTGAGGAAAAACTTTTTTACTCAGCGAGTGGTGAGGACCTGGAATTCGCTGCCGACGGAAGTGGTGGAAGCGGAGACACTCAATGTTTTCAAGGGGAGACTGGATAGGCACTTGAGGGAAATAAACTTGCAGGGCTACAGGGATAGAGCGGGAGAATGGGACTGACTGGATTGCTCTACAGAGAGCCGGCACGGACTCGATGGGTTGAATGGCCTCCTTCTGTGCCGTATGACTCTAGGAATCTATGAAGAGAACCTTCCAGAATCCCCACCCTACCGTCTTTCCATTATAGCTTCAGTTTTTCTTAAATTGAGTTGAGCGTCCTGGGTTCAGCCACATGATCACCTTCCAATTCTCTCATGTGTCCTGTCCCCCAGGCAGAGGTGTTAAACCGAGGCCCTATCTGCCTATTCCAGTGGCTCAGGAGAAGGCTGAAGATCCCGTGGTCGTGTTCAATGAAGAGGAGGACGTTCTCCCAGTGTTCTGGTCAACATTCCTCCCTCACAAAGCAAACAGATCGAGCGAACCATTCCTTTGCTACGTGTGGGATGTTGCTGGGGTAGAAAGACTTGTTTACCAACATAATAACAGTCACCACAGTTAAAGAAAGGAAGACGTGCATTTATATAATGCCTTTCACAACCTCAGAATGGCCCAATGTGTGATACGGCCATGTACTTTTTGAAGTGTAGTCACTGTTGCAATGTAGGGAAACGCGGCAGACTATTTGCACACAGCAAGATCCCACAAACAGCACTTCAAAAATTAATCCATTGTGCAAAGTGCTATGACTGTTTTGATGTGATAAATTCAACGTTACCTACAAGGAGAGGCAGGTTCCCTGGGCCGACGGCCCCTTTCCTTATTCCACACTTTATGTTCCTAGGTGCAGGGGATAGGAACAATGAACATTCATTTGTAACTGATGTCAATTAACGAGGCACACAGACCCAGCCAAATGCCACTGAGAGCAGATAAATGCGTGGCTAAAGAGTTGGTGCAGGAGGGAGGGCTTTAGTTTCCTGGATCACTGGGTCTGCTTCTGGGGAAGATGGGACCTGTACAAGTCGGACGGGTTGTACCTGAACCGGAACGGGACCAACATCCTTGCGGGGAGGTTTGGCTAGTGCTATTGGGGGGATTTAAACTAACTTGGCAGGGGGATGCGATACAGAGTGGAGCTATAGTAGGGGGTGACGCACAGCCAAATATAGAGGAAAAAACTAGTCAGCCTGGAAGGCAGAGCAAATATGTAACGGCACAAGGCAGTATGGCAAGGCTGGATGGCATTTATTTTAATGCAAAGAGTCTTGCGAGTAAGGCAGATGAATTGAAGGTGTTGATGAACACATGGGAGTATGATATTGTTGCTATCACAGAGACATGGTTGAGGGAGGGGCAGGACTGGCAGCTCAATATTCCGGGGTATAGAATCTTCAGGCGAGACAGAGGGGGGTGTAAAAGAGGAGGGGGTGTCGCAATATTAATCAAGGAGTCAATTACTGCTGTAAGGAGGGATGATATCTTAGCAGGTTCCTCTAATGAGGTGTAAGGTTTCCAAAATTTGCAGATCCCCAAAACCTAAGGAAAAAGGACTTTGGAACTACCTCAGAGTGATAAAAATGCATTTGGGCCTAACATAAGGAATTTAAGACCAAAAACCAAGTTTTGGCATTTTAAAAACATGTCTGGGCCTGTAAAGGGAGAAAAGGCTGCGAAAGAAGGTGGGTTCGACCTCTGTAAAAGCAGTTTTGGGTATTGCAGTTAATTGCAATGTCTGGGGAATCGGGATGACCTCACTCAAAGCCCCAGCAAGCATTAACATTTTGACAATAGACCCTGGGAGAAGACAGTCCCACCCAAAACAACAGGTCCCATCAAACCGATTACAGAACCCATTAATGACATGCATAAAGCAAATATTCGATCGAAGTCCTAGGCCCAGTCAAGAAACCCAAAACATGAGGAGAATTCAAACTCCGATTAAACAACAGATCGACAGGATGGAACTTCACACATTTACAAAACCAGTTAACACGCTAGTAAAGTTGTTACGAGGTCTTACAATGACCGGGATTTGATTTGGTTTTGATAAGGCCACTTCAATTTCGTATAATTGAAGGCCCATCAAGCAGTTCAGGAGTAACAACAGTTCAAGTTCAACAGAAGGCAGTTCTGCAGTTTCGAGTTCAATTTGAAAGCCTGTTTTTCAGCAGAAGTCAGTGCTGGAATTACAGAGTTCAGGAGAAGCAAGTTGGGCAGTTAAAGAAGACAGTTCAGTAAGAAGGGAGTTCTCCAGTTCTCCAGTAAAACAGTTCAAGTTCAACAAGCAGGCAGAAGGCAGTTTCCACAGTTCTGCAAGAAGACAGTTACAGTTCTGCAAGAAGGCAGTTCCACAGCTCGGAAGAAGATAGTTTCAACAGAAAGCAGTTCAACAAAGAAAGCCAACAGCTCCAGAAGCAGGCCGACACGCAAGAAGAAACCAGAGTAACAGTTCCAGTGACCATCGGACACCTCGCGGCAACAAGGGCCTTACGAAACCTTTTACTCAAAAGACTCTAAACCCTAACTCTCAACTGTCAAGGACTCGTTTGGTGAGCATTATCCCTGGTTCTCCAGAGTCCAACCTAGCTAGTGAAGTGGGATTGGGAGGGGTGAAGTAATCTTCTAATGTTATTCTCCCTCGCTTGTACTGAAGTGTTCCCCACCTTTAGAGTGTTAAGAGTGTTTGTGTTGTGTTTTACTTTCTTGAATAAAGATCGAAATTCTTTCATCAAAACCTGTTGTCTGCTGCACCTTTGTTCACGAACCCCAAATAAGTCCAAGGTCTAGAACCAGGGGCGTGGGAGCGATTCAAACCGCTCACTGAATCAGAGGTGAAGCTGACCCTACCACGCCACCCCCTACAGAGGCCATATGGGTAGAAGTTAAAAACAAAAAGGGGGCAAGAGCTTTGCTGGGAGTGTACTATAGGCTCCCAAACAGTCAGGGAGGGATAGAGGAACAGCTATGTAGGCAAATCTCAGAGAAGTGTAGAAATAATAGGGTAATAATAGTAGGGGATTTCAACTTCCCCAATATTAACTGGGATAGTAAGAGTGTGAAAGGCTTAGAGGGTGCGGAATTCTTAAAGTGCATCCAGGAGAGCTTTTTGAGCCAGCATGTAGAAAGTCCTACAAGAGAGGGGGCGGTACTGGACCTAATTCTAGGAAATGTAGCCGGGCAAGTGGTAGAAGTGTCAGTAGGAGAGCATTTTGGTGACAGTGACCATAATTCGGTGAGATTTAAGGTAGTCATGGAAAAGGACAAAGATGGACCGGAGATAAAGGTTCTAAATTGGGGGAAGGCCGATTTTAATATGAAAAGGCAGGATCTGGCCAAAGTGGACTGGAATCAGCTATTTGTAGGAAAATCCACAACAGAGCAGTGGGAGTCTTTCAGAAAGGAAATAGAGAGAGTACAACGCCAACATGTTCCCGTAAAGGTCAAGGGTGGGACCAACAAGTCCAGGGAACCCTGTCTGTCAAGGGATATACAAGAATGGATTAGGAAAAAAAGGGAGGCTTTTGGCAGATACAAAGGACTAAAAACAGTGGAAGCCCTAGAGGAGTATAGAAAGTGCAGGGGGGTACTTAGAAAAGAGCGAAGAGGGGGCATGAAAAAACATTGGCGGGCAAAATAAAGAAAAATCCCAAGGTGTTTTATAAGTATATTAAGGGCAAGAGGATAACCAGGGAAAGAGTAGGACCTATTAGGGACCAAAGTGGCAATCTGTGTGTAGAGCCGGAAGATGTGGGTGAGGTTTTAAATGAATATTTTGCATCTGTGTTCACTATGGAGAAGGACGATGTAGGCATAAAAATCAGGCAGGGGGATTGTGATATACTTGAACAAATTAGTATTGAGAGGGAGGAGGTACTAGCGGTTTTAGCGGGCATAAAAGTGGATAAATCCCCAGGCCCAGACGAGATGTATCCCAGGCTGCTCTGTGAGGCAAGGGAGGAGATTGCAGGGGCTCTGACACAAATTTTCAGATCGTCTCTGGCCACAGGGGAGGTGCCAGAGGACTGGAGGACAGCTAACGTAGTACCATTATTCAAGAAGGGTAGTAGGGATAAACCAGGGAATTACAGGCCAGTGAGCCTAACATCAGTGGTGGGGAAATTATTGGAAAAAATTCTGAGGGACAGAATTAGTCTCCACTTGGAGAGGCAAGGATTAATCAAGGATAGTCAGCATGGCTTTGTCAGGGGGAGACCATGTCTAACCAATTTGATTGAATTTTTCGAGGGGGTGACTTGGTGCATGGATGAGGGTAGTGCAGTTGATGTAGTCTACATGGACTTCAGTAAGGCTTTTGACAAAGTCCCGCATGGAAGACTGGTCAAGAAGGTAAGGACCCATGGAATCCAGGGCAATTTGGCACATTGGATCCAAAATTGGCTTAGTGGCAGGAGGCAGAGGGTGATGGTCGAAGGTTGTTTTTGTGACTGGAAGCCTGTGTCCAGTGGTGTACCGCAGGGATCGGTGCTGGGTCCTTTGCTGTTTGTAGTGTACATTAATGATATAGATATGAATGTAGGAGGTATGATCATTAAGTTCGCAGATGACACGAAAATTGGTGGAGTGGTAAATAGCGAGGAAGAAAGCCTCAGGCTACAGGACGATATAGACGGGTTGGTCAGATGGGCAGAACAGTGGCAAATGGAATTTAACCCTGAAAAGTGTGAGGTGATGCATTTTGGGAGGACTAACAAGGCAAGGGAATACACAAAGAATGGTAGGACCCTAGGAAGGACAGAGGATCAGAGGGACCTTGGTGTGCAGGTACATAGATCCCTGAAGGCAGCAGGATAAGTAGATAAGGTGGTTAAAAAGGCATATGGGATACTTGCCTTCATTAGCCAAGGCATAGAATATAAGAAATAACAACAGAAAACGCTGGAAAAACTCAGCAGGCGAGGCAGCATCCGTGGAGAGAGAAAGAGAGTTAACGTTTCAGGTCGATGACCTTTCATCAGAACATAAGAGCAGGGAGGTTATGATGGAGCTGTACAAAACGCTAGTTAGGCCACAGCTGGAATGCTGTGTGCAGTTCTGGTCGCCACACTATAGGAAGGATGTGATTGCATTGGAGAGGGTGCAGAGGAGATTCACCAGGATGTTACCTGGGCTGGAGCACTTCAGCTATGAAGAGAGACTGGACAGGCTGGGGTTGTTTTCCTTAGAGCAGAGAAGGCTGAGGGGGGACCTGATTGAGGTGTACAAAATTATGAGGAGCACAGATAGGGTAGATAGAAAGGAACTTTTCCCCTTAGTAGAGGGGTCAATAATCAGGGGGCATAGTTTCAAGGTAAGGTGCAGGAGGTTTAGAGGGGATTTGAGGAAAAACTTTTTCACCCAGAGGGTGGTTGGAATCTGGAACTCACTGCCTGAAAGGGTGATAGAGGCAGGAACCCTCACAACATTCAAGAAGCATTTAGATGAGCACTTGAAACGCCATAGCATACAAGGCTATGGACCAAGTGCTGGAAAATGGGATTAGAATAGATAGGGCTTGATGGCCGGCGCAGACATGATGGGCCGAAGGGCCTCTTTCTGTGCTGTATAACTCTAACTCTGACTCTATGACACTCCATGATGCTGGGTTCCAACACCCATGGAACTGTACCCCAGCAGGAGGCAATGCCTTCGGGAGGAGGGTGGGGGGCAAAGAATTGAGTGAACTACCCACTCAATTAGCCCACTTGGATTCAAATGGTTAATCAGGATCGGTTCTCAACATAAACTTTATTGATGGCAGCTTGCTGACATGGATACATTGAGCATTTAGGACAGTATAACAGAGATATTGAGCTTTTAGTACAGAATCACATGGATATATTGAGCATTTAGTACAGCTGCCAGCTTTTGGGAGGGAAAAAAAAACGGGGGGCCAAACAAAAGGGTGGATGAAAAACTAAAATATAAATGTGATTGGGGCTGAGGTTATGATCTAAAATTGTTGAACTCGATATTGAGACCAGAGGGCTGTAAAGTGCTTAAACGAAAGATGAGGTGCTGTTCCTCGAGCTTACGCTGAGCTTCAGTGGAACAGTGTAAGAGGCCGAGGACGGTGAGGTCAGAGTGGGAGTGGAGCGGAGAATTAAAGTGACAGGCGACCGGAAGCTCGGGGTCCCCCTTACGGACTGAACGGAGGTGTTCCGCAAAGCGGTCACCCAATCTGCGATTGGTCTCCCCAATGTAGAGGAGACCACATCGTGAGCAGCGAATACAGTATACTAAATTGCAAGAAGTACAAGTAAATCGCTGTTTCACCTGGAAGGGGTGTTTGGGGCCCTGGACAGTGGGAAGAGGGGAGGTATAAGGGCATGTGTTGCATCTCCTGTGCTTGCACGGGAAGGTGCCGGGCGAAGGGGGAGGGGTGCTGGGGGTGGTAGAGGAGTGGACTAGGGTGTCGCGGAGGGAGCGGCCCCTTCAGAATGCTGAAAGGGGAGGTGAGGGGAAGATACGTTTGGTGGTGGGATCACGTTGGAGGTGGCGGAAATGGCGGAGGATGATCCGTTGAATGTGGAGGCTGGTGGGGTGAAAGGTGAGGACAAGGGGAACTCTATCGTGGTTCCGTTAGGGAGGGGCAGGGGTGAGGGCAGAAGTGCGGGAGATAGAATTGACACGGTTGAGGGCCATGTCGACCACATTAGAGGGGAATCCTCGGTTGAGGAAAAAGGAAGACATGTCGGAAGCACTGGTATGGAAGGTGGCATCGTCAGAGCAGATGCGGCGGAGATGGAGAAATTGGGAAAATGGAATAGAGTCCTTACAAGAGGCGGGGTGGAAGGAAGTGTAGTCCAGGTAGCTGTGGGAGTCAGTGGGCTTGTAGTGAATGTTAGTCAATAACCTATCCCCAGAGAAGGAGACGGAGAAGTTGAGGAAGGGAAGGGAAGAGTCGGAGATGGACCATGTGAAGGTGAGTGAAGGGTGGAAATTGGAGGCATAGAAACATAGAATCTAGGAGCAGGAGTAGGCCATTTGGCCCGTCGAGCCTGCTCCGCCATTCAATACAATCATGGCTGATCATCCAAATCCAGTACCCTGTCCCTGCTTTAATCCCCACAGTACACATATCCCACCCTACCCCCGTAACCCCACGTATTTAATTCCCCCTAACATATCCCATCCTATCCCCATAACCCCACATATTTAATCCCCCCTAACACTAAGGGTCAATTTATCATAGCCAAATCAACCTAACCCACACATTTTTGGACTGTGGGAGGAAACCGGAGCACCCGGAGGAAACCCACGCAGACACGGGGAGAATGTGCAAACTCCACACAGACAGTCACCCGAGGTCAGATTCGAACCCGGGTCTCTGGCGCTGTGAGGCACCAGTGCTAACCACTATGCCACCGTGTTATAGTGAATTAAATGTTCTAGTTCAGGGCGAGAGCAGGAAACGGCACCGATACAGTCATCAATGTACCGGAAAAAGAGGTGAGGGAGGGGACCCGAGTAGGACTGGAACAAAGAGTGTTCCACATATCCCACGAAAAGGCAGGCATAGCTAGGACCCATGCGGGTACCCATAGCAACACCTTTGATTTGGAGGAAATGAGTGGAGTCAAAGGAGAAGTTGTTCAATGTGAGAACAAGTTCAGCCAGGCGGAGGAGGGTGGTGGTGGATGGGGACTGGTTGGGCCTCTGTTCAAGGAAGAAGTGGAGCACCCTCAGGCCATCCTGGTGGGGGATGGAGGTGTAGAGGGATTGTACGTCCATGGTGAAAAGGAGGCGGTTGGGGCCGGGAAACTGGAAACTGTTAAAGTGGCGGAGGGCGTCGGAAGAGTCGCGGATGTAGGTGGGAAGAGACTGGACAAGGGGAGAAAAAATAGAGTCGAGATAGGAAGAGATAAGTTCCATGGGGCAAGAACAGGCTGAAACGATGGGTCTACCGGGGCAGTCCTGTTTGTGGATCTTGGGAAGGAGGTAGAAGCGGGCTGTGCGGGGTTGGGGAACTATGAGGTTGGCGGCCGTGGGGGGAAGATCTCCAGAGGAGATGAGGTCAGTGACGGTCTTGGAAATGGTGCTTTGATGTTCGGTAGTGGGGTCATGGTCCAGGTGGAGGTAGGAGGAGGTGTCGGAGAGTTGGCGTTCAGCTTCCGCTATTTAGAGGTCGGTACGCCAAACAACAACAGCACCACCCTTGTCAGCAGGTTTAATGACAATGTCGGGGTTGGATCTGAGGGAATAGAGTGCTGCAAGTTCAGAGGGAGGTAGGTTGGAGTGAGAGAGGGGAGCAGAGAAATTGAGACGGCCGATGTCACGCTGACAGTTAGCAATGAAAAGATCTAGAGAGGGTAAGAGGCCAGAGGGAGGGGTCCAGGTAGAACGGGAATTCTGAAAGCGGGAGAAAGGGTCAGCCGTGCGGGGGGAAGACTCCTGGCCAGAGAAGTGGGCACGGAGACGAAGGCGGCGGAAAAAGAGCTCAGCATCGTGCCGAGCTCGAAATTCATTGAGGTGGGGGCGTAAGGGGATGAAGCACAGGCCTTTGCTGAGGACTGATCGTTCGGGGTCAGAAAGGGGAAGGTCAGAAGGGATAGTGAAAAGGCGGCAGGGGGTGAGATTGGGAGAAGAGGGGTCAGAGGAAAGTGAAGGGGAAGAAGGTTCCGTAGGGACGTTGGTGTTCAAGAGTTGATGAAGCTTGCGATCCTTGACATCAGAAAGGAAGAAAAAAAGGAACTGACATGGTTTGTTTCCAGAGGGCGTTGCGTTACCGGCACAAATATCATCTCAAAAATACCTTTTGTATTAAACACATTGGATTGCATCCAAACAAAAATACATTTAATCTTTTGTTTGTTACGAGGGTGTGAAGAAACCACAGGGAACAGTTACAAATAGCCTAACATCCAGTATCTAAATCACACATCAGCAGGGAGTTAAATGAATCTTTGGACACATGGGACAAGTTTAAATAATGATGCAAAGTCTGATAGACTTGTTCAAATTCAGTTGCCACCGGTCATTCCTCGCTGGGGCTTGGGTACACTTGGTCAGGGGCCAGCACCCATCTAATACCCAGTCATCATCTGAGCAACAGGAGTCACTGGATAATAGTCAGCACCAATAACCCTGGCTGGTTTACCTCTCCCTACCCTCAGGGTACGAAAGAAAACCGCTGCACCCAAACCGCTGCACTAGCTTAAAGCAGCAATCTCAGGAGACTTATTTTAATTGAAAGAGAACTGCAGTATTAATGGCGTGGCTCGCATGTCTCTGATTTGTCACACTGCTTGTCTGACATGATGAGCAAAAATTTCCTCCAATCGAGTATTGGGTAGACCGAAGCCATTGTGCTGGATTTTGTCTTGGGGTCGGGTTGGGGTCGTGTCATCCGCATTTCGTGTTATCCACCCGCCTGAAATTGGATGTGGGAGATTGATGCAATTTTCACTTAATTGGGCAATTGAGTTCCAGCATGTGGGAACCCATGAACCAATTAGTGGTTTCAGTCTGAAAGTCGCCTCTGGTGATGTCATCATTGCAGGTCAGAGATTGCCTGGCCTTTGCTGTGAGAGGACCTGGATGCAAAATGGCTGCTCCGGAGAGAGAGAGAGAGAGAATGAATTTTTTTTGCATCCAGGTCCTCTCACAGCAAAGGCCAGGCAGTTTCTGAAGACAATCAATGCAGCAGCATCAGAGGCTACTTTCAGACCGAATACTACTACTACCTTCATCACATCTCTGTTGTAATAGTGGACCTGCAGCTGATAGTCAGCTATCCACTTGTGCTCCCGCCAGGTTTCACTGGCGTGTTTCACATCAGGCGTACTTCATGTCGGAAAAGGGTTAAACTAGCTAAAACGTTTCAAAATGGCATTACAGAGCCAGTTTAGGGATAGTTAAGAGCGTTAATGGCCTCTCCCGCCTCTTGGAGGCGGGATGGAGTCAGGAACCCCGCGACCAATTTTGTCAAAATTGCGTGGAGGCGTGTTGGAGTTGGGATGGGGTCGGGACCCCCGAATCTGTTACTTTAACCCCCCACACGCCTCCAAACCCGACTCCACGGGTCATTCAAAATCCAGCCCATTGTCTTCAGTCCCCACCACAAACTCCGTTCCCTAGCCACTGACTCCATTCCCTTCCCTGGCCATTGTCTGAGGCTGAACCAGATCGCTTGCAGCCTTAGTGCCCTGAGTTGATCCTGAGTTGAACGTCCGACCCCATCACCAAGACTGCCTATTTTCACCTCCATAATATCGCCTGTCGCCGCCCCTGCTTTAGTGGTCAAAGAGGTAGGTTTTAAGGAGCATCTTGAAGGAGGAAAGAGAGGTAGAAAGGCATAGAGGTTTAGGCAAGGAATTCCAGAGCTTAGGGCCCAGGCACGGCCACCAATGGTTAAGCTGGGTGTTGTCAGCGTACATGTGGAACCTGAAGTTGTGTTTTCGGATAATGTCACCGAGGAGCAGAATGTAGATGAGAAATAGAAGGGGACCAAAGATAGATCCTTGGGGGCTTCCAGTGAAAACGGTGCGGGAGAGGGAGTGAGAAGTGTTTGCTGATGACTCTGGCTATGACTGGATCGATAAGAATGGAACTGGGCGAGGGCAGTCCCACCCAGTTGGACAACGGAAGAGAGGTGTTGGAGGAGGCTGGTGAGGGCAACGAGCGATGGGCAATAAATGTCGGCCTTGCCAGGCCGTGAAAGGCGATATATAAATGCAAGTCTTTCTTTCTCTGTATCCGGGGATGGGGGATCTTAGCTACAAGGACAGGTTGGAGAAGCTGGATTTGTTTTCTTTAGAGCAAAGGAGGTTGAGGGGTGATTTGATAGAGGTGTACAAGATTATGACGGGTTTGGATAGGCTAGACGGGGAAAGGCTGCTCCCACTAGTTGATGGTACAAGGACTAGGGGACACAGATTTAAGGTTTTAGGCAAGAGATACAGGGGGGACGTGAGGAAAAACTTTTTTACGCTGTGAGTGGTGAGGACCTGGAACTCGCTGCCGATGGAAGTGGTGGAAGCGGAGACACTCGGGGCTGGATTTTCAATGACCCGTGGAGTCGGGTTTGGAGGCGTGTGGGGGGTTAAAGTTGCAGATTCGGGGGTCCCGACCCCATCCCGACTCCATTCCGCCTCCACGCAATTTTGATAAAATCGGTCGCGGGGTTCCCGACTCCGTCCCGCCTCCAAGAGGCGGGAGAGGCCATTAAAGCCCTTAACAAGCCCTAAATTGGCTCTGTAATGCCATTTTGAAACGTTTTAGCTCGTTTAACCCTTTTCCGACGTGAAGCACGCCTGATGTAAAACACGCCAGTGAAACCTGGCGGGAGCACAAGTGGATAGCTGACTATCAGCTGCAGGTCCACTATTACAACGGAGATGTGATGAAGGTAGTAGTAGTATTCGGTCTGAAAGTCACCTCTGATGCTGCTGCATTGAATGTCTTCAGAGACTGCCTGGGAGGACTTGGTTGCAAAAAAATTCTCTCTCTCTCTCTCTCTCCTCTCTCTCTCTCTCTCTCTCCTGAGATGCTGCTCATTTTCATCTAGGTCCTCCCACAGCAAACGCCAGGCAATCTCTGAGACCAGGCAGTCTCTGACCTGCAATGATGACATCATCAGAGGCGACTTACAGACTCAATCCACTAATTGGTTCATGGGTTCCCACATGCTGGAACTCAATTGCCCAATTAAGTGAAAATTGCATCAATCTCCCACATCCAATTGCAGGCGGGTGGAAAACACGAAATGCGGATGACACGACCCCAACCCGACCCCAAGACAAAATCCAGCCCTCAATGTTTTCAAGGGGAGACTGAATAGGTACTTGAGGGAAATAAACTTGCAGGGCTACGGGGATAGAGCGGGGGAATGGGACTGACTGGATCGCTCTACAGAGAGCCGGCACGGACTCAATGAACCGAATGGCCTCCTTCTGTGCCGTATGACTCTATGACTCTATGAGGAAGAAATTCAGTATCGCCCCGTTTGGTGCGCAATTATCGGCCGGGCGCAAAGTTTAGCGCCTGGTGCTAATTATCGCCTCCGACTCCAAACTTGGCTTCTATCACCCCTGGAGGTGATTGGAGCGCTAAATCAGGCGCTACACATCTGTCTTAAGGCGCAAAGGCTGAGGAGCGAGGCGCTAACTCAGAGCACGGGCGCAGCGCAGGTGATGTCAGTCAGTAATGGAACACAGACACAATGGCGCCGGCCAATGCTTAAAGGGGAGGGTCGATCTTGCTCTCCAGACACACCCTGCTCATTGGAGCCTTGAATCTCTCTCTCTGTCAGAATGAGTGGTGCAAAAATATCTACCACCGAAAAAGCCAGGAAGAGGCCGCCTTTAAATAGTGCCCCCCCAGCCCCTCACCGACTGGGAAACGTTCCAGTCTCCCTGTCGTTGCTTGCACCAGGCGGAAAGGAGGGGGGCGCCACTCAATATCCGGTCCGGGGCGCTAACAGGGCGTTGCACGCTCGACTGACGTCACGATCTGCGGGCGCAGCAGATCGGGGCAGTAAACTTTTGCGCCGCCGCAAAAACAAGTCAATTTCATGAGTGGCGCAAATATCGCTGCTCCCGGGCGCTAGTTGCTTTGCGCCCCATTAGCGCCCTCTTACGGCGCTAACGGGAGGCGCAAGCCAACTAAATTTTTCCCCCTATGACTCTATGAAGAAAACCTTCCAGAATCCCAACCTTACCGTCTTTCCATTATAGCTTCAGTTTTTCTTAAATTGAGTTGAGCGTCCTGGGTTCAGCCAC
Organism: Squalus acanthias; assembly: GCA_030390025.1. NCBI lineage: Eukaryota > Metazoa > Chordata > Chondrichthyes > Squaliformes > Squalidae > Squalus > Squalus acanthias. The sequence continues at coordinate 169,203,163 of CM059429.1, read as the reverse complement.
ACGATCACCTTCCAATTCTCTTATGTGTCCTGTCCCCCAGGCAGAGGTGTTAAACCGAGGCCCTATATGCCTATTCCAGTGGCTCAGGAGAAGGCTGAAGATCCCGTGGTCGTGTTCAATGAAGAGGAGGAAGTTCTCCCAGTGTTCTGGTCAACATTCCTCCCTCACAAAGCAAACAGATCGAGCGGACCATTCCTTTGCTACGTGTGGGATGTTGCTGGGGTAGAAAGACTTGTTTACCGACATAATAACAGTCACCACAGTTAAAGAAATGAAGACGTGCATTTATATAATGCCTTTCACAACCTCAGAATGGCCCAATGCGTGGTACGGCCATGTACATTTTGAAGTGTAGTCACTGTTGCAATGTAGGGAAATGCGGCAGACTATTTGCACACAGCAAGATCCCACAAACAGCACTTCAAAAATTAATCCATTGTGCAAAGTGCTATGACTGTTTTGATGTGATAAATTCAACGTTACCTACAAGGAGAGGCAGGTTCCCTGGGCCGACGGCCCCTTTCCTTATTCCACACTTTATGTTCCTAGGTGCAGGGGGTAGGAACAATGAACATTCATTTGTAACTGATGCCAATTAATGAGGCACACAGACCCAGCCAAATGCCACTCCACGATGCTGGGTTCCAACACCCATGGAACTGTAATCCAGCAGGAGGCAATGCCTTCGGGAGGAGGGTGGGGTCAAGGAATTAGCCCACTTGGATTCAAATGGTTAATCAGGATCGGTGCTCAACATAAACGTTATTAGATGGCAGCTTGCTGACATGGATACATTGAGCATTTAGGACAGTATACCAGAGATATTGAGCATTTAGTACAGAATCACACGGATATATTGAGCATTTAGTACAGAATCACATGGATATATTGAGCATTTAGTACAGAATCACATGGATATATTGAGCATTTAGTACAGTCTCACGTGGGTATATTGAGCATTTAGTACAGAATCACATGGATATATTGAGCATTTAGTACAGAATCACATGGATATATTGAGCATTTAGTACAGAATCACATGGATATATTGAGCATTTAGTACAGAATCACATGGATATATTGAGCATTTAGTAAAGAATCACATGGATATATTGAGCATTTAGTACAGAATCACATGGATATATTGAGCATTTAGTACAGAATCACATGGGTATATTGAGCATTTAGTACAGAATCACGTGGATATATTGAGCATTTAGTAAAGAATCACATGGATATATTGAGCATTTAGTACAGAATCACATGGGTATATTGAGCATTTAGTACAGAATCACGTGGATATATTGAGCATTTAGTACAGAATCACATGGATATATTGAGCATTTAGTACAGAATCACATGGATATATTGAGCATTTAGTAAAGAATCACATGGATATATTGAGCATTTAGTACAGAATCACATGGGTATATTGAGCATTTAGTACAGAATCACGTGGATATATTGAGCATTTAGTACAGAATCACATGGATATATTGAGCATTTAGTACAGAATCACGTGGATATATTGAGCATTTAGTACAGAATCACATGGATATATTGAGCATTTAGTACAGAATCACATGGATATATTGAGCATTTAGTACAGAATCACATGGGTATATTGAGCATTTAGTACAGAATCACATGGATATATTGAGCATTTAGTACAGAATCACATGGATATATTGAGCATTTAGTACAGAATCACATGGGTATATTGAGCATTTAGTACAGAATCACGTGGATATATTGAGCATTTAGTACAGAATCACATGGATATATTGAGCATTTAGTACAGAATCACATGGATATATTGAGCATTTAGTACAGAATCACATGGATATATTGAGCATTTAGTACAGAATCACGTGGGAATATTGAGCATTTAGTACAGAATCACATGGGTATATTGAGCATTTAGTACAGAATCACATGGATATATTGAGCATTTAGTACAGAATCACATGGATATATTGAGCATTTAGTACAGAATCACATGGATATATTGAGCATTTAGTGCAGAATCACATGGATATATTGAGCATTTAGTACAGAATCACATGGATATATTGAGCATTTAGTACAGAATCACATGGATATATTGAGCATTTAGTACAGAATCACATGGATATATTGAGCATTTAGTACAGAATCACATGGATATATTGAGCATTTAGTACAGAATCACATGGATATATTGAGCATTTAGTACAGAATCACATGGATATATTGAGCATTTAGTACAGAATCACATGGATATATTGAGCATTTAGTACAGAATCACATGGATATATTGAGCATTTAGTACAGAATCACATGGGTATATTGAGCATTTAGTACAGAATCACATGGATATATTGAGCATTTAGTACAGAATCACATGGGTATATTGAGCATTTAGTACAGAATCACATGGATATATTGAGCATTTAGTACAGAATCACATGGATATATTGAGCATTTATACAGAATCACATGGGTATATTGAGCATTTAGTACAGAATCACATGGGTATATTGAGCATTTAGTACAGAATCACATGGATATATTGAGCATTTAGTACAGAATCACATGGGTATATTGAGCATTTAGTACAGAATCACATGGGTATATTGAGCATTTAGTACAGAATCACATGGGTATATTGAGCATTTAGTACAGAATCACATGGGTATATTGAGCATTTAGTACAGAATCACATGGGTATATTGAGCATTTAGTGCAGAATCACGTGGGTATATTGAGCATTTAGTACAGAATCACATGGATATATTGAGCATTTAGTACAGAATCACGTGGGTATATTGAGCATTTAGTACAGAATCACATGGATATATTGAGCATTTAGTACAGAATCACATGGATATATTGAGCATTTAGTACAGAATCACGAGGGTATATTCAGTGCCTGGTACAGTAACACTGGATTTCACTTTGAATACCACCCTTCCTCATCCACTTTAAAAACATATTTTCTTATCCTTCTTGGGATGTGGGCGTCGCTGGCAAGGCCAGCATTTATTGCGCATCTCTAGTTGCCCTTGAGAAGGTGGTGGTGAGCTGCCTTCTTGAACCGCTGCAGTCCGTGTGGTGAAAGTGCTCCCACAGTGCTGTTAGGGAGGGAGTTCTGGATTTTGACCCAGCGACGATGAAGGAACGGTGATATATGTCCAAGTCAGGATGGTACGTGAGTCAGAAAGGAACTGATATGGTTTGTTTCCAGAGGGCGTTGCGTTGGCAGCTCAAATATCACCTCGAAAATACCTTTTGTATTAAACACATTGGATTGCATCCAAACAAAAATACATTTAATCTTTTGTTTGTTACGAGGGTGTGAAGAAACCGCAGGGAACAGTTACAAATAGCCTAACATCCAGTATCTAAATCACACATCAGCCGGGAGTTAAATGACCTTTGGACACATGGGACAAGTTTAAATAATGATGCAATGTCTTATAGACTTGTTCAAATTCAGTTGCCACCTGTCATTCCTCGCTGGGGCTTGGGTACACTTGGTCAGGGTCCAGCACCCATCTAATACCCACTCATCATCTGAGCAACAGGAGTCACTGGATAATAGTCAGCACCAATAACCCTGGCTGGTTTACCTCTCCCTACCCTCAGGGTTACTAAAGAAAACAACTGCACCCAAACCGCTGCACTGGCTTAAAGCAGCAAACTCAGGAGACTTATTTTAATTGAAAGGGAACTGCAGTATTAATGCGTGGCCCGCATGTCTCTGATTTGTCACACTGCTTGTCTGATATCCAGTACTGGATGAGCAAAAATTTCCTCCAATTAAGTATTTGGTAGACCGCAGCCATTGACTTCGGTCCCCACCACACACTCCGTTCCCTAGCCACTGACTCCATTCCCTTCCCTGGCCATTGTCTGAGGCTGAACCAGATCGCTTGCAGCCTTAGTGCCCTGAGTTGATCCTGAGTTGAACGTCTGACCCCATCACCAAAACTGCCTACTTTCACCTCCGTAATATCGCCCGTCTCCATCCCTGCGTTAGCCCATCGGCTACTGAAAGCCTCAGCCATGCCTTTGTTACCTTCAGCCCCAACTTTCGAATGCTCTCTTGGCCAGTCTGCAATCTTGCACTCTCTGTAAACTTAAGCTCATCTAAAACTCTGCTGCCCGTATCCTGACTCGCAGCAAGACATTCGAGAAGCTCGACACCATCCAGGACAAAGCAGCCCGCTTGATTGGCACCCCATCCACCACCTTAAACATTCACTCCCTCCACCACTGGCGTACCGTTGCTGCAGTGTGTGCCATCTACAAGATGCACTGCAGCAACTCGCCAAGGCTTCTTCAGCAGCATCTCCCAAACCCGCGACCTCTTCCACCTAAAAGGACAAGGGCAGCGGGCGCATGGGAACACCACCACCTCCAAGTTCCCCTCCAAGTCACACACACCATCCTGACTTGGAGGTATATCGCCGTTCCTTCATCGTCGCTGGGTCAAAATCCTGGAATTCCCTCCCTAACAGCACTTTGGGATTACCATCAACACACAGACTGCAGCGGTTCAAGAAGGCGGCTCACCACCACCTTCTCAAGGGCAAGTAGGGATGGGCAACAAATGCTGGCCTTGTCAGCGACGCCCAGATCCCATGAACGAATATTTAAAAAAAACAAGTACCAATCACCCATCACCCCTGTGCTCGAGGACCAGCATTGGCTCCGAGTCCGGCAATGCCTCAAATTTAAAATTCTCATCCTTGCGTTCAACTTCCTCCATGTCCTCACCCCTCCCTATTTCTGAAACCTCCTCCCGTCATACACCCCTCCAAAACCCCGGCGCTCCTCCAATTATGGCATCTTGCGCATCCCGATTTTTATTGCCCCACTATTAGCAACTGTGCCTTCAGCTGTCTCGGCCCGAAGCTCTGGAATTCCCTCTTTGAACATCTCCGCCTCTCCACCTCTCTCTCCTCCTTTAAGACACTCCTTAAAACCTACCTCTTTGACCAAGCTTTTGGTCACCTGTCGGTGTCAAATATTGTCCGATAACACTCCTGTGAAGTGCCTTGGGATGTTTAAGGTGCTATATAAATGTAAGTTGTTGTTGTTGTTGTTTTTGTTCTATTGCATTGATGACCTCAGTGAGGCGCAGTGGTAACTCTAAGTATCACAGTCATTAGGACTCTGCGCCAGGAGATCTTGGTGCAAACTCAGTCACGATTAACACACTTTCATCCACCTCCCATGCCTCCCTAATCTGATGAAGGGAGGAATGGCTGCCCACAGATGGTATCTCTGCCTTGGTTTGATGACTGGGTACCTTTCAGATGAGACGTTAAACCGAGGCCCCGTCTGCTCTTTCAGATGGACGTAAAAGATCCCATGGCACTATATCGAAGAAGCGCAGGGGAGTTAACCCCAATGTCCTGGCCAATATTTATCCCTCAATCAACATAACAAAAACAGATTATCTGGTCATTATCACATTGCTGTTTTGTGGGAGCTTGCTGTGCGCAAATTGGCTGCTGTGTTTCCCACACTGCAACAGTGACTACACTTCAAAAGTACTTCATTGATTGTAAAGCGCTTTGGGACGTCCGGTGGTCGTGAAAGGCGCTATAGAAATGCAAGTCTTTCTTTTCTTTCTTACCAGGAGGTCCGTCTAATATTAAGATTGCCCGCTCCTTCCCTCTCTCACTGTCCAGTGATTTCCGCTAGAGTGTGGCAGCTGGTTAGGGACAGAACACTCTAAACTGTACCTGGTGCATCCACTGCTTCCTCTTCTTGCTTCATCCTGCACTTCTGAAGGACACTCGACGTATTTAAGAGCTGGATACTGGTAATGGGAAGGTAGCGGGGTTGGTATACCAGGAGGAGATCAACTGGGTCAAACAGCCTTGTTCATCTCAGTCTATCATAAACCTCATGAATGTTCATGGACCGAATGAATCTCAAATCTGTCCACCTCCAGTCATCCTGTCCTCATCAATTGTTTCTCACTGAAACACCAGTTTTCGTTCTATCTGCCTTTTCCTTTTCCAATTTCCCTGCTACTCTTTCTACAACAGCAGCAACAACCTGTATTTATATAGCACCTTTAACGTAGTAAAATGTCCCAAGGCACTGCACAGGAGTATTTTAAGACAAAAAATTTGACACCGAGCCATATAAGGATAAATTAGGACAGGTGACCAAAAGCTTGGTCAAAGAGGTAGGTTTTAAGGAGCGTCTTAAAGGAGGAAAGAGAGGTAGCGAGTAGGAGAGGTTTAGGCAGGGAATTCCGGAGCTGAGGACCCAAGCAACAGAAGGCACGGCCGCCAATGGTGCAGTGATTATAATCAGGGATGCTCAAGAGGGCAGAATTAGAGGAGCGCAGATATCTCTTGGGGGGTTGTGGGGCTGGAGGAGATTACAGAGATAGGGAGGGGCGAGGCCATGGAGAGATTTGAAAAAAAGGATGAGAATTTTGAAATCGAGGCGCTGCTTAACCAGGAGCCAATGTAGGTCAGCGAGCACAGGGGTGATGGGCAAACGGGACTTGTTGTGAGTTAGGACACTAACTTCTGTCCAAAGGAGGTGTACGAGAGAAAGAAGGGACTTCGATTGATAGAGTACTTTTCACATTCTCTGCCCATCTCAATGTACTTCACAACCAATTATATACTCTTAAATTGTAGTCAATTTTGCTACATAGGTTAACCCACGGGCCAATTTATACACGGCAAGGTCCCATAGACAACAATGACTTGTTAATCTATGATGGTTAAGGGATAAATCCTGGCCCAAGGACACCCTGCTCTACCTCAAATGGTTCTATGCAATCTTTTATATGCACCTGAAATATCAATGTCTCGTCTGAGGGACAGCCCATCCAACAAAGCAACACTCTCTCAGTACTGCACTTAACTTTCAGTCTTGTTTAAGTTCACATGAGCAGATTTGAATTCCATGAAATTAAATTCTGTCAATAACAACAACAACAACTTGTATTTATACAAAAGCAAAATACTGCGGATGCTGGAAATCTGAAATAAAATCAGAAAATGCTGGAAATACTCAGCAGGTCAGGCAGCATCTGTGGAGAGAGAAACAGAGTTAACATTTCAGGTCGATGACCCTTCGTCAGAACTGTTTTTATACAGCACCTTTAGCAGTAAAACGTCCCAAGGCACTTCACAGGAGCGATTATCAAACAAAATTTGACACCGAGCCACATCAAGAAAATGAGGGCAAATGACCAAAAACTTGGTCAAAGAGGTAGGTTTTAAGGGGCATCTTAAAGGAGCAAAGAGAGGCGGAGAGGTTTAGGCAGGAATTCCAGAGCTTAGGGCCCAGGCGGCTGAAGGCACGGCCATCAATGGTTGAGCGATTAAAATCAGGGAAGCGCAAGAGGCCAGAATTGGAGGAGCGCAGAGATCTCAGGGGGAGGGGGTTTGTGGGGCTGGAGGAGGTTACAGAGATAGGGAGGGGGCGAGGCCATGGGGGGATTTGAAAACAAGGATGAGAGTTTTAAAATCAAGGCGTTGCTTAACCGGGAGCCAATGTAGGTCAGCGAGCACAGGGGGTGCTGGGTGGACGGTGTCACTAAAAGTATCTCTCTTGCACCTCATTAAGTTCACCTCCTGCCCCTTTCCTTGTACGGGGCCAGAACTTACTGGGAGGTTCCATCATTAGAATGTAGCATTAACGGCGCTCGCCGTTATTAATTTGTAAAATAAATCCAGCAGTTTGCAGAGTAAAAGAGATATAGCATGAGTTCTGATCCTCCGCCAACTGCTGGACGATTTGCACCGTTAAAAGTCGCTTCTCGCCGTGAGGCTCCCCGCTGAAATTAATGGCCATTGTGAAATTGCTGGGTTTATGGTAATATTGAAATTATTCATCCCACAGCCATTTAAAGCTGCTAATTGATATTGTAGAGAACCCTGCTCACAAGGTGATTTATGGCCCTCACGTGACTCTCAAGCATGGTGGCCCATAAAGGGACCAAGGAAGCTGTGGAGTCTCACTCCAGCAGGTAGTAAATTGCGTGTCTAAATACTTTTTACCTGTCTTGGTAGTCTTTCTGTGCCAGTTTTGCCATCCACACTCCTGTTTAGTGTCGGGAGGTAATAAGCTTCAGCAAAGCTGCTTCGAAACTCAGAAGAGGGTCACTCATACAAATGCAGATTAGCTAGACTTCTTGCAGAAAATAATGTATTGGGCTACAGTATCTGAGTAATTTGAGACATGACAGTGTAGCGGGCTTGGAAGGAAAAAGATGCCTTTGCACCTATGTTTTCAATTACAGACTAATTGATAATGATTGATTGTTATGATCAGTCAACAACTCCACTATCATTGTTTCATGCTGCTCCAAGGATGGTAGAAGACTAACTAGACGGACCGTGGTCTGTTTTGGTCTCGCAATTCCAATGTTCCTATGAAAGCGGTGCATTGATGTTCCCACTCGATCTTCCACTGTTTCTAATTATGATGGACGGGGTCACTGGTACTTTATGGGTCAAGAATGTTTGTATATTTCACACACCGACCCTGCCATTCACTCATTACCTTCCCAAGGACCAATAGAGCAATTCCCAAACACAACTGGGTTACAATGCCCTCCTCTTCTGCTTGTTCTTTTTAAGTTTTTTCCTACTTTTCCTTTATGTCACTTTTTTCTCTCTCTATTAATCCACCCTTTCTTTCCCTCTCATTATTCCTATCTCAGTCGCTATATTTCATTTGACTCTGATTGGTCCTATTTCCTTCGCCGTCTTTCGCGTTGTTTCTTTCTCTATCCTTTTCTTTCATTGGTCAGGGAGATAAGCCATTGGGCGCGATGTTCCCGAGGTCCCAGAGGCGACATTGACATCGCTGCGCCGTAACCGAATCAACGTCACAGCCAATGGCGGTGCAAATATAGCGCCATGCCAGCGGTGATCAAGAAAGTCCAATTAACGCTGTTCGCCACCAAACCTGCCATTGCAGCCCAAATCTATCTACTGTAACTTGTCTGCTGTAATCAGCTTGATGGCAATACCAATGTTCAACATGAGCACTGGCTCCATTTCTCTTCCACTGATCAGGCCAGCACTAATGCTGGGCCCTTTGCTAATCTGAATGACTTCAGACAACTCAGCAATCAGCCTACACTATCCTGCATTGTCCCAGTGATTCAGCTGATCGGGATCTTCTCCTCATCGCCAGTCCTCACTCTCGCACCGTGTCAGTGCCCTCACTGATAGGCTTTCCTGGCCAATGTGTCGTATCTGTATCTTGCAGAACACCCTCTGTAATGTGACTGGTGTTACTGTAGATGCCTGAATTGTTCAAACCTCACCCTTTCTCCCCACCTCTACTCCAGGAATAAAATTAATGATATCAGTCCTAAAAGTCTTTGCTCCCTCCCCTCGTATCGCAGTGTTTGTTAAATCACAGTGCGTCATTAAGGAACCTAATCTGACAAAAATAGTTTGCACTTGTTTTTTCCAGTCTGATTAGATCTGAGGAACTGATAACCACAGGCACGATCCTGTATAAAAGCTGGACCATTACCAGACCCGGACACATCGCCTACAGGCAAGATGAAGACTCTCGTTGTTCTCAGTATCCTGCTCACGGTCGCCAGCGCCAAGATCCTTGGAAGATGTCAGTTTGCTGATATTGTAAAGAAGTCTAAACTGAGTAAATTCACCGAATACAGCGTGGCTGACTGTGAGTAACACTTTCTCTGTTCTAATTAAGCTGCCGAATGCAGGCGCAGATTGTGGCTGTGGTTTCCTCTTATTAAAAATAATTTATTAAAAATAAATAAATTGCACAATATTTATTTTGTAAACGTGCCACAGTTGGATGTTTTGAGCATCCCATACAAACCTTTTTTAATTTGAAGATACAACTGCCCATAAATCGACAGGCCTTTCCATATCCTAAACCCTCTCGCCGCTCCACTCACTCAGTCAGTGGGTAAATGCATGTTAAGTTGGTGGGGCCAGGGAATGCCTGAGCCTGGTCCGGACTGAGCACAACGATCTTAGCCAAGCTACAATTGGTCTCGAGGATGGAGTAGGGCCGGTAAAATTGTCCTTGATCACTGCCCTCTGAACTCTGCTGTGATATGTTCATAGAATAATACAGCACAGAAGGAGGCTCTTCAGCCCATCGTGTCTGTGCCGGCTCTTTGAAAGAGCTCTCCAATTAGTCCCACTTCCCCGCGCTTTCCCCATAGCCCTGCAAAATGTCCCCCTTCAAGTATTTCTCCAATTCGCTTTTGAAAGTTACTATTGAATCTGCTTCCACCGCCCTTTCAGGCAGCGCATTCCAAATCACAACAACTCGCTGCGTAAAAACATTGTCCTCATTTTGCCTCTGGTTCTTTTGCCAATTACCTTAAATCGGTGTCCTTTGGTTAACAGCCCTCTGCCACTGGAAACAGTTTCGCCTTATTTACTCTATCAAAACTCTTCGTGATTTTGAACACCTCAATCAAATCTCCTCTTAACCTTCTCTGCTCTAAGGAGAACAACCCCAGCTTCTCCAGTCTCTCCCTGGTACCATCCTGTTAAATCTCCTCTGCACCCTCTCCAAGACCTTGACATCCTCCCGCAAGATGAGGTGGCCAGAATTGGATAGGACACTCCAGCTGAGGCCTAACCAGTGATTATAAAGGTTCATCATTAGTGCCTTGCGTTTGCTTCTGTTTATAAAGCCAAGGATCCCATATACTTTCTAACAGCATTCTCAACTTCTGCCACCTTCAAAGATCTGAGTACATACAACCCCCAGGTCTCTCTGTTCCTGCACCCCCTTTAAAATTGTACCATTTACTTTATATTGCCTCTCGTCATTCTTCCTAGCAAAATACATTACTTCATACTTCTCTGCATTAATTTGCATCTGCCATCTGTCTGCCCATTTCACCAGTCTGCCCATTACGCCCTCCTGAAGTCTATTACTATCCTCATCACTGGTCAGTACATTTCCAAATTTTATGTCATCTGCAAACTTTGAAATTCTGCCCAATATACCCCGATCATTAATATGCATCAAAAAGAGCAATGGTCCTAATACCGACACCACTGTATACTTCCCTCCAGTCTTAAAAACAACCGTTCACCGTGACTCTCTGTTTTCTGTCTCTGATCCAATTTCGTACCCATGCTGAAACTGCCCTCTATAATCGTCAGTTTTGCTAACTACTAAGTCAGTTTTGCGGACTTGTCTTAGACTTTTTGACTCTAGCATCTGAGATCAATATCCCCGTGAGTCACAAGTCCTTAGGCCATTGAGAGTGTCTTCACTAGCTTTACAATGTAAAAATGTAATAATGTGCACAGGACAACTATTAGAAAGCTCTGTGCAATCAGGTTTTAAACTACTAGAATTATTTCTAGCTGTTAGTAGATCTATCTACAGTCTTCAATAAGGGATAGAGCGTCACACCAGGCCTCTATCCCCTTTTAAATTATTAAATAAATTGAACAATGTAACAGAAATGATGGTAATAATTCTATCATCTATCTCCTTGAAAGGGAAAAGATGTCTGTGATCTACACCCTACACCTTTCTCTACAAACATCTGTTATAAACACAGCCCGGCTCTTTGTCACCTTAAAATTGGTTTCAGTTTGCTCAATGTTTTCATGCTTCTCAAACCGGGAAGTCCCTGGCTTCGACCTCCCTCGAAGACAGTGGACGGCGCTCAACCCAATCCGCACTGGGCATGGACGCTGCGGCCACCTGTTCCACAATGGACAATGAGGGACGACCCGAAGTGCGACTGTGGTCGTGAGTCCCAGACCACGGACCACATCACATCAACCTGCCCACTAAGATCTGTTGTGGGAGACACCTCATTTCCCCACTCGGCATCTCAGGAGGCCATCGCACGGAGAGCCAAACTAAACATCCCATAATAAGCTTTTCCCGTCAAAGGAAACAACAAGTTTGGTCAATTCCACTCCACTGCACTCAAACAACAGTTCTCAAGTTCATAATTTTTTATACTGTTCAATGTGTGTTGTGAAAGTTTGTTATAAAATCCTAACTGCTAGTCTCATTCAAAAAATAACTGAACCAGTCACAATTTTGAAATGGTGTTAGACTTTCTCGCAAGCTTGTTACCAAGAAGACTATAAAATTAAACCTTTGTAACATATGTCACAACATAGGCTAAGGCTGTGGAGATGGACCTTAAACTCTCATGTATTGTGTCTGAATTAGAGGGGCTGTTACTAAACGAAAACAAGACAGAACTGCTTCATCTTTATCACAGATACATGTGTGAACAAGGGTGGAATGTAAAGAGAAAATGCTGGAAGTAATCAGCAGATGCTGATATATTTCAGATTTCCAGCATCCGCAGTATTTTGCCTTTAGCACGATTGGGATTGGTTTGGCTGTGATGCTCTCCAAGAGAGAATAGCTTTCCATCTCTCACGGTCTGGACTCAATCAAAGTAACAGTTACAGGTGGCCAGCGAGTCTCAGCACCGCCAGGAGAACAGGAAAGAAAATCAGCAAAATGAAGTCCCACCTTGTACACTGCTCCAATTCACAATCACTGCCTTCCGCTGAACGGACTGGAGATAAGTGAGTGTCAGTATCCTGTTCTGTGCTGCTAGTTCCCTTTTTCATTCTTCCTCTCACTTTGGTCCCCCTCTTTAGGTCTAAGTGACGGCGGTGGAGCGTTAGGAGCTCCGAGGAAATTCGCCCCGAGGTTGCTGCGAAGACAAACCTCGCTGTAGACTGGCTCCGGTCTGCGAGGCGCATTGTGAATCACATTTGTGTTTGTCGCATGTTCTACACTACAGTGTCTTGTCTTCATTTTAATTCTAGGGGTGTGCCTGGCTTGGCACGAGAGTCGATACAACACCGATGAAATCGGTCATCAGACAAGGAATGGAAAGACTTGGTCATCAGACTATGGGATCTTGCAGATCAACAGTAAATGGTGGTGTGACGATGGAAAGACTCCGGGTTCTGTAAATGGCTGTGGGATAAAATGTAGTGGTACGTGAACCAATATAATATTAATTTCATATTTATTTATTTGCAGATGCAACTTAACGTAGAGAAGTATGAAGTGATTGCGAATCGCTAACCCAGTTTAAAGCTCGCCCGATTTTCTCTGCCATTGAGTTAAATAGGAAAAGAAAATCTAAGGTGGTGTAATATGAGCTGTTGATTCAATATCACCTGGGTTTTGCCCCTCCATAAGAGTGAAAATTCCCCCCCCCTTGGTGTCTGTAATATGCTTGGGTGGAACAAATGAAGGACAGAGACAGGATGAGTTGCTAGTCCATGTGCTTGTCTAGTAGGCCAGAGCAAACTGAGCATGCTTGTACTAAACCATGTGACAAACCATGTGATGATTCATTACACTGCTTTCCCTTTCAAAAAAATGTACATATTCGCCTCTCAAAAAACAAAACTATGGTCCCACCTTGCCCGACATTACAGGTAACACATAACAAAAACTGCTGGCTTTTCTTTTCTCTTAAATGAACTATAAATCCAGTTTAATAACGGGTTTGCGGAGCCTTCCTGATCTCCTTACAGAAGGTTTTGGTGTTGAACCAATTTTCGGGCTGTTTTGTTTTGGTTCCGAATTCAAAGATGATCCTGTTTCTATCTCAGACTTGTTTGAACATACCTTACACAGGACAGATTAACGGGTCATGTTTCTCATGGCAGCTTGTGGACCTTGTTGCCCACGTGGAAACTTAAATTACATAGAATTACATCGGATATACGGCACAGAAACAGGCCTTTCGGCCCAAACAGTCCATGCCGGCGTTTATGCTCCACTCGAGCCTCCTCGAGATGAAGACATCTCCTCCAGACGTGTTTGCTCGGGACAGTCTCACCATCTACAAACTCCCACACACTGCAGTCCAGACGCACAACCTGCCCTGCCATATCTTAGACTAGCCTTATTTGATTTATTTAATTAGTTAAAGTCTTTATTCAATGATTATTTATAGTTATATTAAATAGTTTAACTAGTTAAGCTATAAAACTAATGCAGTACGCTATAGTTTCCCGCACCTAGAGAGAAAAAAAAAACCTTAATACTCACCAACCAATCACCAACCTGCTGTCCTGTGACATAATTCTTCGTATTTTTGGGGGGGGGAATCGTTGCGGGTTCGTTCGCTGCTGGTGTCTCCAATCAGGTTGGCGCTGTTTCCCCCGCTGTTTTATGCTCCGCCGCAACAGCGACTGCATTTCAAGTGGGTTTACTGTATGTGACATTCTTCGGGGTCGTCTAAATGACGTGATGAGGTGCTGCTCCTTTCTTGATGCTGTAGATTTAAATTATGCCTCTCTCCTTCAGTGTTGCTCCCTCATTTTCCACACACATCAATGCCCCTCACCCCCGCAACCCCCACTCCCCACCCCCAGCTTAGATGATGAACCCCTGGATTCTAATGCCAGAAGCAACAACATTAAAGCACGCAGTACCCTGCACCCTTGGGACCTCTCGTCCTAGACCTTTCAAAGGTCTAATTGATCTAATATCACATTTCTTTTCTCACTGCAGAGCTCATGGGCGATAATTTGCAACCAGACATTGATTGTGCAGCAAAAATAGTGGGCGAACAAGGAATGGAAGCCTGGTATGTTCAAGCCTCGATCTTTTCCCTCTCTCTGAGAATTTAAGTGTTGAGTTTGTAATTGAGTGATGAAGCGCTGCTGGTTTCTATATCGAGGTTACAAATACTGCAATGACACTGTGGACCCACACAAACAGCTCACGATAAACAGGCATTTCAGCGATCAGTGAGGGCTGTGTACTACAGTGAGGGGTGTGTTATACAGTGTATTACAGTGAGGGGTGTGTTATACAGTGTATTACAGTGAGGGGTGTGTTATACAGTGTATTGCAGTGAGGGGTGTTATATACAGTGTATTGCAGTGAGGGGTGTTATATACAGTGTATTACAGTGAGGGGTGTGTTATACAGTGTATTACAGTGAGGGGTGTTATATACAGTGTATTACAGTGAGGGGTGGGTTATACAGTGTATTACAGTGAGGGGTGGGTTATACAGTGTATTACAGTGAGGGGTGTTATATACAGTGTATTACAGTGAGGGGTGTTATATACAGTGTATTACAGTGTGGGGTGTGTTATACAGTGTATTACAGTGAGAGGGTGTGTTATACAGTGTATTACAGTGAGGGGTGGGTTATACAGTGTATTACAGTGAGGGCTGTGTTATACAGTGTATTACAGTGAGGGCTGTGTTATACAGTGTATTACAGTGAGGGGTGTGTTATACAGTGTATTACAGTGAGAGGTGTGTTATGCAGTGTATTGCAGTGAGGGGTGTGTTATACAGTGTATTACAGTGTGGGGTGTTATATACAGTGTATTACAGTGAGGGGTGTGTTATACAGTGTATTACAGTGTGGGGCGTTATATACAGTGTATTACAGTGAGGGGTGTGTTATACAGTGTGGGGTGAATTATAGTGATTGCCACAGTGAGGGGTGTTATATACAGTGTATTACAGTGAGGGGTGTGTTATACAGTGTATTACAGTGTGGGGTGAATTATAGTGATTGCCACAGTGAGGGGTGTTATATACAGTGTATTACAGTGAGGGGTGTGTTATACAGTGTATTACAGTGAGGGGTGTTATATACAGTGTATTACAGTGAGGGGTGTGTTATACAGTGTATTACAGTGTGGGGCGTTATATACAGTGTATTACAGTGAGGGGTGTGTTATACAGTGTGGGGTGAATTATAGTGATTGCCACAGTGAGGGGTGTTATATACAGTGTATTACAGTGAGGGGTGTGTTATACAGTGTATTACAGTGTGGGGTGAATTATAGTGATTGCCACAGTGAGGGGTGTTATATACAGTGTATTACAGTGAGAGGGTGTGTTAAACAGTGTATTACAGTGAGGGGTGTTATATACAGTGTATTACAGTGAGGGGTGTGTTATACAGTGTATTGCAGTGAGGGGTGTTATATACAGTGTATTACAGTGAGGGGTGTGTTATACAGTGTATTACAGTGAGGGGTGTGTTATACCTCGTATTACAGTGAGGAATGTGTCATAGAAATTTTTGCAGCTCATCAACTTTCAGAAGAAAAAAGGAAAAATTTACTGGGCTCTGGTGAAAGAGCAAGGTAGTGGGACTAATTGGATAGCTCTTTAATACTGGGGACCTCAAACATGTGTTAAACTTCTCAGTTACATATGTAAGTGGCCTAACACTGCTTAAATGTGGTACTGACCAGAGAAATTATTAGTCTAAAAAGTACTAACAGGGACAGTGTGGCATATTTTGTTACATTATGTGTTACAAGGAGCACTACACAATAGTGGAAATTTCACTGTAAACATTACTCTATTAATATATTATACTTAAAATAAATCAGCCTATTCTTTTATAATTGGCCTCATCTCACGAGCATGTTCATCAGTCCACCTTCTAGAAGATAGGAGAAAGACCGTGGTTACATATGCGAGATTACTATATCCAGCATACACATCCAGCAGTTTTATTATTATGCACCAATCCCAGGTCACAGCATTGTATGACTAGATATTGGCAGCACAGGTATTCAGTGATAAAGAAGTAATTTTCCGCCGTTAACAAAACGTGCAGTAGGGTACATAACTCATGGGTGAGGCTGGTGAAGCCCAATACAGGAGAATTTCTAGTGCAGTCCAAGAATTTGTAACAGGCACACACACGGGGAATGACCCCTGGGTGGGGTTAGTGGGGGCTGCCGTATCCTAGTAAGAGTCAGCACCTTCAGGAGAGGAGGGGAGGAAACTTTGAGGGGCAGGGATACGTGACCTCAATACCTTACGTCAATAAATAATAAATACATTTGTTACTTGAGCTCTTGTGATTCTCTCTGACTGATCTCCTGTGTCTGACGCTCTGGTTTTGCAGGAACAGCTGGGTCGAGAACTGCAAGGGGAAGTACATCGATTATTACACGTTCTTATGCTTCTGGTAAAGATGGAGGAGATCCCGTTGATCAGACTCGCTCGCTTCAGACTCATCACAGCATGTGACGCTTTCAGTAGCTAGCACTACCCTTGCTTCACCAGCCTCACCCATGAGTTATGTACCCTATTGCATGTTTTGTTAACTGCGGAAAAAGACTTCTTCAGTTGCTAGCTCTGCGACTGCTGGGAACCCAGTAAGAGAAGGAACCAGCTCTCTATAACAGCTTATTACAAATAAACGCAAGCAAATATCAAACCTCAAGTGTTTCATTCCCGTTGAGCAATCGAGATAATTCCGGATGTGAGGAATTTAAGCTGCGATGAAATGTTGAGGAAGTTGGGATTCAGTTATTAGAAGGGAAGCAACATTGAGGTGATCTGAAAGTTTAAAGATTATGAAGGAAACTGACAATATGTAATAGGCATTACAGAGACCTATAACCTGAGCATGATCTAAATGTTCCAGGCTGCAGGATCTTTAGAAAGGACACAGAAATTGGGAAAGAAGGGGGAGTAGCAATATTGATAAAAGACACAATTACCGGGAGCAGAATGAAGGGTTTCACTAAGGGTGATCGGGCAGTGGAAAACAGTATTGGTAGAGTTAAGGCACGCAAAGGGTGCACGACTGTGGTAGGAGTTACCTACATAAGAAATAGGAGCAGGATTAGGACATACGGCCCTCTCGAGCCTGCTCCGCCATTCAATAAGATCATGGCTGATCTTTGACCTCAACTGAGGGAGTGCTGCACTGTCGGAGGTGCCGTCTTTCGGATGAGACGTTAAACCGAGGCCCCGTCTGCTCTCTCGGGTGGATGTAAAAGATCCCACGGCACTATTTCGAAGAAGAGCAGGGGAGTTCTCCCTGGTGTCCTGGCCAATATTTATCCCTCAACCAACATAAACAAAAACAGATTATCTGGTCATTGTCACATTGCTGTTTGTGGGACCTTGCTGTGCGCAAATTGGCTGCTGCATTTCCTACATTACAACAGTGACTACACATCAAAAATACTTCATTGGCTGTAAAGCGCTTTGAGACATCTAGTGGTCGTGAAAGGCGCTGTAGAAATGCAAGGCTTTCTTTCTTTAACTCCACTTTTCCGCCCCATCTCTATGGGGGAGAAATTCCCCCAGAAGGCCGTTTGGGGCGCTAAGTGAAAAATGTTTGGAAAGTTAGCGCCAGGCGCTAACCTATTCAAACATTTGTTAACTTCCCTCATTTTGCTCCAAGAAGGCAGTGGAACACTAAACCAAGCGGTGCGCAAGAGGGTGGGAATGTCCCATTTTCGGGGCAATGTGCTCAGCAGCGCCACGTGTGGCCACGCATGGTGCTGCCGTGTTGCAGTGGCTCTTCCCTGCATTAAAGGGAAGGGCTCCACTCTGCAAACTCTGCAGGTTTCATTGTAGATTTATGGGCCACCGGGGAGCGGGAGTGCCGCACGCTCAGCCCGGCAGTCAAGCAGAGTGCCGGGCTGAGCGATCGCGGCACGGACACTGCGACCGGCGCCCGAAAATAAAAAAAAATTTTAATGGTCTTTTTTTTTGGCCCACCGCGCCTTTAAGTTGCGCCCCGCAAGCGGCCGGCCTCACTGTTCGCGACCCCTGCAGCTGACGGTAACATCGCCCGGCGCCACAGCGGGGCACAAGTGCGAATTTTTCTTCTGAGGCGCTACCGGGGCGCTGCGTCCGGAGATGTCGTCATGATCTCCAGGCGCAGATGATCGGGGCGATACCCGGTAGCGCCGCTGCTAACCTCCCACGGAATTTTGCAGGAGGCGCGGTTATCGTCTCGGGGGGACGAAAGCCATTTGCATCCTGTTAGCGCCTCCAACCAGAGGCGCAAACGAGGGGAATTCTGCCCCCTTAAATCCCTTGATTTCCCCTGGAGTCCAAAAATCTATCTTTCTCAGCCTTGAATATACTCAATGATTCAGCATCCGAAGCATAAAGAATTCTAAAGATTCACAACCCTCTGAATGTAGAAATTTATCCTCATCTCAGTCTTAAATGGCCGACCCCTTATCCTGAGATGCTGCCCCCTAGTTCGAGACTCTCCAGCCAGGGGAAACAATCTCTCAGCACCTACCCTGTCAATCCCCCTCAGAATCTTATATGTTTCAATGCAATCACCTCTCATTCTTCTAAACTCCAGAGAGTATAGGCCCATTCTACTCAATCTCTCCTCATAGGACAATCCCCCCATCCCAGGAACCAACCTGGCGAACCTTCGTTGCACCGCCTCTAAGGCAAGTATATCCTTCCTCAGCTAAGGTGACCAAAACTGTACACAGTACTCCAGGTGTGGTCTCCAGACTTCCTGATAGTACTTACTAGTAAAAGGAAACGGCTTCACTTGTGTAGTTAAGCGACAGTGGTCAAACAATGAGGTCAGAGACCGTATCAAGCTCAAAGTAAATGCTTACACAAATGCCAGGATAAGTGGAAATCCAGCAGACTGGGTGTGCTGTAAAAAGCAACAAAGGGATACAAAGAAAGTAATAAGAGGTGCAAAAATGGAATATGAAAACATAGCTTGCAAGGGATATCAAAGCTAAGCGCTAAAGTTTTTATGAATATATTAAGAACAAGAGAGTGATACGGGGAAATTAAAGATGGATGCAGGCGAGACTATAATGGATAATAAGAAAAAGGGAAACTTGATAAATAACTATATATCCATTTTCACCATGGAGGAAGAGGATAAAATATCAGCGGTACAAGTGAACCTAAATTTAAGTCAAGAGAAGCAAGTTAGTGCATTTAATATAAGTAAAAATAAGGGTATTGGAGAAAATAATGGGACTTAAGATAGACAAATTGCCAGGACCTGATGCTTTCTATACCAGGGTATTAAAAGGAATAGATAATATTTTAAAAACAGGGAACGCGACTCCAACCCACCATGTGCGTGCCTGCCACCATTTTCACGGTGGCGGTTAGTGCGCTGTGCGAGTGTCCCTCCTTGGGAGAGATGGGACACCACATTAACATATTTAAATCAGGATCCCACGGTGCAATTGGGAGCCTGATTTATATTTAACAGTTGCCGCGTGGTGTTGAAAACAAATGGGTTGTTTCTCTTTACTTGAGTAGTAACAACAGTTCTGACGAAGGGTCATCGACCTGAAACGTTAGCTCTGTTTCTCTCTCCACGGATGCTGCCTGACCTGCTGAGTGTTTCCAGCATTTTCTGTTGTTATTTCAGATTTCCAGCGTCCGCAGTATTTTGCTATTGTGTTAGTAACAAAAGTAGTTGTTGCTTCAGATTCAATACCTTTATTTCTTCATTCAGTATGCAAAGCAATTTTATAAGCATGGTAGATCAGATACATGAGTACAATAAATGTAGGCATGCATTCTGACATTGTACTCCCCTTTAAAACACAGAATGCCTGTTTTTATAGGGTTCCCATACCTTACTAAACTCAAATTTGCCTCTTTCTTTGATTGGGTGCCTTCTGCCACCTGATCTACTGTGACACAATGTTAGGATTTGCTTTGTGTCAGGTGTCCCATCAAAGTTAGATGCTGGCACCTCAAGAATCATTGTCTGATTAGGATATGCTAATATTGGAGATTAGTCAGGCCAATGGGGGAGTAGGGAAAAGCCAGACAGGTTGGCAACATTCCATGTGAGGTGCTAATATTAGATGGGCCAGAACAATGGGGGCACTGAAGCTAACACATAGCAAAGTGTCACTTTAACTATTGCATGGTTTAGCTGCAATAGTCTCTGTTCAATCTTCCACCTGTTTTCCTGCTAAACCAGTTACTTCGTCCTATATTAGCCTTCCCTTCCCATCAGCCTCTCTGTCTCTTCCTCCTCCATGTTCCAACATATCCCACATTTTTTCTTATTGTAATCTGCACCTTTTTTACCTTCCAGGGGCTATGATTCTCTCTCAGTGCCCTCGCTATATCTCTACCTTTTCTTATATTTTCTATGTCCCTCATCGATTTCCTTACCCCACGTCAGGCAATAGCCAGGATCCCTAATACTATTATCTGGGCTATCACCAATCCTATCTGGAACAATCTACCCCAAGGGTGTAGTTCCACACTAGTGGCCACTTCCCACCATTCATGATTCCCAAGAGTTGTGATTGCCTGTTCTTTCTCTCTATTTGTCTGTATCATTTGCACTATAGGGCAATGTCCTAGGCCCAACCATCTTCAGCTGCTTCATCAATGACCTTCCCTCCAACATAAGGTCAGAAATGGGGATGTTCGCTGATGACTGCACAGTGTTCAGTGCCATTCACAACTCCACAGATAATGAAGCAGTCCATGCCCGCATGCAACAAGACCTGGACGACGTTCAGGCTTGGGCTGATAAGTGGCAGGTAACATTCGCGCCACAGAGGTGCCAGGCAATGACTATCTCCAACAAGCGAGAGTCTAACCACCGCCCCTTGAAATTCAATGTCATTACCATCACCGAATCCCACACCATCAACATCCTGGGGTCACCAGAAACTTAACTGCTTCAGCCACATAAATACTGTGGCAACAAGAGCAGGTCAGAGGCTGGGTATTCTGCGGCGAGTGTCTCACCTCCTGACTCCCCAAAGCCTTTCCACCATCTACAAGGCACAAGTAAGGAGTGTGATGGAATACTCTCCACTTGCCTGGATGAGTGCAGCTCCAACAACACTCAAGAAGCTCGACACCATCCATGACAAAGCAGCCCACTTGATTCGCACCCCATCCACCACCTTAAACATTCACTCCTTCCACCACCGGCGTACCGTGGCTGCAGTGTGTACCATCTACAAGATGCCCTGCAGCAACTCGCCAAGGCTTCTTCGGTAGCACCTCCAAAACCCGCGACCTCTTCCACCTGGAAGGACAAGGGCAGCAGGCGCATGGGAACACCACCACCTCCAAGTTCCCCTCCAAGTCACACACCATCCCGACTTAGAAGTATATCGCCGATCCTTCATCGTCGCTGGGTCAGAATCCTGGAACTCCCTACCTAACAGCACTGTGGGAGTACCTTCACCACACGGACTGCAGCGGTTCAAGAAGGCGGCTCACCACCAACTTCACAAGGGCAATTAGAGATGGGCAATAAATGCTGGCCTTGCCAGCGACGCCCACATCCCATAAAAACGAATTTAAAAAAATGTAAAAAATATGTTTCTGGGATGTCCTAGTTCTCTCAATTATAGCCTGTAAAGCCAGAGACATGGGAGGTATATAGTATCCCATATGCGGAATGGCTCGAATGGCTTCATCTTTCAGAGGCAGTTTCATTTGCAGATAATAGCGTTATGATGATTTGGCGCCGACACGAGCGTTTCTCATTTGAGTCAAACAAAACTGGCGTTCTAGTATGGGGCAGCAGGTTGAACCCACAGTCATCTAAGTGGCAGTAGTAGTCACACAATATTGTCCTTTTCCCTTGTACACAGTATTAGTTTGGTCTTCGCCCCATTTACTTATTCCAACCTGGCATTTTGGTGATTCCTTGTCGAGGGTGAACCCACAAGCTGGAACAGTCTGTTGATGGATTACGTCACATCTACAAACCCACGTTGTACCTGTCAGAGTACAACACTGCATACCTGACGTTATCCAAGTCCCTCCCTTCTTAATCAGATATCACGGATATTCCTCAGACTGTTTATGGATTGGACCCAACTCAGAGTCTTCCAACATTCCAATCGATTCGACCCTGTACACCTTCCAAAGTTTTGTTTAATTTCCATTTTTCTTTAACAAAGGCAAAACCAATATCACTGGTAGGATATCTTCATTTCTTTCCCCTTCCCTAGGGGCCAGAAACGCCATTCCCATTTGTTGCATCATATCATAGTCTAATTCATCCGCTGAATTCTTTGAGTTGTTAAAGCACCTTTTCGATTGTTTCTCATGAATAAACAGGGGCACCTCCTTATTTGGTCTATTCCTTTCTGGATTATGTTCATCACAAAAGCCGCACACAGGCTGCACATAATACCTCTCGTTGTCTCCTGCTTTTCATTGGCCTCATTATTATTATCTATTCATTCATTAATTCTCTTCTGTACTTTGCCCAATTCTCTCACTAACTCCTCAGTAGATAATAAGGTGCCTTGGTGTTCAACTAAATCATCTCTCTCTTGGTTCATTTTGGATAAAATGTCTTTCAATTGCTTTCTCATCACCTCATCATGTTCCCACATTCCCTCTATATTGGCTCGGTTCATCCCAGACAAACCTGCTGTTGCTCCGATACCCATCCATTCCATTAGCCCCCTCTTCCTTCGTTTCTTATCCTCCTTGTGCCAACCTTCCCACCAATCTGACTCTTCTAATCCCTTGCGCTCCTCTCCCTCCTTCTCCACTAAGGTTTGCAACATTCAATGCAACGTATGTGAATAATTGCAATGACAGAGCTTTTTGGCTATGTCCAATTTCATATTCAATAGCACTGGTACAATCTCAAAACGGACCTCATTATAGAGTACAGTCCCGGATTCGATTACTTTAATTCCTTTGTTATTTGGGCTTGGTCGTTGAGGTGGGCAGGTGTAATCCTGTGCGCGTGAGCTGGACAAGTGTTCAGGCTTTTCCTCAACATCTGTTACATTAATATAGACAAAGTTTCCGGTTACTGCAGTTAAACGGCGAGTACTGTCCATCACGGAGCGTCCCAGCCCTACTGCGTCTTTAGGAATGCTGTTTTTCCAGATTCTCGGCCCGTTCAGTGTTTGCTTCAACTTACTATAATTATCATTACTTCTTAAGGCTCCCTTATACGGGATCCACAAGTTCCCTATTTTGCTGCTGACAGATCCTTGAGTTTTAATCCATTTAAAAGTGATCTTAGTTACACCGAGAGTATTATTTCCCAGACAACGACATCGTATTTATAACCCATTTCCTTCTGGTACTTGCACTCTCCAGTTGCTTTCATGACTGGTTCCATCCGGACCGACTGGGGATGTTACACAGTTCCATCTTCTCTCCGGTCGTTGTTTCGTGCTAGTAGAGGTCAGCAGTCATACAACGACTATCCACATCCTGTTCCTGTGGAAATAAAATCAAATGCAGCATTTATTCTCTATCTACTTATCTGTCCTCTTTTTCCTGTATAGTTTACACTGATCTCCATGATACCACACATATTGCGGTTTCTCCCCACGTTTCCGAACGGCCAACTTCAGGTTTGTTTCTCCCAACTTGTCCATGACTTCGTACGGACCTTCCCAATTAGTCTCCCAGGCACCCACTTTGAAAAAAAATTTAAGCATGACCCGATCGCCAATTACATAATTGATGCAATGGGTGGGGTGGTTGTCCCTGGTGGTGTTAAGATGGGCAGCCCCCATCCTCTCCGCTGCATGTAGCAGGGAGGATTCCGAGGTTTGTTGGAGATTCTGGAGGAACTGGTCGTGAGTCTGACGGGTGGCAGTGGGGAGTGGGACCCCAGTGGGGTGGGCAATCTGCATTTGTCGACCTGTCATGAGTTGAAATGGGCTGTGACCGGTGGAGCGAACAGGCCTGGCACGAATGGCCATTAAGACACTGGGTAAAGCAGTGACCCAGTCATTAATTTTGACCAGCTCATCAGCTTCCTTCAAGACGGCTTTTTTCAGGGCTGTTTTAATCGAGCAATTAAGACGCTCCACCATCCCACTGGACTCCGGGTGCTAGGGGATGTGGAAGTGCTGTTTCACCCCGACAAGATGGCAGAGCTGTTGCATTGCATCTGCCGTACATTGCGAGCCGTTATCACTCTCTATTCTTTTTGGAAAGCCCCATCTACTAATGATCCGTTCCTACAAAACTTTAGCCGTGTTCAGTGCATCATTTTTTGCAGGTTGGGAAAACTTCAATCCACCGGGTAAACATATCTTTGATACCAGGGTATACCGATACCCCCCTTTTGCTGTGGGTAGGGGTTCTGTATAATCAATCTACAATGTTTCCCACGGGCCATCATTCAGATGGGGTGTGCCCATTGGGTCCTTTCGTTTGACGGGGGCTGGATTCATTTGGGACAGATGAGACGCAGTTCCAGGTGGTGCTGGACAGCCTGTTGCGTCATTGGCCACCAGTAACAGCTACGTAGCATATCAGTTACCCGAGAAGCGGAGATATGGCCACACAATTTGATGCATGTACAAAATCAATTCTTCCCTGAGGAATGGAGGTGTAACCCGTCAAATTAGGGCCGTCCTTATGATACAGGACCTCCTCATGTAGGACAAGTGAGTCCTTATTTGATGCGAGGGAGGGAGGAAAATCTTTCCCTTGGCGTGTGGCCTCTTTGGCCAGAACCACCTCAGGGTCAGTGTCCTGACAAGTTTTTAAATCAGGTATAACCGGAGTCTATCGTACCGGTGCCACCGGTTGTGCTGTGGGTGGATCCCATGGGACCCCCTCTATAGCAGCTTCTCTGGCTAGTAAGTCTGCCTGCTTAGTACCATCGCCCTCTGCCCACTGATGGGCCTTCCCCTTACAAACGGGAATTTGTCCTGGGCACTTTTTTAAAATTCGCTTATGGGATCTGGGCATCGCTGGCAAGGCCAGCATTTATTACCCATCCCTAGTTGCCCTTTAGAAGGTGGTGGTGAGCCGCCTTCTTGAACCGCTGCAGTCCGTTTGGTGAAGCTACACCCACAGTGCTGTTAGGTAGGGAGTTCCAGGATTTTGACCCAGCGACGATGAAGGATCGGCGATAAATTTCTAAGTCAGGATGTTGTGTGACTTGGAGGGGAACTTGGAGGTGGTGGTGTTCCCATGCGCCTGCTGCCCTTGTCCTTCTAGGTGGAAGAGGTTGCAGGTTTGGGAGGTGCTGCCAAAGAAGCCTTGGCGAATTGCTGCAGTGCATCTTGTAGATGGTACACACTGCAGCCACGGTACGCTGGTGGTGGAGGGAGTGAATGTTTAAGGTGGTGGATGGGGTGCCAATCAAGCGGGCTACTTTGTCCTGGATGGTGTCAAGCTTCTTGAGTGTTGTTGGAGCTGCACTCATCCAGGCAAGTGGAGAGTATTCCATCCACTCCTTACTTGTGCCTTGTAGATGGTGGAAAGACTTTGGGGAGTCAGGAGGTGAGACACTCGCCTCTGACCTGCTTGTTGCCACAGTATTTATGAGCTGGTCCAGTTAATTTTCTGGTTAATGGTGACCCCCAGGATGTTGATAGTGGGAGATTCGGCGATGGTAATGCCGTTGAATGTCAAGGGGCGGTTGTTAGACTCTCACTTGTTGGAGATAGTCATTGCCTGGCACTTCTGTAGCGCGAATGTTACCTGTCACTTATCAGCCCAAACCTGAACGTCGTCCAGGTCTTGTTGCATGCGGGCATGCATGCTTCATTATCTGACGAGTTGTGAATGGCGCTGAACACTGTGCAGTCATCAGCGAACATCCCCATTTCTGACCTTATGTTGGAGGGAAGGTCGTTGATGAAGCAGCTGAAGATGGTTGGGCCTAGGACACAGCCATGTGCCAAATCATTTGGAGTTCTGAGCGGTGGGTGTGCAGTTTGCCTTCTGCTGTGCAGAAGCCGCGTTTTTGCCAGATAGGGAGATATTCCCTGAGGGAATTACAATCAAAGGAGCTGTCAGAATAGATGGTGATGTTATCGGTGACAGTTTGAAGGGCTGTGAGCACAGCAATAAGCTCAGCCTTTTGGGCTGAATATTGTGGTGGGCATTTGATGAGGATACTATGGTCGTCACACGGTATCCAACACGCAGCACCAGTATGACACCGTCCCTCTTGATAGAACCGAGACCCATCCACACAAACCCTAGTGGAGTCTAACAGTGGTGTGGCTTGAATAGGTCCGCTGGATACGGCCTCTTCTACCTTGCAGGTAGGTGAGGCTCCTTCACACTGCAGCACACTAGTCCATTGGTAGTCGTGAGATTGCACAGTAGTAATGTCTTTACTCTGTAACTCCATAATCGTATCTACTCCATCGTACCGGGGGATACTCCCTTAATTTGTCCCTTTATTAATAATGCCACTGGTGTATGTGGGGCGTGCAGAATTATTCGATTAAACCCTACCAGGTGCTCTTGTGTGCTTAACTAACCAGTGGACCCCTAATCTCTGCTTCGTACACTGGGCCACAGGGGTGAGTGTGCGCGAGAAGTATCCCACTGGAATACCTTTCCCATGCACCTCCTGCAGTACCACAGCAGATATACATTGTCCCTGACACTGACACTTCCGTAATGAAAGGCTTTCGAGGGATCAGGGCTCCTCAAGGCTGGAGCCTGTGTGAGTGCCTTTTTAAGACTTTCAATTGCTGGATTGGGATTCTGAGCCCCAGCTCTCAAGGGCGTCTTCTTTATCAGGGTTACCCTGCAGATGGCGATACAGAACAGAGGAGCTGCTATTTCACTGAATCCCTCAATAAACTCCCTGTAGAATCCCACTATACCCAGGAACGACCGTACAGCTGTAACAGTATGGGGCCTTGGCAGTTCTGCCTCCAATTGTACCTCAACGAGATCGGCAAACCTTTCCTCCCTGTTCAACTTTCACTCGCAAAAAAAGTTCCTGTGCAAGCGGATTGATCTTAAACCCCGCCTCCTCTAAGAGGCTCAAAACTTCCTCCAGGAGGGAGTAATGCTCCTCTCTTGATTCTGACTGCAGCAATATGTCATCAACATACTGAATCACATCGTCAGGTCGTGAACATGACCATAATATATCTGTCACACACTGGCGAAACAAAGTAGGCGAATTGTGGAATCCCTGGGGTAGCCCTGCCCAAGTGTACTGTTATCCCCTGAAGGTAAATGCAAATTTGTACTGACTGTCTGGATGTACTGGAATGCTCCAGAATCCATTTGAGATATCCAAGGTTGAATAGACAGTGGCTGTGGCTCGTAACTTAGACATCATATCTGGGTGACTGGCCATTATCAGGGCGGCAGGCAAGGTATGCTTATTTAACTGTCAGTAATCGATAGTCATTCTCCAAGAGCCATCAAGTTTTGTTACAGGCCATACAGGTGCGTCATTCCCAGAGACACATTCCCGTATTATCCCCTGATCTAACAAGGGACTTGATGACCTCCCCAGTTGCCTGTTCCGCACCTTTTGCATACAGATACTGCTTCTGGGCCGGTGGGTCCTCACCGTCTACTGCAACCACCATATTCATCACCCTCCCACAATCATGTTTATGTTTCCAAATTATGTCTGCCAGACACTGATCGGATACCTGCAAGTGGCAGCTGTGGCTCAGTCGGTAGCACGCTCGCCTCTGAGTCTGCAGGTTGTGGGTTCAAGTCCCACTCAAGGGACTTGAGCACATAAACCTAGGCTGACACTCCCAGTGCTGTACTGAGGGAGAGTTGCACTGTCGGAGGTGCCATCTTTTGGATGAGGCGTTAAACCGAGGCCCCGTCCGCCCTCTCAGGTGGACGTAAAAGATTCCATGGCCCTATTTCGAAGAGCAGGGGAGTTCTCCCTGGTGTCCTAGCCAATATTTATCCCTGGTGTCCTGGGCCAATATTTATCCCTCAATCAACATAACAAAAACAGATTATCTGGTCATTATCATTGCTGTTAATGGGAGCTTGCTGTGTGCAAATTGGCTGCCGCGTTTCCCACATTACAACAGTGACCACACTCCAAAAAGTACTTCATTGGCTGTAAAGTGCTTTGGGGTGGTCGTGAAAGGCGCTATCGAAATGCAAGTCTTTCTTTAATAATTGAGACACATCATAAACCCCCACCCCCTTTACAGTATAGACTGAGGGCCCATCCTGCACAATGGCTGGTACATGTGACAAATCATATGATTCGCGACATCAATAATCAATCTCCCTTTCCTGATCCCGTCTGATCCTAAGATTGACCCCTCATGTGTGGAGGGTACATAATGGTAATTAAAACTTAATGTTGCCAATTTCCAATTGAACGGGAATGAACGCCTCCTCCCCTTACCCCACATAACTGCAACCACTGCCCGCTAGAGGGGAAATCCTCATGGTCAGTGACTTTTTTTTGTTCAAAGATATACTTTATTCATAAAATTTGTTCAAATACATTACAATGCAGTCCACATCTGGTACAATACAAATTAACTGCGGTACATGGCACTCAATTTACAGAGACAACTTACAATACATTTTCATTACACAGTTTATAAGTCATACAGCCCGAGGGGTCAAGATACGTTCCAATACTTGGGAAAATACATTACACTACAATCCACCAATCATATTACATATGCCATATTACAGATGAATGCAGTACATGGGACTCTATTTACATCAACAGATTACAAGTGCATTTACATTAAAGCACTTCTGTGTCATACGGCCCAAGGGGGGTTTTACACTGGTTCCAGCCCCTCGGTGTACACTGGCGGGAGGGCCTTAAACTGTGGCCCTTCCCCATCGTGCCTTGGTGGCGGCGGCACCAACCTTTAGCGCGTCCCTCAGCACGTACTCCTGGACCTTGGAATGTGCCAGTCTGCAACACTCGGTCGTGGACAACTCCTTACACTGGAAGACCAGCATGGTGAGTGATGGAACAGGAAGCCCCTGTGTCCACTAAAAGTTGTCTGGGCAGCCTTTTACCAAGACTGGAACACACGGTCTTCCCTCCCCATCACAGTCAAGCCGGCTCACCACAGCTATTGAGGCCTGTGCATGTCAAACCTACTTAAAAGGATTGATAGTGTCTGCGCTCCTGCCCTGCTTATCATTCTCTAACATTTTCTGCAGGGTCCGCATAGCTTCGAAGTACAGATTCTGATCGGCCCGGAGAGGCGGAGACGAACCCCCCTGTTGTTGTTTCTGTTTGGGTCCCTGGTCACAATCACCACCTCCTGGTGACCAGCATTGCTCTTCCACATGCCCTGCTTGCCGCAGTTATTGCAGTTTTTCTGCGCACAGCAGTGTTTAGCAACATGTCCCCTTCTCCCCCAGTTATAGCAAGGTCTCCCCTCTTTTGCTCCCTCATTGGTCACGAGTGGTGCTGTCCGCTTTGTTTTGGGGATTTCTGGGGTTTTCTGGTCGAGCTGGGATTCACACCAGACTTGGAGAACTGCCTGGATTTCCCTCCCTATTGTTTCTCTTGGTCTAGTCCCCGTCAATTCCAAATAGCACACTAACGGAGTGTATACACACAAGCAGGGCTTACCAGGGTCTTATACTTACTAATTACCAGCCCCCAAAATGTGGCATCATCCACTGTCAGTTCCACTCTGTCAGCAGTCCCTCTATTAGCATTGTATATCTCCAGAAATATCCTTAAGAACTGACTAGGGTGTTCACTCCCGGGCTTATAATCCACTATCTTGCCCATATCTGCCACCAATCTATACCCTACAGCTGTTGATGGCATATCGACCTGTTCGTGATGGGTCGGGAAGGTCTGTGTTAGCGTACTACCGTGGAGCAACTCCTGGGGTAGGACTATCTGAAGGTCTGTGTTAATGTACTACCGTGGAGGAACTCCTGGGGTAGGACTATCTGAAGGTCTGTGTTAGTGTACTACCGCGGAGCAACTCCTGGGGTAGGACTATCTGATGTGGCAACGCCCCCTGTATTAACCGGCAAGCGTCTTTGTCTGTCAGGCTATATGTCAACTGCAATGCCCGTACTCTGTTTAACAATGCAATGGGATCATCCACACCCTCATACTTTGGTATAAAAACAGAAAATGCTGGAGATACTCAGCAGGTCAGGCAGCATCTGTGAAGAGAGAAATATTGGCCTGAAATGTTAACTCTGTTTCTCTCTTCACAGATGCTGCCTGACCTGCTGAGTATCTCCAGCATTTTCTGTTTTTATTTCAGATTTCCAGCATCTGCAGTATTTTCTTTTTTTCTTCTCATACTTTGGTAGTTGTGCACCCATCTGCTGCAACTCGGCAAGAGTTAAATCCCTCTCTACCTGTTAGTTCTTACACTCGGAAGTTATTGTTCCTGCATTTGAGTCAGTGAGGCCTTTTGTTTTCACCCTCTTTGTTACTGCGGGACACATGTGTGTCCTTGGCACTTTAGACCGAGTGTTATCCGAGCCCTAGCTCCTGCCACTGGAGAGTGATGAAGGACTTGAGGCACTACTGGATGTTCCTCCCCTATCAGTCTCCGCACTGTCATATGGAGGAGCTGATGAGATTATGCGGCGGACCTCATCGTCATCCTCACTACTACTAGACTCTTCTCCTTCCTCATAACTGCCCCCGGAGAGGGCTGCCACCCTCACTTATAATCCTTTAATCTGTCTCTTGCCCTTATTCCTTCCCTGTAGTTCCTTTCTCCATTTTCTCACCATCTCCCTGTCCTTATTCACCTGCGACAAGTCCCAATTTTCCCAATAAGCTGTTCTGGTATCATCCAACCTGCCCTGTGTCTTAACTATTACTTCTGCAGAGCCCTGCACTTGGGCTCGCAGCTGCATTATTACTTGCCATTCACAACTCCTCAGATAATGAAGCAGGCCGTGCCAACATGCAACAAGACCTGGATGACGTTCAGGCTTGGGCTGATAAGTGGCAGGTAACATTCACACCACAGAAGTGCCAGGCAATGACTATCTTCAACAAAAATGAGAAGTCGCACAACACCAGGTTATAGTCCAACAGATTTATTTAAAATTACAAGCTTTCGGAGCTGTCGCCCCTTCTTCAGGTAGGGTAGCTGTGAGAGAATCTCCCAGAATTCACAATATAAACACAGGAAAAATGTATTCAAATCTTTCCCTACATCAAAGACACACTAAGAGCACAGCCAAGACAATGAGATGTGTCCCAGGGGGTCCAACGTTTCAAAATACCTGCTGGCTGCATATCCTCTCCATTTGGGTTTAAAAAAAAACCTGGAAAGACCGGCCATGATGTCAAGTCACGTTCTGTATCGTGACATGAACCCGATATCGCGATTGAGGCCATCCTCATGAGTGCGGAACTTGGCTATCAGTTTCTGCTCTATGATTTTGCTCTGTCGTGTATCCCGAAGGCCGCCTTGGAGAACGCTTACCCACAGATCCGAGGCTGAATGCCCCTGACTGCTGAAGTGTTCCCCGACTGGGAGGCAACCCTCCTGCCTGGCGATTGTTGCGCGGTGTCCGTTCATACGTTGTCTCAGTGTCTGCATGGTCTCGCCGATGTACCATGCTCTGGGGCATCCTTTACTGCAACGTATCAGGTAGACAACGTTGGCCGACTCACATGAGTATGTACCATGTACCTGGTGGGTAGTGTCCTCACGTGTGATGATGGTATCTGTGTCCATGATCTGGCATGTCTTGCAGAGGTTGTCGTGGCAGGGTTGTGTGGTGTCGTGGTTGCTGTTCTCCTGAAAGATGGGTAATCTGCTGCGAACGATGGTACTTTTGAGGTTAGGCGGCTGCTTGAAGGCAAGTAGTGGAGGCGTGGGGATGGCCTTAGCGAGGTGTTCGTCGTCATCGATGACATGTTGAAGGCTGCGAAGAACATGGCGTAGTTTTTCCGCTCCGGGGAAGTACTGGACGACGTAGGGTACTCTGTTGGTTGTGTCCCGTGTTCGTCTTCTGAGGAGGTCTATGCGGTTTTTCGCTGTGGCCCGTCGGAACTGTCTATCGACGAGTCGAGCGTCATATCCCGTTCTTACGAGGGCGTCTTTCAGTGTCCGTAGGTGTCCATCGCGTTCCTCCTCGTCTGAGCAGATCCTGTGTATTCGCAGGGCTTGTCCATAGGGGATGGCTTCTTTAACGTGGTTGGGGTGGAAGCTGGAGAAGTGGAGCATCGTGAGGTTGTCCGTGGGCTTGCGGTAGAGTGAAGTGCTGAGGCGTCCGTCTTTGATGGAGATTCGTGTGTCCAAGAATGAAACCGATTCTGAGGAGTAGTCCATGGTGAGTTTGATGGTGGGATGGAACCTGTTGATGCTATCGTGTAGTCCTTTCAGTGATCCTTCGCCGTGGGTCCAAAGGAAGAAGATGTCGTCGATGTATCTGGTGTACAGCGTTGGTTGGAGGTCCTGTGCAGCGAAGAAGTCTTGCTCGAACTTGTGCATGAAGATGTTGGCGTATTGGGGTGCGAATTTGGTCCCCATGGCTGTTCCGTGTGTTTGGGTAAAAAAATGGTTGTCGAAGGTGAAGACATTGTGGTCAAGGATGAAGCGGATGAGTTGTAGGATGGCGTCTGGAGATTGGCTGTTGTTGGTGTTGAGTACTGAGGCTGTCG
Organism: Squalus acanthias; assembly: GCA_030390025.1. Classification (NCBI taxonomy): domain Eukaryota; kingdom Metazoa; phylum Chordata; class Chondrichthyes; order Squaliformes; family Squalidae; genus Squalus; species Squalus acanthias. The sequence continues at coordinate 169,170,084 of CM059429.1, read as the reverse complement.
CAGCGATGCCGTCATTGTGGGGGATATTGGTGTAGAGTGCCGATACGTCCATCGTGACGAGGAGTGTTCCTGGTTCAACTGGTCCATGGGTGCTGAGTTTCTGTATCTTCAACAAGCGAGAGTCTAATCACTGCCCCTTGACATTCAACGTCATTACCATTACCGAATCCAACACCATCAATATCCTGTGGGTCACCATTGACCAGAAACTTAACTGAACCAGCCACATAAATACTGTGGCAACAAGAGCAGGTCAGAGGCTACGTATTCCTGACTTCCCAAAGCCTTTCCACCATCTACAAGGCACAATCAGGAGTGTGATGGAATACTCTCCACTTGCCTGGATGAGTGCAGCTCCAACAACACTCAAGAAGCTCAACACCATCCAAGACAAAGCAGCCCACTTGATTGGCACCCCATCCACCACCTTAAATATTCACTCCCTCAACCACCGGCGTACCGTGGCTGCAGTGTATACCATCTTAAAGATGCACTGCAGCAACTCGCCAAGGCTTCTTCGGCAGCACCTCCCAAACCCGCGACCTCTTCCACCTAGAAGGACAAGGGCAGCAGGCGCATGGGAACACCACCACCACCAAGTTCCCCTCCAAGTCACACACCATCCTGACTTAGAAGTATATCGTCGTTCCTTCATCGTCGCTGGGTCAAAATCCTGGAACTCCCTCCCTAACAGCACTGTGGGAGCACCTTCACCACACGGACTGCAGCGGTTCAAGAAGGCGGCTCACCACCACCTTCTCAAGGGCAACTAGGGATGGGCAATAAATGCCGGCCTTGCCAGCGACGCCCACATCCCAAAAACAAATTTTTAAAAAATCTCCAACTATTGAGCAGCCTCTAATCTTCTCTCTGCCTGCAGAGCTGCCGGCTCACTTTTCAAACTTTCTATCTCTGCCTGAAGGGTCTGGTTCTGACTGGACAGTTCAGAGTTCTGATCCTTGCAGCTCGTGTATCTTTCATTGAGATTAACTGTTATTTGCATCATCGCCATCACACTGTTACTCTGTTTCATCTTTTTACCTTTTTTTGGTTTCATTACGGTTACCACACTTCATGTAGAATTCTCCATATGTGTCATTAGTATTTTCATCCTCAAAAGGTCCATCCTTACAATGTTTTTTTACATAGCCTTCTGCCCACGCCCTCTAGGTGGGTGATCCCTTATCATTTTTTTAAAATTTTTATTACTTCTGCATCGCATCCAAACTTTTTTCCCTTTGGATTTATCTGTCCGCTTCCCTTCTGGGTTTAGTCACTACTTGTCTGGGCTCTTTCCCGCCTGGTTTTAGCCGCTCTTTATCTGATCGCTTTCCCTCCCAGATTTGATCCTGAGGTGGAGCTGATCAATCTCCCCAATTCTTCCCTCCAACAATCTCCCTCTTCCGTGATACCTATTGTAAGATTTCCAAAATTTGCAGATCCCCAAAAATACATCGAAAGGAAAAAAATAAGGACTTTGGAACTTTAACGGAAACATGCCTGGACATGTCCGGCACGTCGATGGTCTGGGAATTCAAAGACCAGCAAACATCACCATTTGGACAATAGGCCCTGGGGAAAGGCCGCCCCACCCAAAACACAGAGCCCATAGGAACGCTAGGACCAGCAAGGAACCCAAAGCAGGAGAACAATACAAGCTTCCATGGAACAACAGCGCAACAGGATCGAAGCCATTTGATTTGGTTTAGCATAGTTGAAAGCCCATCAATATTTCAACAAAGACAATGAACAGGCCTCACCTGAAAACTCACTGCATCACGAAACCAGTTTTTCGTGAGGAGTTTTGTGGGGGGGCGGGGGGGGGGGGTCGAAAAAGGACTATATCTATAGCCGGACCCAAGAGCTCTCTCTCTTTCGACTCGCCGACTACGCTGGAACAACAAGGCTCTCTCGCAGCACTGCCCAGAAGCAACATGGTAAAGGAAGACATTCGATGACCAGAATCACCATCGACTTACCTGGCTGGATTTCGTACTGTTAATACCCCTGTCTGGTGAGCATTATCCCTGATCTCCTGAAACCGAAACCTAGCTAGAAGTGGGATTTTTGGGAGGGATAAAGGTTTTTATTTTTCTTGTAGACTGTCATTTTCCTCACCTGTAACCGTGTGCTCCCCAAACCTGTTTAAGTGTGAAGTGTGTTTAAGTTTGTTACCTTTTTAACTTTAATAAAAGTTATAGTTATTTCATTGGAACCTGTGGTCTACTGCATCTTTATTCACAACCCCTAAATAAGTCCAAGTTTTGAACCTGGGGCGTGGGAGCGATTTGAACTGCTCACTGAGTCAGGGGAAAGGCTGACTCCTACCACAACCATACCCCTTACATAAATGGTGACCGCGGCAGGACATGGCAAAAGGGTTGTGAAGCAGTAGACACTGATTCAGAAGAGAGAACTGTAATGGAAGAGAGGATTCCAGATTATGTATTCAGCAAAGTGAATATGGAAAAGAAGTGGGTCACTAATCTATTAAAAACTGGGCGCCCGGTAGATGCAGCAGCTAAACGGACAGAAGGGAAGGATCATAAAAAATCCTTAGAAAAGGCAGTCTGGCTGATGTGCTTCAAGAAACAGATCCAACTTTTGGACAGATTCGTTGAAGCACAGGCAGCCGAGATACGGGAGTCGGCCCTGGAAGTCCAAACGAAGGCCCTAGCAGGGGAAGAGTTACTGTTAGCATTGCAGGCGCTAAACCAGGAAAGGGTGCATTTAGTGGGGGAACACAAGACCCGGCAGGATTATTTACAGTGCCAGGTCACTGAGGCCAAGATCAATGTGCTGAGGTTGCGGGAAAAGAATGCCCGCCTGGCAAAACATGTAAGAGAGCAGGAGGAAACAGTAAATGGCTTACAGGCAGCCCATAAGGTAATGAGCGCACAGGGGTTTGAGGATGCGGACCATAGCCCCTGCCAGAAGCAGATAGAGAGTCTCAGCCTTGCTCTAATGAAGACAAGAGGCGTGGCGTGCCTCGTAAGCCCAAGTGCAGCCCAGTTCGACTTTACAGGGAACCTGGGGAGAATGGTTCAGACACCAAAGATAGCGCCAAGGGACGACCCGGTTGAGGAGCGGGAGGGCCCACGACCACCACCCATAGCGCCAAGCTTTAGCGCAGTCTGGCAAGAGAAGGAGTGGAGTTAGGGGCAGAAGCTGAGGTGGAAAAAACCCCGCAAGAGAGGCTGGGACCGGGGCCGATGTGCCCGGCCCGGCAGCAAAGGTTTGGCCCACCCGCTAATAACGGGGATGGGGGACCCCTTTCAAAGCCAGTTCGTGGCTCCCCACGGTACACAACAGCTTAGGGTTATGGTAAGCCACCTGAGTAAACTCACCCAACAAGGGGACCCCTCAGTTCACTTCATAGAGGTAGAGCAGGCAGCAGGCGTCAACGGCTGTGACGATGCCGAGATGGCAAAAATGCTCCTGTCCTCACTGGACAGCCGGTTATACCAGTCTCTCTCTGCTGAGAGCAAGAGAGGACAGAATGGGTATGCGGCCATCAGAGAGGAAGTTTTAGAGGCAATGGGGATGAATGAGGGAAGTCCTTTCTCCCGGGTGGAAAAAACAGTGCAGCTCGCAGGAGAGACCCCACAGGCTTTTGCAGACAGGCTGTGGCCCGTGTACAGGGGTGCTTCTGGTATGGATCTTAACAGGGCTCACCTAAACCGGGACGAGCTGGCCCACTGGCTCCGTAGCCTAGTGGCAAACAGCTTGCCTCGGATCAAAACCCAGGCTGAGCTTTGGTTTGACCCGAAACACCCCCGGGTCACCGAGGAGGCAGTGGTCAGACAGCTGAACCTGGCCTACCGGAACGGGAGAGGGGCTGAAGAGCCCCCACAAAAAGGGAAAGTACATGAAATAAAACCCAGCCAGAGTAGGAAGGAGTGGCATCAGGAGGGGAATAACCCTTCCAGCACAAAGCTTAACTGTTATGGGTGTGGGAAGGATGGTCACTGGAGGAAGGAGTGTAAGAATCCTTGGAAGGATAACAAGGGAAAGAATTCCTCAGCCCCAGCCCAAAAGGCAGAGACAGGGATCCCTCCCGCCACGGTCGAGTCATTTTTGGACGCCATGAGGTCCCTATTGACTGGCCCAGGGAAGGTAGCAGCAGCCCCATACAACCCAGACCTATGACTGGAACCAGCGCAGCCTGCCTACCTGTGTCCCCTTGAAAGACACGCACAGGAAGAGACCTCCTGTAAGGAGGCCAGGTTAAATGAGCAGGCCTTACGGGAGGAGAACGCCCGCTTAATGGGGAAAGTAGATGGGCTAGAGGGGCAGCTTAGAGACATAAAGGCAGCCTACAGGGTAGCCAGGAGCAGGGAGTATGAGGATTTAAACCATGGGCCCTGTGAGGAAAGGATAAAAGGTCTGACCCAAGCCCTATCCAAAGCCAGAGGGATGGTTTGCTCAACAACCCCGGGGGAATTCACCACCCCGCAGTTGCAAGCCATGGTAGCAGAGTTGACCAAACTAAAACAGGATAAAAATCCTCAGCCTGCAGCAGGCGAGATTTCACAGAATGCACAAGCAGTGGCGGTGGCCTGTCTTGAGGGAGGAGTCACCCAGGCCCCTGTTCAAACCACCCCCCCTCTCTTCTGGGACTCAGGTGGGGAGGAGGAGGAGCCCGAACTAGATAGCCCCGCCCCCGATCCAGGTGTTGAACCAGCACCAGGCTGCGAAGAGTCACCTGACCCCGAAACAGGTTTAGAAAAGGTACAGCCTGAGGATAGAAATCCCCAGCCAGCGGCAGTGGAAGATTCACAGACCACACAACAGGGGGCAGTGGCTCGTGTTAATGACCCACCAGCCAGAAAACCCCCACCAGCCAGAGCCCCGAGAAGGTCCCCACGTACGCCACAGCCAAAGAAACCGTGGTCACCGGCTCCCCAATTTAAAAGGGCCGCCCCTCAAGTCGGGGATCGATCTGAGGACAGAGGTTCCCGGCCAGCAGCCATAGGCTGCAAGGGACCAAAGGTACAGGACAGGGCGGCCACACCAAAGGGAGTAGTGTGCTGCAGCCCGTACAGGGTTTAGTCTGGCCGCTCGGAGACGGGCGGCGAATGTACATAGCTTTTGTTTGTTAAAATTTTGAGATTGTTAAGTTTGGGTGTTTTTAGTTAAATTTTAAGTAAGGTGGTTGGTAGTTTTAAAATGTTATAATTTCAAGTGTGTTTTGTATTGAGTCGAGGTCGCAAGTGCTTCACCCAAGCCAGAGAATCTACTCGGGACCTGGCTATATGCTCTTGTGTCTCCTTACAGAAGGGATTGTCGATATGAAGGGGGGCATACTCCTACTCGCTCTGATAGGAATGAGCGCTGGGAGGCGAGGTGACATGAAGGACTCCCACATTTTTGGGTGCTCAGGAGAGAGAGCACCGGTGGTGACTGCGGGTGGCAGCAAGCGAGGCGTGGAGGAGCTCGCTACCTATTCCCACGTGGGAAGATGGCCAGGGTGGCTGGGATCTAACTCCACCCGATACTCCAGTCAGACCGGGCTCACCTATGGGGAGGCCTCCCTCCCCTGTCACAGCATACAGGTTGTAGCCACACGGTTCGGGGTCACTGAGGGGAAACGTGTGTGCCTGACCTGCAGAGGACAGATTCCCCTGGGGAGGTGGTGGTGGCTCAGGAAGCTGAGCAGTGACATGGGGGACCGTACAGCTGACTGGGAGCGACTGGGGAATGACACCCATCGGACCATTACAGGGGACCATAGGGGGGTGAGCGTGTGCTGGGACAAGTGGTGGAAATCGGAACAAGGGATTTATGTCTGCATGTGGGGGTCGCGAAAGGCCTGCCCCAGGGGCATATCCATTATCTTTTCCGCAGCATGGCTGGATAAGGGGAAGGGGGTGGAATGGGATTCCCACCTACACACTTGCATAGTCCCGCCCTCTCCAGCCCCAATCAAGGCCACTGAACTCATGGCACACGCCCGTAAGCCCCTGCCCACGACCCAGACAGCAAGGACACACACAGAGACATGCCCTACCACCACCAAGGGACCAGGGAATGGGCTGGTACTAGTGCCAACCGAAAAGGTGCTATACCAGGGGTACACTTCGCGGTAGCTTCCGTGATCCTAAACCTCACGGAGGTACACTCACCTGAGTGGTGCCCCAAAGAGACGGAACAGCTATACCAGGCCCTCTTCAGAGAACTGTTCAGGAAGTTCTACGAGTTCGATTTCGCAAACGTAGACAAAGCAGAACTGTACACTGCACACACTGAGTATTTTAGCAATACGGGGAGACAAAGGAGGGAAGCCTGGAATGATATTTTTACAGTGTATAATACAGGGTCCTCTGTCATCAACAGTCTGGATGACATAGAATTGCAGACACAAATAAACGGTTTAAAAACACAATTGCGCAAAATCTTAATGGATGAAAATACATTAGTGGGCTCAGAGTTACACGAGGACCAAGCTATGACGGTCCATTTAAAAGAAATCATTGCTGAGCTGGAAAGTCACGCAAAGACGGTAAATGCACTCATACGGGAGGACAGGAATGCATCAGACCAGGCTGCACAGAACGAGGTGTGCGTACTGTACGGGGCATGGTTGCTAGGCGAGGGCCGGAGTAACCTGTAGGATTTAAAGCAAGGTTTAGTCCCCTCCTGGATCAGCAACAAGCACCTCGCAGCCCTCCACCCATTTGAGAATTCACTAAGCCCGTGTCAGCTCCGTCTAGCCTCTGAAGCCTACCCTGTACCTGTAGATTGTGGGTGTTCCAATCACACTATCATGGGGATAGTGGTGAGGATGCCGGTCATGGGTGGGACCGCCCGACCCGCACCGGTATACAGGGTGGAGAACATTGGAGTCATTCAAGGGGGTGCACACATCCGTTTCACAGCGGTCCCACCTTATGTCATAAAGTGGGAGCACGCTATGACAGGTACTGACCTCTCCGGGTGCCGGAGCCGGGGTTCATACATACTACTGTGTCCCCAGCACTTGAAAGCCTATTCTAAACCACAGTGTGGGTTTAAAGCTGCGAGCGCATGACCTATAAATTGTACCATGGAAGTCATGGCACAAGACCATGTTCCCCCACAGGTAACATATATACGAGGTGGGACATATTGTGTCACCACCAGCGCGCCTCACTACCAGCATGGACAGCATACCTGGTGTCCGGTAAGTGACAGCAGTTTCTGCTTTAAACCCGAGGCAGAAGTTCAAGTGGCCCAGGAACGGATTGTCCCCATTCCTGAACCCTCCACTGTTCACCTCACTGTAACACAAAATTTCACCAACCTGCAAAAATATGTAGCACATTTTGGCTACGAAATTCCCCCTCTACCAGAACGCCTTACCAAGTTACTAAAAGCTGTAGAGCTCTCTCAAAAACATTTCTACACTTTAGAACAGAATACACACGAGATAGGGAGAGAGATTCAAGGTATCACAGTCTCACCCTGGTGGGACATCTTTGAAAACATAGAGGTCCCTTCATGGGTCAGATTGGCTTCCCACCTCCTCGTAGTTTGCCAACTGGGAATAGTGTTGTACCTGGTGTGCACTCAGTGCAAGGGAAAGGGCAGAATACTACAGTTCCGAAATGAAATGACTTGGAAGAATAATTATGCTGAGGTGGAGAGAGATACACCTCTTTGAATTTTTTTATTCTGTGTTCCTGAATAAAGATTGTTGTTTTTTTATGTTTTGTTCTTTTTAATAAAGATATGTGTTTTCCCAAGCAGTGCAGGGGTGTCGGACCCTCTCCGTGCTTGGTTGTGAAATAAAGATTTTCTTTCCTGTATGTACCTAAAACACCACATTTAAAGGGGAATGTATGTTTGGGGTTTTAGTTTAGGTAATACAGGGGAAGGTTGGTTTTCGGGGATCAGGAATTTTGTCCACCCAGGACGATACTGTAGTGAACTGAAGTATCGCAGGAGGGACTGTAAGATTTCCAAAATTTGCAGATCCCAAAAAGTATATCGAAAGGAAAAAAATAAGGATTTTGGAACTTTAAAGGAAACATGCCTGGACATGTCCGGCACGTGGATGGTCTGGGAATTCAAAGACCAGCAAACATCACCATTTGGACAATAGGCCCTGGGGAAAGGCCGCCCCACCCAAAACACAGAGCCCATAGGAACGCTAGGACCAGCAAGGAACCCAAAGCAGGAGAACAATACAAGCTTCCATGGAACAACAGCGCAACAGGATCTAAGCCATTCGATTTGGTTTAGCATAGTTGAAAGCCCATCAAAATTTCAACAAAGACAATGAACAGGCCTCACCTGAAAACTCACTGCATCACGAAACCAGTTTTTCGTGAGGAGTTTTGTGGGAGGGGTGGGGAGGCGAAAAAGGACTATATCTATAGCAGGACCCAAGAGCTCTCTCTCTTTCGACTCACCGACTACGCTGGAACAACAAGGCTCTCTCGCAGCACTGCCCAGAAGCCACATGGTAAAGGAAGACGTTCGATGACCAGAATCACCATCGACTTACCTGGCTGGATTTCGTACTGTTAATACCCCTGTTTGGTGAGCATTATCCCTGATCTCCTGAAACCAAAACCTAGCTAGAAGTGGGATTTTTGGGAGGGATAAAGGTTTTTATTTTTCTTATATACTGTCATTTTCCTCGCCTGTAACCGTGTGCTCCCCAAACCTGTTTAAGTGTGAAGTGTGTTTAAGTTTGTTACCTTTTTAACTTTAATAAAAGTTATAGTTCTTTCATTGGAACCTGTGGTCTACTGCATCTTTATTCACAACCCCTAAATAAGTCCAAGTTTTGAACCTGGGGCGTGGGAGCGATTTGAACCGCTCACTGAGTCAGGGGAAAGGCTGACTCCTACCACAACCATACCCCTTACACCATCAGAGATTGAGGTCTGTGCAGCTCGCACAGTGGCTCCTCCACTGTTACGTCAAAGCACCACACACACTTTTGTATCTGTTCCACTCCACGAACAAAATCTACGTGACTCGCACATACAGGTTCTTTATCGTGGGCCTTGCAGCGTATCTGTCATCGTGGGTTGCCGATGGGTGGAAGTAGTCTACCTCCTGTCCCAGAGCTCGTCCGGATTGAGGCCTTGATGGTCCAGGTCTCACTTCAGTCCGGTATCGACAACAATTCCCCGGTTTTCAGCAAAAAAACTGCAAGTCCAAGTCTGCCTGAGCTCGCCAATGTTGAAAAAAATATTGAAAACAGACGGGTTGTTTCTCTTTACTTGAGTGGTAACACAAGTAGTTGGTGCTTCAGGTTCAATATCTTTATTTCTTCATTCAGTATGCAAAGCAATTTTATAAGCGAGGCAGATCAGATACAGAGCACAATAAATGTAGGCGTGCATTCCAGTTGATCAAAGAGAGTTGGTATGAATGCCAAAATGACAGGCAGGAAAAGACAAGCTAGTCCATCAAGCCTGCCACACACTCATAATGCCTACAGCATCACGACTAGACACTTCCGACCCCATCCCTCAGCCATGTAATCTCCTGGGAGGGGCAGGCCATTTGAGCATTTAGTAAAGAATCACATGGATATATTGAGCATTTAGTACAGTATACCAGAGATATTGAGCATTTAGTACAGAATCACATGGATATATTGAGCATTTAGTACAGTATACCAGAGATATTGAGCATTTAGTACAGTATACCAGAGATATTGAGCATTTAGGACAGTATACCAGAGATATTGAGCATTTAGTACAGAATCACATGGATATATTGAGCATTTAGTACAGTCTCACGTGGGTATATTGAGCATTTAGTACAGAATCACATGGATATATTGAGCATTTAGTATAGAATCACATGGATATATTGAGCATTTAGTACAGAATCACGTGGATATATTGAGCATTTAGTACAGAATCACATGGATATATTGAGCATTTAGTACAGAATCACATGGATATATTGAGCATTTAGTACAGAATCACATGGATATATTGAGCATTTAGTACAGAATCACATGGATATATTGAGCATTTAGTACAGAATCACGTGGATATATTGAGCATTTAGTACAGAATCACATGGATATATTGAGCATTTAGTACAGAATCACGTGGATATATTGAGCATTTAGTACAGAATCACATGGATATATTGAGCATTTAGTACAGAATCACATGGATATATTGAGCATTTAGTACAGAATCACGTGGATATATTGAGCATTTAGTACAGAATCACATGGATATATTGAGCATTTAGTACAGAATCACATGGATATATTGAGCATTTAGTACAGAATCACATGGATATATTGAGCATTTAGTACAGAATCACATGGATATATTGAGCATTTAGTACAGAATCACATGGATATATTGAGCATTTAGTACAGAATCACATGGACATATTGAGCATTTAGTACAGAATCACATGGATATATTGAGCATTTAGTACAGAATCACATGGATATATTGAGCATTTAGTACAGAATCACATGGATATATTGAGCATTTAGTACAGAATCACGTGGATATATTGAGCATTTAGTACAGAATCACGTGGATATATTGAGCATTTAGTACAGAATCACATGGATATATTGAGCATTTAGTACAGAATCACGTGGATATATTGAGCATTTAGTACAGAATCACATGGATATATTGAGCATTTATTACAGAATCACATGGATATATTGAGCATTTAGTACAGTCTCACGTGGGTATATTCAGTGCCTGGTACAGTAACACTGGATTTCACTTTGAATACCACCCTTCCTCATCAACTTTAAAAAAATATTTTCTTATCCTTCTTGGGATGTAGGCATTTATTGCCCATCCCTAGTTGCCCTTGAGAAGGTGGTGGTGAGCCGCCTTCTTGAACCGCTGCAGTCCGTGTGGTGAAGGTGCTCCCACAGTGCTGTTAGGGAGGGAGTTCCAGGATTTTGACCCAGCGACAATGAAGGAACGGTGATATATGTCCAAGTCAGGATGGTGCGTGAGTCAGAAAGGAACTGATATGGTTTGTTTCCAGAGGGCGTTGCATTACCGGCACAAATATCATCTTGATAAAACCTTTTGTATTAAACACATTGGATTGAATGCAAACAAAAATACATTTAATGTTTTGTTTGTTACGAGGGTGTGAAGAAACCGCAGGGAACAGTTACAAATAGCCTAACATCCAGTATCTAAATCACACATCATCAGGGAGTTAAATGACCTTTGGACACACGGGACAAGTTTAAATAATGATGCAAAGTCTTATAGACTTGTTCAAATTCAGTTGCCACCGGTCATTCCCCGCTGGGGCTTGGGTACACTTGGTCAGGGGCCAGCACCCATCTAATACCCACTCATCATCTGAGCAACAGGAGTCACTGGATAATAGTCAGCACCAATAACCCTGGCTGGTTTACCTCTCCCTACCCTCGGGATACGAAAGAAAACCGCTGCACCCAAACCGCTGCACTGGCTTAAAGCAGCAAACTCAGGAGACTTATTTTAATTGAAAGGGAACTGCAGTATTAATGGCGTGGCCCGCATGTCTCTGATTTGTCACACTGCTTGTCCGACATGATGAGCAAAAATTTCCTCCAAATGAGTATTGAGCAGACCGAAGCCATTGCCTTCGGTCCCCACCACAAACTCCGTTCCCTAGCCATTGACTCCATTCCCTTCCCTGGCCATTGTCTGAGGCTGAACCAGATCGCTTGCAGCCTTAGTGCCCTGAGTTGATCCTGAGTTGAACGTCCAACCCCATCACCAAGACTGCCTACTTTCACCTCCATAATATCGCCTGTCGCCGCCCCTGCTTTCGTGGTCAAAGAGGTAAGTTTTAAGGAGCATCTTGAAGGAGGAAAGAGAGGTAGAAAGGCAGAGAGGTTTAGGCAAGGAATTCCAGAGCTTAGGGCCCAGGCAGCTGAAGGCACGGCCACCAATGGTTAAGCTGGGTGTTGTCAGCGTACATGTGGAACCTGAAGTTGTGTTTTCGGATAATGTCACCGAGGAGCAGAATGTAGATGAGAAATAGAAGGGGACCAAAGATAGATCCTTGTGGGCTTCTAGTGAAAATGGTGCGGGAGAGGGAGTTAGAAGTGTTTGCTGATGACTCTGGCTATGACCGGATAGATAAGAATGGAACAGTGCGAGGGCAGTTCCACCCAGTTGGACAACAGAAGAGAGGTGTTGGAGGAGGCTGGTGAGGGCAACGAGCGATGGGCAATAAATGTCGGCCTTGCCAGCGTCGCCCATATCCTGAGATTGAATTTAGAAAATACATACAGGCACAGAGCTCTCTGATGAAACAGCCCCAATCAGTCCCTTAGCCCAACCTTTCTTTTGTGTAATTGTACATCTTAAGTTCCAAGTTGCTGATCTTGCAGTGAAGCATTAGAAACCAAAGCTGATGAATCACTGCCTTTCCAACCTGGATCAGCCCATCAAACCTGTTTACCCAACAGACCAAGTCCAATAGATTGTTCAATCATCAATATTACCACTCAACCCAACAACTTAAAAATATCATTCTTAACAACACGTTTATCATTTCCTCTGTATCAGAGCGGGGAAGGGGTGGGTTCATTGACAGAGCAATAGACTTTCTTTTACAGGATCACTGAATCGATTCAGAGATGACACCAAACTTGGAGATGTGGCAAACAGTGATGATGATACCAATCGACTGCAACAGGACATAGAAAGGCTAGCAGAATGGGCAGACAAGTGGCAGATGGAATTTAATACAGAGAAGTGTGAGGTGATGCATTTTGGCAGAAGGAACAGGGAGAGGCAATATACAATTAATGGCACAGTTTTAAAGTGTGTGCAGGGACAGAGGGACCTGGGAGTTAATGTGCATAGGTCCCTGAAGGTGGCAGGACATATTGAGAGAGTGGTTAGCAAAGCATATGAGATCTTTGGCTTCATAAATAGAGGTATTGAGTACAAAAATAGAGAAGTTATGCTGAACCTTTATAAAGCACTGGTTAGGCCACAACTGGAGTATTGCGTCTAGTTCTGGTCACCACACTTTAGGAAGGCTGTGAATGCCCTTGAGAGGCTGCAGAGGAGATTTACCAGATTTGTTTCAGGGATGGGGATCTTAGCTATAAGGACAGGTTGGAGAAGCTGGATTTGTTTTCATTAGAGCAAAGGAGGTTGAGGGTGATTTGATAGAGGTGTACAAGATTATGATGGGTTTGGATAGGCTAGATGGGGAAAGGCTGTTCCCACTAGTTGATGGTATAAGGACTAGGGGACACAGATTTAAGGTTTTGGGCAAGAGATACAGGGGGGATGTGAGGAAAAACTTGTTTACGCAGCGAGTGGTGAGGACCTGGAATTCGCTGCCGATGGAAGTGGTGGAAGCGGAAACACTCAATGTTTTCAAGGGGAGACTGGATAGGCACTTGAGGGAAATAAACTTGCAGGGCTACGGGGATAGAGCGGGGGAATGGGACTGACTGGATTGCTCCACAGAGAGCCGGCATGGACTCGATGGGCCGGATGGCCTCCTTCTGTGCCGTATGACTCAATGAGTCTATGAAGAAAACCTTCCAGAATCCCAACCTTACCGTCTTTCCATTATAGCTTCAGTTTTTAGGAAATTGAGTTGAGCGTCCTGGGTTCAGCCACACGACCACCTTCCAATTCTCTCATGTGTCCTGTCCCCCAGGCAGAGGTGTTAAACCGAGGCCCTATCTGCCTATTCCAGTGGCTCAGGAGAAGGCTGAAGATCCCGTGGTCATGTTCAATGAAGAGGAGGAAGTTCTCCCAGTGTTCTGGTCAACATTCCTCCCTCACAAAGCAAACAGATCGAGCGAACCATTCCTTTGCTACGTGTGGGATGTTGCTGGGGTAGAAAGACTTGTTTACTGAAATAATAACAGTCACCACAGTTAAAGAAAGGAAGACGTGCATTTATATAATGCCTTTCACAACCTCAGAATGGCCCAATGCGTGGTACGGCCATGTACATTTTGAAGTGTAGTCACTGTTGCAATGTAGGGAAACGCGGCAAACTGTTTGCACACAGCAAGATCCCTCAAACAGCACTTCAAAAATGAATCCATTGTGCAAAGTGCTATGACTGTTTTGATGTGATAAATTCAACGTCACCTACAAGGAGAGGCAGGTTCCCTGGGCCAACGGCCCCTTTCCTTATTCCACACTTTATGTTCCTAGGTGCAGGGGATAGGAACAATAAACATTCATTTGTAACTGATGCCAATTAATGAGGCACACAGACCCAGCCAAATGCCACTCCATGATGCTGGGTTCCAACACCCATGGAACTGTACCCCAGCAGGAGGCAATGCCTTCGGGAGGAGGGTGGGGTCAAGGAATTAGCACACTTGGATTCAAATGGTTAATCAGGATGAGTTCTCAGCATAAACTTTATTAGATGGCAGCTTGCTGACATGGATACATTGAGCATTTAGGACAGTATACCAGAGATATTGAGCATTTAGTACAGAATCACATGGATATATTGAGCATTTAGTACAGAATCACATGGATATATTGAGCATTTAGTACAGAATCACATGGATATATTGAGCATTTAGTACAGTCTCACATGGGTATATTGAGCATTTAGTACAGAATCACATGGATATATTGAGCATTTAGTACAGAATCACATGGATATATTGAGCATTTAGTACAGAATCACGTGATATATTGAGCATTTAGTACTGAATCACATGGATATATTGAGCATTTAGTACAGAATCACGTGGATATATTGAGCATTTAGTACAGAATCACATGGGTATATTGAGCATTTAGTACAGAATCACGTGGGTATATTGAGCATTTAGTACAGAATCACATGGGTATATTGAGCATTTAGTACAGAATCACATGGATATATTGAGCATTTAGTACAGAATCACATGGATATATTGAGCATTTAGTACAGAATCACATGGATATATTGAGCATTTAGTACAGAATCACATGGATATATTGAGCATTTAGTACAGAATCACATGGATATATTGAGCATTTAGTACAGAATCACATGGATATATTGAGCATTTAGTGCAGAATCACATGGATATATTGAGCATTTAGTACAGAATCACATGGATATATTGAGCATTTAGTACAGAATCACGTGGGTATATTGAGCATTTAGCACAGAATCACATGGATATATTGAGCATTTAGTACAGAATCACATGGATATATTGAGCATTTAGTACAGAATCACATGGATATATTGAGCATTTAGTACAGAATCACATGGATATATTGAGCATTTAGTACAGAATCACATGGATATATTGAGCATTTAGTACAGAATCACATGGATATATTGAGCATTTAGTACAGAATCACATGGGTATATTGAGCATTTAGTACAGAATCACGTGGGTATATTGAGCATTTAGTACAGAATCACATGCATATATTGAGCATTTAGTACAGAATCACGTGGGTATATTGAGCATTTAGTACAGAATCACATGGATATATTGAGCATTTAGTACAGTCTCACGTGGATATATTGAGCATTTAGTACAGAATCACGTGGGTATATTGAGCATTTAGTACAGAATCACGTGGAAATATTGAGCATTTAGTACAGTCTCACGTGGATATATTGAGCATTTAGTACAGAATCACATGGGTATATTGAGCATTTAGTACAGAATCACATGGATATATTGAGCATTTAGTACAGAATCACGTGGATACATTGAGCATTTAGTACAGAATCACATGGGTATATTGAGCATTTAGTACAGAATCACATGGATATATTGAGCATTTAGTACAGAATCACATGGATATATTGAGCATTTAGTACAGAATCACATGGATATATTGAGCATTTAGTACAGAATCACATGGATATATTGAGCATTTAGTACAGAATCACATGGATATATTGAGCATTTAGTACAGAATCACATGGGTATATTGAGCATTTAGTACAGAATCACATGGATATATTGAGCATTTAGTACAGAATCACATGGATATATTGAGCATTTAGTACAGAATCACATGGATATATTGAGCATTTAGTACAGAATCACATGGGTATATTGAGCATTTAGTACAGAATCACATGGATATATTGAGCATTTAGTACAGAATCACGTGGGTATATTCAGTGCCTGGTACAGTAACACTGGATTTCACTTTGAATACCACCCTTCCTCATCAACTTTAAAAACATATTTTCTTATCCTTCTTGGGATGTAGGCATAGCTGGCAAGGCCAGCATTTATTGCCCATCCCTAGTTGCCCTTGAGAAGGTGGTGGTGAGCTGCCTTCTTGAACCGCTGCAGTCCGTGTGGTGAAGGTGCTGCCCACAGTGCTGTTAGGGAGGGAGTTCCAGGATTTTGACCCAGCGACGATGAAGGAACGGTGATATATGTCCAAGTCAGGATGGTGCGTGCGTCAGAAAGGAACTGATATGGTTTGTTTCCAGAGGGCGTTGCGTTGGCAGCTCAAATATCACCTTGAAAATACCTTTTGTATTAAACACATTGGATTGCATCCAAACAAAACTACATTTAATGTTTTGTTTGTTACGAGGGTGTGAAGAAACCGCAGGGAACAATTACAAATAGCCTAACATCCAGTATCTAAATCACACATCATCAGGGAGTTAAATGACCTTTGGACACATGGGACAAGTTTAAATAATGATGCAAAGTCTTATAGACTTGTTCAAATTCAGTTGCCACCTGTCATTCCCCGCTGGGGCTTGGGTACACTTGGTCAGGGGCCAGCACCCATCTAATACCCACTCATCATCTGAGCAACAGGAGTCACTGGATAATAGTCAGCACCAATAACCCTGGCTGGTTTACCTCTGCCTACCCTCAGGGTTACTAAAGAGAACCGCTGCACCCAAACCACTGCACTGGCTTAAAGCAGCAAACTCAGGAGACTTATTTTAATTGAAACGGAACTGCAGTATTAATGGCGTGGCCCGCATGTCTCTGATTTGTCACACTGCTTGTCTGACATCCAGTACTGGATGAGCAAAAATTTCCTCCAATTGAGTATTAGGTAGACAGAAGCCGTTGACTTCGGTCCCCACCACACACTCCGTTCCCTAGCCACTGACTCCATTCCCTTCCCTGGCCATTGTCTGAGGCTGAACCAGATCGCTTGCAGCCTTAGTGCCCTGAGTTGATCCAGAGTTGAACGTCTGACCCCATCACCAAAACTGCCTACTTTCACCTCCGTAATATCGCCCGTCTCCATCCCTGCGTTAGCCCATCGGCTACTGAAAGCCTCGGCCATGCCTTTGTTACCTTCAGCCCCAACGTTCGAATGCTCTCTTGGCCAGTCTGCAATCTTGCACTCTCTGTAAACTTAAGCTCATCTAAAACTCTGCTGCCCGTATCCTGACTCGCAGCAAGACATTCGAGAAGCTTGACACCATCTAGGACAAAGCAGCCCGCTTGATTGGCACCCCATCCACCACCTTAAACATTCACTCCCTCTAGCACCGGCGCACCGTTGCTGCAGTGTGTACCATCTACAAGATGCACTGCAGCAACTCACCAAGGCTTCTTCGGCAGCACCTCCCAAACCCGTGACCTCTTCCACCTAAAAGTACAAGGGCAGCAGGCACATGGGAACACCACCACCTCCAAGTTCCCCTCCAAGTCACACACACCATCCTGACTTGGAAGTATATCGCCGTTCCTTCATCGTCGCTGGGTCAAAATCCTGGAACTCCCTCCCTAACAGCACTGTGGGATTACCTTCACCACAGAGACTGCAGCAGGTTCAAGAAGGCGGCTCACCACCACCTTCTCAAGGGCAATTAGGGATGGGCAATAAATGCTGGCCTTGTCAGTGACGCCCAGATTCCATGAACGAATATTAAAAAAAACAAGTACCAATCACCCATCACCCCTGTGCTCGAGGACCAGCATTGGCTCCGAGTCCGGCAATGCCTCAAATTTAAAATTCTCATCCTTGCGTTCAACTTCCTCCATGACCTCACCCCTCCCTATCTCTGAAACCTCCTCCCGTCATACAACCCTCCAAAACCCCGGCGCTCCTCCAATTATGGTATCTTGCGCATCCCGATTTTTATTGCCCCACTATTAGCAACTGTGCCTTCAGCTGTCTCGGCCCGAAGCTCTGGAATTCCCTCTTTGAACATCTCCGCCTCTCCACCTCTCTCTCCTCCTTTAAGATACTCCTTAAAACCTACCTCTTTGACCAAGCTTTTGGTCACCTGTCGGTGTCAAATATTGTCCGATAACACTCCTGTGAAGTGCCTTGGGATGTTTAAGGTGCTATATAAATGTAAGTTGTTGTTGTTGTTGTTTTTGTTCTATTGAATTGATGACCTCAGTGAGGCGCAGTGGTAACTCTAAGTATCACAGTCATTAGGACTCTGCGCCAGGAGATCTTGGTGCAAACTCAGTCACGATTAACACACTTTCATCCACCTCCCATGCCTTCCTAATCTGATGAAGGGAGGAATGGCTGCCCACAGATGGTATCTCTGCCTTGGTTTGATGACTGGGTACCTTTCAGATGAGACGTTAAACCGAGGCCCCGTCTGCTCTCTAAGATGGACGTAAAAGATCCCATGGCACTATTTCGCAGAAGCGCAGGGGAGTTAACCCTGGTGTCCTGGCCAATATTTATCCCTCAACCAACATTACAAAAACAGATTATAGAAACATAGAAACATAGAAACATAGAAAATAGGTACAGGAGTAGACCATTCGGTCCTTCGAGCCTGCACCGCCATTCAATGCGTTCATGGCTGAACATGCTACCTCAGTACCCCATTCCTGCTTTCTCGCCATACCCCTTGATCCCCCTAGTTGTGAGTGTTATATCTAACTCCCTTTTGAATATATTTAGCGAACTGGCCTCAACAACCTTCTGTGGAAGAGAATTCCATAGATTCACCACTCTCTGGGTGAAGAAGTTCCTCCTCAGCTCAGTCTTAAATGGCTTCCCCTTAATCCTTAGACTGTGACCCCTGGTCATTATCACATTGCTGTTTTGTGGGAGCTTGCTGTGCGCAAATTGGCTGCTGCGTTTCCCACATTACGACAGTGACCACACTCCAAAAGTTCATCATTGGCTGTAAAGCGCTTTGGGACGTCTGGTGGTCATGAAAGGCGCTGGAAAAATGCAAGTCTTTCTTTAATAATTGAGTCACATCATAAACCCCCACCCCCTTTACAGTATAGATTGAGGGCACATCCTGTACAATGGCTGGTACATGTGCCAAATCATATGATTCGCGACATCAATAATCAATCTCCCTTTCCTGATTCCATCTGATCCTAAGATTGACCCCTCATGTGTGGAGGGTACATAATGGTAATTAAAACTTAATGGGCCAGAAATTTGGCTCTCCGGCTTCCTGCGGGTGCAAGCATCGCGCATGTACTGTGCCTACCGCACCTGCCGTTGTACTCCGGGCCCACGAGGACTTCGGCTCCTGGGCCTCCTCCAGCTGCCGGCGCGCAGTGCTTGTGTATCCCAGGGGCGCAGTTAGTTCGAAGCGTCCCCTGGGATCACGTGGGCCATGGAGAGCCAATCCTAACAGGGCATTTTCATTCATAGATTTGACAGGAAGACCTGTCAAATCTTTGAATAGAGATCGGCCCCAAAACCACACTTAAACTTCAAATAAATTTTTTTTTAAAACATCACATTTTTAAAATAACTATAAGTTACATAAATTAACTACTTTAAACAAAAATTTAAATTTTTTAAAAAATTAATTATACTTTTTAACGGAGCTAAAAATAAACTTACCTTTCTTTAAAGTATGTAATAATGATAAACCTGTTGAAAAAATGTTTAAATTGTAATTAATTAACCCCTTAACTTGTTAAAAACAGGCCTTGCACCTCCTTTTTAAAAGTGCAGCTTCTCCATACTTACCCTCCCGGAGAAACCTGAAAAAAAAACGAAGTTCGCTGCGTGCGCGCAGCCTCTCCCGCGCACGCGTTCGACCTCTGAACCCCTCCCTTCAGGGGAACGGAAGTTCCGGTTTCCCGCGCATGCGCAGTGCATGCGTGAAACCGTCACTTCAGGTGGCCTTACGGGTGAGTACACAGCGCGTACTCACCCGACAACAGCCAAATTTCTGGCCCAAGGTTGCCAATTTCCAATTGAACGGGAATGAACGCTTCCTCCCCTTACCCCACATAACTGCAACCACTGCCCGCTAGAGGGGAAATCCTCATGGTCAGTGACTTTTTTTTGTTTCAAAAGATATACTTTATTCATAAAATTTGTTCAAATACTTTACAATACAGTCCACATCTGGTACAATACAAATTAACTGCGGTACATGGCACTCAATTTACAGAGACAAGTTACAATACATTTTCATTACACAGTTTATAAGTAATACAGCCCGAGGGGTCAAGATACGTTCCAATACTTGTCAAAATACATTACACTACAATCCACCAATCATATTACATATGTCATATTACAGATGAATGCAGTACATGGGACTCTATTTACATCAACAGATTACAAGTGCATTTACATTAAAGCACTTCTGTGTCATACGGCCCAAGGGGGGTTTTACACTGGTTCCAGCCCCTCGGTGTACACTGGCGGGAGGGCCTTAAACTGTGGCCCTTCCTCATCATGCCTTTGCGGCGGCGGCACCAACCTTTAGCGCGTCCCTCAGCACGTATTCCTGGACCTTGGAATGTGCCAGTCTGCAACACTCGATCGTGGACAACTCCTAACACTGGAAGACCAGCATGGTGAGTGATGGAACAGGAAGCCCCTGTGTCCACTCAAAGTTGTCTGGGCGGCCTCTTACCAAGACTGGAACACACGGTCTTCCCTCCCCATCACAGTCAAGCCGGCTCACCGCAGCTATTGAGGCCTGTCCATGTCAAACCTACTTAAAAGGATTGATAGTGTCTGCGCTCCTGCCCTGCTTATCATTCTCTAACATTTTCTGTAGGGTCCGCATAGCTTCGAAGTCCAGATTCTGATCGGCCCGGAGAGGCGGAGACGAACCCCCCTGTTGTTGTTTCTGTTCGGGTCCCTGGTCACAATCACCACCTCCTGGTGACCAGCATTGCTCTTCCACATGACCCTGCTTGCCGCAGTTATTGCAGTTTTTCTGCGCACAGCAGTGTTTAGCAACATGTCCCCTTCTCCCCCAGTTATAGCAAGGTCTCCCCTCTTTTGCTCCCTCATTGGTCACGAGTGGTGCTGTCCGCTTTGTTTTGGGGATTTCTGGGGTTTTCTGGTCGAGCTGGGATTCACACCAGACTTGGAGAACTGCCTGGATTTCCCTCCCTATTGTTTCTCTTGGTCTAGTCCCCGTCAATTCCAAATAGCATACTGACGGAGTGTATACACACAAGCAGGGCTTACCAGGGTCTTATACTTATTAATTACCAGCCCCCAAAATGTGGCATCATCCACTGTCAGTTCCACTCTGTCAGCAGTCCCTCTATTAGCATTGTATATCTCCAGAAATGTCCTTAAGAACTGACTAGGGTGTTCACTCCCGGGCTTATAATCCACTATCTAGCCCATATCTGCCACCACTCTATACCCTACAGCTGTTGATGGCATATCGACCTGTTCCTGATGGGTCGGGAAGGTCTGTGTTAGCGTACCACCACGGAGCAACTCCTGGGGTAGGACTATCTGAAGGTTTGTGTTAGCGTACTACCATGGAGGAACTCCTGGGGTAGGACGATCTGAAGGTCTGTGTTAGCGTACTACCACGGAGCAACTCCTGGGGTAGGACGATCTGAAGGTCTGTGTTAGCGTACTACCGCGGAGCAACTCCTGGGGTAGGACTATCTGAAGTGGCAACGCCCCCTGTATTAACCAGCAAGCGTCTTTGTCTAAAATAACAACAGAAAACGCTGGAAAAACTCAGCAGGCCAGGCAGCATCCGTGGAGAGAGAAAGAGAGTTAACGTTTCAGGTCGATGATCTGTGCACAACAATACCTAGATCCTTTCCTCCGTCAGCCACTTTCACTATCCTTCCCTGTAAATAGTAAGCTTATTCGGTGTTGGTCCTACCTACATGCATTACGTTGCATTTATCTAGGTTAAATGTCATTTGCCATTGTTTGGAACATTCCCCCAGTACATCTAAATGTTTTTGCAGAAGATTGTGCTCCTCTACATTCTTAACCCTTGCAAAAACTTTCATATAATCTGCAAACTTACTAACCATACTCCCAGTACCACTGTCCAGGTCATTAATAAAAACAGTGAACAGCACTGGACCTGACACCGATCCCTGGGGGACAGCACCGGTAACCTGCCTGCATGCTGATCCACAACCACTGAGTACAACTTTTTGCCTGCGGGATTGGAGCCAATAGATTTACAAGGATGATATCAGAAATGCGAGGTTATACCTATCAGGAAAGGATGAACAGGCTGCGTCTCTTTTCTCTTGAAAAGAGAAGGCTGAGCGGTGACCGAATAGATGTCTTTAAAATCATGAAAGGTTTTGATAGAGTGGATACAGAGAGAGCGTTTCCACTTGTGGGGAAGAACAAAACTAGAGACCATCAATATAAGATAGAGTGTCTGATCGATATCGGCCTACTCCCAAGGTCCCCACCATCACAGAAGCCAGTCTTCAGCCAATTCGATTCACTCCACATGATATCAAGAAACGGCTGAGTGCACTGTATACAGCAAAGGCTATGAGCCCCGACAACATCCCGGCTATCGTGCTGAAGACTGGTGCTCCAGAACTAGCCACGCCTCTAGCCAAGCTGTTCCAGTACAGCTACAACACTGGCATCTATCCGACAATGTGGAAAACTGTCCAGGTATGTCCTGTCCACAAAAAGCAGGACAAATCCAACCCGGCCAATTACCGCCCCATCAGTCTACTCTCCATCATCAGCAAGAATCCTCCTCAATCGCCTTCTCCCAGTGGCCGAAGAGCTCCTCCCAGAGTCGCAATGTGGATTCTGTAGAATTCGCAAAATTATCGCGATTTTATAAAATAAGAAGGAGACATAAAGTTTCGTACAAACAGCTTTATTTCAGCAGAATGCTGTCAGGTTTTCAAAGCGGACACAAACAGCCTGTAAAATGGCCGCCACGCCTCGTGGCAGAACGTTCTAGACTTTCAATGAGCAGACAAGATGGCGTTCCAATAAACATTCGTGCAAGATCGTACAGGACTCAGCACATTTGAGATAATTGACAAGACATGATGGGTTTGCATTTTATACATAAATACTGGAATCGGTCTCCCAGGTGCGAATAAGGGCTATTGTACCGAGCGATCAAGAACCCATCCAAAGACATTAATATGCAAAATCCCCACGACTCTACGATGAGAGAGCCGTTTGCGGGTAGTTACAGAAAGCATTTGGAAGCCCCAAAACCCCTCCAGGGAGACTACTAGCCGGTTACACAATGGGAGAAGTATTAACGGGTACTCAGACAGTTACAAGTATCACCGAAACCCATTAAATACGGAGATCACCCTATACAAGAAGTTTGAGCGCCAAAAACCTGACAAAAGATAGACATTAAGATTGGGCGGGAAAAGAGGAATTACAGCACTATAACTGTAAGGTACAACGGTCCATCTGTCTCTTGCCTCTCTTGCCTCCTGCTACTCTTGCTGCTGACTGCTGTCTCTGCTTCTTTTTGCACTTGCTGCTTTGACTCGCTGGAAGACTGTTGAACTTTTATTCTCTTGCCTGACGGCTCTGGACTCTGATCTGCTAGGATCAACCTCATGGCTTGCCGCGAAGATCTGTGTAGAACTGGGCTGTGAGGCCTTGAAACGGGCACACCATCCCGAGAAGTCGGTAAACGGTGTTGGAACCGAAGCCCCGAGATGAGATGAGATGAGATGAGATGAGATGAGAAGAGAAGAAGACGACAATACGTATCGCCACGGTCAGTAAGCCCCGACCGCGCCTGTAGGTCGAATAAACACTTTCCTTGCCCAGGAAGACCATTCTTTGAGTTTTATAAACTGGTGAGGGCACAGGAAGACTCTTTTTCGAGTAGTATCGGAACTCCGAGGACAACACAGATCTTCATGACAGCAGACGGTCCAGCCTGCTAGCCGGAGCAGAAACGAGTAAACAAGTGGGGTACAGAGACCCCTGATCAACACGTGGGTAGTCAGGCGCTGCGGTAAAAACATCCGAGCAGAGTTTCGGAATTCTCCGAGTTATCACGAGTGGTGAGCATGAGTCTCGATCCTACAAATCTAGTTTAGGACAGGTATTGATAGGGGAGGGTTTAAGTTTTAAGGATAATTGTAATGTGTGCCCCCTTTTACGATGTGTCATGCGCTCCTCGTTTCCCTAAAATTAGTTACATAACTGTGTGTAAGATTGTACTGTCATTAATCTGTGCTTATGACATGTATCTCGTAATCTTGAATAATATGCAATAAAGATTTTCCATTTCGCACTATTCAACCGGGTCTACCTGAGTTTTCTCTGCATTATTGCTCTCGCACCTAAGTCCAGTGTCAGAACCGTAAGGGCGAGTGGGTCGAACCACTCACAGGTGTCTAGTGTTACCAGGCTGGCTGGAGACCAGAACAGGCAACAAGGCCTAACCTCGCACTAGCACCCAGGCTAAACACAGAGCCGCAGGTCACCCCTTACAATTCCGCCCACTAAGGGGCACAATGGACATGATCTTCACCGCATGTCAATTACAAGAGAAATGCAGGGAACAGCACCAACCGCTGTACATGGCCTTCGTTGATCTCACATAGGCCTTCAACACTGTCAACCGTGGGGGATTATGGAGTGTCCTCCTCAAATTCGGCTGCCCTCAAAAGTTTGTCACCATCCTCCACCAGCTTCACGATGACATGCAAGCAGTGATCCTGAACAACGGATCCACCACAGACCCAATTCACGTACGGACCGGGTCAAGCAAGGCTGTGTCATCGCACCAACGCTCTTCTCGATCTTCCTTGCTGCAATGCTCCATCTCACCCTCAGTAAGCTCCCCGCTGGAGTGGAGCTAATTTACAGAACAAACGGGAAACTGTTCAACCTCCGTTGCCTCCAGTGCAGATCCAAGGTCATCCCATCCTCTGTCGTCAAATTACAGTATGCAGACGCTTGCGTCCGCACACACTCGGAGGTCGAACTCCAAACCATCGTCAACACCTTCACCGAAGCGTATGAGAGCATAGGCCTTA
Organism: Squalus acanthias; assembly: GCA_030390025.1. Lineage (NCBI taxonomy): Eukaryota > Metazoa > Chordata > Chondrichthyes > Squaliformes > Squalidae > Squalus > Squalus acanthias. The sequence goes on along the minus strand of CM059429.1, from coordinate 169,144,973 downwards.
CATTAAACATCCGTAAGACAAAGGTCCTCTACCAACCTGCCCCCGCCACACAGTACTGCCTCCCGATTATCAAAATCCACAACAAAGCCTTGGACAACGTGGACCACTTTCCATACCTCGGGAGCCTACTGTCAACAAGGGCAGACGTCGATGATGAAGTCCAACACTGCCTTCAGTATGCCAGTGCAGCCTTCGGTCGCCTGAGAAAGAGAGTGTTTGAAGGCCAGGACCTCAAACCCAGCACCAAGCTCATGGTCTATAGAGCAGCAGTGATACCCGCCCTGCTGTCTGCCTCAGAGTCATGGACCATGTACAGCAGGCACCTCAAAGCACTGGAGAGGTACCACCAACGCTGCCTCCGCAAGATCCTGCAAATCCATTGGCAGGACAGGCACACCAACGTCAGTGTTCTCGCTCAGGCCAACATCCCCAGCATCGAAGCTTTGACCACGCTCGATCAGCTCCGATGGACGGGTCACATCGTCCGCATGCCCGATACGAGACTCCCAAAACAAGCGCTCTACTCGGAGCTCCAACACGGCAAGAGAGCCCCAGGTGGGCAGAGGAAACGCTTCAAGGACACCCTCAAAGCCTCCTTGAAAAAGTACAACATCCCCACCGACACCTGGGAATCCCTGGCCCAAGACCGCACAAAGTGGAGGAGAAGCATCCGGGAAGGCACCGAACACCTCGGGGTAAAAATTCAGTTGGTTGCGCCTCCCGTTAGCACCTTAAATGGGCGCTAATGGGGCGTTAAGGCGCTAACGCCTGGGCGCAGCGCTGTTTGCGCCGCTCGAGAACTTAACTTGAGATTGTGCGGCGGCGCTAAAACTTACCGCTGCGACCACCTGCGCGCGCAGATTGTGACGTCATTCTGTGGTGCAACGCCCTTGGGGCGCCCCGGAGCGGAAATTGAGTGGCGCCCCCTGCCTTACCGCCTGGCGCTTCCAACGACCGGAAGACTGGAACGTTATCAATCGGTCTGGGGCTGGGGGGGGCGCTATTTAAAGGGGGCCTCTTCCTGTCTTTTTCTGTGGTCGACATTTATGCACCACTCGTTCTGAGAGAGAGAGAGAGATTCGGAGAGAGAGAGAGAGAGACTTCTACATTGACTCAACGCTTTGTGAGGTAGTTTTGCCTAGTTCATCCTAACTTTGCTGCTACTTTCGTTGCTGTACCTCATTACTTTTCTGGCAAAGAGAAGATGGGGGCTGCAATGATTGGGGGCGTCGTCCTGCTCCAGCTCAATCGGAGCAGAGTGAGACGCAGACAGAGAGTGGCAATGATGGCCAGACGGAGGAGGCCCATCAGGCGCATGTACAGGAGAGCTTACCCTCCCAGGGTATATCGTGAACAGCTCTCCTACATCCACATGTCCGAGGAGCTGTGTTTGCGAAGGCTGCGATTCAGCAAGGAGGTGGTCACTGAGCTCTGCCACCTGCTGCAGCCAGATCTGCAGCCTCAGCTGAGGTCCAGGACGTCTCTGTCGGTGGCAGTGAAGGTCACAGTGGCCTTGAACTTCTACGCCACTGGCTCATTCCAAGCTGCTGTTGGGGACCTCGCCAATATCTCCCAGTTTGCGGTGCATCGCTGCATTCGGCAGGTCACCAATGCCCTCTTCACAAGGAGACGAGACTTCATCTCCTTCCCTATGACCCCAGACAAGCAGCATGACCGTGCTATGGGCTTTGCGAGGGTAGCGGGCTTCCCCATGGTGCAGGGCGCCATTGACTGCACGCATGTGGCTTTGCGTGCTCCGCGAGAGAATGCAGAGGAGTTCCGGAACAGAAAGGGGTTCCATTCCTTGAATGTGCAGTTGGTCTGTGACCACAGACAGGTGATTCTCGCTGTCAATGCCCACTATCCGGGCAGCTGCCACGATGCTTTCATCCTGCGCCAGAGTACTGTGGCAGAAATTTTCGAGGCACCGCATCAGCCAGTTGGTTGGCTTCTGGGGGACAAGGGGTACGCATTGAGCACCTGGCTGATGACACCGCTCCGTGCGCCAAACACCCCTGCTGAGCTGCGGTACCAGGAAAGCCAACAAGCAACGAGGAACATTATTGAGCGCACAATCGGCGTGCTCAAACAACGATTCCGCTGTCTGGACCATTCCGGAGGAGCCCTGCAGTACTCGCCTGAGCAAGTTTCCAAATTCGTAGTGGTGTGCTGCATGTTGCACAACATGGCAATCCTCAGGACGCAGCCAATGCCACCAGGCCTTGCAGCACCACAAGAGGAGGAGGAGGAAGAGGAGGAACAGGCCGAGGACGATGATCAGCAGCAGCACCAAGGCAGGAGGGCGGCCCACAATGGTCAAACTGCAAGGGCCGTCCGTCAACGACTAATAGCAAGCCGCTTCTAGGACCCCTGCCAGTGCTACAAACACGAATCAACCCAGCACGCAACCCCTAAGCCGGCCAAGGCACCAATAATTCCAACCACCAGCCATGTATATTTTGAATACAGAAACTTATTTATTGTACAAACTCTGTGTGTGTCAATTCCTCATGAGAAACTCATAGAAATAAACACCAAAAAACAGTCAATAACATAACTGGTTCTCACAACCTGGAGATAATGTCCAAAACACTAAACAAAAGTTGGGCCATGAACCTCGGCCTTTAATAAAAAAATGACCAGCATTTTGGCACACATCCTACTTTTTGCCCTTCGAGGGTGATCTCCTTCCCTTGCGCACTTCCCCCCTTCTAACCCTACTGCTCCTCCGTAATGGGACCTCAGTGGCTGCAGCAAGGCTGGTGGAAGGCTGCTGCTTGTCAGACCCTGACACTGCAGATGCCCCTGAAGGCCGGCCTCGACCACTTCTGGGCCTGGAGGGCCCGGCTGCAGACTGCACCAACTCTGCATGGGCGGCAGCAGTCTGTCCTACAGGCGGTGGCAAGTGCAGTGGAGAAGTGACAGTGTTGGCAGCAGGAATGCTGTCATCGTGAGAGAGGACAGCAACTCCCTGCTCGCCCGACACACTGGCACTCCCACGGGGCAGCACTTCAGCATCCGGAGCAATTTGCCTGAGAACAGATTGCTGGCCTGCTGCGGCGCGGTGACAGCCCCGGGGACATGTGCACGAACCATCGAGGATGGCAGCAGTCAGTGCTCGCGTGGCCTCAATCTGAGTCTGCATGAGAGCAGGCTCAGATGGGTTCCTGGCAGCCAGTGACTGAATTGCAGCAGTAAGCTTTAGTGTGGCATCCGCCTGTGCTACAGCGAAGTGCTCCACACTCCTTGCCAGTGCCTCAATGCATTCGGGCACCCTTCCCACTGCACCCATGAGCTCAGTGTGCATGACCACCGCCTGGCTGTTCATTTCTGCAATCATCCGCTCCTCCTCTGCGTCCATTGCATTAGGAGTGTCTGGCATACTCTCCCTCTGGGGAGAAGGCTCCCGTTCTTCCCTCCCCCCCCCATGGCGTTGCTGCAGCCCGCTGGGTCCTGGAACTTCACCATCATCAGCCCCTTCCCCCCTGCTCCCCCGTTCTTCCCTCCCCCCCCCATGGCGTTGCTGCAGCCCGCTGGGTCCTGGAACTTCACCATCATCAGCCCCTTCCCCCCTGCTCCCCTCCGGGGAAGGCGTGTTCCCAGTGTGGCCATGGGCTTCCTCGGGAGAGGGTGGCACTGATGCTCCGGCTTCCTCTTCCTCCTCAGCTGCAGCATCACTCCCAGTGGCAGCTTCAGGGACCATCTCCTCAGCTGGTGAATCACCATCTGAAAGCAGGGAGGTACAAGAGTGGCTTTAGCGTGAGGACAGGGTGGCAGTAAGGGAGGAATAAGTGCAGCGAGTTAGCAAGTTGGATTGAAAGTGTCAAAGGCTGGTATTGTGAGGGACAAGTGGAAGGACAGAGGACAAAAAGGTGATGACCTTACCATTGCTGTCCACAACGGGGTCGGCATCTCCAGTGGCGACGGGACCGATCACCCGGCTTGCCACAATCCTGTGGACGCGCTCCTCCAGATCGCTGAGGGGTTGCAGCTGAAGCCGCCCTCCACCCGTCCGTTGCTGCTGTCTCCGATTATGAGCCAGCTTAGCCTGCAAGAAAAAGGACAGCATCTGAGTCAATATACAGCCATGGTCTTGCCTGATGTGCCTCCCATAGGTGAATAGCCCTTACAATATGCAGCCATGGTCTTGCCTGATGTGCCTCCCATAGGTGAATAGCCCTTACAATATGCAGCCATGGTCTTGCCTGATGTGCCTCCCATAGGTGAATAGCCCTTACAATATGCAGCCATGGTCTTGCCTGATGTGCCTCCCATAGGTGAATAGCCCTTACAATATGCAGCCATGGTCTTGCCTGATGTGCCTCCCATAGGTGAATAGCCCTTACTGTATGCAAAGTGTGGAATGTGTGTGTGTGTTTGATGAAAGGGCCATAGGTGTTGGATGAGTGTTGTGCATTGGGGTTTTAAGACCCTCTGGCCATAGAGTGAGGTTGAGATGGAGGGATGGAGAGGTATTGAGAAAAAGCCACTCACCCTGACGACCCGAGTGAGGTCGTTGAACTTCTTGCGGCACTGGACATGGGTCCTGGGCACCATGCTCCTGGAGGAGACGCTCTGAGCCACCTCCCTCCACACTCTTCTGAACTCGCGTGGCAAAGGCCTCCTGCCACTCTCTGGGAACAGCATGCATCGTCTGCGCTCCACTGCGTCAACCAGAGCATCCAAGGCCCGCTCGGTGAAGCGATGAGCACGTTCTCTCACCCTCTCCATTCTTGGCAGCAAAATGGATTACAGGTCTCTCCAGGCTGAGATTCAAGGCTGCAATGAGCAGGGTGTGGCTGGGGAGCAAGTGGCCCCCCCCGCTTTAAGAAGTGTCCGGCGTCAGTGTGTCTGTGTTCCCGCGCTAACTGGCAGCAGCTGCGCTGCGCTCGTGCGCTGAGTTAGCGCCTCACTCCTAGGCCTTTGCGCCTTAAGAGAGGTGTGCAGCGCCTAATTTAGCGCTCCACTCACCTCCCGGGGCGGTAAAAGTGAAGTTTCCTGTCAGTGCCGATAATTAGCGCCAGGCGCTAATATTTGCGCGCGGACGATATTTGCGCCCCAAATGGGGCGCGACCTAATTTCTACCCCCTCGAGTCTCTTCACTGGGAGCAAGCGGAAGTCAAGCACAAGCAGCACAAGGAGCGCACGTCAACCCAAGCACCCCACCCACCCACCCGTTCAACCACCGTCAGCCCCACCTGTGACAGAGACTGTAGGTCCCGCATTGGACTCATCAGTCACCTGAGAACTCATTTTTAATGTGGAAGCAAGTCATCCTCGGTTCCGAGGGACTGCCTAAGAGAGAGGAAGGTGTCATCGACAGTGCTATCAAGCGGCACTTACTCACCAATAACCTGCTCACTGATGCCCAGTTTGGGTTCCGCCAAGACCATTCGGCTTCCAACCACATTACAGCCTTAGTCCAAACATGGACAAAGGAGCTGAATTCCAGAGATGAGGTGAGAGTGACTGCCCTTGACATCAAGGCAGCATTTGACCGAGTGTGGCATCTAGGGGCCCGAGTAAAACTAAAATCAATGGGAATCAGGGGGAAAACGCTCCACTGGCTAGAGTCATACCTAGCACAAAGGAAGAAGGTTGTGGTGATTGAAGGTCAATCATCACAGCCCCAGGACATCGCTGCAGGAGTTCCTCAGGGCAATGTCCTAGGTCCAACCATCTTCAGCTGCTTCATCAATGAACTTCCCTCCAACATAAGGTCAGAAATGGGGATGTTCGCTGATGACTGCACAGTGTTCAGTGCCATTCACAACACCTCAGAAAATGAAGCAATCCATGCCCGCATGCAACAAGACCTGGACGACATTCGGGCTTGGGCTGATAAATGGCAGGTAACATTCGCACCACAGAAGTGCCAGGCAATGACTATCTCCAACAAGCGAGAGTCTAACCACCTACCCATGACATTCAATGGCATTACCATCGCCGAATCCCCCACCATCAACATTCTGGGGGTCACCATTGACCAGAAATTTAACTGGACCAGCCACATAAATACTGTGGCAACAAGAGCAGGTCAGAGGCTAGGTATTCTGCGGCGAGTGTCTCACCTCCTGACTCCCCAAAGCCTTTCCACCATCTACAAGACACAAGTAAGGAGTGTGATGGAATACTCTCCACTTGCCTGGATGAATTCTCTCCAGCTGCAAAAACACTCAAGAAGCTTGACACCATCCAGGACAAAGCAGCCCGCTTGATTGGCACCTCATCCACCACCTTAAACATTCACTCCCTCCACCACCGGCGTACCGTGGCTACAGTGTGTACCATCTACAAGATGCACTGCAGTAACTCGCCAAGGCTTCTTCGGCAGCACCTCCCAAACCCGCGAACTCTTCCACCTAGAAGGACAAGGGCAGCAGGTGCATGGGAACACCACCACCTCCAAGTTCCCCTCCAAGTCACACACCATCCTGACTTAGAAGTATATCGCCGATCCTTCATCACTGGGTCAAAATCCTGGAACTCCCTACCTAACAGCACTATGGGAATACCTTTACCACATGGACTGCAGCAGTTCAAGAAGGCAGCTCACCACCACCTTCTCAAGGGCAGCTAGGGATGGGCAATAAATGCTGGTCTTGCCAACGACGCCCAGATCCCATAAACGAATTTTAAAAAACCTTATCGAATGCCTTTTGGAAATCCAATTATACTACATCCACTGGTTCCCCTTTATCTACCCTGCAAGTTACATCCTCAAAAAACTCTAGCAAATTTGTCAAACATGATTTCCCTTTCTAGAATCTAGGGAATTTTGGAAGATCAAAACCAATGCATCCACTATCTCTTCAGCCACCTCTTTTAGAACCCTAGGATGTAAGCCGTCAGGTCCAGGGGATTTGTCGGCTTTTAGTCCCATTAGTTTCTCTAGTACTTTTTCTCTACTCTTATTAATTATGTTAAGTTCCTCACTCTCATTAGACCCTTGGTTCCCCACCATTTTCAGTATGCTTTTTGTGACTTCTACTGTGAAGACAGATGCAAAATATTTGTTTAACATTTCTGCCATTTCTTTATTCCCCATAATAATTTCTCCTGTCTCAGCCTCTAAGGGACCAACGTTTACTTTTGCTACTCTTTTCCTTTTTACATACTTGTAGAAACTTTTACAATCTGCTGTTATATTGCTTGCTAGTTTTCTCTCATGTTCTACTTTTTCCCTTTTTATCAATTTTTTGGTCAACCTTTGCTGGTTTCTGAAACTCTCCCAATCCTCAGGCTTACTATTATTCTTTGCAACATTTTAAGCTTCTTCTTTCAATCTAATGCAATCCTTAACTTCTTTAGTTAGCCACGGTTGGATCACTTTTCCCGTGGAGTTTTTGTTTCTCAATGGAATGTATTTTTGTTGAGAATTATGAAATATTTCTTTAAATGCTAGCCACTGCTTATCTATCGCCATACCTTTTAATCTATTTTTCCAATCTACATTAGCCAACTCGCCACTCATACCTATGTAATTGGCTTTATTTAAGTTTAAGACTCTAGTTTCGGACTTAGGCAAGTCACTCTCAAAATTAACGTGGAATTCTATCATATTATGATCACTCAGAGGATCCTTTACTATGAGATTGCTAATTAACCCTGTCTCATTACACAAAACAAAATTTAAAATAGCCTGTTCCCTGGTTGGTTCTATGACATATTGTTCTAGGAAACTGTCCCGAATGCATTTCATGAACTCGTCCTCCAGACTACTTTTGCCAATTTGATTTGTCCAGTCTATATGAAGATTAAAGTCCCCCAAGATTATTGCATTACCTTTGTTGCAAGCTCCTACTATTTATTGATTAATATTATGTCCAACGGTATAGCTACTGTTAGGGGGCCTATATACTACTACTACCAGTGTTTTCTGCCCCTTGTGATTCCTTATCTCCACCCATACTGATTCTATTTCCTGATCTTCCGAGCCGAGATACCTTTCTCTCTGCTGTCCTTATGTCATCCTTTATTATCAGGGCTACTCCCCCTACTTTTCCATTCTGCCTGTCTTTTCGAAACATCAAGTACCCTGGAACATTTAGTTCCCAACCTTGGCCACCTTGCAGCCATGTCTCTGTAATGGACCCTTTTATTTGCCCCCCCCCCCCACCTTTTTTTTCCTCCTAGAAGCTGGCAGCTGTCCTTCATTCTGCCAGTGGATTTCACACTTCTTTCAGCCTTAATCTGTCACATTAACACCACCTCTAGCCTTGCATATCTCTTAATGTCTCTTAATGTCTCTTCATCTCCCCCTTTGTTCTTTTATCCCCTCCCCCTTTTCCCAGCTTTACTCTGGCCTTAAATCTATTTGATTTCCGGCTCTTCACAGTTCTGATGAAAGGTCATCGACCTGAAACGTTAACTCTCTTTCTCTCTCCACGGATGCTGCCTGGCCTGCTGAGTTTTTCCAGCGTTTTCTGTTGTTATCTCTGTAATGGATATTAGATCAAACCTATTTATCTCTATTTGTGCCATTAGTTTGTCTATCTTGTTACGAATGCTTCATGCTTTCAGATAAAGAGCCTTTAATTTAATTTTTTTACCATTATTCCCTGCTTTGACCTTATTCTCTGCTGCACTGCTACCATTAAACTCTCTGTCCCTTCCTGTCACACTCTGCTTATTTTTACCCAAACCGCCACACTGCACTATTGCCTTGACCTTTATCTTTAGATTTCTAAATTTCCCCTCATCGGACCCCTCCCCCCCCTCCCCCCTTTTTTTAGTTTAAAGCCCTATCTACAGCCCTAGTTATTCGATTCACCAGGGCACTGGTTCCAGCCCGGTTTAAGTGGGTTAGATTAGCTATGGAAAAAAACAGGGAGCAATCTAGAATAACAATATTTAATTGGAGGAAAGCCAATTTCAGTGGGTTGAGAACGGATCTGGCCCGGGTAAAGTGGAATTAAAAATTGGCAGGCAAAACTGTAATCGAAAAATGGGCTGCCTTTAAAGAGGAGATGGTTCAGGTACAGTCGAGGTACATTCCCACTTGGGGGAAAGGTAATGCAACCAAAGCCAGAGTTCCCTGGATGATGAAAGAGATAGTGAGTAAGATGAAGCAAAAAAAGGACGCGTATGACAGATGTCAGGTTGAGAATACAAGTGAGAATCAGGTGGAATGTAGGAAGTTCAGAGGGGAAGTGAAAAAGAAAATAAGATGGGCAAAAAGAGAGAGTATGAGAATAGATTGGCAGCTAACATAAAAGGGAATCCAAAAGTCATATAAATAGGCATATAAATAGTAAACGGGTAGTAAGAGGAGGGGACAGCCGATTAGGGACCTAAATGGAGACCTATGTATGGAGGCAGAGGGTATGGCTGAGGTGCTAAATGAGTACTTCGCATCTGTCTTCACCAAGGAAGAAGATCCTGCCAAAGTCACAGTGAAAGAGGAGTATACTTGGGATACTAGATGGGATAAAAATTTAATAAAGAGGAGGTACTAGAAAGGCTGGCTGTACTTAAAGTAGATAAGTCACCAGGGCTGAATGGGATGCATCCTAGGATGCTGAGGGAAGTGAAGGAAGAAATCGCGGAGGTACTGGCCATAATCTTCCAATCCTCCTTAGATACGGGGATGGTGCCAGAGGACTGGAGAATTGCAAATGTTACACACTTGTTCAAAAAGGGGTGTGAGGATAAACCCAGCAACTATAGGCAAGTCAGTTTAACCTCGGTAGTGGGGAAGCTTTTAGGAACGATAATCAGGGACAAAATTAACAGTCACGGACAAGTGTGGATTAATTAAGGAAAGCCAGCACGAATTGGTTAAAGGCAAACTTGATTGAGTTTTTTGTTGAGGTAACAGAGAGGGTTGATGAGGGCAATGCGGTTGACATGGATTTCCAAAAGGCATTTGATAAAGTGCCACATAATAGGCTTGCCAGCAAATGAAGCCCATGGAATAAAAGGGACAGTGGCAGCATGGATACGAAATTGGCTAAGTGACAGGAAACAGAGAGTAGTGGTGAACGGTTGTTTTTCGGACTGGAGGAAGATATATAGGCTGGTGGAATGGGCGGACACGTGGCAGTTGAAATTTAACATAGAAAACTGTGAAGTGATACATTTTGGTAGGAAGAACGAGGAGAGGCAATATAAGTTAAAGGATACAATTCTAATGGGGGTGCATGAACAGAGAGACCTGGGAGTATATGTGCACAAATGGTTGAAGGTGCCAGGGGTAGGTTGAGAAAGCGATTAAAAAGCATACGGGATCCTGGGCTTCATAAATAGAGGCATAGGGCTGGATTTTGATACTGGGGACGTGATGGAGGCGGGACTCCCACTTTTTGGGTTGTAGTCCCGTCTCCATCGACTTGTGGCCAACCCACTGCATTTTCACTTGATTGACCTTGTTGAGCCCGCCCAGCGAGCTCAGCAGGCCAATTAAGGGCCACCCGGCAACAGGTGACATCACAGATTGACATTTCATCTGTCAAGAGCTTTTGACAGATGAAATATCAGCGTTTGACAGCTCTGTGAAGCTGTCAAACACTGACAATCTGTCTTCTAACTTGAGTCCTTCCTCTCAGGCTGAGTTAGAAATCATTCCAGCACAGAAAACAGAGGCTGCAGCTTTTGACAGCTCAACGGGCATTCTGCTTTCTGTGCCGGTGAGATTTCTGACTCCCGAGACCTGAAGGGCTGACACCTGCAGGAGGAAGTTAAGGTAAGTAAAATATTTTCCCACACTTTACACTTACCTTACACACTTACCTCTGCACACATGCACTCATCACTCACCTGCCCACCGGACATATCGACCCCTCCAACCCCTGCAGACACACGGTCCGCCTCGCTAACTTGGCGTGGTTGGGACCTGTCAGGAAGCCCACATTTCACGCATCAAAATAGGGATTAGGCAAAAAAACAGCCTGTTAACTACCTGTTAACAGGCAGTTTATTGCCACTAATCCCCTTCCCGCCTCGGGGAGTCGGGTCCCAGCACAGGTCAGGTACCGGCCTCCAGCGAAATTGGCATGGAGGCGGGTTGGGGGGCGGGATGGGTTCGGGACCCCCGAATCTGCAACTTTAACCCCCCACACGCCTCCAAACCCGCCTCCACGGGCCGATGAAAATCCAGCCCATAGAGTACAAAGGCAAGGAAGTTATGATGAACCTTTATAAAATACTGGTTCAGCCTCAACTGGAGTATTGTGCCCAGTTCTGGGTACTGCACTTTAGGAAGGATGTGAAGGCCTTAGAGAGGGTGCAGAAAAGATTTGCGAGAATAGTTCCAGGGATGAGGGACTTCAGTTACGTGGATAGACTGGAGAAGCTGGGGTTGCTCTCCTTAGGGCAGAGAAAGTTGAGAGGAGATTTGATCGAGGTGTTTAAAATCATGAGGAGTTGAGATAGAGAGAAACTGTTCCTATTGGCGGAAGGGTCGAGAACCAGAGGACACAGATTTAAGGTGATTGGCAGAAGAACCAAAGGTGACATGAGTGAACACTTTTTTACGCAGCGAGTGGTTAGGATCTGGAATTCACTGGCTGAGAGGGTGGTGGAGTCAGACTCAGTCGTGGCTTTCAAAAGGGAATTGGATAAGTACCTGAAGGAAAAAAATTTGTAGGGCTACGGGGAAAGGGCAGGGGAGTGGGACTAGCTGAAGTGCTCTTGTAGCGAGCCGGCACGGGCTCAACAGGCCGAATGGCCTCCTTCTGTGCTGCAACCATTCTATGATTCTATGATTCTAGGGTTGATGAGGCTAGTGCATTTTATGTAATCTACTTGGATTATAGCAAGGCTTTTGACAAGGTCCCACATGGCAGATGGGTCAGAAAATTAAAAGCCCATGGAATCTAATGGAAAGTGGCAAGTTGGATCCAAAATTGGCTCAGTGGCAGGAAGGAAAGGGTTATGGTCGACAGGTAGTTTTGTGACTGGAAGGCTGTTTCCAGTGGGGTTCCGCAGGGCTCAGTACTAGGTCCTTTGCTTTGTGTGGTATATATCAGTGATTTACACTTCAATGTATGGGGCATGATTAAGAAGTTTGCAGGTGATACAAAAATTGGTCGTGTGGTTGATAGTGAGGATGAAAGCTGCAGACTGCAGGAAGATATCAATGGACTGGTCAGAAAAGTGACAAATGGAATTTAATCCAGAGAAGTGTGAGGTGATGCATTTGGGGAGGGCTAGCAAGGCAAGGTAATACGCAATAAATGGTAGGATACTGAGAAGCGTAGAGGAACAGAGGGACCTTGGAGTGCATGTCCACAGATCCCTGAAGGTAGCAGGCCAGGTAGATAAGGTGGTTAAGAAGGCATACGGGATACTTTGCTTTATTAGCCGAAGCATAGAATATAAGAGCAGGGAGGTTATGCTTGAATTGTATCAAACACTAGTTAGGCCGCAGCTAGTGTACTGCGTACAGTTCTGGTCACCACATTACGGGAAAGATGTGATTGCACCAGAGAGGGTACAGAGGAGATTTATGAGGATGTTGCCACGACTGGAGAATTTTAGCTGTGAGGAAAGATTGGATAGGCTGGGGTTGTTTTCGTTGGAACAGAGGAGACTGAGGGGAGACTTAATTGAGGTGTATAAAATTATGAGGGGCCTAGATAGAGTGGATAGAAAGGATCTATTTCCCTTAGCAGAGAGATCAATAACGAGGGGACATGGATTTAAAGTAATTGGTAGAAGAATTAGAGGGGAGCTGAGGAGAACTTTTTTCACCCAGAGGATGGTGGGGGTCTGGAACTCACTGCCTGAAAGAGTGGTAGAGGTAGAAACCCTCATCACATTTAAAAAGTACTTGGATACGCACTTGAAGTGCCGTAACCTACAGGGCTACGGACCAAGAGCTGGAAAGTGGGATTAGGCTGGATAGCTCTTTTTTCGGCCAGCACAGACACGATGGGCCAAATGGTCTCCTTCTTTGCCATGAATTTCTATGATTCTATAATTCTATGATTCTAGCTTTATACCTTACCTTGGCCTGACCTTTACTCTCATGACTTCAGACAACTCACCAATCAGCCTACACTATCCTGCATTGTCCCAGTGATTCAGCTGATCGGGATCTTCTCCTCAACTCCTGTCCTCACTCTCGCACCGTGTCAGTGCCCTCACTGCAAGGCTTTCCTGGCCAATGTGTCGTATCTGTATCTTGCAGAACACCCTCTGACAGGTCACACTCTGTATCGTGACTGATGTTACTGTAGATGCCTGAATTGTTCAACCCTCACCCTTTCTCCACACCTCTACTCCAGGAATAAAATGAGTCAAGTCACCCCTAAAAGTCTTTGCTCTCTTCCTTTGTATTGCAGTGTTTATTAAAATCAGAGTGTGACCGGGCACCAATGTGACAAAAATAGTTTGACCTTGTTTTTTTCCAGATTCTTGTTTTAATAACTTTGTGGAACTGATAACCACGGGCACAATCCTGTATAAAAGTGCGACCGTTACCAGACCCGGACACATCGCCCATCGATAAGATGAAGACTCTGATTATTCTCAGTGTCCTGCTCTCGGTCGCCAGCGCTGAAACCCTTACAAGATGTCAAGTTGCTAAAGGCCATAAAGAATTCTATACTGAGTAAATTCACCCAGTACAGCGTGGCAGACTGTGAGTAACACTTTCTCTCTTCTAATTAAACTGTGTCGAATGCACTCGCAGATTATGGCTGTGGTTTCCTCTTGTAGTTCTGAGTCAGTGGGTAAGTACACGTTATCTGTTTTTCTATTCTTCCTACCAAAGTGAATAACCTCAAATTTCCCCACAATATACTGCATCGGCCACCTTATTGCCCACTCACTTAACCTGTCTATATCCCTTAGACAGATTTTTGAACGATAAGGGAGTCAAGGGTTATGGGGAGTGGGCAGGGAAGCGGAGTTGAGGCCAAGATCAGATCAGCCATGATCTTATTGAATGGCGGAGCAGGCTCGAGGGGCCAAATGACCGACTCCTGCTCCTACGTGTTATGTTCTTATAACAACAGAAAGCGCTGGAAACACTCAGCAGGCCAGGCAACATCCGTGGAGAGAGAAACAGAGTTAACGTTTCAGGTCGAAGACCCTTCGTCAGAACTGAGAAAAAAGCAGGAAACGAAACAGATGAAAAAGCAAGTTTGGAGGCTGGGGGAGGGAATAAAAGAACAAAAGGGGAGGTCTGTGAGAAGTAGAGACATTAAGAGATACTCGAGGCGAGACGGTAATAGGACAGGTTAAGAAACAAAAGATGGCTCAGAAGTGTGAAATGCGCCGGCAGAATGAGAGACAGCTGCCGTGTTGGAGAGAGAGAAAAACAAGGGAAAAGGCACAAACCAAAAGGGGGGATAAAAATGGTCGGGGCCGAGGTTATGATCTGAAATTGTTGAACTCGATATTGAGTCCGGAAGGCTGTAAAGTGCCCAATCGGAAGATGAGGTGCTGTTCCTCGAGCTTACGCTGAGCTTCCGTGGAACAATGCAAGAGGCCGAGGACGGTGAGGTCTGAGTGGGCGTGGAGCGGTGAATTAAAGTGACAAGCGACCGGAAGCTCGGGGTCACCCTTACGGACTGAACGGAGGTGTTCCGCAAAGCGGTCACCGAATCTGCGTTTGGTCTCCCCAATGTACAGGAGACCACATCGTGAGTAGCGAATACAGTATACTAGATTGCAAGAAGTACAAGTAAATCGCTGTTTCACCTGGAAGAGGTGTTTGGGGCCCTGGAGAGTGGGAAGGGGGGAGGTATAAGGGCAGGTGTTGCATCTCCTGCGCTTGCACGGGTAGGTGCCAGGCGAAGGGGAAGGGGTGCTGGGGGTGATAGAGGAGTGGACTAGGGTGTCTCGGAGGGAGCGGTCCCTACAGAATGCTGAAAGGGGAGGTGAGGGGAAGATACGATTGGCGGTGGGATCACGTTGGAGGTGGCGGAAATGGCGGAGGATGATCCGTTGAATGTGGAGGCTGGTGGGGTGAAAGGTGAGGACAAGGGGAACTCTATCGTGGTTCCGGGAAGGAGGGGCAGGGGTGAGTGCAGAAGTGCGGGAGATAGAACGGACACAGTCGAGGGCCGTGTCAACCACGGTAGAGGGGAATCCTCGGTTGAGGAAAATGGAAGACATGTCGGAAGCACTGGTATGGAAGGTGGCATCGTCAGAGCAGATGCGGCGGAGATGGAGAAACTGGGAGAGTGGAATAGAGTCCTTACAGGAAGCAGGGTGGGAGAAAGTGTAGTCCAGGTAGCTGTGGGAGTCAGTGGGCTTGTAGTGAATGTTGGTCAATAACCTATCCCCAGAGATGGAGACGGAGAAGTCGAGGAAGGGAAGGGAAGAGTCGGAGATGGATCATGTGAAGGTGAGGGAAGGGTGGAAATTGGAGGCAAAGTGAATGAAATTGTCTAGTTCAGGGCGAGAGCAGGAAACGGCACCGATACAGTCATCAATGTACCGGAAAAAGAGGTGAGGGAGGGGACCCGAGTAGGACTGGAACAAAGAGTGTTCCACATATCCCACAAAAAGGCAGGCATAGCTAGGACCCATGCGGGTACCCATAGCAACACCTTTGATTTGGAGGAAATGAGTGGAGTCAAAGGAGAAGTTGTTCAATGTGAGAACAAGTTCAGCCAGGCGGAGGAGGGTGCTGGTGGATGGGGACTGGTTGGGCCTCTGTTCAAGGAAGAAGCAGAGCGCCCTCAGGCCATCCTGGTGGGGGATGGAGGTGTAGAGGGATTGTACGTCCATGGTGAAAAGGAGGCGGTTGGGGCCGGGAAACTGGAAACTGTTAAAGTGGCGGAGGGCATCAGAAGAGTGGCAGATGTAGGTGGGAAGAGACTGGACAAGGGGAGAAAAAATAGAGTCGAGATAGGAAGAGATAAGTTCCATGGGGCAAGAACAGGCTGAAACGATGGGTCTACTGGGGCAGTCCTGTTTGTGGGTCTTGGGAAGGAGGTAGAAGCGGGCTGTGCGGGGTTGGGGAACTATGAGGTTGGCGGCCGTGGGGGGAAGATCTCCAGAGGAGATGAGGTCAGTGACAGTCTTGGAAACGGTGGCTTAATGTTCGGTAGTGGGGTCATGGTCCAGGTGGAGGTAGGAGGAGGTGTCGGAGAGTTGGCGTTCAACTTCCGCTAGGTAGAGGTCGGAACGCCAAACAACAACAGCACCACCCTTGTCAGCAGGTTTAATGACAATGTCGGGGTTGGATCTGAGAGAATGGAGTGCTGCAAGTTCAGAGGGCGGTAGGTTGGAGTGAGTGAGGGGAGCAGACAAATGTAGACGGCCGATGTCGCGGCGGCAGTTTTGCTATTGTATCTTATGTTCTTATGTTCTTTGCAGGCTCTTTGCGTCCTCCTCACAGCTTACTGTCCCATGCAGGGAGGATGTTTCCCCTCATGGGAGAATCTGGAACTAGGGGGCATAGTTTCAGAATAAGGGGTCGCCCATTTAAAACGGAGATGAGGAGGAATTACTTCTCTCAGAGGGTCGTGAATCTTTGGAATTCTCTACCCCAGAGAGCTGTGGAGGCTGGGTCATTGAATATATTCAAGGCGGAGATTGACAGATTTTTGAAAAACAGGGAAATCAAGGGTTCTGGGGAGCGGGCAGGAAAGTTAAATTGAGGCCAAGATCAGATCAGCCATGATCTTATTGAATGGTGGAGCAGGCTCGAGGGGCCGAATGGCCTACTCCTACTCCTATTTCTTATGTTCTTATGTTCTTATGCCTTAGAGGCGGTGTAACCAAGGCTTACTAGATTGATCCCTGGGATGAGAGCGTTATCCTACGAGGAGAGATGGAGTAGAATGGGCCTATACTCTCTGGAGTTTAGAAGAATGAGAGGTGATCCCATTGAAACATATAAGATTCTGAGGGAGATTGACAGGGTAGATGCTGAGAGATTGTTTCCCCTGGCTGGAGAACTAAGAGGCATAGGGCTCAATTTTGCCATTGGGGGCGGGCTGGGGCGTGTCAGGTGGTCATCGTGTCAGGACCCCGACTCCGATGTGAAGTGGGACAAAAGTGCGATTTTGCCCTAATTGGGCACTTGATTACCAGCGTGTGAAAACCCCTGGCCCAATGAGTCTTTTCATACAGAAAGTCGCCTCTGATGACGTCATCAATGCTGCAAGCAGCCTTGCTTCTTTTGGAGACTTTAAACTTTATGCCCATTGTTGGGATCGCTTCATTCAGCAATTATGTCCAGCAGTAGACCAAAATGTGCTCCAAGGTTCGATGAGGCCTCCATCCAAGCTCTGGTGGAGGGAGCAAGATCAAATAAGGAGGTGCTCTCCCCTTCCTCAGGGAGGAAAAAGCCTCCACAGCAGACTAAAGCTGTGTGGCTGCAAGTGGCCCAGGTCAACTCAATCTCTATGTGCCGCAGAACCTGGCTGCAGTGCAGGAAGAGGTTTCATGACCTTCTCCGCACAGGAAAAGTGAGTTTGACTTTCCCATCACCTTCAATCTGATCCCCATCACCTCTCCTCACCAGCACTCTGCTTTGCCAACCTCTTCCTCCACATCCCACTTGACACTTACATTCCTGCACCCTTACCCATTCCCTCTCTCTCTATGGTCACATTCAACCATGCAGCCCTCACACTCCCTATCACTGTGATGCAATGACAACAACTTACAACACACAGGGAGGGCCCTTTGTCTCCTTCTAAGCATCTATGCTATGGATTCTCTACACTCACTCCTTCATTGTCACTCAAACTCCACTTGTGTCCCTCATTACAGGAAAAGAGAGCCCACAATAAGAGGGAAAGAGCGAGGACAGGAGGAGGGCCACCCTCAGTAGCCCAGCTCACCACCTCGGAGGAGGCGGTCCTGGAAATCGCCGGTGTCAAAGACGATTCGCAAGTGGGGGACAGACAGACGGGCGCATCACAGCAAGCTGGTGACAGAATAGTTTGGCATCTCTCTCATTGACATTGCATGAGTGACTGATAATGATTCTGATGCTCTAACAGATGGACTTAAGATCATCTGCACAATTTAATGTGCATGCAACCTTTACCTCACATCTCTAACACTTTCCTTTACTCCCCCACAGGACCATCGACAGCCCCCGTCCCCACTGTCCAGGTGGAACAGCCTGAACCTCAAGACTCCTCAGAGGAAGCTGCAACCTCTAAGGGCGCAGCGTTAGCAGAATTCAGAGAACCCAGCACCAGCACAGACACTCACACCTCGGTGGGACCTTCGTGAGATAGAGTAGTGTTGTCACCTGGTGTATCACAGCTCACAAGTGAGCATCAGCAGATGGTGGAGACAGGGATAGCAGTGGAGAGTCCTCGTCGGAGGGCGCAGGACTCTCCCAGCTCGGCTCCGCTGCATGTCGACCCTGTGCTTCTGGGTCCATCCAGAAGGAGAGCGGTGCTGGAACTCCAGGAACAGGTGCAGGAGTCTCTGGCAGGTTTTGTCTCCAGGGTCGCTGCGAGTGTGGAGCGAATGGAGGCATTGGTGCATGAACGCATCACCACGGAAAGAATGGCAACCTCCGTGGAAAGGATGGCTACAGCCATGGAGGAGCTAAGTCGCCAGAGTGTTGAAAACATGGTCATTGTTCAGAATAGACTGACATCTCTTGAGGAGCGATGGTCAGCTATTGAGCATAAAAACCAGACCTTCATGGAAGTCCTCTGGAGTAGGACTTCCAGTGCAGAAACGGGTCCCCGTGGCCCCCCTGAAGTGCAGCAAGGTGCTGTCAAGCCACTTGCTAGCTCTGAAGTGGGGCTGACCCATGAGAGGGATGTTGGTGTCAGACAACAAGGAAGTGGGGGCTCCTCTCCAAGCGCTCACACGACCATGCCACTGCAAAGCCCTCAGTCAGAGCCCCACCAGGGTCCTCACCCAACTGAGATGGGCATCTCAGCCTCTGCACAGCTGCAGGAGCAGCAGACTGTTGCTGAGCCCTCACAGTCTCGCAACCCCAGAGGATGCCCGCCAAAGGTGTCGAGACAGGAGCAGCAAGAAAGTGAGCAAGGGGCCTCCACATCTGCTGAAGCCACAGGGGAAGCACCACGTAGGAGCACGCGTAAGAGGAAGATAAAGCACAAGTAGTCACAAGGGTAGTCACTTGGGTGTTCTGTTGTATTGTTTTTTGACAAGCCATCCTTGTAATGTTATGGCAAACAGATTTGATGGCAAACTGTTGAAGTTGAGGCCTGTGTCATCTCGCAAATGGGACATCCACATTGAGGGCTTAGGGCGACTTGCAATTGTCAGTATGGTGGTCAGAGTGACAGGAATCCGCAGGTTCTTGTCCATTGTCGATGCTCTGGTAAGAAGGTGCGAGGCAGAAGTGTTTGATTGTGCAAGCAAAGCTGGCCAACATGAGTGCGTCCCTTGCATCCCGGGCAGCAATGTGGTCGCGCGCTGGCGCCTTCTGGCCTGTGCAGCTTCAGATGGCTGAGCAGCAGCTTGGCGCTCCTGTTGTTGCTGCTGCTGTTGGTGCTGCTGTTGTTCATGGTTCTGCTGCTGCCACGGCTGGTCTTCATCCGAATCTGATGTCCAGGAGGAAAGGAAATAAATGGTCCCCATGCTTCTGGTATATGCCTCAGTTGAGGAAGCACTCAGTCAAGGTGGGGAGAGGGGTTTCCCAGGAGGTCACACTGGAGATGGGTGTCAGGCTCCAAACTTCCACAACAGTGAGTATGCCTGCTAAAAGTTCCCCCAGACCTGAGACAACAAAGTTCTGCCACCTGCAAATGATCATTGATAAAAACTCCTTTTTAATGGTGGAGCTGCAGCTGTTAGTAAGCAATCCACTTGTGAGGCCGCCAGGATTAACTGGCGTGTTCCAGAGGAGACGTGCAGCATGGGGGAAATGTGTTAAAATCAGAAAGGCCTCTCAAAATGGGATTATAGAGGCAATTAACTGGTTCTTAAGTGCCTTAAGGGCCTATCCCGCCTCTTGGAGGTGGGATGGAAACGGGGTCTGAAACCCCAATTCTGGGAAAATTGCTCGGAGGCGGGCTGGAGGCAGGATCAGAGCCGCCCGCCATTTTTTGTGATTTTGACACCTCACACGCCTCCAATCCCGCCCCCTCGGGCCTGGCAAAATCAAACCTATAGTCTCAGGAAAAGGGGTCAGTCATTTAAGACTGTGATGAGGAAGAATTTCTTCACTCAGAGGGTTGTGAATCTTTGGAATTCTCTTCCCCAAAGGGCTGTGGATGCTGAGTCATTGAGTATATTCAAGGCTGAGATCGATAGATTTTTGGACTCTAAGGGAATCAAGGGATATGGAGATCGTGCGGGAAAATGGAGTTGAGGTAGATCAGCCATGATCTTATTGAATGGCAGAGGAGCCTCGAGGGGTTGTATGGCCTACTCCTGCTCCTAAGTCTTATGTTCTTATGCTTTGGGGACTTTTCTTGGATCTTTTGAACAGTATCTGAGATCAATTTCCTAGTTGGTCCCAAATCCTATTCCTTTGAGAGAATCTTCAGTAGATTTGCAATGTAACAAATCAATAATGTGCATAAAACAACTAGTAGAAACCTTGATTTTTAAACTACTGTAATTATTTGTAGCTGTTAGTAGATCTATCTCTAGTCTTCAATAATTGAGAGAACATCACACCAGACCGTCACCCCTAAAAGTGAATATAGGCTAAGTCTGTGCAGATGGATCCTAAAACTCTCATGTATTGTGTCTGATTTAGAGGGACAGTTACTGGACCAAAACAAGACCAAACTGCTTCATCTTTGTCACAGACAGATGTGTGTAGATGTTTAACTAGGGTGGGATCGGTTGGCTGTGATGCTTTCTAAGAGAGAATAGCCTTCCAACTCTAATGGTCTGGACTTAATCAAGGTAATAGTTACAGGAGTCCATGAACTGAACCCCAGCGAGTCTCAGCACCGCCAGGAGAACAGGAGGGACAATCAGCAAAAATGAAGTCCCACCTTGTACACTGCTCCAATTCCCACAATCACTGCCTTCCGCTGAACGGACTGGAGATAAGTGAGTGTCAGTATCCTGTTCTGTGCTGCTAGTTCCCTCTTTCATTCTTTCTCTCACTTTGACCCCTCCTTTACGTTTAAATTAAGGCAGTGGAGTGTGAGAAGCTCAGAGGAAATTCGCCCCGAACTTTTTTTTATTCATTTATGGGATGTTGGTGTCGCTGGCAAGGCCAGCATTTATTGCCCATCCCTAATTGCCCTTGAGAAGGTGGTGCTGAAAACTGAGCACCGTGCTAGGCCATTTCAGAGGGCAGTTAAGAGTCAACCACATTGCTGTGGGCGTGGAGTCACATATAGGCCAGACCGGGTATGGACGGCAGATTTCCTTCCATTAGTGAACCAGATGGGTTTTTATGACAATCCGGTACTTTCATGGTCACCATTACTGGTACTAGCTTTTTATTCCGGCATTATTTAATTAACTGAATTCTAACTTCCCCAGCTGCCATGGTGGGATTTGTACGTTTGAACATGGTGTCAGTCTCGGCCTCTGGATTACTAGCCCAGTAACATAAGCACTATGCTACCATACCCCATGCTTGCTGCGAAGACAAACCTCGCTGTAGACTGTCTCCAGTCTGCGAGGCGCAGTGTGAATCACATTTGTGTTTGTCGCGTGCTCCAAATTACAGTGTCTTGTCTTTATTTTAATTCTAGGAGTGTGCCTGGCCTACCACGAGAGTCGATACAACACACTTGCAGTCGGTAATGAGAGAGGCAGCAACGGAAAGATCTGGTCATCAGACTATGGGGATCTTTCAGATCAACGGTGAATGGTGGTGTGAAGATGCACACCATCCAGGTGTTGCAAATGGCTGTAACGTTAACTGTCTCGGTACGTAGACTGATAGAATCTTACATCACAGAGGGAGGCCAATCGGCCCATCGTGCCTGTGTTAGGGAGAAATTATTTCACTCCAGTCTGTGTTGATAGGTAAAAGCAAAACAGTTTATTTAATATTCAGAGATCTCTGGGAGAAGCGTCACAGACCTTACCCGGCCTGGTGACTACAGCTTTTCGACCTCCCGTTGTCAATTACAACCTTTTATTTAAGAATTGTCCAATCACATAGTTACAAAATATCACATGATTACAATTATGTCAATTCAAACTAAACAATTATGTCAATTCAAACTAAACCATTAATTCGTTATATTTCTTATCTTTGTCAGCAACAAACTAAAAGCAATTCAATGACGTATATATGCTGCTATGTTTACCTGAGGAATGGGCTACTGTCTCATTCTCACACTTGTCCATTGTATTTTGGCCTTCAATGTTGCTAAGTTTCCAACTCTCACCCGTGCTTATCTCTCCACCTGGGTTCTTGTTCTATTTCGTACAGCTAAGAGGTTTTAATTTAATTTAATTTAACATGAGTTCAAATTAACCCTTTCACCTGTATTGGCTCTTTGAAAGAGCTATCCAATTAGTCACACCTGCCCATCTCTTTCCCCCTAGCCCTGCAAATATTCTGTCATTCAAGTTTCTATCCAACTCCCTTGTGAAAGTTACTACTGAATCTGCTTCCACCGCCCTTTCAGGCAGCGCGTTCCAGATCACAACAACTCGCTGCGTAAAAAAAATTCTCCTCGTTGAACAACACAATCTTAATCTCAGGTTTATTTTGTTCCTCTCTCATATCTCCTGTCCACTGGTGTGCACATTCCTGGAGGACGCGACAGGGTGGTGACTGGTCTCACTCTTCTGTTTGTGTCAAGTGTTAGTTTGGCTCAGTTGGTAACACCTTTGTCTCTACATCAGAAGGTTAAAGAAAGAAAAGACCTGCATTTCTGCAGCGCCTTTCACAACCTCAGGACATCCCAAAGCACTTTACAGCCGATGAAGTACTATTGAAGTGTAGTCACTGTTGTAATGTAGGAAATGCGGCAGCCAATTTGCGCACAGCAAGCTCCCACAAACAGCAATGTGATAATGACCAGATCATCTGTTTTTGGTGATGTTGAGTGAGGGATAAATATTGGCCCAGGACACTGGGGAGAACTCCCCTGCTCTTCTTCAAAATAGTACCATGGATGTTTTACGTCCACCTGAGTGGGCAGACGGGGCCTCGGTTTAATATCCCATCCGAAAGACGGCACCTCTGACAGTGCAGCACTCACTCCCTCAGTGACAGCCTAGATTTTTGTGCTCGGGTCTCTGGCGTGGGGACTTGAACCTGCGACCTTCTGACTCAGAGGCAAGAGTGCTACCCACTGAGCCACGGCTGTCAAAGTTTAAAGGGTCCATGCCAGGTTCTGTCCTTTGAATGAGCTTGTTCAGGTGGATGTTAAAGTTCCCATGTTACCGTTTGAAGAAGAATGTGGCATTTTCCTAGGGGGAAATTTTCACTTTAGTCAGCAGGCAAGAAATGGGTGCTAATCAATCAGAAAGATTATTTTACACCTTGTCTAATATACGTTTCCATTGGCTTCAATAGATAAAGAAAATTGGACATGGTGTAAAACAGGCAGCTATTTCAATATCATCCGGTTTATGCCACTCGATAAAAGTGAAACTTACTCCCTTTGGTGTGCTGGCCAACATTCTTCTCTCAACCAACAAAACTTAGGAACATAGGAACAGGAGGAGGCCATTCAGCCCCTCGAGCCTGTTCCACCAATCAATGAGATCATGGCTGATCTGTGACCGAACTCCACATACCCGCCTTTGCCCCATATTAACAAAAATCTATCAATTTCAGATTTCAAATTAACAATTGTCCTTACATCAACTGTTGTTTGCGGAAGAGAGTTCCAAACTTCTTTGTGCGTAAAAGTGTTTCCTAACTTCACTCCTGAAAGGTCTGTCTCTAATTTTCAGACTATGCCCCTAGTCCTAGAATCCCCAGCCAGTGGAAATAGTTTCTCTCTATCTACCCTATCTGTTCCCTTTAATATCTTGAAAACTTCAATCAAATCACCCCTTAACCTTCTAAATTCCAGGGAAAAGAACCCTAGTTTGGGTAATCTCTCCTCGTAATTTAACCTCAGAGACCAGATATAATTCTGGTAAATCTATGTTGCACTCCTTCCAAGGCCAGTATATCCTTCCTAAAGTGTGGTGCCCAGAACTGAACACAGTACTCCAGGCGTGGTCTAACCAGGGCTTTGTACAGCTGTTAGACCCCAGTCCTCATGTTACACCACATTGGGGGGAGAAATTAATCCTCCTGTCCGCCTCCCGTTGGGGGCGCTAACGGGGCGCAAAGGCCTTTTTGCCCAGCCGTGGCGCTGAACACGCCTCCCGCCAAATTCCACGGGAGGTTAGTCTCAGCCTAGACATTTCTAACTCTTTATCAGAATACACCGCAAATATGAACATTGACCTATTGGCCCAAAAATTCGGCCGAATACGGGAGAGTACGCACTGTGTACTCACCCGTATTCGGTCCCGAAGTGCCGGTTTCCTGCATGCACTGCGAAGGGGGCGGTTCCTAAGTGAACCACGTGCGCACTACAGGCTGCGCGCACGCAGCACACTTAGGTTTTTTTTCAGTTTTCAACGCGAGGGTAAGTATGGAAGATTTTACACAAGAAAAAAGGAGGTGTAAGACCCCCTTTTAACAAGGTAAGTAGTTAATTAAGTATTATTTTAAATTTTTTTCAACAGGTTTATCTTTTTTAGAGACTTTAAAGAAAGGTAAGTTTATTTTTATAACTTTTAAAAAGAATTAAAAAAATTTCAAAAATTTAAATTTTTCTTTAAAGTGGTTACTTTATTTAACTATAGTTATTTTATTAATGTGATGGGTTTTTAAAAAATTTATTTGAGGTTTAGCTGTTCTTTTGGGGGCAATTTGTATTCATAGATTTGACAGGTCTCCTGTCAAATCTATGAATGAAAGATAGTCTGCTGCCATTGGCTCTCCATGGCCCACGTGATCCCAGAGGTCGCATCGAACTAACTGCGCCCCTGGGACACGCACACACTGCGCGCCGGCACTAGGGAGAGGCCCAGGAGCTGAAGTTCGTGTGGGCCCGAAACACAACGGCAGGCGCGGTAGGCAAGATCGCGCGCGATCCTTACCCCCACGGCAAGCCTCCGAGTCAAATTTCTGGGCCAATATCACATTTCTTTTCTCACTGCAGATTTCCTGTCCAATGACTTGCAACCAGACATTGATTGTGCAGCCATAATAGTGGGCGAACAAGGAATGGAAGCCTGGTATGTTGAAGCCTCGATCTTTTTCCTCTCTCTGTGTATTTAAATGTTGAGTTGGTAATTGAGTGATGAAGCGTTGCTGATCTCTATATCCAGGTTACAAATACTGCAGCCTCAATCCAATGACACTGCCTGTGCGGCCCACACAAACAGCTCGCTATCAACATTAGGCATTTCTTGGATCAGTGAGGGAAGTGTTATAGAGAGTGTTACAGTGAGGGGTGTGTTACAGTGAGGGGCATGTTATAGAGAGTGTTACAGTGAGGGGTGTGTTATAGAGAGCGTTACAGTGGGGGGCGTTTATAGAGAATGTTACAGTGAGGGGTGTGTTACAGTGAAGGGTGTGTTATAGACAGTGTTGCAGTGAAGGGTATATTGTACACTGTATCGGGTCCGATGTCTTTCAGGGCTCCTTGGGGACCAGGACTTTGGTCCCCGATATTGGCCCCTGTTGTGAGCATTATTACTGTGGGAGTGTCTGGTGAAGCCCAATACAGGAGAATTTCTGGTGCAGGCCAAGAATTGGGAACATGCAAACACATGAGAATTGGGCCTTGATGGGGGTAAGTAGGGGCTGCCGTACCCTCCTAAGAGTCAGCACCTTCAGGAGAGGAGGGGAGGAAACTTTGAGGGGCAGGGATACGCGACCTCAATACCTTACGTCAATAAATTAGAAATAAATATGTTACTTGAGCTCTTGTGATTCTCTCTGACTGATCTCCTGTGTCTGACGCTCTGGTTTTGCAGGACCAGCAGGGTCGAGAACTGTAAGGGGAAGTGGATCGATCATTACACGTCCTCATGCTTCTGAGAAAGATGGAGGAGATCCCGTTGATCAGACCCGCTCGCTTCAGACACATCACAGCATGTGACACTTTCAGTAGCTAGCTCTGCGTTGCTGCGACTGCTGGGAACCCAGTAAGGGAAGGACCAGCTCTCTGTCACAGCTCATTGCAAATAAACGCAAGCAAATATCAAACCTCAAGCATTTCCTTCCCGTTGAGCAATCGAGATAATTCCGGATGTGAGGAATTCAAATTATGAGGAAATTTTGAGGAAGTTGGGATCCAGTTATGAGGAGGGAGGAGACATTGAGCTGAACAGAAAGTTTAAAGATTATGAAGGGAACTGACAAAATTCACTCGGGAAAATTGTTCACTATGGAGAACGGCTCAAATCCCAGACGTTAAGGGTAAGGATGGAAGGTTGTAGATGTGCTTTCACCAAAAGGGTATTCAACAAAGAAAGCTAAAAATAAATCAAGGAAAGGAACTAAATAGATTCAATATAAGCAAAAGATCTGGTGATGGAGAAACTAATGAGATTAAAGACAGACAAATTTTCAGGACCTGAATGTTTCCACCCCAGGGTATTAAAAGAAAGAGGTGAGGAAATTGTTGATGTATTAGTCATCGTAATAAGAACATAAGAACTTAAGAACATAAGAAATAGGAGCAGGAATAGGCCACTTGGCCCCTCGACCCTGCTCCGCCATTCAATAAGATCATGGCTGATCTTGGACTCCAAGCCACTTCCCTGCCCGCTCCCCATAACCCTTCGCTCCCTTTAATACATGTGGGTAAAACCATGTGATAATACATTACAGTCATGATCTTCCAAAACTCTCTCAATTCAGGAATTGTCCCCCTCGATTGGAAAACTGCCAATGTCACTCCACTATCTAAGAAGGGTAAGTGAGGTAAGCTGGGAAATGATAGGCCTATTAGTCTAACGTCAGTTGTGGGGAAGTTACTAGAACCTGTTATTAGGAACAGAGTGACTGAATGTTTGGACAAACATGAGCTGATCAGAGAGAGCCAGCACGGGTTTGTAAAGGGTACGTCATGTTTAACAAACCTAGTTGAATTTTTTGAGGACGGTACTGAGATGGTAGATAAGGGAATGTCTAAGGATGTTAAAATAGGCTTCCTGAAGGCTTTCAACAAGGCTCCACACGAGAAACTATGAACAAAAATGA
Organism: Squalus acanthias; assembly: GCA_030390025.1. Classification (NCBI taxonomy): domain Eukaryota; kingdom Metazoa; phylum Chordata; class Chondrichthyes; order Squaliformes; family Squalidae; genus Squalus; species Squalus acanthias. The sequence goes on along the minus strand of CM059429.1, from coordinate 169,117,918 downwards.
GAGCATATGGGATTAGAGGCAACCTGTTGGCTTGGATAGGGAATTGGTCAAGTGGTCGGAGACAGAGAGTAGGAATAATGGGTGTGTACTCCAATTGGCAGGACGTGGTTCGTGGTGTCCCCCAGGGATCTGTACTGGGGCCACAGCTTTTCACTATATTCATCAATGACTTGGATGAAGGAACAGAGAGCCGTATATCTAAGTTTGCTGATGGCGCCAAGTTAGGTGGCACAGTGAGTAGTGTGGATGGGAGCAGAAAGTTGCAAAGGCACATTGAGAGATTAAGTGAGCGGGCAAAACTGTGGCAGGTGGAGTTCAACGTGGGAAAGTGTGAGGTCATCCACTTTGGACTTAAAATAGATCCATTTTCTAAATGGCGAGAAGCTGGGAACTGTGTGGGAGCGGAGAGATTTAGGGGGCTAAGTACAGAAATCACTGAAAGCTAGTGGACAGGTACAAAAAATAATTTAAAAGCCTAATGGAATGTTGGCCATTATCTTAAGAGTGCTGGAATACAAAGGGTTAAAAGTTTTGTTGTATAGAGCTCTGGTTCGAACCCCCCATCTGGAGTGACTGCATTCAGTTCTGGAACCACACCCCAGGAAGGATATATTGGCCTTGGAGGGGGAGCAGCGCAGATTCACCAGAATGATCCCGGGGCTAAAAGGGTTAAATTATGAAGAGAATTTATATAGACGAGGCTTGCATTCCTTTGAATATAGAAAATTAAGGATTTATCTAATTGAAGTGTTTAAGATGATTAAAGCATTTGATAGGGTAGATAGAGAGAAACTATTTCCTCTGGTGGTGGGAGTCCAGAACAAGGGGACTTAGCCTTAAAATTAGAGCCAGGCCGTTCAGGGGTGATGTCAGGAAACACTTCTTCACACAACGGGTAGTGGGGAGAGGGAGACTGGGGAATGGGGGCTCGGGGGGGAGAGATGGAGATTGGGGAATGGGAGCTCGGGGAGAGATGGAGACTGGGGAATGGGAGCTCGGGGAGAGATGGAGACTGGGGAATGGGAGCTCGGGGAAAGAGGGAGACTGGGGAATGGGGGCTCGGGGAGAGATGGAGACTGGGGAATGGGGGCTCGGGGAGAGATGGAGACTGGGGAATGGGAGCTCGGGGGGGAGATGGAGACTGGGGAATGGGGGCTCGGGGAGAGATGGAGACTGGGGAATGGGGGCTCGGGGGGGAGATGGAGACTGGGGAATGGGGGCTCGGGGAGAGATGGAGACTGGGGAATGGGGGCTCGGGGAGAGATGGAGACTGGGGAATGGGGGCTCGGGGGAGAGATGGAGACTGGGGAATGGGGGCTCGGGGGGGAGATGGAGACTGGGGAATGGGGGCTCGGGGAGAGAGGGAGACTGGGGAATGGGGGCTCGGGGGGGAGAGATGGAGACTGGGGAATGGGGTCTCGGGGAGAGATGGAGACTGGGGAATGGGGGCTCGGGGAGAGATGGAGACTGGGGAATGGGAGCTCGGGGAGAGAGGGAGACTGGGGAATGGGGGCTCGGGGAGAGAGGGAGACTGGGGAATGGGGGCTCGGGGAGAGAGGGAGACTGGGGAATGGGGGCTTGGGGGGGAGATGGAGACTGGGGAATGGGAGCTCGGGGAGAGAGGGAGACTGGGGAATGGGGGCTCGGGGAGAGATGGAGACTGGGGAATGGGAGAGAGGGGAGAGAGGGAGACTGGGGAATGGGAGCTCGGGGAGAGAGGGAGACTGGGGAATGGGGGCTCGGGGGGGAGATGGAGAATGGGGAATGGGGGCTCGGGGGGGAGATGGAGACTGGGGAATGGGGGCTCGGGGAGAGATGGAGACTGGGGAATGGGGGCTCGGGGGGGAGATGGAGACTGGGGAATGGGGGCTCGGGGAGAGAGGGAGACTGGGGAATGGGGGCTCGGGGGGGAGATGGGGAATGGGGGCTCGGGGGGGAGATGGAGACTGGGGAATGGGGGCTCGGGGGGAGATGGAGACTGGGGAATGGGGGCTCGGGGAGAGAGGGAGACTGGGGAATGGGGGCTCGGGGGGGAGATGGAGAATGGGGAATGGGGGCTCGGGGGGGAGATGGAGACTGGGGAATGGGGGCTCGGGGAGAGATGGAGACTGGGGAATGGGGGCTCGGGGAGAGATGGAGACTGGGGAATGGGGGCTCGGGGAGAGATGGAGACTGGGGAATGGGGGCTCGGGGGGGAGATGGAGACTGGGGAATGGGAGCTCGGGAAGAGATGGAGACTGGGGAATGGGGGCTCGGGAAGAGATGGAGACTGGGGAATGGGGGCTCGGGGGGGAGATGGAGACTGGGGAATGGGGGCTCGGGGGGGAGATGGAGACTGGGGAATGGGGGCTCGGGGGGGAGATGGAGACTGGGGAATGGGGGCTCGGGGAGAGATGGAGACTGGGGAATGGGGGCTCGGGGGGAGAGATGGAGACTGGGGAATGGGGGTTCGGGGGGAGAGGGAGACTGGGGAATGGGGGCTCGGGGAGAGAGGGAGACTGGGGAATGGGGGCTCGGGGGGGAGATGGAGACTGGGGAATGGGGGCTCGGGAAGAGATGGAGACTGGGGAATGGGGGCTCGGGGGGGAGATGGAGACTGGGGAATGGGGGCTCGGGAAGAGATGGAGACTGGGGAATGGGGGCTCGGGAAGAGATGGAGACTGGGGAATGGGAGCTCGGGAAGAGATGGAGACTGGGGAATGGGAGCTCGGGGAGAGAGGGAGACTGGGGAATGGGAGCTCGGGGAGAGAGGGAGAGACTGGGGAATGGGAGCTCGGGGGGGAGATGGAGACTGGGGAATGGGGGCTCGGGGGGGAGATGGAGACTGGGGAATGGGGGCTCGGGGGGGAGATGGAGACTGGGGAATGGGGGCTCGGGGGAGAGATGGAGACAGGAATGGGGACTCGGTGGAGATGGGGATTTGGGATTGGGGATTCGAGGAGAGAGATGGAGAATGAGGGCTCGGGGAGTGGGGGAGACTAGGGATGATGGATTAGGGGATGGGAGGTCAGGGAGAGAAGGGGACTAGGGGTCGGGGGATTGAGGCTCGAGTGGAGGGGACAAAGGGGTTGGGGCGGGCATGGGGGCCAGAATTTCCCGCAGAGCCAGGAGTAGCAGCAGCTAGGTGGTGGGTGGGGGCGGCACTGGGAGAAGAGCAGTCAGTAAAGGTCTGAGTGAAACCTGGGGACTTTATTGTGGGTCAATAATGAAAGATAATATCCAGTGGTGGGCAAATGGGGAACAAGGGAATGGAAATCAAGGTTTCTCACTGGAAGAATTAAGGAGGAAAGTAGGAGGAAGTTTCTTGAACAGTGGACTATTAGACGATGGGATGCTTCAAGTGGCTATTAAGGTAGCAACTAAAATATCATTTCAAAGGGATGAGTTATATATTTTAAAAGGACAAATATAAAAAGATTTTTGTGGAGATGGGGATTGGGGTTGCATAAGAAATAGGAGCAGGAGTCGGCCATACAGTCCCTCGAGCCTGCTCCGCCATTCAATAAGATCATGGCTGATCTTCTACCTCAACTCCACTTTCCCGCCCGAGCCCCATATCCCTGATTCCCTTAGTGTCCAAAAATCTATCGATCTCAGTCTTGAATATACTCAATGACTGAGTTTCCACAGCCATCTGGGGTAGATTCACAACCCTCTGAGCGAAGAAATTCTTCCTCATCTCAGTCTTAAATGACTGACCCCTTTTCCTGAGACTATGGGCTCGATTTTGCCAGGCCCGAGGAGGCGGGATTGGAGGCGTGTGAGGTGTTAAAATCGCAAAAGTAAGGAGTGTGATGGAATACTCTCCACTTGCCTGGATGAGTGCAGCTCCAACAACTCACAAGAAGCTCAACTCCATCCAGGACAAAGCAGCCCGCTTGATTGACACCCCATCCACCACCTTAAACATTCACTCCCTCCACCATCGGCACACCGTGGCTGCAGTATGTACCATCTACAAGATGCACTGCAGCAACTCGCCATGGCTTCTTCAGCAGCACCTCCCAAATCCGCGACCTCTACCACCTAGAAGGACAAGGGCAGCAGGCGCATGGGAACACCACCACCTCCAAGTTCCCCTCCAAGTCACACACCATCCTGACTTGGAAGTATATCGCCGATCCTTCATCATCGCTGGGTCAAAATCCTGGAACTCCCTCCCTAACAGCACTGTGGGAGTACCTTCACCACACGGACTGCAACGGTTCAAGAAAGCGGCTCACCACCCCCTTCTCAAGGGCAACTAGCGATGGGCAATAAATGCTGGCCTTGCCAGCGACGCCCACATTCCATGAACGAATAAAAAAAAATTACTGAACTAGTAACCCAAAGGCCTAGGCTAATAATCCAGTAGAATATGAGTTCAAATCCCAGTTTGAGAATTTGAATTCAGTTTGAAACAAATTCTGGAAATAACAAACTGTTGCAGTAAACATGGTTTTATGAAAGGGAAATCATATTCAACAATTTTATTCGAGTTTTATGAGGATGTAACTGGCAGGGTAGATAAAGGGGAAACAGTGGATGCAGTATTTTTTGAATTTCCAAAAGGCATTCGATAAGGTGCCACATAAAAGGTTCTTGAGCAAGATAAGGGCTCATGGGGTTGGGGGTAACATAGTTGCACAGATAGAGAATTGGTTAACGGACAGAAAACAGAGAGTAGGGATAAACGGGTCATTTTCCGGTTGGCAGGCTGTAACAAGTGGAGTGCAGCAAGGAACCGCTGCAGTCCGTGTGGTGAAGGTACTCCCACAGTGCTGCTAGTGAGGAAGTGCCAGGATTTTGACCCAGCGACAATGGTGTGTGACTTGGAGGGGAACTTGCCTCAGCTATTTATAATCTATATTAATGACTTAGATGAGTGCAATGTATCCAAGTATAGAGTCATAGAGTCATAACTGCACAGAAGGAGGCCATTCGGCCCATCTGTAGAGCAACCCAGTCAGTCCCATTCCCCGGCTCTCTCCCCGTCGCCCTGCAAGTTTATTTCCCTCTAGTGCCTATCCAGTCTCCCATTGAAAACGTTGAATGTCTCCGCTTCCACTACTTCCGTCAGCAGAGAGTTCCAGGTCCTCACCACTCGCTGCATAAAAAAGTTTTTCCTCACATCCCCCTGTATCTCTTGCCCAAAACCTTAAATCTGTGTCCCCTAGTCCTTGTACCATCAACTAGTGGGAACAGCCTTTCCCCATCTAGCCTATCCAAACCCGTCATAATCTTGTACACCTCTATCAAATCACCTCTCAACCTCCTTTGCTCTAATGAAAACAAATCCAGCTTCTCCAACCTGTCCTTAGCAAAGATCCCCCACCCCCGGAACCATTCTGGTAAATCTCCTCTGCACCCTCTCAAGGGCCTTTACATCCTTCCTAAAGTGTGGTGACCAGAACTGGGCGCAATACTCCAGTTGTGGCCTAACCAGTGCTTGATAAAGGTTCAGCATAACTTCTCTACTTTTGTACTCAATACCTCTATTTATGAAGCCTAAGATCCCATATGCTTTGTTAACCACTCTCTCAATATGTCCTACCACCTTCAGGGATCTATGCACATTAACTCCCAGGTCCCTCTGTCCCTGCACACTCTTTAAAACTGTGCCATTAAGTGTATATTGCCTCTCCCTGTTCCTTCTGCCAAAATACATCACCTCACACTTCTCTGTATTAAATTCCATCTGCCACTTGTCTGCCCATTCTGCTAGCCTTTCTATGTCCTGCTGCAGTCACTTGGTATCATCCTCACTGTTTGCCACACCCCCAAGTTTGGTGTCATCGGCAAATTTAGAAATTCTACTCTGTATTCCAATATCCAGGTCATTTATATATATCAAAAAAAGCAGTGGCCCCAGCACTGACCCTTGGGGAACACCACTGTCTACCATCCCCCAGTCTGAAAAACAGCCATTTACCACAACTCGCTGTTTTCTGTCCTTCAGCCAATTCCTTATCCAAGCTGCCACTGACCCACCTATTCCATGAGCCTCAATTTTGTTAACCAGCCTTCTATGTGGTACTTTGTCAAACGCCTTCCTAAAATCCATGTATCCATTGCATTCCCTTCATCAATCCTCCCTGTCACTTCATCAAAAAATTCAATTAGATTAGTCAAACACGATCTGCCTTTTACAAATTAGTGTTGGCTCTCCTTAATTAGCTTAAACCTCTCCAAGTGCCCGTTAATTTTTTCCTTGATTATTGTTTCTAAAACTTTACCCACCACTGATGTTAAACTGACCGGCCTGTATTTATTAGGATTGTCCTTACACGCTTTCTTGAACAATGGTGTCGCATTTGCCACTTTCCAATCCTCAAGCACCTCCCCCACATCTAGGGAAGATTGGAACATTATGGCAAGCCCTACGTTATCTCCTCCCCCAATTCCCTTAGCAACCAGGGTTGCAAGCCATCTGGACCAGGCAACTTATCCACTCTAAGCATACCCAGCCTTTCTAGTACATCCTGTCTATCAATTTTCACCCCTTCCATTGCTTCTACCTTTTCCACTTCTACCGATATTTTGTCAGCATCCACCTCCTTGGTAAACATGTATGTTGACGATACAAAACTAGGTTGGAAAGTAAGCTGTGAGGAGACTGCAAAGGGACTGCAAAGGGATATAGACAGATTAAGTAAGTGGGAAATAAGGTGGCAGATGGAGTATAATGTGGGGAAGTGTGACGTTACTCACTTTTGGAGGAAGAATAGAAAAACAGAATATTTTTAAATGGTGAGAAACTATTAAATGTTGGTGATCAAAGAGATTTAGGATCTCGTACAGAAAGCACAGAAAGTACAGCAAGAAATTCGGAAAGAAAATGGCATGTTGGCCTTTATTGCAAGGGGGTTGGAGCACAAGAGTAAGGTACTCTTACTATAATTGTACAGGGCTTTGGTGAGACCACACCTGGAGTACTGTGCACAGTTTTGGTCTCCTTATCTGAGGAAGGATATACTCATCTTAAAGGCGATGCACTGATTGTTCACTAGCTGCATTCCTGGGGTGAGAGGGTTGTCCTATGAGGAGCAATTGTGTAGATTCGGCCTATACTCGCTGGAGTTTAGAATAATGAGAGGCAATCTCATTAAAACATATAAGATTCTGAGGGAGATTGACATGGTAGATGCAGAGAGGTTGTTTCCCCTGGCTGGAGAGTCTAGAACTAGGGGTCATAGTCTCAGGATCAGGGGTCGGCTATTTAAGACTGAGATGAGGAGGAATATCTTCACTCCGAGGGTTGGGAATCTTTGAAATTCTTTATCCCAAAGGGCTGTAGATGCTGAGTCATTGCTTATATTCAAGGCTGCGATCGATAGATTTTTGGACTCTAGGGGAATTAAGGGACATAGAGATCAGGCGAGAAAGTAGATTTGCGGTCGAAGATCAGCCATGATCTTATTGAATGGCGGAGCAGGCTCAAAGGGCCGTATGGCCTCCTCCTGCTCCTAATTCTTATGTTCAAAAAGTGACCTTGATGCTGTCAGATTGTTGTAAAATTCCAACTGGTTCACTAATGTCGCCCTTACCCGGTCTGGCCAATATGTGGCTCCAGTCCCATACCAATGTGGTTCACTTGTAACGGCCCCCTGAAATGGCCTCACAAACCACTCAAGTTGCAGCAAAAGCAGAAGTCATGTGATCAAATGCCACACATATGTCATGTGATCAGGCATCACATGGTCAGAGTGGATCAAGATGGCGGCCCACCATCATCTTTTCAGGCCAGCTAGGGACAGGCAATAAATACCGGCCTTACCAGTGACGCCCACTTCCCAAGAATGAATAAACAAAAAATTAGAGTGGTCACTCGCACCATATTCAATGGGGTATCTCTGCGGGTATCCACTACTGCCGGTAATTGTGTCTTTTATCAACATTGCTACTCCCCCTCCTTTCCCAGTTTCTCTGTCCTTTCTAAAGATCCCATCACCTGGAATATTTAGCTCCCAGTCATGATCAGATTATAAAGAAAAGAAAGACTTCCATTTATACAGCGCCTTTCATGACCTCAGGACATCCCATCGGGCATGGAATGGCTTTATATTCAACAAGGAACCATTGTTCGAGCAACACTGATTATACATCATAAAATCAATGGATAATGCACTTAACATTAAACAGGTAAATGAACTGCTATCAGACTATAAACAGTGCTCCTGTTTATTATAAATCTAAAAGATAAGCGGGACAATATGGGCAGGTTTCGAACAGTCACCAGATAAGAGTTCTGTGCACTCATGCACGTAGCATAAGGAATAAAACTAGTGAGTTAGTAGCACAAATTCAGCTTCATGGTAGTAGCCATTACAGAGACCTGGCTATAGTATCAGCCGTGGCTCAGTGGGTAGCACTTGTGCTTCTGAGTCAGAAGGTTGTGGGTTCATAGTCCCACTCCAGAGACGAGCCCATAATCTAGGCTAACACTCCAGTGCAGCGCTGAGGGAGTGCTGCACTGTCGGAGGTGCCGTCTTTCGGATGAGACATTAAACCGAGGCCCCGTCTGCCCTCTCAGGTGGATGTAAAAGATCCCATGGCAGTATTTCGAAGAAGAGCAGGGGAGTTATCCCCGGTGTCCTGGCCAATATTTATCTCTCAATCAATATAACAAACACAGGTTATCTGGTTGTTATCACACTGCTGTTTGTGGGAGCTTGCTGTGCATTTCATACATTACAACAGTGACTACACTTCCAAAGTATTTCATTGGCTGAAAAGTGCTTTGGGACATCGTGAGGTCATGAAAGGCACTATAGAAATGCAAGTTTTTCTTTATAATCTGATCATAACTGGGAGCTAAATATTCCAGGTGATGGGATCTTTAGAAAGGACAGAGAAACTGGGGAAGGAGGGGGAGTAGCAATATTGATAAAAGACACAATTACCGCAATAGAATGAAGGGTTTTCAGTAAGGTGGATCAGACAGTGGAATAAGCATGGGTAGAGTTAAGGCACGGCAAACTGTGCAAGACGTGATAGGAGTTGTCTACAGACCTCCTGATAGTGATGATGTAGTGGGGGGTAGATAAATGCAGAGATCAGAGAAGCATGCAACCAAAACAAAGTGTTTAATTATTGGGAGAGTTAATTTTCACATAAACTGGGAGAAGCAGACTAGTTCAAGCAGTGTCAGCCGTGGCTCAGTGGGTAGCACTCTCTTGCCTCTGAGTCAGAAGGTTGTGGGTTCAAGTCCCACTCCAGAGACTTGAGCACAAAAATCTAGGCTGACTTTCCCAGTGCAGTGCTGAGGGAGCGCTGTGCTGTTGGAGGTGCCGTCTTTCTGATGAGACGTTAATCCGAGGCCCCTTCTGTTCTCACAGGTGGATGTAAAAGATCCCATTATTTCGAAGAAGAGCAGGTGAGTTATCCCCTGTGTCATGGTCAATATTTATCCCTCAATCAATGTCACTCTTCTTGCACCCTCTTTAAAATTGTCCCATTTAGCTGGTATTGTCTCTCCTCAAAATACTTTTAACATTTTAAACAACCCGATCAAATCATCCCTCGATCTTCTATATTCAAGGGAATACAAGCCAACTTTATGCAACCAGACACATAAACGCTCTAACCCCCGGGTATCATTCTGGTGACTCTGCGCTCCACCCCCTCCAAGGCCAGTGTATGCTTCCTGAGGTGCAGTGCCCAGAACTGAACACAGTCACTCCAGCTGGGGGTCTGACCAGAGCTCTGTACAGCTGAAGCGTCACTTCCTCTCCTTGAGATAAAGGCCAACATTCCATTAGCCTTTTTTTGATTGCTTTCTGTAGCTGCCCGCTAGATTTAAATGATTTGTGTACTTGGGCTCTCAAATCTCTTTGCTCCTCCACAGTTTCTAGTTTCTCACCAATTAAAAAATAAGTCCAATTTATCTTTCTTAGGTTCAAAGTGGATCAGTTGACACGTCAATGGGATATCTTTAATTCAGCCTCATTACTTCATCCTGAAACTGCCCATTGCTGCAGGGTCAGCCCTGGCCCAACAGCCCAGTGGTACTTTAAATTAAACTTCCCTGCTTAGCAGGCAAAGGCTAAAGGTTAATATCACTATAATATAAAGAGAAATAGCAGTATAACATTAGGAGACTTCGGGACAGTCTGATTAACCCTTTCCTTACTCCCTCTCTCACTGTCCAGTGATTTCCACTGGAGTGCGGCTGCTGGTTAGGGACAGAACACTCTAAACTGTACCTGGTGCATCCACTGCTTCCTCTTCTTGCTTCATCCTGCACTTCTGAAGGACACTCGACGTATTTAAGAGCTGGATACTGGTAATGGGAAGGTAATAGGGTTGGTATACCAGGCAGAGGAGATCAACTGGGTCAAACAGCCTTGTTCATCTCAGTCTATCATAAACCTCATCAATGTTCATGGACCGAATGAATCTCAAATCTGTCCATCTCCAGTCATCCTGTCCTCATCAATTGTTTCTCACTGAAACACCAGTTTTCGTTCTTTCTGCCTTGTCCTTTTCCAATTTCCCTGCTACTCTTTCTACTCTAACTTCAGTCCAAAGGAGGTGCACGAAAGAAAGAAAGGGCTTTGATTTATAGAGTACCTTTCATAAGAACATGAGCCTGTTGAGGCTGCCGTGAAACACGAGTTAAGGCTGAATCCATGTGTGGAAAACAAGAGACTTTTTTAATACAACTGCATGGTACAAAATGGCTGAACCGACTGCCCCCAGAATTCTCTGGAAAAATCCTGAGGCCCCGCCCACTCCTGCCTTAAAGGTAAGGTGCCTTAAAGGGAAGGTGCTTGATATGTTGTCCACGGACTGAAAAGTGGATAATGCCCGTTTAGGTGGCGATCCGCCACACAGCTCCCCCCAGAATCCGCTTAGGAGGTGTGGACGAGATGGTGCGGCGGTCTGATGGGCCGGCCGGAGCGGCTCTTGTAGGACGCCGGTGGATGTGGAACGGCCGGGCGTGGAGCAGCCGGGTGAACCGGCTTGAGGGCAGGTTGGCCACGTGGAGGTGGACGAGCTACAGGGACCTGCTCACCGGGCTCCGAGTGTACTGGCTTGAGTCGGTCAACCGACACTTTTTCGGTCCTGTCGCCCACTTGCAGGGTGAAAAATTTGTCCCCAGCCTGTAGCACCTTGTAGGGCCCGTCGTATGGGGGTTGAAGGGGTCCGCGGTGGGCGTCGTGCCGGACGAAAACAAACCGTGCCTGGTGCAGGCTTAGTGGGACGTGTGAGGTGGATTCGCCGTGTCGGGCAATGGGCACCGGGTCGAACTGCAGTGCCGGTGAGGCGAAGTCGTGGCGTTGCTGGTCGGCTGACCAGGGTGTCGTGGCGGTGGGCAGGAACTCGCCGGGTACGCGCAGCGGCTGACCATACACGAGCTCTGCTGCCGATGCGTGGAGGTCTTCTTTAACCGCGGTGCGCAGGCCGAGGAGGACCCACGGAAATCGGTCGGTCCAGGCGCCGTCCTGGAGGCTGGCTCGAAGAGATGCCTTCAAGGATCTGTGGAACTGCTCACACAGTCCGTTGGCTTGGGGGTGGTACGCTGTGGTGCGGTGAATGGTCACCCCGAGATTGCGTGCGACGGCGGTCCAGAGTTCAGAGGTAAATTGCGGACCTCTGTCCGACGTCATGTCGGAGGGGACGCCGAACCGTGCGACGCAGGTGCTGACGAAGGCTCTGGCGATGTCGGCGGTGGTGGTAGCGGTCAGTGGAATTGCCTCGGGCCAGCGTGTGGTGCGGTCAACGATGGTCAGCAAGTGCATGTGGCCTTGCGACGGCGGCAGGGGCCTGACGATGTCCACATGGATGTGGTCGAATCTCTGCGAGGGGACGGTAAACTCTTCGAGGGGTGCTTTCGTGTGTTGCTGTACCTTGGCCCATTGGCAGGCTAGGCAGGAGTTGGCCCAAGTACGCACATCCTTGCGAAGGCCGCGCCAGACGAAGCGGTTGGCTATAATTTGATGGATGCGTGGGCGCTGGGGTGGGAGAGGTTGTGGAGAATGTCGAATACCCAGCGGCGCCAGGACGCTGGGACGACGGGCCGAGGTTGACATAGGGATATGTCGCACTTGACCGTGACTGCGGTCGGGCCACAGGTGACGTCGGCCAGGCGTAGCCCTGCTAGGTTGGTGGGTGCGGAGAGCAGATCAGGGTCGGTGATCTGGTCTGCTGCGAGTTGAGCGTAGTCGACTGCCAGGTGTGCGGCGTGGATGGCGAGGTGGGAGAGGCAGTCGGCTACCACATTGTCTCGGCCGGAGACGTGTTGGATGTCCGTGGTGAACTCGGACACTGCCGCGAGCTGGCGCTGCTGCCTGGTGGACCAAGGGTCGGTTGTCTTTGCCATTGCGAATGACAGGGGCTTGTGGTTGACAAACGCAGTGAAGGGGTGGCCCTCAAGCAAAAACCGGAAATGGTGGACCGCCAGGAACAGCGCGAGGAGCTCGCGGTCGAAGGTGCTGTACTTGACCTCCGGGGGGCGTAGTTGGCGGCTGAAGAAGGCAAGTGGTTGCCAGGCGCCGTCGACCCACTGCTCATACACGGCGCCGACCGCGTGGTCGGAGGCGTCCGTGGTGAGCACTACCCTGGCATTGGGCCGTGGGTGCGCGAGCAGGGTGGCGTTGGCAAGTACGGTCTTGGTGGAGTCGAAGGCGGCTGACGCGTCTGCCGTCCATTCGACCGCCATCTTGCCGCTCCTGCCCTTCATACAGGGGCCTCATGAGGGACGCCGCTTTGGGGATGAAGCGGTTATAGAAATTCACCATCCCGAGGAACTCCTGGAGGCCTTTGATGGTGGTGGGGCGGGGAAATTGTTGGACGGCCTGCACCTTGGTGGGCAGGGGAATGGCACCAGCATGGGTGATGTGGTGGCCGAGGAAGTCGATCTTGTCCAGGCCGAACAGGCATTTGGCTGGGCTGAGGATGAGCCCGTGGTCACTGAGGCGCCCGAACAGGATGCGAAGGTGTTCGAGGTGTTCCTGCTTGGAGGAACTGGCTACCAGGATGTCGTCCAGGTAGACGAACAAGAACTTCAGGTACCGAAGGACCGAGTCCATGAGCCGTTGGAATGCCTGGGCCGCGTATTTGAGGCTGAAGGGCATCCGCAGGAACTCGAACAGGCCGAAAGGGGTGATTACGGCCGTCTTGGGGACGTCCGCGGGGTGGACGGGGACTTGGTGGTAGCCGCGCACCAGGTCGACCTTGGAAAAGACTGAGCGGCCGGCCAGTCTAGCCGAGAAGTCCTGAATGTGCGGCACGGGGTACCGATCAGGGGTGGTGGCGTCGTTGACGCGGCGGTAATCCCCGCAGGGGTGCCAACCTCCGCCTGGTTTGGGGGCGATGTGGAGTGGTTAGGCCCAGGGACTGTTGGAGCGGCGGATGATGGTGGCAAACTCGGTCCGCGCGATCTCCAGTTTGGTCGGGTCCAGCCTGCGGGCGTGGGCGTACACTGGGGGGCCTGTGGTGGGGATGAAGTGTTACACCCCATGTTTGGCGGCCTCCGCGGAGAAGGTCAGATTGGTAAGGGCCGGGAATTCGGCCAGGAGTGCCGAGTAGTCATCCGTGGCCCGGGCATGGCACTGTGACGCCATGTCGGTGGGTTGACGGGGGGCCATGGCGCCCAGGATGGGGGACATGGTGTTCATGTCCATGAGGCGGTGACGAGGGATGTTTACCAGTAGGCCGTGGGCGCACAGGAAATCTGCGCCAATGAGAGGGGAGAGCACGTTGGCAGTGATGAACTCCCATCGGTAGCGGCGACCAGCGAGGTCGAGGGTGACTGTCCGGGTGCCATACGTCTGGATTTCCGAGCCGTTAGCAGCAGCCAGCGCCGGTCCTCGTTTGCCCTTTTGGATGTCGAGGGAGGAGGCCGGGATGATGCAGTGCTGAGCCCCAGTGCCGGTGAGGGGCGCGCCCAGGCATTGGCTGCCAGCTCCGGAGTGACGTCGCGGCTGGAGTGAGCGGACAGCAGCTTGTCGGCCTCATCGGCCAGGGCTTCCAGGTCCGTGAGGCCGGACGCCACGATCGCTGGGCGGATGCTGAGAGGGAGCTGGCGGATGAACAGCGTGCGGAAGAGGGATCTGGGTGTGCTCTCGTCAGTGAGGGAGAGCATGTGGGAGAGGAGGTCTGACAGTGAGGCATCACCGAGGCTTGGAAGGTCGAGGAGGTGGCAGTTTCTCTGATATGCCGAGGCCGTAAATTTTTTAAGGAGCGCTGTCTTGAGATGTGCGTACTTGCCTTCTCTGGTGGGTTCTGCAGCACTGTCCAAACCTTCGAAACTGTGGCGCTACCGAGTGATGTGACGAGGTAGTCATACTGCGTCCCATCTGTGGTGATGTTTCACAGCCGGAAGCGAGATTCAGCTTGGAGAAACCAGGCTTCGAGCTGGGTTTCCCAAAACTCCGTCAGTTTCACGGAAACTGCATTCGTGTCCGCCATTGCAGTGCTCGGAATATGTTCTGAGCGTCGGGGTCACCAATGTTGAGGCTGCTGCGAAACACGAGTTAAGGCTGAATCCATGTGTGGAAAACAAGAGACTTTTTTAATACAACTGCATGGCACAAAATGGCTGACCCGACTGCCCCCAGAATTCTCTGGAAAAATCCTGAGGCCCCGCCCACTCCTGCCTTAAAGGTAAGGTGCCTTAAAGGGAAGGTGCTCGATATATTGTCCACGGACAGAAAAGTGGATAATGCCCGTTTAGGTGGCGATCCGCCACAAGCCGACACTATCCTGCATTGTCCCAGTGATTCCGCTGATCGGGATCTTCTCCTCATCTCCAGTCATCGCTCTCGCCCCATGTCAGCGACTTCACTGCTAGGCTTTCCTGGCCAATGTGTCATATCTGTATCCTGCAGAACACCCTCTGTAATGATGCGGAGATGCCGGTGTTGGACTGGAGTGGACAAAAGTGAGAAGTCGCACAACACCAGGTTATAGTCCAACAGCTTGATTTGAAATCACAAGCTTTCGGAGCTGCTGACGAAGGAGCAGCAGCAGCAGAGTGGTGGTCTCTGTGAGCAGGAGAAGGAGAAGGAGACCAGACAGCAGACCACCACCAACAACCAACCACAACTACTGAGGTGCCTGGAGAGAGAGGACAGGAGAGGAGAAGGAAAAGAAAGGAAGGCCAAGGCCATTAACAACAGAGGAGAGGCCTTTCCACACTGCCTCCTCAATTGGCCTCCATTTTAGGAGAGGGAGAGAGGGGAGAAAACATCACCAACATCCATCATCTGTTTGGAAGGAGGAAGGAAGGAAAGAACAACAGCTACAGGTGGGTGTGATTCTGGTGCACTCTCCCAGAGACTTTGTTTTGTAGGTGGGGGGAGGAAAGAAGAAAAAGAAGAAGGCCGGAACATCCAAGGGGTGTGTGTGTGTGTGTGTGGCTTCTGTAAAAGCTAGGCCGCACACACCATATTAAACACCCCTTTCCCATTGCCTGACCTGGGACAGCTGGAGCTGCCTAGGTGAAGTCCCCCAATTAATTTAATCTTATTGGGCATCGTTAAGACCTGGTGCAGGACTGAGCCTGGGCATCTCCAGCTATCCCAGGTGAAGACATCTTCTCCCCCCACCAGAAGACCACCACCAAAGACTTTTATTACATCGGAGAGTGCACCCCCCTGCCAACACCCACCCACCCACCATCCTGAGTGGCGACCCTGCCCTTGCGGCTTCCCTCCTTCCCACCCCCCCTCTCTCTCTCTCTTTGTCTCTTGTCTCTCTCTGCCTCTCTCTCTAAGAGGCACCTCAATCTATTTTAATTAAGTACCTATTGAGCAGAGGGGAGAAGGCCCCTCTCCCAATTCAATCAACTAAAGGGAGAGGTGTGCCTTCAATTTAAGAGCTCCCTCTGCTCAGGGGAAAACAAAAACAAAAAAAAAACCGAGGCCATTAACACCTTCAGGCCTGTGACTTGGGGTGAGTGCAGCCCTTAAAGAACCCTCCATTATGGCGACCACATCTTCGCCGGTGGCAGCGAGGACATACGCGAGCGTGGCAGCCGCGGCCACGGCCGCAGCCACGAGTCCTCCTGTTACCCCGTCACCTTTTACCCTCCTTACGAGGAAGAATGGGGTCAAGAGCTACACTCACCCCAATATGACAATAGAGGCGTGCGTAAAAGCCATGGCTGGGGTTGTCGGCCCTTCAGCCATCGTCGCCGCCTCTAAAATGTACGGCAAGGCTGTGTTCTTCCTGGGGTCGGAGCGGGCGGTGTCCCTGGCCATCGAGAAGGGGCTCACCGTGGGCGGGACCTTCCTGCCGGTGGACCCCCTTGAGGCCACCGCGCAAAGGATTGTGGTTTCCAACGTCCCGCCCTTTGTTCCGGGTGAGCTCCTCCTCCCCCACCTACGTCAACTGGGGGAGGTGAGGTCGGGGATCACACCCATCCCGCTCGGCTTCCGGGAAGCCAGCCTTCGGCACGTCTTCTCCTTCCGGCGCCAGCTTTTCGTCCGGCTGGCGCGGGAGGAGGACGCGGATGGCGCGTTCACGGTGCTCCACGGGGGGACCGCCCACCGCGTCTTCTGGACCTCGGACGGCGTGCGGTGCTACGCCTGTAAGGAGGTGGGGCACGTCCGCAAAAACTGCCCCGCCTCCAAGGCCGCCACGACACCTGGCGCGGCCAGGGTTGGCGCCGCCGCCCCCCCTCCCCCTGATACTGTCCGCGCGTCGACGGCGACGGATGCGCGGTCGAAATCGGAGGCCAACACCACCACGGCCTCCGGCGGGGAGGAGGGAGAGCGTCCGGGGGGAAGGAAGGCGCGTAGGA
Source organism: Squalus acanthias (assembly GCA_030390025.1). Taxonomy (NCBI): domain Eukaryota; kingdom Metazoa; phylum Chordata; class Chondrichthyes; order Squaliformes; family Squalidae; genus Squalus; species Squalus acanthias. Next base: position 169,101,189 of record CM059429.1, on the reverse strand, counting down.
AAAATAAACACCTAAGGGCGGATCCCCTCGCGGAGGAAACATCGGAGTTGACCGAACTCACGCCCGAGTACATCGCGGAGTTGGTCGGGACGCATGAGACTGGGGGGGTCCTCGTGCCCGGGCCCGTGACCGTGACCGCAACTGCCGAGGCAGCTGAATCAAGACCTGCGGCCGGGCTCGGGCCCGAGGGGCCCAAGAAACCCAGTCGTCGGAAGGGGGCAGAGAGGGAGGCCCCAGCAGACATGGAGGCCTCCCCCTCTCCGGGCCCCAATATGTTAAAAAGAAAGCTCCGCCCCCAGGAGGAGGAGGACTGCGAGGAGGAAGGTCCCTCCGCAAAAGGGGGGCAGTCGCCCGCCGCGGGTGCTGCGCCCCACCCCACCACCGTCATCGTCGCGCGCGATCGGCAGGGGTCGTCTGTCCCTCGGGAGGGTGAGACAGCCGAGTCTGTCCGACCTGTGCCTCCCGGGGATGGGGAAGAGACCCTGCCCGTGGGGGGGGGCGCGGAACAACCCGCGGAGGGAAATGTAGTTCCGGAACCGTTGCTCCTCGCCGGGTCGGGCGTCCTGGGGACTGGGGCGGGCGAGGCCAAAGAGGCTGAAGCCGAGCCCGCCTTTTATAACCCAGACATCTCCCAGGGACTGCTCGACCTGGTGGAGGAGTGTAGCAGTCCCCGGCCCGCTGGGTCGGAGGTTGGTGGCGGGGAGACGGAAAGCCCCCTGACTCCGTCTCTGTTGTTGGCGCCGGACGTGCTGGAGGAATTTGGGATTATTTTCTCCCCGGTTTCTCCGGTCGCCCCGGCGCCTGAGGCGGGGGGGGGCCCCGAACCGCCGCCGCCGCCTCCCGGCCCGGCGCCCCTGAAGGAGCCCAGGGTGGACTCCTCTGCCACCGATCCTGGGGGTGGGATCGTGACGGAGGCGGGGCCGGCCGGTGCGGCCGAGCCGTTCGCTGCACCCTGTGCGACGGACGGGTCGGCCGCCGGTGACGACCTCCCGGAGGAGGACGGGGACTCGGTGGTGGGCATCGAGGACGATTTGGAGTCCATCGGCAACGAGGTGATGGACGCCCTCGTGCCCTTCACCGACTCTCCCCTCATCCCCGTAGGGGAACTCTGGGATTTTATGGCCATGAGCCAGGGTCGTCACAAGAAGATCCGGCTGGCCCTCGACAAGTGGTCGGAGCTGGCGCTGCTCGTCGTGTCCGTCCGCGCCGCCGTTAAAATCATGGGCGCGGACAAGGACGTTGGCCGGCTCGAGCTGCGTCGGCTCAAGAGTTTCCACACTGGGCTGCTGAGGGAGTGGCGGTCGTCAGTGACCGCGCTCCCTCCCCTCCGTTAGGTAGAGGTTGCACTATGCTTCTGAGATGAAGATAACCATAGCCAGCCTCAACATCAACGGCAGCAGGGAGGCGCGCCGTAGATTCAATAACTTCTCGGTCCTTCGGGACGGGAAATATGCGGTGTGCTTCCTGCAAGAAACCCACACCGTTCCGGGAGACGAGGCCACGTGGCTCCTGGAGTGGCAAGGAGGGGTCAGCATGAGTCACCTCTCCAACAATTCCTGCGGGGTGGCTGTCTTGCTGGCCCCGCATTTTCAGCCGGAGATCTTGAGGGTCAAGGAGCACGTGCCGGGCCGCTTGCTCCAGGTCACTGTTCGCCTGGGAGGCGTGCCGCTCCATTTAGTGAACGTGTACGCCCCCCGGACCGGTGCGCAGCAAGTGCGCTTCTTCGGAGAAGTGTCCGCTCTTCTGGGCTCCATCGACGTGGGCGAGTGCGTCATCCTCGGGGGGGATTTCAATTGTACCCTCGAGGCGCGGGACCGGTCGGGTCCCCCGCGAAGCCCGGCGGCGATGGAGAAGTTGCGGGACCTGGTCGGGTCCTTCGACTTGGTGGACGTCTGGCGAAATCTCCATCCCGACTCCAGTGCCTTCACGAGCGTGAGGTCTGGAGGAGGAAGGTCCAGAATCGACCGCCTTTACATTTCCCGGGCGTACGTCTCCTGCGTTCCGGCGGCTTCCATGCGGCCGGTGCCGTGCACGGACCACCACCTGGTGTGGGCGGAGCTCGCTCCGCTGCGCGCGCGGGGGGGGTCCGCGTACTGGCATTTTAACAACCTGCTGCTGGAGGACGCGCGGTTCCGGGATTCGTTTCGCCGGTTCTGGGCCGACTGGAGAAGGAAGCGGGGAGGCTTCCCCTCCTTGAGGCTATGGTGGGACGTGGGCAAGGCTCACGTCCGCGTCTTCTGTCAGGAGTACGCGAAGGGGTCGACCAAGAGGCGGGAGGCCCGGGTCGGGCGATTGGAGAAAGAAGTGCTCGACCTGGAGTCCCGTCTCGGTCAGGTCGTCGAGGACCCGGCCCTGCGGAAGGTGTACGAAGAGAAGAAGGGCGCGCTGAAGGACCTGCAGCTGGTCGGGTCCCGAGGCGCGTACGTGAGGTCGCGGATCCAGTTCCTGCGGGACCTGGACCGTGGCTCCCCCTTCTTCTACTCGCTGGAAAAAAGACGGGGGGTCCGTAAGCAGCTCTTGTGGCTGCTGGCCGACGACGGATCTCTGGTCTCGGATCCGGAGGGCATCAGCGCGGAGGCCCGGGCCTATTACGGGGCTCTGTTCTCTTCGGATCCGTCCAGCGAGGATGCGCGCAGAGTTTTGTGGGAGGACCTGCCGAAGGTCGGCCCGGAGGGCGCCGAGAATTTAGAAGCTCCGCTAAGCCTGGCGGAGCTGACCGGCGCCCTGCGCCAGCTCTCGAGGGGCAAGTCCCCGGGGCTGGACGGGCTGACCGTGGAGTTCCACAGGGCGTTCTGGGACGTCTTGGGGGACGACTACGCGCGGGTCCTGGGGGAAAGTCTGGCGACCGGGGAGATGCCCCTCTCTTGGCGCAGGGCAGTCATCGTCCTGCTGCCCAAGAAGGGCGATCTCCGCCTACTTAAGAACTGGCGCCCGGTCTCCCTCCTCAGCACGGACTACAAAATTTTCGCCAGGGCTATGTCTGCTCGCCTTGGCACCGTGCTGGCCCGCATGATCCACCCCGACCAGTCCTACACGGTCCCGGGCCGGAGCATCCACGATAACATCCATCTGGTCCGGGACCTGGTCCACCATTCCCAGAGGGCTGGTCTGTCGGTCGCCTTCCTTTCCCTGGATCAGGAGAAGGCGTTCGACAGGGTGGATCACGAGTATCTTTTCGGGACTCTGCGCGCATTCGGGTTCAGGACGCATTTCGTCGCCCGGATCCGACTTCTGTACGCCGCCGCGGAGTGTCTGATTAAAGTTAACGGGTCTTTGACGGCGCCCCTTCGCTTCGGGAGGGGGGTGCGTCAGGGATGCCCCATGTCCGGTCAGTTATACGCCGTTTGCGTGGAGCCTTTCCTGCGCCTCTTGCGGAAGAGGTTGACGGGACTGGCTCTGCAAGGGCCGGGCGTGGAGGTGGTCCTCTCGGCTTACGCCGATGACGTGCTCCTCGCGGTCACGGATCCCGTCGACTTGCGGAGGATGCGAGAATGCCAGCAGATTTACTCGGACGCATCCTCCGCCAAGATCAACTGGGAGAAATGTTCTGGACTCCTGGTGGGCCCATGGCAGGTGGACTCCCTGCCGGAGGAGTTCGGGCCTTTCGCCTGGAGCACCACGCACCTCCTCTACCTGGGAGTCTACCTCAGCCCGGCCGAGGACGCCTGGCCGGCGAACTGGCAAGAGCTGGAGGCCAAAGTCACCGCTCGCCTAGGGCGCTGGACAGGACTGCTCCGAGTGTTGTCCTACAGGGGTCGAGCGCTGGTCATAAACCAGCTGGTGGCCGCCATGTTGTGGTACCGGTTGGTCACTTTGATCCCTCCCCCTGCGTTTGTCGCCAAGATGCAGAAGAAGCTCGTCGACTTCTTCTGGGACAAAAGGAAGCACTGGGTCTCTGCCGCGGTTTTGAGTCTCCCGCTTAGGGAGGGCGGTCAGGCGCTGGTGTGCCTTCGCACCCAGGCGGCGACTTTCCGTCTTCAGACGCTGCAGAGATACCTGTACGTGGAGAATCCTCCTAGGTGGCGTGCGCTGGCGACGTATTTCTTCCGCCAGCTGCACGGCCTCAATTACGACACGCAGCTCCTGTTTGTGAGAGTGGGTGGCACGCGTGCCAGCCTGCGGGAGCTGCCTGTCTTCTACCAGGAACTGCTATGGGTTTGGAACAGCGTCGCCTCCGAGCGCAGTTCTCCCCCGTCAGGAGCGGCGGCCGTCCTTCGGGAGCCGCTGTTCAGGAATCCGCACCTCCACGACCGCGGGTTCGGCTGGCTGGCGGAGGGCAGGGCTGTGCCCGGTAAGGTGACCAGAGTCGGGGACCTGCTCGATGGCGGAGGAGCGGGCTGGATGGCGCCGGAGGAGTTGGCGAGGCGCATGTCCTGGGTCAACGTCCGGCTCGCGGTCAAAGCCATCGAGTCGCTAAAAGTGGCACTGGGCCCCGTCTCCACTAGGTGTGTCGAGGAGGCTCAAGCACGTGGGGCGATCCCGTCCGAACTGACCCCCGTTCGGACGGAATTCCTTATCGGCGCCCGGCCCCGAATCCTCCCTCGGGAGCCGCCGCCTCACCACTTGAGCCTTCTCGGAGAAATGCCCTCCGTGCCCTTTCAATCCGCACGGAGGCGTTTCCTGTACGGGCTGCTCCTGCACACTCTCCACTTTGCCATCTTCGTCTGCCGTCCGGACACGCCTTGGCGTACCATCCTGCCGTCCGGCGGAGGCGAAGGTCCCCATTGGAAGGCTCTCTACGCGGGAGTCTTCCCTTGTTCTATTGGGGACTTGGCCTGGAGGGTGTTGCACGGAGCAGTCCCGTGCAATAGGATTTTAAGTAGGTTTACGGACTCCCAGGCTGCTTGTCATTTCTGCGGCCTAGAGGAGTCCGTCTATCACATTTATATTGAGTGTGAGAGGTTGCAGCCCCTCTTTCATTATTTGAAGGGGCTGCTCCTCAATTTCTGGTTGCACTTCAGCCCCACGCTCCTGATCTACGGTCACCCGGTGCGGAGGGGAGCGGGTAGGTCGGAGGACCTCCTCGTAGGACTGCTCCTGGGCCTGGCCAAGAAAGCCATTAATTGGTCCAGGCAGCGGGCGGTCGAGGGGGTCGTTCGGCCCGATTGCCTGCCTCTCTTCCGCGGCCATGTTCGCGCCCGGGTGGCCCTGGAGATGGAGCACGCGGTGTCCGCCGGCACGCTTGAGTTTTTCCGCGACCGGTGGGCGCCGCGGGGGCTGGAGTGCATCGTCACCCCGGACTTCCAAATTTTGATTTGATTTATTAAGTTTCATTTAAAGTTTTAATTGATTTACAGTAAATTTTGATTTGTTCAACCAAAAAGAGCAACACCAGGTTATAGTCCAACAGCTTTATTTGAAATCACAAGCTTTCGGAGCGGCTGCTCCTTCGTCACCGAAAGCTTGTGATTTAGAATAAAGCTGTTGGACTATAACCTGGTGTTGTGCGACTTCCCACCCTCTGTATCGTGACTGATGTTACTGTAGATGCCTGAATTGTTCAAACCTCACCCTTTCTCCACACCTCTACTCCAGGAATAAAATTAGTGATGTCACCCTTAAAAGTCTTTGCTCCCTCCCCTGGTATCACAGTGTTTGTTAAATCAGAGCCTGACATTCAGGAACCTGGCACCATTCTGATAAAAAATAGTTTGACCTTGTTTTTTTTCCAGATTCTTGTTTTAATAACTTTGTGGAACTGATAACCACGGGCACGATCCTGTATAAAAGCGCGGCCGTTACCAGACCCGGACCCAGACCGACAAGATGAAGACTCTGGTTGTTCTCAGTGTCCTGCTCTCGGTCGCCAGCGCCACAATCCTGACACGATGTCAGGTTGCTAAGGCCGTAAAGAATTCTATGCTGCCCCAGTTCCGCCAGTACAGCGTGGCAGACTGTGAGTATTTCTCTGTTGTATTTAAACTGTGCCGAATGCACTCGCAGATTGTGGCTGTGGTTTCCTCTTGTAGTTCTCAGTCAGTGGGTAAGTACACGTTACCTTGGTGGGTCCGGGGAATGTTTGAGCCTGGTCTGGACTGAGTAAATTGATCTTTTGTTTTAACTAGGCCAGAGTGGGAATAGACTGGATGTCGGACGATTCTTCTTTCCCCAGAGAGCAGTGAGTCTCTGGAATGTGTTGCGGGCTGATGCGGTGGGTGTTGACTCTCTGCCTTCAAGAGGGAGCTGGACCGGTTCCTGACTGGGGCCGAGATCACATCATAGAGAAGGTCAGTGTCTCTATAGATCACACTCGGTCCGTGTGATCTCCCGGACACACCCCGATCGCCCGAGGGGGACAGAGAGGAATTTCCCAGAGTATTTTTTCCCTTATTTATCTCTCTGGAGAGAGGCCGAAGTAACAGAGATAAATAAAGGGGAAAAATACTCAGGGAAAATTCCTCTCCCACCTCCTCAGGCGATGGAAACCAGTCGAGGAGATCAGGCGGGCTAAGTGTGATCTATAAAGACACTGACCTTCTCTATGATGCGATCTCTGCCCCAGACTACATGGCTGTGGAGATGACCTGAGGAAGGAGCGATAGCTCCGAAAGCTTGTGATTTCAAATAAAACTGTTGGACTATAACCTGGTGTTGTGCGACCTCTCAATTTTGTGGAGATGGGGGCAGGGGTGGGGGGAAGAAGTGTTTAGTCATGATGCTCCGGCCATCATGGTGTGAGGCAGACCTGATGGCCCAGCTGGTCTTTTCCTGCCCATCAATTTTGCGCGTTCGTGCGTATCTGAGCCAAGCCGACAGTAGCAGAGCTACAATTGGTCGCTGACCACTGGATTAGGGCAGGAAAATCAGCCCGGGTCCTCACTGCCCTCTGACCCCTGCTGTGTTATGTTTTGGGGGAATTTTCTTTGGATTTTTAGACTCTGGTATCTGAGGTCAATCTCCTAATGAATCCCAAATCCTTATTCCTTTGAGAGAGAGTCTTCAATAGCTTTACAATGTAAACAATTAATAATGTGCCGAGGACAACCAATAGAAATTGATTTTTATGCTATGGAATTATTTCTAGCTGTTAGTAGATCTATCTCCAGTCTTCAATAAGTGGGAGAACATCACACCAGACCTTCATCCCTAAAAATGAACATAGGCTAAGACTGTGGAGATGGATCTTAAACTCTCATGTATTGTGTCTGACTTAGAGGGACAGTTACTGGACCAAAACAAGACAGAACTGCTTCATCTTTATCACAAATACATGTGTGAACAAGGGTGGAATATAAACAGAAAATGCTGGAAATAATCAGCAGGTCAGGCAGCATCTGCTGAGTATTTCCAGCATTTTCTGTTTATATTTCAGATTTCCAGCATCCGCAGTATTTTGCCTTTAACACGGGTGGGATTGGTTTGGCTGTGATGCTCTCCAAGAGAGAATAGCTTTCCATCTCTAACGGTATGGACTCAATCAAGGTAATAGTTACAGGTGCCCATGAACTGAACCCCAGCGAGTCTCAGCACCGCCAGGAGAACAGGAGAGAAAATCAGCAAAATGAAGTCCCACCTTGTACACTGCTCCAATTCCCACAATCACTGCCTTCCTCTGAACGGACTGGAGATAAGTGAGTGTCAGTATCCTGTTCTGTGCTGCTAGTTCCCTCTTTCATTCTTCCTCTCACTTTGGTCCCCCTCTTTATGTCTAAGTGACGGCGGTGGAGCGTGAGAAGCTCCGAGGAAATTCGCCCCGACGTTGCTGCGAAGACAAACCTCGCTGTAGACTGGCTCCGGTCTGCGAGGCGCATTGTGAATCACATTTGTGTTTGTTGCATGTTCTACACTACAGTGTCTTGTCTTCATTTTAATTCTAGGGGTGTGCCTGGCCTTCTACGGGAGTGGATACAACACACTTGCAACACATTACGTGCAAGGCAGCGATGGAAAGAACGTGTCAGCAGACTATGGGATCTTTCAGATCAGCAGTGGACAGTGGTGTACAGATAAAAGTTTTCCGAAAGGTGCAGACATCTGTCACATGAACTGTAATGGTACGTGAACCAACAGAAAGTTAATCACAGTTTGAATTTTTGTTCGTCTCTCATATGAGGAGTATGCACTTGGAGTATTGTGTACAGTTCTGGTCGCCATATTTCAAAAGGGTATAGATGCAGTGGAGAGAAAGGCTGACACCAGAACTGCGAGGTTATACCTATCAGGAAAGAATGAACAGGCTGTGGCTCTTTTCTCTTGAAAAAAGAAGGCCCAATAGAGGTGACCTAATAGAGGTCTTTAAAGGTTTTGATAGAGTGGATACAGAGAGAATGTTTCCACTTGTGGGGAAGAGCAAAACTAGAGGCCATCAATATAAGATAGTCACCAAGAAATCAAAAAGGGAATTCAGAAGAAACTTCTTTACCCAGAGAGTGGTGAGAATGTGGAACTCGCTACCACAGGGAGTGGTTGAGGTGAATAGCATAGATTCATTTAAGGGGAAGCTAGATAAACACAGGATCGGAGAAAGGAATAGAGGGTTATGCTGATAGAGTGAGATGAGGAAAGATGGGAGGAGGCTTGAGTGGAGCATAAACACCGGCATGGACTGGCTGGGCTGAATGGCCTGTTGGTGTGCTGTGTATTCTGTGTACCTCTCATTGGTGCTTGTGGAACCTTGCTCTATATAAAATGGCTGACATGTTCCCCTACCCGACCAGACTGATTGCATCCCGGAGAAAGTGACTATGTCTAAAATGATATTGCGATTTCCTGAGAGATACCCTGCTGCAATGTTGAAGCTTATAAAATACCAAGGGCTTGAATATCGTCTCGGGCGGTAGAGTCAAACGAGCGGTATCGGTGCAGCACCAGATATTCAGTTCCATTGGCTGCAATGCGCGGCCGATCTGATACCGCCCACTTTTCACCACGTAGGCCCTTCTAGCTCGGTGTCGGAACAGACCCCAGATATGAACATTGATTCCAATATCACATTTTTTTATTACTTGCAGATTTCCTGAACAATAACGCTAATTTGGAACCTGCCATTGATTGTGCAGCATTAATAGTGAACGAACAAGGAATGGAAGCCTGGTATGTTGAAGCCTCGATCTTTTCCCTCGCTCTGTGTATTTAAATGTTGTGTTTGTAATTGAGTGATGAAGCACTGCTGGTCTCTATATCTAAGCTACAATGACACTGTGGGCCCACATAAACAGCTTGCTATAAACAGGCATTTCAGCGATCAGTGAGGGCAGTGTTATAGAGAGTGTTACATGGAGAAGGTGTATTATACAATGTATATTACAGCGAGAGGATATGTTATACAGTGTATTACAGTGAGGGGTGTGTTATACAGTGTATTACAGTGAGGGGTGTGTTATACAGTGTATTACAGTGAGCGGTGTGTTATACAGTGTATTACAGTGAGAGGTGTGTTATACAGTGTATTACAGTGAGGGGTGTGTTGTACAGTGTATTACAGTGAGGGGTGTGTTATACAGTGTATTACAGTGAGGGGTGTGTTATACAGTGTATTACAGTGAGCGGTGTGTTATACAGTGTATTACAGTGAGGGGTGTGTTATACAGTGTATTACAGTGAGGGGTGTGTTATACAGTGTATTACAGTGAGGGGTGTGTTATACAGTGTATTACAGTGAGCGGTGTGTTATACAGTGTATTACAGTGAGAGGTGTGTTATACAGTGTATTACAGTGAGGGGTGTGTTGTACAGTGTATTACAGTGAGAGGGTGTGTTATACAGTGTATTACAGTGAGGGGTGTGTTATACAGTGTATTACAGTGAGGGGTGTGTTATACAGTGTATTACAGTGAGGGGTGAGTTATACAGTGTATTACAGTGAGGGGTGTGTTATACAGTGTATTACAGTGAGAGGGTGTGTTATACAGTGTATTACAGTGAGGGGTGTGTTATACAGTGTATTACAGTGAGGGGTGTGTTATACAGTGTATTACAGTGAGGGGTGTGTTATACAGTGTATTACAGTGAGAGGGTGTGTTATACAGTGTATTACAGTGAGGGGTGTGTTATACAGTGTATTACAGTGAGGGGTGTGTTATACAGTGTATTACAGTGAGGGCTGTGTTATACAGTGTATTACAGTGAGGGGTGTGTTATACAGTGTATTGCAGTGAGGGGTGTGTTATACAGTGTATTACAGTGAGGGGTGTGTTATACAGTGTATTACAGTGAGGGGTGTGTTATACAGTGTATTGCAGTGAGGGGTGTGTTATACAGTGTATTGCAGTGAGGGCTGTGTTATACAGTGTATTGCAGTGAGGGGTGTGTTATACAGTGTATTATAGTGAGGGGTGTGTTATACAGTGTATTGCAGTGAGGGGTGTGTTATACAGTGTATTATAGTGAGGGCTGTGTTATACAGTGTATTGCAGTGAGGGGTGTGTTATATAGTGTATTACAGTGAGAGGTGTGTTATACAGTGTATTACAGTGAGGGGTGTGTTATATACAGTGTATTACAGTGAGGGGTGTGTTATACAGTGTATTGCAGTGAGGGGTGTGTTATACAGTGTATTGCAGTGAGGGGTGTGTTATACAGTGTATTACAGTGAGGGGTGTGTTATACAGTGTATTACAGTGAGGGGTGTGTTATACAGTGTATTACAGTGAGGGCTGTGTTATACAGTGTATTACAGTGAGGGGTGTGTTATACAGTGTATTACAGTGAGGGGTGTGTTATACAGTGTATTACAGTGAGGGGTATATTATACAGTGTATTACAGTGAGGGGTGTGTTATATACAGTGTATTACAGTGAGGGTGTGTTATACAGTGTATCGCAGTGAGGGGTGTGTTATACAGTGTATTACAGTGAGGGGTGTATTATACAGTGTATTGCAGTGAGGGGTGTGTTATACAGTGTATTACAGTGAGGGGTATATTATACAGTGTATTACAGTGAGGGGTGTGTTATACAGTGTATTACAGTGAGGGGTGTGTTATACAGTGTATTACAGTGAGGGGTGTGTTATACAGTGTATTACAGTGAGGGGTGTTATATACAGTGTATTACAGTGAGGGGTGTGTTATACAGTGTATTACAGTGAGGGGTGTTATATACAGTGTATTACAGTGAGGGGTGTGTTATACAGTGTATTACAGTGAGAGGTGTGTTATACAGTGTATTACAGTGAGGGGTGTGTTATACAGTGTATTACAGTGAACGGTGTGTTATACAGTGTATTACAGTGAGGGCTGTGTTATACAGTGTATTACAGTGAGGGGTGTTATATACAGTGTATTACAGTGAGGGGTGTGTTATACAGTGTATTACAGTGAGGGGTGTGTTATACAGTGTATTACAGTGAGGGCTGTGTTATACAGTGTATTACAGTGAGGGGTGTTATATACAGTGTATTACAGTGAGGGGTGTTATATACAGTGTATTACAGTGAGGGGTGTGTTATACAGTGTATTACAGTGAGGGCTGTGTTATACAGTGTATTACAGTGAGAGGTGTGTTATACAGTGTATTATAGTGAGGGGTGTGTTATACAGTGTATTACAGTGAGAGGGTGTGTTATACAGTGTATTACAGTGAGAGGTGTGTTATACAGTGTATTACAGTGAGGGGTGTGTTATACAGTGTATTACAGTGAGGGGTGTGTTATACAGTGTATTACAGTGAGAGGGTGTGTTATAGAGGGTTATATGGCTGATTGAAATCCGCTTTAGTAATATTTATGTATTTAAGGGCCTAACTCCTGATTTAGGTGGCTGCCTGGGAAGCCTGAATATTGTACCTAACCAATATTAGGTTAGCTGTCTTTCAGACCTTCCTGTGGCCCAATGTTCCCCTATATTGGCCCCTGTCATGCTCACTTTACGATAGAAGGGTATTTGCTAAAACCCAAAACAGAGAAATTAGCAGGCCAAGAAATTGTAACAGGCAGACACATGGGGAACGGCCCCTGGGTGGGGTAAGTGGGGGCTGCCATATCCTAGTAAGTCAGTACTTTCAGGAGAGGAGAGGAGGAAACTTTGAGAGAAGTTAGAGCGTGCATGATCTTAATTCTTCACGTCAATAAATTGTAAATATGTTACTTGAGCTCTTGTGATTCTCTCTGACTGATCTCCTGTGTCTGACGCTCTGGTTTCGCAGGCCCAGCTGGGTTGAGAACTGCAAGGGGAGATGGATCGATTATTTCACGTTCTTTTGCTTCTGGTAAAGATGGAGGAGACCCTGTTGATCAGACCCGCTCGCTTCAGACTCATCACAGCACGTGACGCTTTCAGTAGCTAGCTCTGCGTTGCTGCGACTGCTGGGAACCCAGTAAGGGAAGGACCAGCTCTCTGTCGCAGCTCATTACAAATAAACGCAAGCAAATATCAAACCTCAAGTGTTTCATTCCCGTTGAGCAATCGAGATAAAACAGTAAGCCTGTTACTTGTATGTCAAGAAGTGTGAGAAGGAAAATTGAACTAAAGAGAAAAGCATACACTAAGCACATGGACAACAAAGGAGAGAAAGACAAAAGGGAATGTGAAAAGTTTAGGAAAGAAGTTTTAAAAAAAACCCTACTCTCTGTTTTCTGTTTTGTAACCAGCTTTCTATCCATTCTGCTACTCCCCATGTTCTGAGCTTTTGATCAGGGGAGGAGTCCTGCACTGGCGTGACGGCACTTAGCACCGCGACATTGAGTAGGAGTGCACCAAGAAGGAGGTGGAGCGCTTCCGGGGCGGTAAGGGGCCGTGGCAGGGTGCGAAGAGGTCGCGTTGCTCGGTGATGACGTCATCGCCAGCGGCGCAGCAGCCCAGGGCGCTACCAGCGAGGCCACGGCGCTATCGGGTAGCGCCTCAGCAGCGCTCCGCCGAATTTCTCGGAAGGCGCTATTATTGCCCCCTCCGGGCGATAAGACCTTTGCGCCCCATTAGTGCCCACCAGAGGTGCTAACAGCAGGTGCAAAGGAGCCGAATTTCGCCCCTACTCACAGCTTACTTTCCCATCTAGCTTTGTATCATCAGCAAACCTGGACACATTACACTCGGTCTTCATCTAAGTCATTAAGATAGATTGTGAATAGCTGAGGCCCAAGCATTGATCCTTGCGGCACCCCACTAGTTACAGCCTGCCAACCTGAAAATGACCTGTTCATCCCTACTCTCTGTTTTCTGTCCTTTAACCATTCCACTAACCATGCTAATATATTAACCCCCAGCCCCATGAGCCCTTACCTTGTGTAACAACCTTTTCTATGACACCTTATCGAATGGGTTTTGAAAATCCAAATTTGCTACATCCACTGGTTCCCCTTTACCTACCATGCTAGTTACATCCTCAAAAAACTCTAATAGATTTGCCAAACACGATTTTCCTTTCATAAAACTATGTTGACTCTGCCTAATCATGTTATGATTTTCTACGTGCCCTGTTACCACTTCCTTAACAATGGATTGCAACATTTTCCTGACGACTGATGTCAGGCTAACTGGTCTGTAATTCCCTGTTTTCTCTCTCCTTCCTTTCTTGAATAGCGAGGTTAAATTTGCTACCTTTCAATTCACTGGGACCGTTCAGAATCTAGGGAAATTTGGAAGATCACAACCAATACACCCACTATCTCTGCAGCCACCTCTTTTAGAACCCTAGGATGTAGGCTGTCAGGTCCAGCTTTTAGTCCCATTAATTTCTCCAGTACTTTTTCTTTTCTAATATTAATTACTTCACGTTCTTCATTCCACTGGACCCTTGGTTCCCCATTATATCTGGTATGTTTTTTGTGCCTTTTACTGTGAAGACAGATACAAAATATTGGTTTTACCATCTCTGCCATTTTCTTATTCCCCATTATAATTTCTCCTGTTTCAGCCTCTAAGGGACCCTCATTTATGTTTGCTATACTATTCCTTTTTACATACTTGTAGAAGCTCTTACAATCTGTTTTCATACATCTTGCTAGATTCTCCCTCTCTATCAATTTTTTGATCATCCTTTGCTGGTTTCTAAAACTGTTATGTTGTAGAGTGGGGTTCTCAGACATGACCTTCTGACTCAGAGTGCTACCATTGACCCAAACTAACACTACAACATTCATCCCGACTTTCAAACTGTTCATATTGGTTTATTTGCATTTTATGAAATTCAATTTCCGCAACGAGAAGTATCTGACCCTTACCTCACTAAACTCACCTTCTGTCCCTTTTCCTCTATTTGTCTAGATAATTCTCTAAAACTGTTCAACTTTTTCCAAGCCAACTCGAATCAATCAATTCTAGCAACTTCATTGTAATTAAGATTGCCATAAGGAGGCAGAGTACCCAGCCTCCGACCTGCTCTTGTAGTCACATAAATACTGTGGCAACAAGAGCAAGTCAGAGGCTGGGTATTCTGCGGTGAGTGTCTCCCCTCCTGACTCTCCAAAGCCTTTCCACCATCTACAAGGCACAAGCAAGGAGTGTGATGGAATACTCTCCACTTGCCTGGATGAGTGCAGCTCCAACAACACTCAAGAAGCTCGATAACACCCAGGACAAAGTAGCCTGCTTGATTGGCACCCCATCCGCCACCTTAAACATTCACTTCCTCCACCACCGGCGCACCGTGGCTGCAGTGTGTACCATCTACAAGATGCACTGCAGCAACTCACCAAGGCTTCTTCGGCAGCACCTCCCAAATCCACGACCTCTTCCACCTAGGACAAGGGCAGCAGGCACATGGGAACACCATCACCTCCAAGTTTTCCTCCAAGTCACCCACCAATCTGACTTGGAAATATATCGGCCGTTCCTTCATCGTCGCTGGGTCAAAATCCTGGAACTCCCTAACAGCACAGTGGGAGTACCTTCACCACAGGGACTGCAGCGGTTCAAGAAGGCAGCTCACCACTACCTGCTCAAGGGGCAACTAGGGATGGTCAATAAATGCTGGCCTTGGCAGCGACGCACACATCCCATGAAAGAATTATAAAAAAAGGTGGGCATTCAAAGCTAGAGCTGCCAGGCTGTCAAAGGAAATGGAGGGTAAAATAAACCAGAAAAAGAAGGTTTATGACAAATGTCAGGTACAGAATACAATAGAAACCCAGTCAGAAGACAGAGAGTGCAGGGGGAAATTGAATAAAGATATAAGATGGGCAAAGAGAGAATATGAGAAAATATTAGCGGGTAAGTACATAAGAAATAGGAGCAGGAGTAGGCCATTTGGCTCCTCAAGCCTGCTCTGCCATTCAATAAGATCATGGCTGATCTGGTCTTGGCCTCAACTCCACTTTCCCGCTCTCTCCCCATAACCCTTGATTCCCTTGTAGCTCAAATATCTGTCTATCTCTGCCTTGAATATATTCAATGACTCCACCTCCACAGCTCTCTGGGGTAGAGAATTCCAAAGATTCACGACCCTCTGAGGGAAGAAATTCCTCCTCATCTCCATTTTAAATGGGCAACCCCTTATTCTGAAACTATGCTCCCTAGTTCTAGATTCCCCCATAAGGGGAAACATCCTCCCTGCATCAACCCTGTCAAGTCCCCTCAGAATCTTATATGTTTCAATAAGATCACCTCTCATTCTTCTAAACTCCAATGAGTATAGGCCCAACCTGCTCAACCTTTCTTCATAAGACAACCCCTTCATCTCAGGAATCAACCTAGTGAACCTTCTCTGAACTGCCTCCAATGCAAGTATATCCCTCCTTAAATAAGGAGACCAAAACTGCACGCAATACTCCCAGGTGTGGTCTCACCAGCGCCCTGTCCAGTTGTAGCAAGACTTCCCTACTTTTATACTCCATCCCCCTTGCAATAAAGGCCAACATTCCATTTGCCTCCCTAATTACTTGCTGTACCTGCATGCTAACTTTTTGTGTTTCATGCACGAGGACCTCCAGATCCCTCTGTACCTCAGCATTTTGTAGTCTCTTCCATTTAAATAATAATTTGCATTTTTATTCTTCCAACGATTGTAAATAGTTGAGACCCCAGCACTAGTCTCTGTAGCACTCCACTAGTTACAGTTTGACAACCTGAAAATTACCCATTTATCCCGACTCTCTGTTTTCTGTTAGTTAGCCAATCCTCTATCCATGCGAATATATTACCCCCAACCCCATGAGCTCTTATCTTGTGCAGTAACCTTTTATATGGCCTTCTGGAAATCCAAATACACTACATCTACTGGTTCCCCTTTATTCAAACTGCTCATTGCACCCTCAAAGAACTCTAGTCATAGAGTCATAACGGCACAGGAGGAGGCCATTCAGCCCATCGAGTCTGTGCCAGCTCCCTGTAGAGCAATCCAGTCAGTCCCATTCCCCCGCTCTATCCCCTTAGTCCTGCAAGTTTATTTCCCTCAATTGCCTATCCAGTCTCCCCTTGAAAACATTGAGTGTCTCCGCTTCCACCACTTCTGTCGGCAGCGAGTTCCAGGTCCTCACCATTCGCTGCGTAAAAAGGTTTTTCCACACATCCCCCCTGTATCTCTTGCCCAAAACCTTAAATCTGTGTCCCCTGGTCCTTGTACCATCAACTAGTGGGAACAGCCTTTCCCCGTCTAGCCTATCCAAACCCGTCATAATCTTGTACACCTCTATCAAATCACCCCTCAACCTCCTTTGCTCTAATAAAAACAAATCTAGCTTCTCCAACCTGTCCTTATAGCTAAGATTCCCCCATCGCCAGAACCATTCTGGTAAATCTCCTCTGTACCCACTCAAGGGCCTTCACATCCTTCCTAAAGTGTGGTGACCAGAACTGGACGCAATACTCCAGTTGTGGCCTAACCAGCGCTTTATAAAGATTCAGCATAATTTCTCTACTTTTGTACTCAATACCTCTATTTATGAAACCCAAGATCCCATATGCTTTGCTAACCACTTTCTCAATATGTCCTGCCACCTTCAGGGACCTATGCACATTAACTCCCAGGTCCCTCTGACCCTGCACACTCTTTACAACTGTGCCATTAAGTGTATATTGCCTCTCCCTGTTCCTTGTGCCAAAATGCATCACCTTGTGGCAGATCGCCACCTAAACGGGCATTATCCACTTTTCCGTCTGTGGACAATATATCGAGCACCTTGCCTTTAAGGCACCTTGCCTTTAAGGCAGGAGAAAAGGAGTGGGAGGGGCCTCAGGATTTTCCCAGAGAATTCTGGGAGCAGTCTGTTCAGCCATTTTGGACCATGCAGTTGTATTAAAAAGCCTTTGTTTTCCACACATGGATTCAGTCTTAATTCGTGTTTCGCGGCAGCCTCAACATTGGTGACCCCGACGCTCAGAACATATTCCGAGCACTGCAACGGCGGACACGAACGCAGTTTCTGTGAAACTGACGGAGTTTTGGGAAAACCATCCCGAAGCCTGGTTTCTCCAAGCTGAATCCCGCTTCCGGCTGTGAAACATCACCACAGATGGGACGCAGTACGACTACCTCGTCACATCACTCGGTAGCGCCACAGTTTCGAAGGTTTGGACAGTGCTGCAGAACCCACCAGAGGAAGGCAAGTACGCACATCTTAAGGCAGCACTCCTTAAAAAATTTACGGCCTCGGCATACCAGCGAAACTGCCACATCCTCGACCTTCCAGGCCTCGGTGATGCCTCACCGTCAGACCTCCTCTCCCACATGCTCTCCCTCACCGACGAGAGCCCACCCGGATCCCTCTTCCGCACGCTGTTCGTCCGCCAGCTTCCTCTCAGCATCCGCCCAGCGATCGTGGCGTCCGGCCTCACGAACCTGGAAGCCCTGGCCGATGAGGCCGACAGGCTGCTGTCCGCTCACTCCAGCCGCGACGTCACTCCGGACCTGGCAGCCAATGCCTGGGCGCGCCCCTCACCGGCCACCACGCGGCCACAAGGACCAGCCACCAGGCCCACGGAGCCTTCGCGCCCCACTAACCCGGGCCACTGTTACTACCATGCACGGTTCGGCGCCAGGGCACAACGGTGCACACCTCCCTGCTCTTTCAAGTCCGCCCCCGTACCAGCCCCCGCGATGGCCGTGGGCCACGTGGGCTCCCTGCTGTACGTCACAGATGACAAAACCGGCCGCCGGTTCCTGTGCGACACTGGAGCTCAGCACAGCATCATCCCGGCCTCCTCCCTCGACATCCAAAAGGGTGAACGAGGACCGGCGCTGGCTGCGGCTAACGACTCGGAAATCCGGACGTACGGCACCCGGACAATCACACTCGACCTCGCTGGTCGCCGCTACAGATGGGAGTCCATCACTGCCAAGGTGCTCTCCCCTCTCATCAGCGCAGATTTCCTGTGCGCCCACGGCCTACTGGTAGACATCCCTCGTCACCGCCTCGTGGACATGAACACCATGTCCCCCATCCTGGGCGCCATGGCCCCCCGTCAACCCGCCGACATGGCGTCACAGTGCCACGCCCGGGCCACGGATGACTACTCGGCACTCCTGGCCGAATTCCCGGCCCTTACCAATCCGACCTTCTCCGCGGAGGCCGCCAAACACGGGGTGGAACATTTCATCCCTACCACAGGCCCCCCAGTGTACGCCCACGCCCGCAGACTGGACCCGGCCAAACTGGAGATCGCGCGGACCGAGTTTGCCACCATGGAACAGCTCAACATCATCCGCCGCTCCAACAGTCCCTGGGACTCCCACTCCACATCGCCCCCAAACCAGGCGGGGGTTGGCGCCCCTGCGGGGATTACCGCCGCCTCAACGACGCCACCACCCCTGATCGGTACCCCCGTGCCGCACATTCAGGACTTCTCGGCTAGACTGGCCGGCCGCTCAGTCTTTTCCAAGGTCGACCTGGTGCGCGACTACCACCAAGTCCCCGTCCACCCCGCGGACGTCCCCAAGACGGCCGTAATCACCCCCTTCGGCCTGTTCGAGTTCCTGCGGATGCCCTTCGGCCTCAAAAACGCGGCCCAGGCATTCCAACGGCTCATGGACTCGGTCCTTCGGGACCTGAAGTTCCTGTTCGTCTACCTGGCCGACATCCTGGTAGCCAGTTCCTCCAAACAGGAACACCTCAAACACCTTTGCATCCTGTTCGGGCGCCTCAGCGACCACGGGCTCATCCTCAGCCCAGCCAAATGCCAGTTCGGCCTGGATAAGATCAACTTCCTCGGCCACCACATCACCCATGCTGGGGCCATTCCCCTGCCCACCAAGGTGCAGGCCATTCAACAATTTCCCCGCCCCACCACCATCAAAGGCCTCCAGGAGTTCCTCGGGATGGTGAATTTCTATAACCGCTTCATCCCCAAAGCGGCGTCCCTCATGAGGCCCCTGTATGAAGCCCTCCGGGGCAGGAGCGGCAAGACGGTGGTCGAATGGACGGCAGACGCGTCCGCCGCCTTCGACTCCACCAAGACCGCGCTCGCCAACGCCACCCTGCTCGCGCACCCACGGCCCAATGCTAGGGTAGCGCTCACCACGGACGCCTCCGACCACGCGGTCGGCGCCGTGTATGAGCAGTGGGTCGACGACGCCTGGCAACCACTTGCCTTCTTCAGCCACCAACTACGCCCCCCGGAGGTCAAGTACAGCACCTTCGACCGCGAGCTCCTCGCGCTGTTCCTGGCGGTCCGTCATTTCCGGTTTTTGCTTGAGGGCCACCCCTTCACTGCGTTTGTCGACCACAAGCCCCTGACATTCGCAATGGCAAAGACAACCAACCCCTGGTCCGCCAGGCAGCAGCGCCAGCTCGCGGCAGTGTCCGAGTTCACCACGGACATCCAACATGTCTCCGGCCGAGACAATGTGGTAGCCGACTGCCTCTCCCACCCCGCCATCCACGCCGCACACCTGGCAGTCGACTACGCTCAACTCGCAGCAGACCAGATCACCGACCCTGATCTGCTCTCCGCACCTACCAACCTACCAGGGCTACGCCTGGCCGACGTCGCCTGTGGCCCGACCGCAGTCACGGTCAAGTGCGACATATCCCGATGTCAACCTCGGCCCGTCGTCCCAGCGTCCTGGCGCCGCCGAGTATTCGACATTCTCCACAACCTCTCCCACCCCGGCGCCCGCGCATCCATCAAATTGGTAGCCAAACGCTTTGTCTGGCGCAGCCTTCGCAAGGATGTGCGTACTTGGGCCAATTCCTGCCAACGGGCCAAGGTACAGCAACACACGAAAGCACCCCTCGAGGAGTTCACCGTCCCCTCGCGTAGATTCGACCATATCCACGTGGCCATCGTCAGGCCCCTGCCGCCGTCGCAAGGCCACACGCACTTGCTGACCATCGTTGACCGCACCATGCGCTGGCCCAAGGCAATTCCACTGACCTCTACCACCATTGCCGACATCGCCAGAGCCTTCGTCAGCACCTGGGTCACACGGTTCGGCATCCCCTCCGACATGACGTCGGACAGAGGTCCGCAATTTACCTCTGAACTCTGGACCGCCGTCGCACGCAATCTCGGGGTGACCATTCACCGCACCATAGCGTACCACCCCCAAGCGAACGGACTGTGTGAGTGGGTCCACAGATCCTTGAAGGCATCTCTTCGAGCCAGCCTCCAGGACAGCGCCTGGACCGACCGACTTCCGTGGGTCCTCCTCGGCCTGCGCACCGCAGTTAAAGAAGACCTCCACGCATCGGCAGCAGAGCTCGTGTACGGTCAGCCGCTGCGCGTACGCGGCGAGTTCCTGCCCACCGCCACGACACCCTGGTCAGCCGACCAGCAACGCCACGACTTCGCCTCACCGGCGCTGCAGTTCGCCCCGGTGCCCATTGCCCAACACGGCGAATCCACCTCACACATCCCACTAAGCCTGCACCAGGCACGGTTTGTTTTCGTCCGGCACAACGCCCACCGCGGACCCCTTCAACCCCCGTACGACGGGCCCTACAAGGTGCTACAGGCTGGGGACAAATTTTTCACCCTGCAAGTGGACGACAGGACCGAAAAAGTGTTGGTTGACCGACTCAAGCCAGCACACTCGGAGCCCAGTGAGCAGGTCCCTGTAGCTCGTCCACCGCCACGCGGCCGACCTGCCCTCAAGCCGGTTCACCCGGCTGCTCCACGCCCGTCCATTCCACGTCCACCGGCGTCCTACAAGAGCCGCTCCGGCCGGCCCATCAGACTGCCGCACCATCTCGTCCACACCTCCTAAGCGGATTCTGGGGGGAGCTGTGTGGCGGATCACCACCGAAACGGGCATTATCCACTTTTCCGTTCGTGGACAATATATCGAGCACCTTGCCTTTAAGGCAGGAGAAAAAGAGTGGGCGGGGCCTCAGGATTTTCCCAGAGAATTCTGGGAGCAGTCTGTTCAGCCATTTTGGACCATGCAGTTGTATTAAAAAGCCTTTGTTTTCCACACATGGATTCAGTCTTAATTCGTGTTTCACGGCAGCCTCAACAACCTCACACTTCTCTGAATTAAATTCCATCTGCCTCTTGTCTGCCCATGCTGCTAGCCTTTCTATATCCTGTTGCAGTCGATTGGTATCATCCTCACTGTTTGCCACACCCCCCAAGTTTGGTGTTATCGGCAAATTTAGAAATTCTACTCCGTATTCCAATATCGAGGTCATTTATATATATCAAAAAATAGCAGTGGCCCCAGCACTGACCCTTGGGGAACACCACTATCTACCATCCTCCAGGCTGACGTAATAAAGACTCACTACGCACTTGGTTGAACATAAAGCAAGGCTTTAATCGACTTGTAACAAAGCATGGAGATCTAATTAGCAATCACGAGCTTCCTGTTTCCAGATTGTCTCTGCCCAAGGTGGGCCCACGCCCGAGTATTTATACTCCCTGGACGGCGCCCCAGCTGGCCGCCCAGTAGTACTTCCTGAGTTACTTCTTGTAGAAGTTGCGATTTATGACATTCTTCCTCCCTAAAAGGTTTGGAAGTCCAGTCTTCCTTTAACGGACTAGGCGGACCAGAAATCGCCGTAGTCGTTTAGCTCTCCACTTGTGACCGGAAGGCACGTCTCCCTGGCCCGTGTCCGGGTCCCTGGGTCGCTTGGCCCGTCGACGTTGACATTGAGGAGCAAAATGCCCGTGTGAAGGTATCTGGGGCCACGTTCTGTTTGCCGGGTTTGCCGGGTAACAGATAGTATATCCAAAGGCAGCCAGCTCCATCCTCCAGAGTTGAATTTTATTATTTTTGATTTTCGTGCGCCTCCGGTTATCCAACATGAAGGCCACAGAGCGCTGGTCAGTTATAAGCGTAAAATGACGCCGAGCAAGAAAATGACCCCATTGGCGTCCAGCCTCGATGATGGCCGTAGCCTCCTTCTCGACGGGGGGGTAATGGAGCTCGCTACCCTGCAAGGTTCTGGATAGGAATGCCACGGGTGGGCCCCTTGATTCAAGGTAGCCGAGATCGCTACCTCCGATGCATCGCATTCGACCACAAAAGGAAGATTTTCGTCAATGGAGCGAAGCGTGGCTTTCTCCAGCTGTCGTTGAAGGCAGAAATAGTCGTAGCTTCCAATGGAAAAGACTTTGCATGGAGCAGGGGCTGAATTTTATCGGAGAAGTGTGGTATCCACTTTGCATAATAAGCAAACATGCCAAGTGCCCGACGAAGAGAGCCGAGGTTCATAGAGGGAGGGAGCTCCTGAAGTGGACGAAGTCGCTCTGGGTCTGGTTTAATAACACCATTGCCCACCCAGTAGCCAAGAATGTTCACTGATGGCACCGATTTCACCGATTTGGATTCATTTAACGTTAAGTGGCGATGACGGAGAATGTCAAAAAATCTCTGAAGATTGGCGTCATGCTCCTTTTGATCGTGGCCGGCAATAGTGATATTGTCTAAATACGGAAAGGTATCCATCAAGTTCTCTTGCCGGACTAGGCCATCCATTGCCCGTTGGAAGACGGCCACCCCATTGGTGACCCCGAATGGAAGGCGGCGGAACTGAAAAAGCCGACCATTGGCCTCAAATGCCGTATACTTCTTGTCGGAGTCTTTCAGCGGCACCTGATGGTACACGCTTTTCAAATCGAAGGTCGAAAATACCTTGTATTTGGCAAGGTTGTTGACCGTGTCATCTATGCGTGGCAGCGGATAGGCATCCAGATCGGTATATTGATTAATAGTCTGCGAATAATCGATACACAGACGTTTTTTATGTTGATTTAAGGGATTTTTCACAATGACGACTTGAGCCCGCCAGGGAGATGAACACGGCTCAATAATACCGTCGACTAAAAGGCGAGAGATTTCTGCCTCGATAAATGCTCGATCGTCTTGGCTAAAGCGCCGCGATTTGGTGGCTATGGGTTTACAGCGGGGGGAAAGATTGGCAAACAGGGAGGGTTCACCGAGTAAGGCCACCGAGAGAGCACAAAACGGCACCTTAGAAATGGTAAGCTCCGGCCTTGACCCTCCAAACTCAAAAGTGAGCCTCTTGTGCTGCTTCTGGAAGTCCTGTCCCAGAAGCACATCGCTGCATAAGTTTTCGAGTACTCCGAGCCGGGTGGAGAGATAAGTGCGGCCATTGAGGATGAGGTTGACAAGACAGAAGCCAGAAGAATTGGTGGTCAGAGTCGTCAGAGCCATCGCAATCTCCCTGTCTGAGGGATAAATGCGCAGTTTTAACCTGCTGACAGCCCGCTTACTAATGAAGCTGTCAGAGCTGCAGGAGTCGATTAGCGCGCTTAGAGTGTACCCATTTACTGAAACCTTCGTGGTTGCATGGGACAAACTTTGGGGAAAAACAGCTGTGATGGGAGGGGGGTCAATTTTCCCTTCGGCAGCTGTAGCCTTAACAGTGGTTCTTGGGGAGGAGCAGCTCCATAGATAGCAGCTGTGAAGCTAACAGGAGCTCTCGACCGGTATACTTTAGAGGAGCGGCCTTTCTTGTTAGCAGAGGCCCGTGACTGGCATACCTTGGAAAAGTGTCCTTTCTTGCTGCAATGATTGCAGGCTCACATTACGAGCCGGGCAAAATTTTCTGTAATGGCACGCCCCTCCACAAAAGAAACACTTTCTTCCTGATTGCCAGGATGCTGCTAGGGCGGGGTCGTCATCAGCGAAGGCCTCTAGGGTAGGGTCGTCGTCCATTAGAGTAGAGTCAACATCAGTGGGGGCATCCGCCCGAGACCTACCGAAAGACTCATTAAAGGTGATAGCCGCCGCCCATGCACGTGGTGGGAGATAAGTGTCTGCATTCTTCTTGGCCAAGTCCAGGGAACATGCCTGGTCATAAGCAGCCTGTAAATTGAGGGTGACGTAATAAAGACTCAGTACGCACTTGAACATAAAGCAAGGCTTTAATCAACTTGTAACAAAACATGGAGGTCTAGTTAGCAGTCACTAGCTTCCTGTTTCCAGATTGTCTCTGCCCAAGGTGGGCCCATGCCTGAGTATTTATACTCCCTGGACGGCGCCCCAGCTGGCCGCCCAGTAGTACTTCCTGAGTTGTTACTTGCGATTTATGACAGAGGGTTTTATTTTCCAGCAGGCGCTGACGTATAAAAGAGGACGCGATTCCATTGATAAAGGAATCGTGGATTAGTTCCTCTTGATACTGTTCAGCTGAAACTGCTTTAAGGTTACAATCCTTGCTGAGCCTGCGAAGTTCCTGGAGAAATTCATCGAGTGATTCCCCAGGCTGCTGCCGAGTTGTGGCCAGTAGGTGTCGAGCAAAGATTGCATTCGGGGACTTGACATATAGCTGCTGTAAAATTCGGCCAGCAGTGTCGTAGTCTATACAGTCCTCAATATAATCATACACATGAGGGGACACGTAGTTAATAAGCATTTGTAACTTATTAGGGGCATCCGCCCCACATTCTTCAAGAAAGTTGCTAAAGGTACGAAACCAATGCTTCCATACCTTCGCTGCCGCAGGTGCATTCGGGTCCAGGTCGAGACGAGCGGGTCTAAGGAGTTTGTCCATGATGGATCAGTTTCTTGACCTAGTTCCCTTCTGTGGTTCGAGTTGCAGCTGGTTGTTCCGAATCACCCAAAGCGTGGAGACAATGTCAAGTCGATTAAATTGACGTAATAAAGACTCACTATGCACCTGGTTGAACATAAAGCAAGGCTTTAATCAACTTGTAACAAAGCATGGAGGTCTAGTTAGCAGTCACGAGCTTCCTGTTTACAGATTGTCTCTGCCCAAGGTGGGCCCACGCCCGAGTATTTATCCTCCCCGGACAGCGCCCCAGCTGGCCGCCCAGTAGTACTTCCTGAGTTACTTCTTGTAGAAGTTGCGATTTATGACACAGCCATTTACCACAACTCGCTGTTTTCTGTCCTTAAGTCAATTCCTTATCCAAGCTGCCACTGACCTACCTATTCCATGAGCCTCAATTTTGTTAACCAGCCTTCTATGTGGTACTTTGTCAAACGCCTTCCTAAAATCCATGTAGTTAACATCCATTGCATTCCCTTCATCAATCCTCCCTGTTACTTCATCAAACAATTCAATTAGATTAGTCAAACATGATCGGCCTTTTATTAATCCATGTTGGCTCTCCTTAATTAGCTTAAACCTCTCCAAGTGGCCGCTAATTTTTTCCTTGATTACTGTTTCTAAAACTTTACCCACCACTGATGTCCTTCCCTATAGCCCCTTGATTATCAATTGATTATCAATTATTATTGGGATGCTTTTAGTTTCTTCTACCGTGAAGACCGATACAAAATATTTGTTCAAAATCTCTGCCATTTCCCTGTTTCCCATTATTAATTCCCCAGTCTCATCCTCTAAGGGACCAACATTTACTTTAGCTACTCTCTTCCTTTTCATATACCTGTAGAAGTTCTTACTGTCTGTTTTTATATTTTTTGCTAGTTTACTCTCATAATCTATCTTCTCCCTCTTTATTATTTTTTAGTCATCCTTTGCTGGTTTCTAAAAAAAATCCCAATCCTCTGGCCTACCACTAATCTTCACAACATGGTGTGCCTTTTCTTTCAATTTGCTGCCATCCTTAACTTCCTTAGTTAGCCCCAAAAATCTTTCATAAACATATAAAAAGTAAAAGTATCATTAAAGGAATGGTGGGGCAGATTAGGGATAAAAAGGAAATCTGCTTGTGGAGGCAGAGGGCATGGCTGAGGTGCTGAATGAGTACTTTGCATTTGTCTTCACAAAAGAAGAGGATGAAATTAATGTCACAGTAGTGGAGGGGGGATAGGATAAAAATAGATAGAAGGGAGGTGCTAATGTCAGGGGTTTTGCAACCTTTCCCAATTGTTCGACGTGACTCCAATATGGTACAGTGGTATTTTATTAGGTATTACACAAATGTCAGCACTTATATGTGCCTTAGCAATAGTTTACAGTACAGAACGAGAATTATATCGCCCGTGCTGTCCTGGGTAGAGTTCATGCCCTCTTGATAGGAGTCTTGATGGAAGCTTCCACCCCACCTGGGGTCTCTTCCACCTCACCCCGCCTGGGGTATCCCCTGTTCGTTGGCCCTTGCCTTGGCCTCACCCCGCCTGGGGTATCCTCTGTTCGTTGGCCCTTGCCTTGGCCTCACCCCGCCTGGGGTATCCTCTGTTCGTTGGCCCTTGCCTTGGCCTCACCCCGCCTGGGGTAACCTCTGTTCAGATCCGGAGCCTCCTCACGTGGGCCACTGCTGCCTGGTTCCTCTCCAGGGTCGGTACGTGCTCCTGGTGCTCTCGTAAGTGGTCCCCCTTTTAAGCCAATTTTGAGGGCGGTTACAGGGGTCAATACTGACACAGGTACCTACCCTAAAGGGAGGGGTGGCCAATAGGGCATTGAGTATCTTTCAGACAAAGGAATGAAGAGTCAGCCCACTCCCCATCCCTACCTTTGATGGACAAGGGGTGATTGACTGGTCCTCAAGATGTCATACCTTCATGGCTGACCAATCATCGGCCTACAACAGAGGGCTGTTTCTTCATCTTGCTTTTTCTCAAGGCCATAGCCAGCAACTTTAGGACCTGTTATCTCCTGTTCTACAGACATTGTCTGGCCCCAGGCCTGGTAATTCGAAGTCCCTATTGTAAAGACAGTGTCTTATCTCGTCCCAAGACCAGCTAGTTGATTCTCGCACTGTGTTAATTGCCTGAAGGCAGAATGCTTCTTTTTCTCACAGTTGTGCAAAGCTTGAAAAATGTTAGGTTTTATTGACTACTGTAGACTTGTTAGATTAATATGAAAAAGGTGATCAACTGTAAAAGTTATATATCAAAAATACATGTGGTACAATGACTGTGCATGTGTGTGGTTATAACAAGTGCTTACAATCGTTAGACATCAGGTACATTTTTGGTTAATACAAAGGTGATTTCACAAAATACATATCCAATACAGATTTAACATGTAGTGGAATAGTCTTTCACTAAATAGGTTGGCATTATTCAAAGTTAACGAGTCACCTGGTCCAGATCGGCTGCATCCTAGGTTGCTGAGGGAAGCTATGGTGGAGATAGCAGAAGCTCTGACCACAATCTTCCAATTGTCCTTGGATATGGGAATGGTTCCAGGGGACCGGAGGATTGAAAATGGCAAACTCCTGTTCAAAAAATGGGAGAACGATCAACCTGGTAAATACAGGCCAGTCAGTCTAATGGCGGTGATGGGAAAACTATTAGAGACCATTGTCAAGGACAAAATTAATTCACACTTGGAGAAGCATGGGCTAATAAGGACAGCCAGCATGGGTTTGTTAAAGGCTAATCATGTCTGACTAATCTGGTTGATTAATTAACAGAAAGGGGGAACGGAAGCATCGTGGTAATGTTACTGGGCTAGTAATCCAGAGGCCTGGACTAATGATCCAGAGACGTGAGTTCAAATCCTACCATGGCAGCGGAGGAATTTAAATTCAGTTAATTAAATAAATCTGGAATTTTTTTTAAAAAGCTAAATCGGATTGGCGTTAAAAACCTATCTGGTTCACTAATGTCCTTTAGGGAAAGAAATCTGCCGTCCTTACCCGGTCTGGCCTATATGTGACTCCAGACACACAGCACTGCCCTCTGAAATGGCCGAGCAAGCCACTCATTTGTAATAAACTGCTACGAAACACAATATTAAGAATAAAACCAGATGTACCAGCTGGCAACAACCTCGGCACCGGCTTCGAACACGACAACGGCACACCCAGCCCAGTCGACCCTGCAAAGTCCTCCTCACCAACATCTGGGACTTGTACCGAAATTGGGAGAGCTGCCCCCTGACATAGTCATACTCACAGAAACATACCTTTCAGCCAATGTCCAAAACTCCTCTATCCTCCTATGTCCTGGCACAGTGGTATACAGTCAGGAAGGAGTGGCCCTGGGAGTCCTCAACATTGACTCCGGACCCCATGAAGTCTCATGGCTTCAGGTCAAGCATGGGCAGGGAAATCTCCTGCTGATTACCACCTACCGCCCTCCCTCAGCTGATGAATCAGTACTCCACCATGTTGAACACCACTTGGAAGAAGCACTGAGAGTAGCAAGGGCACAGAATGTACTCTGGGTGGGGGAACTTCAATGTCCATCACCAAGAGTGGCTCGGTAGTACCACTACTGACCGAGCTGGCAAAGTCCTGATGGACATAGCTGCTAGTCTGGGCCTGTGACAGGTGGTGAGAGAACCAACACGAGGGAAAAACCTACTTGACTTTGTCCTCACCAATCTACCTGTCGCAGATGCATCTGTGATGCATGACAGTATTGGTAGCAGTGACCACCGCACATTCATTGTGGAGACGAAGTCCCGTCTTCACATCCTCCATCGGGTTGTGTGGCACTACCACCGTGCTAAATGGGATAGATTCAGAACAGATCTAGCAGCTCAAAACTGGGCATCCATGAGGCGCTGTGGGCCATCAGCAGCAGCAGAATTGTATTCCACCACAAGCTGTAACCTCATGGCCCGGCATATCCCTCACTCTACCATTACCATCAAGCCAGGGGACCAATCCTGGTTCAATAAGGAGTGTAGAAAAATGAGGTGCGAAGCAGAAGCAGCATGCTATAGACAGGGCTAAGCGATCCCACAATCAACGGATCAGATCAAAATTCTGCAGTCCTGTCGTGAATGGTTGTGGACCATTAAACAACTAACGGGAGGAGGAGGCTTCATGAATATCCGCATCTTCAATGATGGTGGAGCCCAGCATGTGAGTACAAAAGACAAGGCTGAAGTGTTTGCAACCATCTTCAGTACAGACCAGTTAGCCTGACATCAGTAATAGCTAGAAGCTATTATTAAGGACGTGCTAACAGGGCACTTAGAAAATAATAATAGGCTTGGGCAGAGTCAACATGGATTTATGAAAGGGAAATCATGTTTGACAAATCTGTTAGAGATTTTTGAGGTTGTAACTAGTAGAATAGATAAGGGGGAACCAGTGGATGTGGTGTATTTGGATTTTCAGAAGGCATTCGACAAGGTGCCACACAAGAGGTTATTAAACAAAATTAGGGCTCATAGGATTGGGGGTAATATACTAGCATGGATTGAGGATTGGTTAATGGACAGAAAACAGAGAGTAGGAATAAACGGGTCATTTTCAGGTTGGCAGGCTGTAACTAGTGGGGTACCCCAAGGATCAGTGCTTGGGCCTCAGCTATTCACAATCTACATCAATAGCTTAGATGAAGGGACCGAGTGAAAGGTATCCAAGTTAGGTGGGAAAGTAAACTGTGAGGAGGATGCAAAGAGGCTTCAAGGGGATATAGACAGTCCAAGTGAGTGGGCAAGAACATGGAAAATGGAATATAATGTGGAGAAATGTGAAGTTATCAACTTTGATAGGAAAAATAGAAAAGAAGAGTATTTTTTAAATGGTGAGAGACTGAGAAATGTTGATATTCAGAGGGATTTGGGTGTCCTTGTACACGAATCAAAGAAACTTAACATTCAGGTACATCAAGCAATTAGGAAAGCAAATAACATGTTAGCCTTTATTACAAAGGGATTGGTGTATAAGTGTAAAGAAGTCTTGCTGCAATTATATAGGGCCTTGGTGAGACCACACCTGGAGTACTGTGTACAGTGTTGGTCTCCTTACCTAAGGAAGGATATACTTGCTTGAGAGGGAGTGCAACGTAGGTTTACTAGACTGATTCCTGAGATGAGGGAATTGTTCTATGAGGAGAGATAGGCCTATATTGTCTAGAGTTTAGAAGAATGAGGGAAACTCATTATAACATATAAAATTCCCAAGGGGCTTGACAGAGTAGATGCTGAAAGGTTGTTTCCCCTGGCTGGGGAGTTTAAAATTAGGGGTCACAGTCTCAGAATAAGGGGTCGGCCATTTCGGACTGAGATGAGGAGAAATTTCTTCACTCAGAGGGTGGTGAATCTTTGGAATTCTCTGCCCCAGAGGGCTGTGGATGCTCAGTCGTTGAGTATATTCAAGACAGAGATCGATAGATTCTTGGATACTAAGGGAATCAAGGGATATGGGGATAGAGCAGGAAGGTGGGGTTGAGGTAGAAGATCAGCCATGATCTTATTGAATGACGGGGCGGGTTCGAAGGGCCGAATGGCCTGCCCCTGCTCCTATTTCTTATGTTCTTATAAAACTGTGGACCTGTTAATAGTAAATCAAAAAGTGTAAGAGCCAAACCAGTCGGACAGATGGGCAGGTTGGAGACTGTCCCCCAGATAAGAATTTGGTGCACGACTGCACTTAGCATAAGGAATAAAACAAGTGAGGTAGAAACACAAATTCAGCTTTAAAGGGCACAATGTAGTAGCCATTACAGAGACCTGGCTACAACATGAGCATGACTGGGAGCTAAATATTCCAGCCTGTTGGATCTTTAGAAAGGACAGGGAAGTTGGGAAAGGAGGGGGAGTAGCAATATTGAGAAAAGACACAATTACCACTGTAGAATGAAGGGTCTCAGTAAGTGTGATCAGGCAGTGGAAACAGTATGGGTAGAGTTAAGGCATGGTAAAGGGTGCAAGACTGTGGTAGGAGTTGCCTGCAGACCTCCTGATAGTAGTGGTTTAGTGAGGGAGGTGCAAACACGGAGATCAGGTAAGCTTGTAGCTACTTGTGGCCAGCACGGCACTGCAGCAACTCGCCAAGGCTTCTTCGGCAGCACCTCCCAAACCCACGACCCCTTCCACCTAGAAGGACAAGGGCAGCAGGCGCAGGGGAACACCACCACCTCCAAGTTCCCCTCCAAGTCACACACCATCCTGACTTGGAAATATATCGCCGTTCCTTCATCGTCGCTGGGTCAAAATCCTGGAACACCCTCCCTAACAGCACTGTGGGAGCACCTTCCCCACACGGACTGCAGGGGTTCAAGAAGGCGGCTCACCACCACCTTCTCAAGGGCAGTTAGGGATGGGCAATAAATGCTGGCCTTGCCAGCGACGTCCACATCCCATAAACGAATAAAAAAAAACTTAAAGTTTATTTGCGTAGAACACGCCTGAACCTGCTGTGTGGTGATTGACTCCACCCCCAGGTTTCAAGACGTCAGAAGAGCGTCATCAGATATCATGTTTTCTCACAGCCTGGTGACGAGGTGGAATAAAGCTTAGCCTCTCAAGGGCCCAGTTTTAACCCATTCAGCATCCTTTCTATCAGCTCCCGCACATTGCTCAAGTTTCGGGTGGGGCTGCCCTGGGGATTCGCTGCCAGCACTCCAGCCTCTGCTGTCACTGCACTCAGCCCAGGCAGCGCTTGTTTGGAAAAGATATCAAACCAGGGACACATGGTCGTACGGGGCACAGCAAGAACGCAACGCGCTCTCACAACTTACAACACCACCTGCGCAAAACATCGGGAGGGGACCACACGCACTCTGATAAAAGGAAAAGAACTGATTGCAACATGCACGATATTGTGAAGAGGTCCAGGGAGGGGTTTAATAAACGAAGTAAATGTATTGATTGACATTGGAACCAACAGTGAGAAATAATACTTACCATGTTATAATGGGCCATGATTTATAGGACAGTAAGATTCCTCCAAGGGTCAGGGCCGAGATGAAATGATAATATTATGAGGACATGTAGTTTAATTGAACATGAGGAAGCTACTGAGTGTATGAGGTATAAACAGGAAAATTGCACCACCAATTGGGGTCTAAAATCACTGCGCCACGTGATCAAGGGTGATAATAGTAAATGTAATGATAACCAGAGCCAAGAAGTCAGGGAACAAGGTCTTGGGAGTGTTAGACGATAGGTCTTCTCATTTATAATTTAATCCTTCAATCGATAAGGTTCTTATACATTGACCATCAAGTATCACAGATTGATTAGGCATTCACCACATGCAATAGTATCTAAGCACATAATGAACTGGTAATACAGCCAGACCGAAAGACGGTTGGTTGGGAATTCAAACCTGTTAAAGTTCTGAGTTACAATCTCTCCTGCCTTCCACCCTATCACGGACCTTCTCTTTTGTTCTTTCCTCCCCCCACCCCCCCCCCCCCCCCCCTTTTCCCTGCCTCTGCACTTGCTTAAAACCTGTCGCATCTCTAACTTTTTCCAGTTCTGACAAAGGGTCATCGACCTGAAAACATTAACCCTGTTTCTCTCTCTCCACGGACGCTGCCCTGACCTGCTGAGTGTTTCCAGCATTTTCTGTTTTTATTGCAGTTCTGAGTCCAGTATCTTCGGACTTGAATCCACATAATCATTAACGAAGACTCAATTTTTATATACAGTATTGCCCTTGCTCCCACCATGCGACAATCCACACAATTCTGCATTCGATAATTATACAAAAAGTTAAAATACAACTCCATATGTGGAGGATTTTAATGAGCTTGTCCCTTATCAATAACTTTAGTTTGAATTAATTATTTTTCCACAAACAGGTACAACGCCCCTACTTTGTTATCTTATCCATAGTTTCACTCTTGTTACATAGAATTGCTATTCAACCAAGGGATTCATTTAATTATAAGTCAGTCTTTGATTTAGTGCCATTCTCCTGCTTCTAAAAAGGTTGACGTTTTCTCTTTTGCAGCACTAACTGTGTTTCCTACGCTTGTTATCAACTGATTAAATGTCAGAATGTACTGGCATGTCTTTTAATTAGGCTTACTCACGTGGCTAACCTGACTATTGTTTTAAGGTCACCCCCTGGCCTGGTATAAACAGCCCAGTGGTACTTTAAATTGACTAAAACTTCTCTGCTTAACAGGCAAAGGCTAAAGATTAACATTACTACAATATAAAGGGAAAGCTCTGTAGACCATGAGCTTGGTGCCGGGTTTGAGGTCCTCGTCTTCAAACATTCACAGTGTTTGAAGACCAGGACCTCAAACCCGGCACCAAGCTCATGGTCTACAGAGCAGTAGTGATACCCGCCCTCCTGTATGCCTCAGAGACATGGACCATGTACAGCAGGCACCTCAAGGCACTGGAGAGGTACCACCAAATCCATTGACAGGATAGGCGCACCAACGTCAGTGTTCTTGCTCAGGCCAACATCCCCAGCATCGAAGCTTTGACCACGCTCGATCAGCTCTGATGGACAGGCCACATCATCCACATGTCCGATACGAGACTCCCAAAACAAGCACTCTACTCGGAGCTCCGACACAGCAAGAGAGCCCCAGGTGGGCAGAAGAAACGCTTCAAGGACACCCTCAAAGCCTCCTTAAAAAAGTGCAACATCCCCACCGACACCTGGGAATCCCTGGCCCAAGACCGCACAAAGTGGAGGAGAAGCATCCAGGAAGGCGCCGAACACCTCAAGTCTCTTCGCCGGGAGCAAGCGGAAGCCAAGCAGCGGAAGGAGCGCACGTCAACCCAAGCACCCCACCCACCCACCCCTTCAAACACTGTCTGCCCCACCTGTGACAGAGACTGTAGGTCCCGCATTGGACTCATCAGTCACCTGCGAACTCATTTTTAATGTGGAAGCAAGTCATCCTCGGTTCCGAGGGACTGCCTAAGAAGATAAAGGGAAACCAGTAACAGTACAGCATTAACAGACTTCAGCACAGACTGATGAACTCTTTCCTTACACGAGTAAATCCGCGAGGAACCCTAAATCACCGAGGAACTCCCCACCAAAGGGTATCAATCAGGAACATGAGGCCGTGCACTCATCTGACTGAGCTGTCAGGCTGGGGATGGAGGCGGTGGGAGAAAATCTTAGTTAATTATAAGTGGAACTTGTCCTTTTGCTTTGCAGCAGATGTCTCAGACCCTGGGACCGGGATTTCTGTAGTTGAAGTCCAATCCCCCCCTTGTTTATAAAGGAGATTGGATGCTGCCTCAGATACTGGCCACAGGACACAGAGGGCTAAAATTAGGTACAATCAGAGATCTTTCAAGCTATGTAGAGCATTGTCGGGAATGATTTTCCTTTTGTAAAACTAGAGACAGAGGCTGCAGTCCTGTGCCTATGTGCCAAGAATGAGATCAAAACACGGAGCCAGACATTCGGGGGTTTTACGAGGGGCTAAATTACCAGATACACTCACTGCCAACACCAAGATTCCATAAGATGCCTGCTGCGGTCGAACAGTACCTTACAGGCCGATCAGCTTGACTTTCCCTCTTTCCCCCCCCTTCCGATTTCTTCCAAACTCACATTACACTTTGGTAGGAAAAATAGAAAAGCAGAGTATGTTTTAAATGGTGAGAGATTGGGAAAAGTTGGTGTTCAGAGGGACCTGGGTGTCCTTGTACAAGAATCACTGAAAGTTAACATGCAGGTACAGCAAGCAATTAGGAAAGCAAATGGTATGTTGGCCTTTATTACAAGAAGATTTGAGTATAAGAGTAAAGACGTCTTACTGCAATTATATAGGGCCCTGGTGAGAGCACACCTGGAGTATTGCGTACAGTTTTGGTCTCCTTACCTAAGGAAGGATATACTTGCCATAGAGGGAGTGCAACGAAGGTTCACCAGACTGGTTCCTGGGATGGGGGGATTGTCCTATGAGGAGAGATTGAGTAGACTAGGCCTATATTCTATGGCGTTTAGAAGAATGAGAGGTGATCTCATTGAAACATACAAAATTCTTACAGGACTTGACAGGGTAGATGCAGGGAGGATCTTTCCCCTGGCTGGGGAGTCTAGAACCAGGGGTCACAGTCTCAGAATAAGGGGTTGGCCATTTAGGACTGAGATGAGGAGAAATTTCTTCACTCAGAGGGTGGTGAATCTTTGGAATTCTCTACCCCAGAGGGCTGTGGAGGCTCAGTCATTGAGTATATTCAAGACAGAGATCAATAGATTTTTGAATATTGAGGGAATCAAGATGAGGTCGAAGATCAGCCATGATCTTATTGAATGGCGGAGCAGGCTCGAAGGGCGAAATGGCCTACTCCTGATCCTATTTCTTATGTTCTATGTATGTTATGTATGTTATGTACAATGGTTTCGCTTTTAAGCTCAGCTAACAGGTCTGTTACATCACCTCCTCCGTGACCTGTGATCTTGGTTTTGCGTCAGGTGGTATGACCTCAACACACCAAATACTCAAAAAGGTCTCCATCACACGGGTCTCATGACCTAACATAAACAACCTTATCTATTTACATATACAGAAAAGAATAAACGTGTGGATGTATGCATGGACCTGTTTCTGGCTGGGGTGGAGATAGAAACATAGAAACATAGAAGATAGGAGCAGGAGTAGGCCATTCGGCCCCTCGAGCCTGCTCCGCCATTCAATGCGATCATGGCTGATCATCCAAATTCAGTACCCTGTCCCTGCCTTCTCCCCATATCCCTTGATCCCTTTAGCCTTAAGAAATATATCTAACTCCTTCTTGAATATATTTAATGAATTGGCCTCAACTGCCTTCTGTGGTAGAGAATTCCACAGGTTCACCACTCTCTGGGTGAAGAAATTCCTCCTCATCTCAGTACTAAATGGCTTACCCCTTATCCTTAGACTGTGACCTCTGGTTCTGGACTCCCCTGCCATCGGGAACATCCTTCCTGCATCTAGTCTGTCTAGTCCTGTTAGAATTTTATAAGTTTCAATGAGATCCCCTCTCATTCTTCTAAACTCTAGCGAATACAAGCCCAATCATCCCAATCTCTCTTCATACCTCATTCCTGCCATCCCAGGTATCAGTCTGGTGAATCTTCGCTGCACTCCCTCCATGGCAAGAACATCCTTCCTCAGATAAGGCGACCAAAACTGCACACAATACTCAAGGTGTGGTCTCACCAAGGCCTTGTACAACTGCAGCAAGACATCCTTGCTCCTGTACTCGAACCCTCTCGCTACGAAGGCCAACATACCATTTGCCTTCTTAACCGCCTGCTGCACCTGCATGCTTACCTTCAGCGACTGGTGCACAAGGACACCCAGGTCTCGTTGCACTTCCCCTTTTCCCGATCACCCCATACTAAACGGTAGGTACACCATAAACATGATCAGGCCCAGAGTGATCCCCTGGAGGAGTTTCGATTGCCTAAGGGGGGGGTCGGAGAGGAATTCCCCTTGATTTTTACAAAAACAAAATACTGCGGATGCTGGAAATGTGAAATAAAAACAGAAACTGAAGTCCCCAAATTTGGCCTGGGTTTTTATCTGGCTTTTCTCCTCTCCCAGGAGATCACACGGTTTCGGGTGGGGTGGGGAGTGTATATATTGTGATACACAAGGTATCGCAGTTGTGGGGGACCAGAGGGTCTTCACCTGTCCGTCATTGTTCGTATGTTTGTGTCAGAAGATTCTAACTATCCACACCTTCTTTATATGATGGCATTCTGCCTGTCAGCTCCATTTTCAGATTTTTAGTTTTATGTTTTTAACTACAGAGCTGTGAATAAAATATGAATCTAATTTGAACGGATTATGTTACTATCGCTCGATCTTGATCTCGAACATCACCCCTTTGTGAGATCCCACCCCCTCACCTTGTTAGGGTCACGTACCAATCGCGAGCGCTTGCTCTTCCAGTCTAAGTTTCACGACCTCAGGATATCCCAAAGTGCTTCACAACCAATTGATGGGGTGAGATGAAGTAGGGGTGGGAGGAGGCTCGTGTGGAACACAAACACCGGCACGGACCAGTTGGGCCGAATGGCCTGATTCTGTGCTTTGTATCCTATGTAACCCCACGTAAAAAACTAAACATATTCAAAGATTTAGCTCGGGGCAGAAACAGAAAGCAGGCTTCATTGTACCAGGCTTTCAGTCCGGGATGCAAAGTGACTATGGACTTGCATTTCTACAGCGCCTTTCACGACCTCAGGACGTCCCAAAGCACTTTACAGCCAATGAAGTACTTTTGAAGTGTAGTCACTGTTGTAATGTAGGAAACGCGGCAACCAATTTGCGCACAGCAAGCTCCCACAAACAGCAATGTGATAAATGATCAGATCATCTGTTTTTTAGGTGTTGGTTGAGGGATAAATATTGGCCCAGGACACCGGGAATAATAATATTACACATCTTGATACAGACAAGAAAATTATAACATATTTTGCAGACAGCTAGAGTAAAAGCTGAGCTCCTCCCTCAAATACTACCATATACAGGAAACTCTTGTTTAACCGGCACCTAAATATCTGGAATTCTCTCTTAACCGGCAAAAATCATCCTCCAAAAACTCCTCTCAAATAACCGGCAATGTTGCCGAGTCCGAGTCCGAGTCTGCCGCGAACGCCGAGTTAGTCAGTGGGGCTAGTTCTCCAAAGTGCCACTACTCGGCCTCCTGGCGCTGTCGGAAGTCCGAACACTGCAGTAACAGGAGTCTGATTCTCCCGCGCTGCCGGGAGGCTCTTCTGATCAGCCATTTTGCTGTGTGTCTCCCACGCTGCTGGTAGTCTCTTCTGATCGGCCATTTTGCTGTGTGTCTCCCACGCTGCTGGTAGTCTCTTCTGATCGGCCATTTTGCTGTGTGTCTCCCACGCTGCTGGTAGTCTCTTCTGATCGGCCATTTTGCTGTGTGTCTCCCACGCTGCTGGTAGTCTCTTCTGATCCACCATTTTGCTGTGTGTCTCCCACGCTGCTGGTACTGTAGTCTCTTCTGATACACCATTTTACTGTGTGTCTCCCACGCTGCTGGTAGTCTCTTCCTAGCCACCATTGTTCTGTGTGTCTTTCCATCTTCATCGGCAATTATCTCCTCCATCTTGCATTATGGAATTCCCAAAAGCTGGTCCAAGCAAAAGGAAGAGAGTGGTCTTAACTTTAAAACAGAAAATCGAGATATGCCAACGACTAGAAAGGGGAGAGAAGCGTATCAACATTATGAATGAATTCAAAATCGGTTCGTCAACAATCTACGACATCAAATCGCAGAAGGATAAGCTGCTCAAGTTTTATTCAAGCTCGGAGACATCTAAGAGTGTAGAGAAACGGCGTATGCTTCGTAAGCCTAAGCTTGAAGAGCTGGATACCGTGCTTTATGAATGGTTTTCTCTTAAGCGTTCAGAGGGTGTTCCAATTTCCGGACCCATGCTAATCGAGAAAGCGAAGGATTTCTACGAAAGGATGGAGCTCACTGACAAGTGTGCTTTCTCCGAGGGATGGCTAACGTGCTTCAAGTTACGGCACGGGATACGACGACTCGATATTTCCGGGGAGAAGAAATCAGCTGATCATGACGCCGCAGAAGAATACTGCGATTATTTCAATCGGATTGTGCAGCAACATGATTTGTCACCAGCACAGATCTACAATGCCGATGAAACTGGCTTGTTTTGGAGGTTTTTGCCAGAATCAACGCTTGCTGGGGCTAGTGAGGCTAATGCTTCAGGTTACAAGAAAAATAAAGATCGTGTAACCGTGCTAACATGTGCGAACGCTGCTGGATCACACCGGGTTAAACTTCTTGTTATCGGGAAGTATAAAAATCCCCGTGCATTTAAAAATGTGAGGCACTTACCTGTTGAGTATAAAGCTCAAAAAAATGCTTGGATGGATAAGGAAATCTTCTCCGATTGGTTCCATCATATTTTTGTTCCATCTGTGAGGGAACATTTCCGTAAAATAGGGAAACCTGAAGATAGCAAATGCATTTTATTGCTTGATAATTGTAGAGCCCATCCGCATGAATCCGAGTTGGTTTTGGGAAATATTTTCACCATTTATTTGCCACCAAATGTAACTTCTCTCATCC
Source organism: Squalus acanthias (assembly GCA_030390025.1). Classification (NCBI taxonomy): domain Eukaryota; kingdom Metazoa; phylum Chordata; class Chondrichthyes; order Squaliformes; family Squalidae; genus Squalus; species Squalus acanthias. The sequence goes on along the minus strand of CM059429.1, from coordinate 169,062,318 downwards.
AACCCATGGACCAGGGCGTTATCCAAAATCTGAAGTGTCATTACAAGAAAGACTTCCTACGTAAACTGATAAGCCAAGATGACAATATTCAAGAATTTCAGAAGGAATACAATATTAAAGATGCCATCTATAATGTTGCATGTTCCTGGAACTTTGTGAAAGGTCACACTCTGAGGCAAGCCTGGCGCAAATTGTGGCCTTCTGTAATGTTTGCTGAAGGTTCTTCTTCAGAGGAGGAATTTCATGGGTTCAATGTTCGTCCCAAGAAGAGTACAATAATGGAAATGGCTGGCATGGTGAAAAATGCAGGCCCAGCAAACCCTCTACATCACCTCAGTGAAAGTGATATCGAGCAGTGGGTTGATGCAGATAGAGAAGTTGGTGTTGTGCATATGCTAAGTGATGATGAAATAATTGAGAATGTTTTGAATCCAAAGAAAGAAAAGGAAAGTGAGATGGAAAGTGAAGAGGATGATATTTCTGAAGAAGAGAAGATTTCTTGGGCTAAAGCTGCAGAAGGATTATCTTCATTCCTCAAATTTGCTGAAAGGCAGACTTGCTACTCTGCCCAAGAAGTTATGCAACTCCATATTCTGCATTCCACCTTTCTACAGAAAAGGCAAGAGTCCACTAAGCAAACCGACATCCGCAACATGTTTAAGAAAGCTTCCAAAAGAGTCGCAGCAGCGGAAGTGCCTGAAGAATCTGTGGCATCTGTGGAACTGCATGATCCTGATGACCCAGCTGGCACGGATATTTCTGATGAACCAGATGACTCGGAATAAGTGTACAGTCAACTACAGTACTGTATACAGTCGTTTATAAGTTTTGTTTTACTGTTAAGTAATTAAAGAGTTATGGATTACCCTCAACTGGCAGTACTGTACTTAATCAAGCATCTTCCACCATCCATTTAACACAACATTCTGTAGGTGAGTACCCAAATACTGTATACTGCACATTTCTTGATTTTTTTTATTTTTCTTTGTTAAAAATAGCCTCGGTAGATATAACTCTCCGTTATCCGGAACTTTCGATCAACTGGCACCACGCCGGTCCCGTCGGTGCCGGATACCAAAGAGTTTCCTGTATCAAGAAATTATCCCCTGGACTTAAAAGTTCCTCCAGTACTCCTTTTACTAGCTATCCATCTTGTGGATAATTCTGAATAAGTATGCTTTCAACAGTTCCAATTTTAGTGTTAACTTAAGGGAACCCAAACCTGAATTTTGGAATTTCAAATTCTATGTCCCTCTCTCCTTTAATTTCAATCCCTCGGATAGGTAGTGATGTATTTAACTCTATCCTGATTGTTTCATTAATTTGTATGTAAAAGTCAGTTTCTCTATGGAGTATGTGTCAACGCCTTGAATAAAAAGTTTCAATCGGTAGTGATACAGTATATGGTCTCACTCTGAGCCACATTGACCATTCCATGTAATGGGGTTGTCAACGTGACTGAGCATGTCTGAGACCCGTTCTTCAATTCGTCTTCATCATGCATTCTACATACTAATTGCCTCACGCGCAATATATCATATCTGCACACACACACCGGTATCCCAAGTTCATGCCACACGTGACAAGCCATTCTTGCGCATCCAGGATACCTATCGAAAGATTGGAGGTGGGGTCTGGGGTTCTTTGATTAAAATCTCCCCCTCCATGCTTCCAAGCTTTCAGTTAGTGGCCGGGCTGTAGAATACATTCTTCATACATTCTTCTGATTATTCAGAATAGGCAAGGACACAACCAAAATAAAGAACTTGCATATATATGGTGCCTTCAGCACCCTCAGGATGTCCCAAAGTGCTTTGCAGCCAATTAAGTACTTTTGAAGTGTAGTCACTGTTGCATTGTAGGAAACAGGGCAGCCAATTTGCGCAAAGCAAGGTCCCACGAACAGCAATGTAATAACGACCAGATAATCTGTTGTCCTGGTTGAGGGATAAATATTGGTCAGGATACCAAGGAGAACTCCCCTGCTCTTCTTCAAATAGTTCCGTGGGATTGCTAATGTCAACTGTGTCTCAGTTTAACGTTTCATCTGAAAGACAGCACCTCCGACAGTGCAGCGCACCCTCAGTACTGCACTGAAGGGCCAGCTTAGAATTTGTGCTCAAATCGTTGGAGTGGGACTTGAACCCACGACCTTCTTAACTCAGAGCCGCGATCGCTACCCACTGAGCCACAACTGATACCATCTCCAAGAGAAAAATATTAATGATCTATTCCTTAACTATTCCTTCCTGACTTTCCCAAGATTGTGCATTGAATCTAAATTGATGTGTTTGGTAGGCTGTTCCCAAGTGATTTATGTTTCACGCGGTATGCTCATATCTCCTTGTGCGCTGAATTCTTGGCCCTGGTTGTCATAGAATCTTCCATTATCACCCGTGATCACCCAGGGCGCTGATTTCAGACCCCAGTTTTTAGTGCAATTTTCCTATTTATACCTCATACACTCAGTAGCTTCCTCATGTCCAATTAAACTACACGTGGGCAACACGGTGGCATAGTGGTTAGCACTGTTGCCTCACAGCGCCAGGGACCCGGGTTCGAATCCGGCCTTGGGTGACTGTCTGTGTGGAGTTTGCACATTCTCCCCGTGTCTGCGTGGGTTTGCTCCGGTTTCCTCCCACAGTCCAAAGATGTGCGGGTTAGGATGATTTGGCTATGATAAATTGACCCTTAGTGTTAGGGGGATTAAATACGTGGGGTTATGGGGATAGGGTGGGATATGTGTCGGTGCAGGCTCGATGGGCCGAAATGTCCTCTATCTGCACTGTGGGGATTCTGTGATTCTGTGTGACATCATTCCCTATAATATCACCATTTCATCTTGGACCTGACTCCTGGAGGAATCTTACTGTCCTATAAATCATTGCCCATTATAACATATAAGTATTATTTCTCACTGTTTGTTCCAATTTATAATGAATACATTTACCTATTTATTAAACCCGTCTTGGACCTCTTTGCAATATCGACCTCTTCACAATATCGTGCATGTTGGAATCAGTTCTTTTCCTTTTATCAGCGTGCGTGTGGTCCCCTCCTGATGTTTTGCGCAGGTGGTGTTGTAAGTTGTGAGAGCGCGTTGCGTTCTTGCAGTGCCCCGTACGACCGTGTGTCCCTGGTTTGATATCTTTTCCAAACAAGCGCTGCCTGGGCTGAGTGCAGTGACAGCAGAGGCTGGAGCTAATCCCCAGGGCAGCCCTACCCGAAACTTGAGCAATGTGCGGGAACTGATAGAAAGGATTCTGAATGGGTTAAAACTGGGCCCTTGAGAGGCTAAGCTTTATTCCGCCTCGTCACATAATAGACTAATGGATAAGGTCAGAGAATGCGGAGTCAGGGGATAAGTAGCAGAATGGATAGCTAGCTGGCTTCAAGACAGAAAGCAGAGAGTAGGGGTAAAGGGTAGCTATTCAGAGTGGCAGAAGGTGGGTAGTGGTGTCCCACAAGGATCAGTGCTGGGACCACTGCTGTTCACAATTTATATTAACGATTTAGACTTTGGAATCAAAAACACAATATCTAAATTTGCGGATGACACCAGATTGGGGGGGGGGGGGATAGTTAATACTGAGGAGGACTGCAACAAATTACAAGAAGACATTAATAAACTTGCAGAATGGGCATATAATTGGCAAATGAAATTCAACACAGATAAATGTGAGGTATTACGTTTTGGTAGGAAGAATAGGGAGGTCACTTATCACTTGGAGGGTGCAAGTCTGGGTGGGGTAGAGGAGCAAAGGGATCTGGGAGTACAAATAAACAAATCACTAAAAATTGCGACACACGTTAACAAGGCCATAAAAAGAGCATACCGGGCACTAGGGATTATTTCTAGAGGGATAGAATTGAAAAGTAGTGAAGTTATGCTAAACTTGTGTTGAACCTTGGTTAGACCACACTTGGAATACTGTGTGTAATTCTGGTTGTCATATTATAAAAAGGATATAGAGGCACTGGAGAGGGTGAAGAGAGGGTTTACAAGGATGATACCAGAAATACGAGGGTATACATATCAGGAAAGGATGAACAGGCTGGGTCACTTTTCGCTTGAAAAAAGAAGGCTGAGGGGTGACCTAATAGAGGTCTTTAAAATTATGAAAGGTTTTGATAGAGTGGATACAGAGAGAATGTTTCCACTTGTGGGGAAGAGCATAGCTAGAGGCCATCAATATAAGACAGTCACCAAGAAATCAAATGGGGAATTCAGAAGGAATCTTTACCCAGAGAGTGGTGAGAATGTGGAACTCGCTCCCACAGGGAGTGGTTGAAGCGAATAGTATAGATGCATTTAAGGGGAGGCTAGACAAGCATATGAGGGAGAAGGGAATAGAGGGTTATGCTGATAGATTTAGATGAGGAAAGATGGGAGGAGGCTCGAGTGGAGCATAAACGCCGGCATGGACTGGTTGGGCCGAATGGCCTGTTTCTGCGCTGTATATCCTATGTAATCCTATGTCACCAGGCTGTGAGAAAACGTGATATATGATGACGCGCTTCTGATGTCTTGAAACCTGGGAGTGGAGTCAGTCATCACAACAGCAGCTTCAGGCGTGTTCCACACAAATAAACTTTCAGTAGCTACAAGCTTCGCTGATCTCCGTGTTTGCACCTCCCCCACTAAATCACTACTATCAGGAGGTCTGTAGGCAACTCTACCCGTCTTGCACCCTTTACCGTACCTTAACGCTACCCATACTGTTTCCACTGCCAATGACCCTTACTGAGACCCTTCATTCTACAGTGGTAAATGTGTCTTTTCTCAATATTGCTACTCCCCATTCCTTTCCCAATTTCCCTGTCCTTTCTAAAGATACAATCGGCTGGAATATTTAGCTCCCAGTCATGCAATGTATCCAGGTTTGCTGATGATACAAAGCTTGGTGGGACAATAAGCTGTGAGGAGGACACAAAGAGGCTGCAAAGGGATATAGACAGGTGAAGTGACTGGGCAATAAGGTGGCAGATGTAATGTAATGCGGGGAAATATGAGGTTATTCACCTTGGTAGGAAGAATAGAAAAACAGAATGTTTTTTAAATGGTGAGAAACTTACATTTTGATGTTCAGAGAGATTTAGGTGTCCTCGTACAGGAAACACAGAAAGTTAGCGTGCAGGTACAGCAAGCAATTAGGAAGGCAAATGGCATGTTGGCCTTTATTGTAAGGGGGTTGGAGTACAAGAGTAAGTAATTCTTACTAAAATTGTACAGGGCTTTGCTGAGACCACACCTGGAGTACTGAGCACAGTTTTGGTCTCCTTATCTAAGGAAGGATATACTTGCCTTGGAGGCGGTGCAACAAAGGTTCACTAGATTGATTCCTGGGATGAGAGGGCTGTCCTATAATGAGAAATTGTGTAGAATGGGTCTATACTCTCTGGAGTTTAGAAGAATGAGAGGTGAGCTCATTGAAACATACAAGATTCTGAGGGGATTGACAGGGTAGATGCTGAGAGGTTGTTTCCCCCTGGCTGGAGAGTCTAGAACTAGGGGGCATAGTCTCAGGATAAGAGGTCGGCCATTAAAGACTGAGATGAAGAGGAATTTCTTCACTCAGAAGGTTGTGAATCTTTGAAATTTTCTACCCCAGAGGGCTGTGGATGCTGAGTCGTTGCCCATATTCAAGGCTGAGATCGATAGATTTTTGGACTCGAGGGGAATCAAGGGATTTGGGGATTGGGCGGGAAAATGGTGTTGAGGTTGAAAATCAGGCATAATCTTCTTGAATGGCGGAGCAGGCTCGAGGGGCTGTGTGGCCGACTCCTGCTCCTAATTCTTATGTTCTTATGTTCATGTTGTAGTCAGGTCTCTGTAATGGCTATTACATCATGCCCTTTAAAGCTGAATTTGTGTTTCTACCTCACTTGTTTTATTTCTCATGCTATGTGCAGTCGTGCACCAAATTCTTATCTGGGTGACTGTCCCCACCCTGCCCATCTGTCCTGCTGGTTTGTTTCTTCCCTATTGTTTACAGCACAAAAATAGGCCATTCGGCCCAACAGGTCTATGCCAGTGTTTCTGCTGCATATGAGGCTCCTTCTTCATCTCACCCCATCAACATATCCTTCTATTCCTTTCTCGCTCATGTGTTTATATAGCTTCCCCTTAAATTCATCTATGCTATCTGCCTCAACCACTCCCTGTGAGAGCGAGTTCAACATTCTAACTACGCTGTGGGTACATCCCTGGATCGAATAAATAAAAATCTTTCCTACCACTGACTTTAAGCTAATTGATTTTTTTTTTTCGTTCCTTGGATGTGGGCGCCGCTGGCAAAGCCAGCATTTATTGCCCATCCCTAATTGCCCTTGAGAAGGTGGTGGTGAGCCGCCTTCTTGAACCGCTGCAGTCCGTGTGGTGAAGGTTCTCCCACAGTGCTGTTAGGGAGGGAGTTCCAGGATTTCGATCCAGCGACGATGAAGAAACAGCGATATATTTCCAAGTCAGGATGATGTGTGACTTGGAGGGGAGCTTGCAGGTGATGGTGCTGTCATGCACCTGCTGCCCTTGTCCTTCCAGGTGGTAGAGGTCGCGGGTTTAGGAGGTACTGTCAAAGAAGCCTTGGTGAGTTGCTGCAGTGCATTTGTAGATGGTACACACTGCAGCCATGGTGCGCCAGTACTGCAGGGAGTGAATATTTAAGGTGGTGGATGGGGTGCCAATCAAGTGGGCGGCTTTGTCTTGGATGGTGTCGAGCTTCTTGAGTGTTGTTGGAGCTGCACTCATCCAGGCAAGTGGACAGTATTCCATCACACTCCTGACTTGTGCCTTGTAGATGGTGGAAAGGCTTTGTGGAATCAGGAGGTGAGACACTCGCCGCAGAATATCCAGCCTCTGACCTGCTTTTGTGGCCATAGTATTTATGTGGCTGGTCCAGTTAAGTTTCTGGTCAATGGTGACCCCCCAGAATGTTGATGGTGGAGGATTCGGTGATGGTAATGCCGTTGAATGTCAAGCAGCAGTGGTTAGACTTTCTCTTGTTTGAGATAGTCATTGCCTGGCACTTGTGTGGCACGAATGTTACTTACCACTTGTCAGCCCAAGCATGAATGTTGTCAGTGACGTAAGAAAACTACTAGGCACTTGGTCTAAGCGTTAAACAAAGCTTTAATCAACTGTTTTACAACATGGAGGTCTAGTTGTGGCCTTCACTAGTTCCTGTTAAGAATGTCTTGTGCAAGCTGGGCCCGTGCCCGAGTATTTATACTCTCCCTGGACAGCGCCACCCGCAGGCCACTCAGTGTTATTTCATAAGTCTTTCTTTCATGAATGACAGATTCATGTCAGTCAGGTCTTGCTGCATGCGGGCATGGACTGCTTCATTATCTGGGTTTTTGCGAATGAAACTGAACACTGTGCAATCATCAGCGAACATCCCCACTTCTGACCTTATGATGGAGGGAAGGTGATTGATGAAGCAGCTAAAGATGGTTGGGCCTAGGACACTGCCCTTAGGAACTCCTGCAGCGATGTCCTGGGGCTGAGATGATTGATCTTCAATCACCACAACCATCTTCCTTTGTGCTAGGTATGACTCCAGCCAGTGGAGATTTTTCCCCGATTACCATTGACATCAATTTTACTTGGGCTCCTTGATGCCACACTCGGTCTAATGTCAAGGGCAGTCATTCTCCCCTCACCTCTGGAATTCAGCTCTTTTGCCCATGTTTGCACCAAGGCTGTAATGAGGTCTGGAGCCTGAGTGGTCCTGGCCGAACCCAAACTGGGCATCAATGAGCAGGTTATTGGTGAGTAAGTGCCGCTTGATAGCACTGTCGATGACACCTTCCATCACTTTGCTGATGATTGAGAGTAGACTGATGGGGCAGTAATTGGCCAGATTGGATTTGTCCTGCTTTTGGACAGGACATACCTGGGCAGATTTCCACATTGTTGGGTAGATGCCAGTGTTGTAGCTGTACTGGAACAGCTTGGCTAGAGGCACGGCTAGTTCTGGAGCACAAGTCTTCAGCGCGACAGCCGGGATGTTGTCGGGGCTCATAGCCTTTGCTGTATCCAGTGCGCTCAGCCGTTTCTTGATATCACATGGAGTGAATCAAATTGCCTAAAAACTGGCTTCTGTGATGGTGGGTCGCTTATCTCTCTCTATAGCATGCTGCTTACGTTCATGTATTTATAGTTCCCTGAACTTGTTCTATCTCCCTTTTTAAATATAGGAATCACATTAGCTGTCGACCAGTCCCTTTTCTAATTAATTTCTATATATATGTAATAGTGCCTCGCAATCTCTTCCCTAACTTTTTTTAATAGGCGCTGATGCAATCCATCCGGACCTGGGGTTTTATCCCCTCTAAGTTGATTAGTTTATCTATTATCTCCTCCCTTTCTATCCGAAATATCTTGATATCTTTTGCGATCGCTTCTTCTAATGTCATGTCCACCATGATAGTCTCCCTGGTAAATACCGAGGCAAAGTAATGATTTAATATTTCTGCCATTCCGCTTTCGTTCCCTGTGAGTTTATCGTGTGTATCCCTGAGTGGCCCGATCCCTGTCCTGATTCATCTTTTGTTATTTGTGAGCCTGTAGAATACTTGACTTTTTCTTTTTATATTCCTTGATAATTTAATTTTGTAGTTTCTTTTTGCTTTCCTAATTGTTTTTTTTTACTTCTTTCCTAACCTTTTCGCATTCCCTTTTGTCTTTCTCTCCTTTGTTCATAGAATCATAGAAAGTTACAGCACGGAAGGAGGCCATTTCGGCCCATCGTGTCCGCGCCGGCCAACAAAGAACCATCCAGCCTAATCCCACTTCCCAGCTCTTTGTCCGTAGCCCTGCAGGTTACAGCATCCCAAGTGCACATCCAAGTACTTTTTAAATGTGATGAGGGTTTCTGCCTCTACCACCCTTTCAGGCAGTGAGTTCCAGACCCCCACAACCCTCTGGGTGAAGAAATTTCCCCTCAAATCCCCTCCAAACCTCCCACCAATTACTTTAAATCTGTGCCCCCTGGTTTTTGACCCCTCTGCTAAGGGAAATAGGTCCTTTCTATCCACTTTATCTATGCCCCTCATAATTTTATACACCTCAATAAGGTCTCCCCTCAGCCTCCTCTGTTCCAAGGAAAACAGACCCAGTCTATCCAGTCTTTCCTCATAGCTAAGATTCTATACTCCCGGCAACATCCTTGTAAAACTCATCTGTACCCCCTCCAGTGCAATCACATCTTTTCTGTAATTTTTTTTTTATTCGTTTATGGGATCTGGGCGTCGCTGGCAAAGCCAGCATTTATTGCCTATCTCTAGTTGCCCTTGAGAAGGTGGTGAGCCGCCTTCTTGAACCGCTGCAGTCCGTGTGGTGATGGTACTCCACAGTGCTGTTAGGTAGGGAGTTCCAGGATTTTGACCCAGCGACGATGAAGGATCGGCGATATACTTCTAAGTCAGGATGGTGTGTGACTAGGAGGGGAACTTGGAGGTGGTGGTGTTCCCCTGCGCCTGCTGTCCTTGTCCTTCTAGGTGGAAGAGGTCGCAGGTTTGGGAGGTGCTGCCAAAGAAGCCTTGGCAAGTTGCTGCAGTGCATCTTGTAGATGGTACACACTGCAGCCACGGTATGCCAGTGGTGGAGGGAGTGAATGTTTGAGGTGGTGGATGCAGCGCCAATCAAGCAGGCTGCTTTGTCCTGGATGGTGTCGAGCTTCTTGAGTGTTGTTGCAGCTGCACTCATCCAGGCAAGTGGAGAGTATTCCATCACACTCCTTACTTGTGCCTTGCAGATGGTGGAAAGACTTTGGGGAGTCAGGAGGTGAGACACTCGCCGCAGAATACCTAGCCTCTGACCTGCTCTTGTTGCCACAGTATTTATGTGGCTGGTCCAGTTAAGTTTCTGGTCAATGGTGACCCCCCAGGATGTTGATAGTGGGGGATTCAGCAATGGTAATGCCATTGAATGTCAAGGGGAGGTGATTAGACTCTCGCTTGTTGGAGATAGTCATTGCCTGGCACTTCTGTGGCGCGAATGTTACTTGCCACTTATCAGCCCAAGCCTGAACGTCGTCCAGGTCTTGTTGCATGCGGGCATGGAATGCTTCATTATCTGAGGAGTTGTGAATGGCGCTGTGCTGTCATCAGCGAACATCCCATTCCTGACCTTACGTTGGAAGGAAGGTCATTGATGAAGCAGCTGAAGATGATTGGGCCTAGGACACTGCCCTGAGGAACTCCTGCAGTGATATCCTGGAGCTGTGACGATTGACCTTCAACCACCACAACCAAAATGTGGTGACCAGAACTGCACGCAGTACTCCAGCTGAGGCCTAACTAGTATTTTATACAGTTGATGCATAACCCCCCTGCTCTTGTATTCTATGCCACGGCTAATAAAGGCAAGCATTCCGTATGCCTTCTTAACCACCTTATCTACCTGGCCTGCTACCTTCAGGGATCTGTGGACATGTACTCCAAGGTCCCTTTGTTCCTCTACACTACTCAGTGTCCTACCATTTAATGTGTATTCACTTTCCTTGTTAGCCCTCCCCAAATGCATTACCTCACACTTCTCCGGATTGAATTCCATTTGCCACTGTTCTGCCCACCTGACCAATTTATTGATATCTTCCTGCAGTCTACAGCTTCCTTCTTCAGTATCAACCACATAGCCGATTTTAGTATCATCTGCAAACTTCTTAATCATACCCCCATATTCAAATCTAGATCATTGATATATACCACAAAAAGCAAGGGACCTAGTACTGAGCCCTGCGGAACCCCACTGGAAACAACCTTCCAGTCACAAAAATACCCATCAACCATTACCCTCTTCTTCCTGTCTCCGAGCCAGTTTTGAATCCACGTTGACGCTTTGCCCTGGATCCCATGGGCTTTTAATTTTGTGACCAGTCTGCCATGTGGAACCTTATCAAAAGCCTTGCTAAAGTCCATATACACTACATCAAATGCACTACCCTCATCTACCCTCCTTGTTACCTCCTCAAAAAATTCAATCAAATTTGTCAGACACGACCTTCCCTTAACAAATCTGTGCTGACTATCCTTGATTAATCCGTGTCTTTCTAAATGAAGATTTATCCTGTCCTTCAGAATTCTTTCCAATAATTTTCCCACCACTGAGGTTAGGCTGACTGGCCTGTAATTACTCGGTCTATCCTTTTCTCCCTTTTTAAACAAGGGTGCCACATTAGCAGTCCGCCAGTCCTCTGGCACCACACCTGAAGCCAGAGAGGATTGAAAAATGATGGTCAGGGCCTCTGCTATTTCCTCTTTTGCTTCGCTTAACAGCCTTGGATACATTTCATCCGGGCCTGGGGATTTATCCACTTATAAAGCTGCTAAACCCCTTAATACTTCCACTCTCACTGTGTGTATTTCATCTAATATTTCACACTCCTTCTCCCTGATAGCAATTTCTGCTTCGCCCCTCTCCTTTGTGAAAACAGACGCAAAGTATTCATTAAGAACCCTACCGACATCTCCCGCCTCCACACACAGATTACCCTCATGATCGTTAATAGGCCCTACCCTTTCTTTAGTTATCCTCTTACTCTTAATATATTTATAAAACATCTTTGGGTTTTCCTTGATTTTACTTGCCAAGGATTTTTCATGCTCTCTCTTTGCTTTCCGAATATCCTTTTTAATTGCACCCCTGCACTTTCTGTATCCTCTAAAGATTCTGGAGTATTTAGCCCTCAGTATCTGTCATACGCCTCCCTTTTTTGTTGTCCATGTACTTAGTGTATGCCTTTTTCTTTAGTTCAATTTTCCTTCTCGCACTTCTTGACATACAATTAACAGGCCCACTGTTTTATCTCGATTGCTCAACAGAAATAAGGTTTGATATTTGCTTGCGTTTATTTGTAATGAGCTGTGACAGAGAGCTGGTCCTTCCCTTACTGGGTTCCCAGCAGTCGCAGCAATGCAGAGCTAGCTACTGAAAGCGTCACGTGCTGTGACGTGTCTGAAGCGAGCGGGTCTGATCAACGGGATCTCCTCCATCTTTCTCAGAAGCACAAGTACGTGAAATAACCGATCCATCTCCCCTGGCAGTTCTCGACCCAGCTGGTCCTGCAAAACCAGTGCGTTAGAGACAGGAGATCAGTCAGAGGGAATTTATTGACGTGAGGAATTAAGGTCATGCACGCCCACACACACCCCGCTTCCCTCAAAGTTTCCTCCCCTCCTCTCCTGAAGGTTCTGACTCTTATTAGGGTACAGCACCCCCTCCCACCCCCACCCCCCCACCCCCCCGCACTTACCCCACCCAGGGGCCATTCCCCATGTGTGAGCCTGTTACAAATTTTTGGCCTGCTAGTTACCCTGTATTGGGTTTCACCACATTCCCTCCTATCGTAAAATGAGCCAATATCAGGGAGCAAATTCCATGGGCACAAGGAAGCCTGAATGACATCCGACCCGATATTAAATAGGTCCAATATTCAGGCTTCCCTGGCAGCCGCCTGAACTGAATGATGTTGGCAAAGAGCCACGTTGTCTCTTTACTTGAGGAGTCATGAAAATTGTCATTACTTCAGGTTCAATACCTTTCATAGAATCATAGAATCATAGAAGATAGGAGCAGGAGTAGACCATTCGGTCCCTCTAGCCTGCTTCGCCATTCAATGCGATCATGGCTGATCATCCAAATTCAGTACCCTGTCCCTGCTTTCTCCCCATATCCCTTGATCCCTTTAGCCTTAAGAAATATATCCAACTCCTTCTTGAATCTATTTAATGAATTGGCCTCTACTGCCTTCTGTGGCAGAGAATTCCACAGGTTCACCACTCTCTGGGTGAAGAAATTCCTCCTCATTTCTGTCCTAAATGGCTTACCCCTTATCCTTAGACTGTGACCCCTGGTTCTGGACTCCCTGACCATCGGGAACATCCTTCCTGCATCTAGTTTGTCCTGTCCTGTCAGAATTTTATAAGTTTCAATGAGATCCCCTCTCATTCTTCTAAACTCCAGCGTGTATAAGCCCAATCGACCCAATCTCTCTTCATACGTCATTCCTGCCATCCCAGATATCAGCCTTGTGAATCTTCGCTGAACTCCTTCCATGGTAAGAACATCCTTCCTCAGATAAGGCGACCAAAACTGCACACAGTACTCAAGGTGTGGTCTCACCAAGGCCCTGTACAACTGCAGCAAGACATCCTTGTTCCTGTACTCAAACCCTCTCGCTATGAAGGCCAACATACCATTTGTCTTCTTAACCGTCTGCTGCACCTGCATGCTTACCTTCAGCGACTGGTGCACAAGAACACCCAGGTCTCATTGCACTTTCCCTTCTCCCAATCTATTGCCATTCAGATAATAATCTGCCTTTCTATTTTTGACACCAAAGTGGATAACCTCGCATTTATCCACATTATATTGCATCTGCCATGCTTCTGCCCAATCACCCAACCTGTCCAAATCATCCTGGAGTTTCTCGGCATCCTCCTCGCAGCACACACGCCCACCCAGTTTTGTGTCGTCTGCAAACTTGGAGATATTATATCTAGTTCCCTTGTCTAGATCATTAATATATATTGTGAATAGCTGGGGTCCAAGGACCGTTCGCTGCGGTACCACACTAGTCACTGCCTGCCACTCGGAAAAAGACCCGTTTATTGCAACTCTTTGCTTTCTGTCTGCCAACCAGTTCTCTATCCAAGTCAATACCTTGTCCCCAATCCCATGTGCCTTAACTTTACACGCTAATCTCTTATGCGGGACCTTATCAAAAGCCTTTTGGAAGTCCAAATACACCACATCCACTGGTTCTCCCTTATCTATTTTACCAGTTACATCCTCAAAAAATTCCAGTAGATTAGTCAAGCATGATTTACCTTTTGTAAATCCATGTTGACTTTGTCCGATCCTGTCACTGTTTTTTAAGTGCTCAGCTATTACATCTTTTAGAATAGACTCTAGCATTTTCCCCACTACCGATGTCAGGCTTACCAGTCTGTAATTCCCCGTTTTCTCTCCACCACCCTTTTTGAATAGTGGGGTAACATTAGCTACCCTCCAATCCATGGATACTGTTCCAGATTCCATCAAATGTTGGAAGATGATCAGCAATGCATCTACTATTTCTAGGGCCACTTCCTTAAGTACCCTACGATGTAGATTATCAGGCACTGGGGATTTATCGGCCTTCAATCCCTTCAATTTCCCTAACACCATTTCCTTGCAAATACCGATTTCTTTCAGTTCCTCCCTTTCATCAGACCCTATGTTCCCCAACATCTCTGGGAGGTAATTTGTGTCCTCATTTGTGAAGACAGAACCAAAATATGTATTTAATTGGTCTGACATTTCTTTGTTCCCCATTATAAGTTCCCCTGATTCTGACTGCAAGGGACCTATGCTTGATTTCACTAATCTTTTTCTCTTCACATATCTATAAAAGCTTTTACAGTCAGTTTTTATGTTCCCTGCAAGCTTACTCTCTTATTCTATTTTCCCCTTCTTAATTAATCCCTTTGTCCTCCTTTGTTGAATCTTAAACTGCTCCCAATCCTCAGGTTTGCTGCTTTTTCTGGCCAATTTTTATATGCCCTCTCCTTGGATCTTATGCTATCCCTAATTTCCCTTGTTAGCCACGGTTGAGTCACCCTTTTTGTTTTATTCTTATGCCAAACTTTCAGTGTGAAAAGCAATTTACAGTGGAGCAGATTGACAGACAGAGTACATTAGATGTAAGCATGCATCCTAACATTGTACTAAACTTTAAAACACAAAATGTCTGTTTTATATAATTCTGTGCCTGTAGCGAACTCAAATTTGCCTCTTTTCCCTTGATTGGATTTCTACTGTCACCTTACTTAACGTGGCCACGCCCCGCGGTACATTTCCATTGCAGCCAGCCTAACAGAAAGACTACGATTCATGGCATCTAACATGTCCCTTATCTCATCTTCTCCCAACTCTTAATTGGCCTGCTTCTCTGTGTGAACAAGAGAGTCTTACTTATTAAACCATTTTGCAGCTGTAGGTCCAATCTGGTTTCCAGGAAACTATCCAAAAAGCTCTTCTTTGGCATGTTCTTTTTCAGGTACAATGTCTTTTGTTCAATTAATTGTTGCTAGCAAGCATACCCACACACTACCTATGGATTATTATGATGGTGTACCATTGTGCCTAGGTCTATCAGTTAGACAGAGACTTCGCTTATCTTTGTTTTTAGCTTCCTACAAACTTTTATTCAACAGTTAATGGAGATCTTGAAACTACTGACTATTCGAGCTATAAGGAAATACTGATTTAAGCACTAAGCCATTTGCTTCATAAGCTAATGCTGAGCTAGCCTTAAATTCCCATCAACCTCCCTGCCTCTTGCTCCTCCATGTTCCAACAGCGCCTAAAACTGGCGTTAGGCCATTAAATACATAATGTATATTAAAGTGGATTTCAATCAGATGTAAAACCTTCTGTAACACACCCCTCACCTGTAATACACTGTATAAGACACAGCTCACTGTAAAACACTGTATAACACACCCCTCACTGTAAAACACTGTATAACACACCCCTCACTGTAATACTGTATAACACACCCCTCACTGTAATACTGTATAACACTCCCCTCACTGTAAAACACTGTATAACACACCCCTCACTGCAATACACTGTATAACACACCCCTCACTGTAATACACTGTATAACACACCCTCTCACTGTAATACACTGTATAACACACCCCTCACTGTAATACACTGTATAACACACCCTCTCACTGTAATACACTGTTTAACACACCCCTCACTGTAATACACTGTATAACACACCCTCTCACTGTAATACACTGTATAACACTCCCCTCACTGTAAAACACTGTATAACACACCCCTCACTGTAATACACTGTTTAACACACCCCTCACTGTAATACACTGTATAACACACCCTCACTGTAATACACTGCATAACACACCCCTCACTGTTGTACACTGTATAACACTCCCTCTCCCTGTAGTACACTGTATAACACACCGCTCACTGATCGCTGCAATGCCTGTTTATCATGAGCTGTTTGTGTGGGTCCACAGTGTCGTTGCGGTATTCGTAACCTGGATATAGAAACCAGCAGCGCTTCGTCACTCAATTACAAACTCAACATTTAAATTCAGAGAGAAGGAAAAGATCGAGGCTTCAACATACCAGGCTTCCATTCCTCGTTGGTGCACTATTATTGCTGCACAATCAATGTCAGCTGTCAATTTAGCACCATCATTCAGGAAATCTACAGTAATAAAAGAAATGTGTTAGTAAAATCAATGTTCCTATCTGGGGTGTGTTCCAACACAGGTTATAAAGGTCTAGGACGAGAGGTATCAAGGCTGCAGGGTACTGGGTGTTTTAAATGCTGTTGGTTGTGGCATTAGAATCCAAGGGTTCTTCATCTAAGCTGGGTGTGGGGGAGGTGGGGCAGTGTGGAAAATGAGGGAGCAACACTGAAGGAGAGAGGCATAATTTCAATCTGCAGCATAAAGTACGGGGCAGCACCTCAGCACATCATTAAGACGACCCTAAAGAATGTCACATACAGTAAATCCACTTGAAATTGCACCACCTTAGATTGTCTTTACCTATTTAAACCACTGGAAAAGTATATTGGTCAAGGTGTAAAATATTCTTTGCGATTGCCTAGCACCCATTCCTCGCCTGCCGACTAAAGTGAAATTATTCCTCACAGGAAAATGCCACACTCTTCTTCAAACGGTAACACAGAAACTTTAACATCTACCTGAGCAAACTCATTCAAAGGACAGAACCTCTTACACTGCGGCACTCCCTCAGTACTGTACTGCACTGTCAGCCTAGATTGTGTGCTCAAGTCCTGGAGAGCACCTTTAACCTTCTGGTGTAGAGACAATGGGCTCGATTTTATCAATGGAGGCGAGCAGGAGGCGGGACTCCCACTTTTGGGGTTGTAGTCCCGCCTCCATCGAGTTGTGGCCAACCCACTCGATTTTCCCTTGATTGACCTTGTTGAGCCCGCCCAGCGGACTCAGCAGGCCAATTAAGGGCCACTCGGCAACGGGTGACATCACAGATTGACATTTCATCTGTCAAGAGCTTTTGACAGATGAAATATCAGCGTTTGACAGCTCCTTGAAGCTGTCAAACACTAACAATCTGTCCTCTAAGTTAATTCCTTCCACTCAGGCTGATTTAGAGATCTCTGCAGAACAAAAGGCAGAGGCTGCAGCTTTTGACAGCTCAACGGCCATTCTGCTTTCTGTGCCGGTGAGATTTCTGACTCCCGAGACCTGAAGGGCTCACACCTGCAAGAGAAAGTTAAGGTAAGTAAAACTTTTTACCACACTTTACACTTACCTTACACACTTACCTCTGCACACATGCACCCATCACTCACCTGCCCACCGGACATATCGACCCCTCTAACCCCTGCAGACCCACGGTCCGCCTCGCTAAAACGGCGTGGTTTGGAGCCTTCGGGAAGCCCACACTTCAGGGCTAAAAATAGGGATTAGGCAACAAACTGCCTGTTAACTACCTGTTAACAGGCAGTTAATTGTCACTAATCCCCTTCCCGCCTCGGGGAGGCGGCTCCCAGCACAGGTCGGGTACCCGCCTCCTGGGACATTGGCACGGAGGCGGGTTGGGGGCGGGATGGGTTCGTGCCCCCCGATTTCGCAATTTTACCCCCCCTCCCGCCTCCAATCCCGCCTCCACGGGCCGATGAAAATCGAGCCCAATAATGTTGGCAACTGAGCCAAGCTGACATTTGACACAAACAGAAGAGTGAGACCAGTCACCAGCCTGTCGTGTCCTCCAGGAATGTGCACACCAGTGGACAGGGGATATTACATAGAGTTACACAGAATACACAGCACACCAACAGGCCATTCGGCCCAGCCAGTCCATGCCGGTGTTTATGCTCCACTCGAGCCTCCTCCCATCCTTCCTCATCTCACTCTATCAGCGTAACCCTCTATTCCCTTCTCCCTCATGTGCTTATCTAGCCTCCCCTTAAATGCATCTCTGATATTCACCTTAACCACTCCCTGTGGTAGCGAGTTCCACATTCGCACCACTCTCTGTTTTTAAAGAAGTTTCTTCTGAATTCCCGATTGGATTTCTTGGTGACTATATTATATTGATGGCCTCCAGTTATGCTCTTCCCCACAAGTGGAAACATTCTCTCTGTATCCACTCTATCAAAACCTTTCATAATTTTAAAGACCTCTATCAGGTCACCCCTCAGCCTTCTTTTTTCAAGAGAAAAAGAGACCCAGCCTGTTCTGTGAAGGAATAGGCCATATTCAGAAAAATACACCATTCTATGAAAGAATTCTAGCCTTATTAAAACATCACAAACTAGGTCTGGAAATCTAGAAACCTGGCTATGAAAAGCTGTATTGTTAACAGCATTCAGGCTATTGGGATAAGATAAGTTGTTGACACTGAATCAATAACCTTATTGAAACAGGAGGTTGGAAGCTCCTGAAGTCTGAAGCTTTGGAAAGAACACAATGGTACACCCTGTTAAGGTGTCCTAAATTACACGTCGTCAAAAGACACAAACAGAAGACCTTGGTAAGAATGACATCAAATAGACGCACTTGCTGTTACACTGTTTTTTATGATAAGCTCCGAACACCTAGGGTAGAGACATGATTCTTAATGCTACCAGCTGAACTGGCTGTAAGAATAGCAGAAGTCAGCAGAAAAATGACTAGAGATAATTAGCTTACATCAGCAGAAAACTTCAAAGGACATACCACTGAAAAAGGATATAAATATTGAACTTTTAAATGGGATGATAGGTTCGCTGTAAAGGGGCAAAGCGATTCTCAGGCTTCATAGGCAAGCTCTGTAAGTCTACAACTCTTTGTACCTCGGGGATCAAGGTATTGTACTGTATTTGATTTTGGTGGATATCCTGGAATAAGACTAAGAACTGTAAAAATGTAACGAAGTTAAGATTTGAGAATAAGGATCTCTGATAATAAGATTGTAAAAGCTTACTCATTTTGGAACTGTTAATGTTGCGATTGAAACACCTACTGTAAATATATGTCGGTTCTTTAATAAATCTATATATTTTTAGAATTATCTCACATAATACTTCTGTATCAAACTCGCGAACTCAATCTCTGTACGCTCTTTGGTGAGGAGTTGCAGAATTCTAGGGGAGTTATCCGGACCCTCATAATATCTGGAACGTTACAGTCTAGCTAAACTTATTAAAAGTGCTATCTGGAGGACGGTAACATCGTCAGGTTGTTCCTTTCCTTTAGGGAGAGATAGTCTGGATCTTTAGACCCAATTAAGCGTCTTTAGGATTCGGCTACCTCAAACTTTAGTTGAAAGTGAACGTCTGGGGAATACGCCTGATCCGGGGTAGCCCTAAAGGGGCTAGGACTAGTAATTATCCCTTCAGTTCATCCTTTCCTGATAGGCATAACCTTGCATTTCTGGTATCATCCTTGTATATCTTTTTTACACCCTCTCCACTGCATCAATACCCTTTTGAAATATGGCAACTAGAACTGTACACAATATGCCAAGTGCATACTCCTCATATGAGAGAGGAACAAAAATTAAACTTGTGATTAATATTGTGTTGGTTCACGTACCTTCACAGTTCACTTTACAGATGTTTGCACTATAGGGAGACATTGGATTTTGTCAATGGGGAAGTGATGGAGGCGGGACTCCCACTTTTTGGGTTGTAGTCCCGCCTCCATCGACTTGTGGCCAACCCACTGTATTTTCCCTTGATTGACCTTGTTAAGCCCGCCCAGCGGGCTTAGCAGGCCAATCAAGGGTCCCTTGGATACAGGTGACGTCAGCCATTGAAATTTCATCTGTCAAGAGCTTTTGACAGATGAAATTTCAGCATTTGACAGCTCTGTGAAGCTGTCAAACACTGACAATATGATTTCTAACTTGAGTCCCTGTACTTAGACTGAGTTAGAAATCAGTCCAGCGCAGAAAGCAGAGGCTGCAGCTTTTGACAGCTCCGCGGCCATTCTGCTTTCTGTGCCAGTGAGCTGAGGGACTCCCGAGAACTGAAGGGAGGAAGCCTGGAGGAGAAAGTTAAGGTAAGTAAAAGTTCTTAAAACACTTTACACACACCAAACACACTTGCCTCTGCACTCATGCACCCATCACTCACCTGCATACCGGACATCTCGACCCCTCCAAGCCCTCCAGACCGACGGTCCGCCTCGCTAAATCGGCGTGGTTCGGATCTGTCGGGAAGCCCACACTTCGGGGCTAAAAATAGGGATTAGGCAAAAAACTGCCTGTTAACTACCTGTTAACAGGCAGTTTATTGGCACTAATCCCCTTCCCGCCTCGGGGAGGCGGGTCCCAGCACAGGTCGGGCACCCACCTCCTGGGAAACTGGTATGGAGGCGGGTTGGGGGCGGGATGGGTTCGGGACCCCCGAATCTGCTATTTTCCCACCCCACACGCCTCCAAACCCGCCTCCACCGGCCGGTTAAAATTGAGCCCAATGGGTCTGCACACCACCGTTCACTGTTGATCTGAAAGATCCCATAGTCTGCTGACCAGATCTTTCCATCGCTGCCTCTCTCATAACGTACTGCAAGTGTGTTGTATCGACTCTCGTGCCAAGCCAGGCACACCCCTAGAATTAAAATGAAGACAAGACACTGTAGTGTAGAACATGCGACAAACACAAATGTGATTCACACTGCGCCTCGCAGACCGGAGCCAGTCTACAGTGAGGTTTGTCTTCGCAGCAAACTCGGGGTGAATTTCCTCGGAGCTTCTCACGCTCCACCGCCGTCACTTAGACATAAAGAGGGGGACCAAAGTGAGAGGAAGAATGAAAGAGGGAACTAGCAGCACAGAACAGGATACTGACACTAACTTATCTCCAGTCCGTTCAGCGGAAGGCAGTGATTGTGGGAATTGGAGCAGTGTACAAGGTGGGACTTCATTTTGCTGATTTTCTCTCCTGTTCTCCTGGCGGTGCTGAGACTCACTGGGCACCTGTAACTGTTACCTTGATTGAGTCCATACCGTTAGAGATGGAAGGCTATTCTCTCTCGGAGAGCATCACAGCCAAACCAATCCCACCCGTGCTAAAGGCAAAATACTGCGGATGCTGGAAATCTGAAATATAAACAGAAAATGCTGGAAATACTCAGCAGATGCTGCCTGACCTGCTGATTATTTCCAGCATTTTCTGTTTATATTCCACCCTTGTTCACACATGTATCTGTGATAAAGATGAAACAGTTCTGTCTTGTTTTGGTCCAGTAACTGTCCCTCTAAGTCAGACACAATACATGAGAGTTTAAGATCCATCTCCACAGTCTTAGCCTATGTTCATTTTTAGGGATGAAGGTCTGGTGTGATGTTCTCCCACTTATTGAAGACTGGAGATAGATCTACTAACAGCTAGAAATAATTCCATAGCATAAAAATCAATTTCTATCAGTTGTCCTCGGCACATTATTAATTGTTTACTGTTGAGGCTGCCACGAAACATGAATTAAGACTGAATCCATGTGTGGAAACAAAGGCTTTTTAATACCACTGCATGGTCCAAAAAGGCTGAACAGCTGGTCCCAGAATTCTCTGGAAAATCCTGAGGCCCCGCCCACTCCTTTACTCCTGCCTTAAAGGCAAGGTGCTCGATATATTGTTCACGGACGGAAAAGTGGATTATGCCCGTTTAGGTGGCAATCCGCCACACAGCTCCCCCCAGAATCCGCTTAGGAGGTGTGGACGAGATGGTGTGGCGATCTGATGGGCCGGCCGGAGCGCCTCTTGTAGGACGCCGGTGGACGTGGAACGGCCGGGCGTGGAGCAGCCGGGTGAACCAGCTTGAGGGCAGGTCGGCCGCGTGGTGGTGGACGAGCTACAGGGACCTGCTCACCGGGCTCCGAGTGTGCTGGCTTGAGTCGGTCAACCGACACTTTTTCGGTCCTGTCGCCCACTTGCAGGGTGAAAAATTTGTCCCCAGCCTGTAGCACCTTGTAGGGCCCGTCGTACGGGGGTTGAAGGGGTCCGCGGTGGGCGTCGTGCCAGAAGAAAACGAACCGTGCCTGGTGCAGGCTTAGTGGGACGTGTGAGGTGGATTCGCCGTGTCGGGCAATGGGCACCGGGGCGAACTGCAGCGCCGGTGAGGTGAAGTCGTGGCGTTGCTGGTCGGCTGACCAGGATGTCGTCCTGGAGGCTGGCTCGAACAGATGCCTTCAAGGATCTGTGGAAGCGCTCACACAGTCCGTTGGCTTGACGGTGGTACGCTGTGGTGCGGTGAACGGTCACCCCGAGATTGCGTGCGACGGCGGTCCAGAGTTCAGAGGTAAATTGCGGACCTCTGTCCGACGTCATGTCGGAGGGGACGCCGAACCGTGCGACCCAGGTGCTGACGAAGGCTCTGGCGATGTCGGCGGTGGTGGTAGAGGTCAGTGGAATTGCCTCGGGCCAGCGCGTGGTGCGGTCAACGATCGTCAGCAAGTGCGTGTAGCCTTGCGACGGCGGCAGGGGCCCGACGATGTCCACGTGGATATGGTCGAATCTCCGCGAGGGGACGGTAAACTCCTCGAGGGGTGCTTTCGTGTGTTGCTGTACCTTCGCCCATTGGCAGGCTAGTCAGGAGTTGGCCCAAGTACGCACAGCCTTGCGAAGGCCGCGCCAGACAAAGCGGTTGGCTACCAATTTGATGGATGCGCGGGCGCCGGGGTGGGAGAGGTTGTGGAGAATGTCGAATACCTGACGGCGCCAGGACGCTGGGATGATGGGCCGAGGTTGACATAGGGATATGTCGCACTTGACCGTGACTGCGGTCGGGCCACACGCGACATCGGCCAGGCGTAGCACTGGTAGGTTGGTAGGTGCGGAGAGCAGATCAGGGTCGGTGATCTGGTCTGCTGCGAGTTGAGCGTAGTCGACTGCCAGGTGTGCGGCGTGGATGGCGGGGCGGGAGAGGCAGTCGGCTACCACATTGTCTCGGCCGGAGACGTGTTGGATGTCCGTGGTGAACTCGGACACTGCCGCGAGCTGGCACTGCTGCCTGGCGGACCAGGGGTCGGTTGTCTTTGCCATTGCGAATGTCAGGGGCTTGTGGTCGACAAACGCAGTGAAGGGGTGGCCCTCAAGCAAAAACCGGAAATGGCGGACCGCCAGGAACAGCGCGAGGAGCTCGCGGTCGAAGGTGCTGTATTTGACCTCCGGGGAGCGTAGTTGGCGGCTGAAGAAGGCAAGTGGTTGCCAGGCGCCGTCGACCCACTGCTCATACACGGCGCCGACCGCGTGGTCGGAGGCATCCGTGGTGAGCGCTACCCTGGCATTGGGCCGTGGGTGCGCGAGCAGGGTGGCGTTGGCGAGCGCGGTTTTGGTGGAGTCGAAGGCGGCGGACGCGTCTGCCGTCCATTCGACCGCCATCTTGCCGCTCCTGCCCTGGAGGGCTTCATACAGGGGCCACATGAGGGACGCCGCTTTGGGGATGAAGCGGTTATAGAAATTCACCATCCCGAGGAACTCCTGGAGGCCTTTGATGGTGGTGGGGCGGGGAAATTGTTGGATGGCCTGCACCTTGGTGGGCAGGGGAATGGCCCCAGCATGGGTGATGTGGTGGCCGAGGAAGTCGATCTTGTCCAGGCCGAACTGGCATTTGGCTGGGCTGAGGATGAGCCCGTGGTCGCTGAGGCGCCCGAACAGGATGCGAAGGTGTTCGAGGTGTTCCTGCTTGGAGGAACTGGCTACCAGGATGTCGTCCAGGTAGACGAACAGGAACTTCATGTCCCGAAGGACCGAGTCCATGAGCCGTTGGAATGCCTGGGCCGCGTTTTTGAGGCCGAAGGGCATCCGCAGGAACTCGAACAGGCCGAAGGGGGTGATTACGGCCGTCTTGGGGACGTCCGCGGGGTGGACGGGGACTTGGTGGTAGCCGCGCACCAGGTCGACCTTGGAAAAGACTGAGCGGCCGGCCAGTCTAGCCGAGAAGTCCTGAATGTGTGGCACGGGGTACCGATCAGGGGTGGTGGCGTCGTTGAGGCGGTGGCAATCCCCGCAAGGGCGCCAACCCCCGCCTGGTTTGGGGGCGATGTGGAGTGGGGAGGCCCAGGGACTGTTGGAGTGGCGGATGATGCCGAGCTGTTCCATGGTGGCAAACTCGGTCTGCACAATCTCCAGTTTGGCCGGGTCCAGCCTGCGGGCGTGGGCGTACACTGGGGGGCCTGTGGTGGGGATGAAGTGTTCCACCCCATGTTTGGCGGCCTCCGCGGAGAAGGTCGGATTGGTAAGGGCCGGGAATTCGGCCAGGAGTGCCGAGTAGTCATCCGTGGCCCGGGCGTGGCACTGTGACGCCATGTCGGCGGGTTGACGGGGGGTCATGGCGCCCAGGATGGGGGACATGGTGTTCATGTCCATGAGGCGGTGACGAGGGATGTCTACCAGTAGGCCGTGGGCGCACAGGAAATCTGCGCCGATGAGAGGGGAGAGCACCTTGGCAGTGATGAACTCCCATCGGTAGCGGCGACCAGCGAGGTCGAGGGTGACTGTCCGGGTGCCGTACGTCCGGATTTCCGAGCCGTTAGGAGCAGCCAGCGCCGGTCCTCGTTCGCCCTTTTGGATGTCAAGGGAGGAGGCCGGGATGATGCTGTGCTGAGCTCCAGTGTCGCACAGGAACCGGCGGCCGGTTTTGTCATCCGTGACGTACAGCAGGGAGCCCGCGTGGCCCACGGCCATCGCGGGGGCTGGTACGGGGGCGGACTTGAAAGAGCAGGGAGGTGTGCACCGTTGTGCCCTGGCGCCGAACCGTGCGTGGTAGTAACAGTGGCCCGGGTTAGTGGGGCGCGAAGGCCCCGTGGGCCTGGTGGCTGGTCCTTGTGGCCACGTGGTGGCCGGTGAGGGGCGAGCCCAGGCATTGGCTGCCAGATCCGGAGTGACGTCGCGGCTGGAGTGAGCGGACAGCAGCTTGTCGGCCTCATCGGCCAGGGCTTCCAGGTTCGTGAGGCCGGACGCCACGATCGCTGGGCGGATGCTGAGAGGGAGCTGGCGGATGAACAGCGTGCGGAAGAGGGATCCGGGTGGGCTCTCGTCGGTGAGGGAGAGCATGTGGGAGAGGAGGCCTGACGGTGAGGCATCACCGAGGCCTGGAAGGTCGAGGAGGTGGCAGTTTCACTGATATGCCGAGGCCGTAAATTTTTTAAGGAACGCTGCCTTGAGATGTGCATACTTGCCTTCCTCTGGTGGGTTCTGCAGCGCTGTCCAAACCTTCAAAACTGTGGCGCTACCGAGTGATGTGACGAGGTAGTCGTACTGCGTCCCATCTGTGGTGATGTTTCGCAGCCGCAAGCGAGATTCAGCTTGGAGAAACCAGGCTTCGGGCTGGTTTTCCCATAACTCCGGCAGTTTCACGGAAACTGCGTTCGTGTCCGCCATTGCAGTGCTCGGAATACGTTCTGAGCGTCGGGGTCACCAATGTTGAGGCTGCCGCAAAACACGAATTAAGACTGAATCCATGTGTGGAAACAAAGGCTTTTTAATACCACTGGATAGTCCAAAAAGGCTGAACAGCTGGTCCCAGAATTCTCTGGGAAAATCCTGAGGCCCCGCCCACTCCTTTACTCCTGCCTTAAAGGCAAGGTGCTCGATATATTGTCCATGGACGGAAAAGTGGATAATGCCCATTTAGGTGGCGATCCACCACATTACATTGTAAAGCTATTGAAGACTCTCTCTCAAAGGAATAAGGATTTGGGATTCATTAGGAGATTGACCTCAGATACCAGAGTCTAAAAATCAAAGGAAAATTCCCCCAAAACATAACACAGCAGGGGTCAGAGGGCAGTGAGGACCCAGGCTGATTTTCCTGCCCTAATCCAGTGGTCAGCGACCAATTGTAGCTCTGCTATTGTCGGCTTGGCTCAGATACGCACGAACGCGCAAAATTGATGGGCTGGAAAAGATCAGCTGGTCCATCAGGTCTGCCTCACACCATGATGGCCGGAGCATCATGACTAAACATTTCTTCCCCCCACCCCTGCCCCCATCTCCACAGCCATGTAGTCTGGGGCAGAGATCGCATCATAGAGAAGGTCAGTGTCTTTATAGATCACACTTAGCCCGCCTGATCTCCTCGACTGGTTTCCATCGCCTGAGGAGGTGGGAGAGGAATTTTCCCTGAGTATTTTTCCCCTTTATTTATCTCTGTTACTTCGGCCTCTCTCCAGAGAGATAAATAAGGGAAAAAATACTCTGGGAAATTCCTCTCTGTCCCCCCCGGGCGATCGGGATGTGTCCGGGAGATCACACGGACTGAGTGTGATCTATAGAGACACTGACCTTCTCTATGATGTGATCTCAGCCCCAGTCAGGAACCGGTCCAGCTCCCTCTTGAAGGCAGAGAGTCAACACCCACCGCACCAGCCCGCAACACATTCCAGAGACTCACTGCTCTCTGGGGAAAGAAGATCCGTCCGACATCCAGTCTATTCCCACTCTGGCCTAGTTTAAACAAAAGATCAATTTACTCAGTCCAGACCAGGCTCAAACATTCCCCGGACCCGCCAAGGGAACGTGTACTTACCCACTGACTGAGAACTACAAGAGGAAACCACCGCCACAATCTGCGAGTGCATTCGGCACAGTTTAAATACAACAGAGAAAGTGTTACTCACACGATAGCAATATACTGCGGATGCTGGAAATCCGAAATAACAACAGAAAACGCTGGAAAAACTCAGCAGGCGAGGCAGCATCCGTGGAGAGAGAAACAGAGTTAACGTTTCAGGTCGAAGACCTTTCGTCAGAACTGGAAATAGCAGGAAATGAAATAGATTTAAGGCAAGGATAAAGCTGGGAAAAGGGGGAGGGGATGAAAGAACAAAAGGAGAGATTAAGAGACATTGAGAGACATTAAGAGATGATCAAGGCAGGAGGTCACAGTCTGCCACGCTGTACTGGCTGAACTGGGGCAGCATAGAATTCTTTACGGCCTTAGCAACCTGACATCCTGTCAGGATTGTGGCGTTGGTGATCGAGAGCAGGACACTGAGAATAATCAGAGTCTTCATCTTGTCGGTCTGTGTCCGGGTCTGGTAACGGCTGCGCTTTTATACAGGATCGTGCCCGTGGTTATCAGTTCCAGCAAGTTACTAAAACAAAAATCTGGAAAAACACAAGGTCAAACTATTTTTTATCAGAATGGTGCCAGGTTCCTGAATGTCAGGCTCTGATTTAACAAACACTGTGATACCAGGGGAGAGAACAAAGACTTTTAGGGGTGACTTCACTAATTTTATTCCTGGAGTAGAGGTGAGGAGAAAGGGTGAGGTTTGAACAATTCAGGCATCTACAGTAACACCAGTCACATTACAGAGGGTGTTCTGCAAGGAGCATCGGCAGCAGCGGGAGCGGCAGACCTGTGAGGGAGCAGCAGCTGTGGGAGAAAATAAAGGTCAGTGATTTTCAGGCCCAGTCGAGTGGCGATAGCGGCAGGAGTGGCGGCAGAATTCGAGAGTGATGTTACAGTACAGAAAATGACGCTGGCTCAGGGGAAGAAGCTGATTGGTGAGTAGTGGGTGAGTGCTTTTTTTTTTCTTCAATTTTAAGTTTATTTCTTTTAAGGTAGTTCATAGTTAAGGTAGTTCGGGAGAGCGAGAATCCGAGAGTTTAAATTTGAGGTAAGAGTTTTATAATTAAAAGTATGACAGGGGATCTCAGTCCTGTGCGTTGCATGGCCTGCAGCATGTGGAAATTCCTAGACGCTTCTTGCAGTCAGGATGACCACATGTGCAGTAAGTGCCAATGGTTTGGCCAACTTGAGATCCGGTTTTCAGAGCTCAAGCATCAGCTGGAGGAACTGCGATGTATCCGCGAGGCTCAGAGTTATGTGGATAGCACTTTTTAGACTTGGTCACCCCGCAGCTTAAGAAAGTGCAGTCAGAGAGGGAATGGGTGACCACCAGTCAGAAGAAGGGGGGCAGGCAGGTAGTCAGGAAAGCCCCAGAGTGCATCTCACTCAACAACCGTTTTTCTGTGTTGGAAAACGGTGAAAGTGACGGTTCCACTGGGGAGTGCAGCCAGAGCCAAGTTCACGGCACTGTGGGTGGCTCAGCTGCACAAGAGGGGAGGAGTAAGAGTGGAAGGGCAATAGTGGTCGGAGACTCAATAGTGAGGGGTGCAGACAGGCGTTTCTGCGGCCGCAGACGTGACTCCAGGATTATGTTGCCTCCCTGGTGCCAGGGTCAAGGATGTCACTGAACGGCTGCAGGGCATTCTGAAGGGGGAGAGCGAACAGTCAGAGGTCGTGGTTCACATTGGTACCAACGACATAGGTAGAAAGAGGGATGAGGTCCTGCAACAAGAATTTAGGGAGCTAGGTAGCAGATTAAAAAGCAGGACCTCAAAGGTTGTAATCTCTGGATTACTCCCGGTGCCACGTGCTAGTGAGTATAGGAATAGAGGATAGAGCAGATGAATGCGTGGCTAAAGAGTTGGTGCAGGAGGGAGGGCTTGAGTTTCCTGGATCACTGGGTCTGTTTCTGGGGAAGGTGGGACCTGTACAAGTTGGACGGGTTGCACCTGAACTGGAACGGGACCAACATCATTGCGGGCAGGTTTGCTCGTGCTGTTGCGGGGGTTTAAACTAACTTGGCAGGGGGATGGGATATGGAGTGGAGTTATAGTAGGGGGTGATGCACAGCCAAATATAGAGGGAAAAAACAAGTCAGTCTGGAAGGCAGGGCAAATATGTAACGGCACAAAGGAATATGGCAAGGCTGGATGGCATTTATTTTATTGCAAGGAGTCTTACAAGTAAGGCAGATGAATTGAAGGTGTTGATGAACACATGGGAGTATGATATTGTTGCTATCACAGAGACATGGTTGAGGGAGGGGCAGGACTGGCAGCTCAATATTCCAGGGTATAGAATCTTCAGGCAAGACAGAGGGGGGTGTAAAAGAGGGGGGTGTCGCAATATTAATCAAGGAGTCAATTACTGCGGTAAGCAGGGATGATATCTTAGCAGGTTCCTCTAATGAGGCCATATGGGTAGAACTTAAAAACTAAAAGGGGGCAAGCACTTTGCTGGGAGTGTACTATAGGCCCCCAAACAGTCAGGGGCAGATAGAGGAACAGATATGTAGGCAAATCTCAGAGAAGTGTAGAAATAATAGGGTAATAATAGTAGGGGATTTCAACTTCCCTAATATTAACTGGGATAGTCTGGAAAGGAATGAGCCATACCTATTCAGAAAAATACACCATCCTATGAACAGAATTCTGACTTTATTAAAATATGACAAACTGGGTTTAAAAATCTAAAAGCCTCGATGACACAAAGCTGTAAATACAAGCTTCTGAGATAAGATGAGCACACAAAGCTGTAAACACCATACAAGCTTTTGAAATGGAAGTTGGTTGTTAATGCTGAGACAATGGCCTCATTGAAACAGAGGGTTGTAGGTTCCAAGGAGTCTGCAGTTTGGAACCAACACAATAGCTATACCCAGTTTAAAGTGTTAAAAGCTAACACTTCGAACAGAAACACAGAACATTAAAAAAACATGTGTCTGTGTAAAGTAACATCAAATGAAAGACAGGAAACATAAGTTTGTAATACAACCAATTGAGATGGCTGGGGAAACAATCAAGTGCTCGGTTGAAGTGTTTTTGATTTACATATAGTAAAAGGTACAAACAGAAGACTTTGTAAATATTACATCAAGCAATCACATGGTTTTGAACTTGGAACACAAGGAGACGCGAAGTCTGTAATACAAGCAGTTAAAGTAATTTAAGAATTCAATAGGAGACCTCGTAAGAATAGAATCAAATAGATAAATCTGTCATAACCATTTTCATGATAACTTTCAAACACCTAAATATAGAGACAGAATTCTGCAAGTTAACAGCTGAATTGACAGTAAGAATAGAAAGGAGTCAACAGAAAGATGACTGGAGATAATTAGCTTACATCAGCAGAAAACTTCAAAGAATATGCCACGGCAAAAAGAGTATAAAATATGGAGCTTTCAGATAGGAAGTCAGAAGTCGCTGGAAGGGGCAAAGCGATTCTCAACTTCAGAGGCAGGCTCTGTAAGTTTTTAACTCTTTGAGTCTTGGGGATCAAAAGGTACTTTTATTTGATTTTGGTGGATATTCTGGATTAAGAATAAGTAGAAGTGTGGAAATGTAACGAAGTTAAGATTTGAGAATAAGGATCTCTGATAAGAAATGTAAGCTATTTGTATTTTGAACTGTTAAAGTTGCGATAGACTCACCAGCTGTTAACTACATGTCGGTTCTTTAATAAATCTATATATTTTTAGAATTGTCTCACAGAGTATTTCTGTATCAAACTCGCAAACTCAATTTCTGTACACTCTTCAGTGAGGAGATGCAGAATTCTGGGGGGTTTTCCAGACCCTCATAATATCCGGAAGGTTACAGTCTAGTTAAACTTATTAAAAGTGCTATCTGGAGGACGGTAACATCTTCAGGCCGTTCCTTTCCTTTAGGGAGAGATAGTCTGACCTTTAGACCCAATTAAGCATCTCTAAGATTCGGCTATCTCTAACTTTAGTTGAAGGTGAATGTCTGGGGAATACGCCTGATCTGGGGTAGCCTGAAAAGGGCTAGGACTAGTAATTATCCCTTTAAGTCAGAGTGTGAAAGGCTTAGAGGGTGTGGAATTCTTAAAGTGCATCCAGGAGAGCTTTTTGAGCCAGCATGTAGAAAGTCCTACAAGAGAGGGGGCGGTACTGGACCTAATTCTAGGCAAGTGGTAGAAGTGTCAGTAGGAGAGCATTTTGGTGACAGTGACCATAATTCAGTGAGATTTAAGGTAGTCATGGAAAAGGCCAAAGATGGACCAGAAATAAAGGTTCTAAATTGGGGGAAGGCTGATTTTAATATGATAAGGCAGGATCTGGCCAAAGTGGACTGGGATCAGCTACTTGTAGGAAAATCCACATCAGAGCAGTGGGAGTCTTTCAGAAAGGAAATAGAGAGAGTACAGCGCCAACATGTTCCCGTAAAGGTCAAGGGTGGGATCTGTAGAATTCGCAATATATCGCGATTTTATAAATAAGGAGGAAACACATAGTTTCGTTCAAACAGCTTTATTTCAGCAGAATGCTGTCAGGTTTTCAAAGTGGACACAAGCAGCCTGTAAAATGGCCGCCACGCCTCGTGGCAGAACATTCTAGACTTTTCGACAAGCAGACAAGATGGCGTTCCAATAAACATTTGTGCGAGATCGATCAAGACTAAGCACATTTGAGATAATACACGAGACATTATGGGTTTGCAGTATACACATAAATACTGAAATCGGTCTCCCAGGTACGAATAAGGGCTATTGTACCAAGTAATCAAGAACCCATCCAAAGACATTAATATGCAAAATCCCAATGACTCTACGATGAGAGAGCCGTTAGCGGGTAGTTACAGAAAACATTTGGGAGCCCCAAAACCCCTCCAGGGAGAACACCGACCGATTAAACAATGGGAAAAATATTAACAGGTACTCAGACAGTTACGAGTATCCCCGAAACCCATTAAAACGGAGATCACCCTATACAAGAAATTTGAGCGCCAAACCCTAACAAAAGAAAAGACATTAAGGTTGGGCGGGAAAAGGAAGAGTTTTGCACTATAACTGCAAGCTCCAACCGTCCATCTTTCTCTTATCCTGCTGGCGTTTATCCTCGTGGCTGCTCTTGTGCTCTTATTCTCCTGCCTCTTGCCGCTTGCCTCGTGTCTCTGCCTCTTGCAGCTTTTAAAGACGGTTGAACTTTACGATCCGCCAGGATCTGCCTCGTGGCTTGCCGCGAAGATCTGTGTGGAACTGGGCTGTGAAGCCTTGGAACGGGCACACCATCCCGAGAAGTCGGTAAACGGTGTTGGAACCGAAGGCCCGAGATGAGATGAGATGAGATGAGATGAGATGAGATGAGATGAGAAGAGAAGAAGACGACCATACGTATCGCCACGGTCAGTAAGCCCCGACCGCGCCTGTAGGTCGAATAGACATTTTCCTTGCCCAGGAAGACCATCTTTGAGTTCTACAGAACTGGCATCGGAAGACTCTTCTTTGAGTTTTATCGAACCGGTGCGAGGGCACAGGAAGACTATTTTTCGAGTCGTGTCGGAACTCCGAGGACAACACAGATCTTCATGACAGCAGACGGTCCAGCCTGCTAGCCGGAGCAGAAACGAGTAAACAAGTGGGGTACAGAGACCCCTGATCAACACGTGGGTGATCAGGTGCTGCGGTGAAAAATATCCGATCAGAGTTTTTGGAATTCTCCGAGTTATCACGAGTGGTGAGCATGAGTCTCGATCCTACAAGTCTAGTTTAGAGCAGGTATTGATAGGGGAGGGTTTAAGTTTTAAGGATAACTGTAATGTGTGCCCCCATTTACGATGTGTCGTTCGTCCCTCGTTTCCCTGAAATTAGTTACATAACTGCGTGTAAGATTGTACTGTCATTAATCTGTGCTTATGACATGTATTTCGTAATCTTGAATAATATGCAATAAAGATTTTCCATTTCGTACCATTCAACCGGGTCTACCTGAGTTTTCTCTCCATTACTGCTCTCGCATCTAAGTCCAGTGTCAGAACCGTAAGGGCGAGTGGGTCGAACCACTCACAGGTGTTCTAGTGCTCCCAGACTGGCTGGAGACCAGAACAGGCAACAAGGCCTAAACCCGCACTAGCATCCAGGCTGCACAGAGCCACACGAATCCCACAGGTTCAGAGAAACCCTTACAGAAAATGGCGACCGCGGCAGGACACTGGCAGCGAGAGGGTAGTGTGTTAGACTTTGGTGTGAATGTACAAAATGTCATGCAAGAAAAAATAGCAGATTATGTGTTCGGAAAGGTAAATTTAACTAAGAAATGGATAAGTGACCTGCTAGCGGATAAGTGTCCACTAGAGGCAGCCGAGAAGTGGACAGATAGCAAGGAACATAAAAAGACAGTGGAGAAAGCGGTCTGGTTAATGTGCTATAAAAGACAAGTCCAAATTTCGAACCAGGTCATTACAGCGCAATCAGCTCGGATCAGGCATTTAGAGGAGGAAATGGACGAGAAGGTCACTGGGGGGCAGTTGCTCATTAAGAATTTAAATGCATTGCACCAAGAACGCCAGGTAGTCACCAGCCACCATAAAGCAAAAATAGATTACCTCGAGTGCCAGGTCACTGAGGCAAAGTTAAGTGAGGGCAGACTAAAGGAACGATGTGCCCGCCAAGCTGCCCAAATAAAAGCCCAGGAAGAGAGCTTAACGGGGGTTAGGGCGGCATATAAGATGTCCCTTGAGGATAAATTTCAGGGGGCCGATCACAGCGTCTGCCAAAAGGAAATAGAGCACCTTAAAAGGGCCGTGAACAAAGCGCACGGCATGGTGTGCCTTATCAGTCCGTCAGCACACCAGCCGCTAGTGGATGAGGAGTTTCAGAAATTCCCACCGAACAAAGCAGAGGAAGTATTAGCCACTACGCCCTCCGCGCCACCCAGCTATTCGGAAACCTGGGTAAGGGAGAAAGTGGTAGAAGAAACGAAAGAGCCCACTGAGGTAGAAGTGGAAAAGGGACCGTTGTGTCCGGTCACGGGTATCAAAAGGGGCCCAAACGGAGACGGTGGGGAACAAGGGGATCTCCTCAACCAGCTTGTGTTGCCTCACAGCTCACACCAGCTGAGGGTTATGATCAGTCACGTACGGAAGCTGGCCGAGTCAGACGACCCTTCCGTACATTTTAGGGAGATAGAGCAAACCGCAGCCATTAATGGCTGCGACGATGGGGAAACAGCAAAGATGCTGTTATTCTCATTGAGTAGTTCGATCCTTCAGTGTCTCTCGGACGAGAGCAAGAGGGGAACCAAGACCTATGAGGCATTAAGAAATGAGGTCCTAGAAGTATTGGGGACGGACGATGAAGGTCCGTTTGTGAGAGTGGGACAGACAGTGCAGATGGAGGGAGAACCCCCGAAGGTTTTCGCCGACAGGCTGTGGCCAGTATACCAGCGCAGCTGCCCAGGTGCGCCAGAGCGCGACGCTGTGGCAGGCATCGGTTTAACTCATTGGCTCAGGTGTATAGTAGCCAACAGTTTGCCAGCCGTCAGAGAGCAGGCAAAAGCGTGGTTTGATCCCACTGACCCCGCCACTACAGAGGAGTCGGTCCTAAATCGACTCACGGTAGGGTACCGTAATATCAGGGGTATGGGAACATGTCCCCTTAAGGGAAAAGTACATGAGGTACGACCCGCAGCCCCGGCTCAAAAGGAGTGGCATCAGGAGGGTAACCGCGCCCCGCAGGCAAGTAATGCTTGTTACGGGTGTGGGAAGACAGGGCACTGGTGCAAGAACTGCAGGAACCCTTGGAAGGATTCCAGGGATAAAAATCCCGCAGCCCGAGCCCAGATGCCTGTCTCTGTTAGGGAAGCTAGTGCACCCATCCCTCCCGACGAGATCGAAACAGTGTTGGGAGCCATGCGTAACCTCATGAGTGCGCATGGAAAAGTGGCGGTTGCTACCGGCCCCGTAGGTGCCACAGGCCCGTCTAATAATACCCAATGACTGGAGCCCGCGCAGCCCGTCTACCTGTGTCCGCTCAGCTATGATGCGTGGAAGCGACCCCTGGTGGAAATGGAGGTAGAGAAACAGAAGGGTAGTTATTTGTTGGACACGGGAGCTTCTTGCACCGTGATTCATACAGATAGCCCTTTTGACTCACCGCTATCTACCAAGGTCCCATTCACATTAGCGGGGTTCACGGGAAAAGAACAGGCTGGCGCGTTCTCCCTTCCGCTATCCATTCGTTTAGGAGCACTCCACATCAAGTGGAAGTGCATACTGATGGAATGGCAGGAGGGGGGTGGGAGAGGTATCCTCGGGTCCGATCTCCTATCAGGGCACGGGATCCTCGTGGACCTCAGAAATCACTGTCTCTGGGGGGCTAAGAGTGAAGAAGGCGAGGTAGTGGTAATTCCGGGGGAGGAAGAAACAGGGGTCCTGTGTACCATGCAGCCATCCGTAGGCTACGACCTCGGGCTTATGGTCGCGGATGTCCCAACGGACATGCAGACGTACGTGGCAGATAATATGCACGCGTTTGCAACCCACAAGCACGATTGTGGGAGGGTTACCGGGTTTGAGGTCAGCGTAGACGGGGACCCCATGACCCGGCCCCAAAAGCAGTATAACTTCCCCAAAGAAGCAGAACCCGATATGGAGACAGCAATGTCCTCCTTGGTGCAGCAGGGCGTGTTGAGGCCGATAGCCACACACGTGAACTTCCCATTATGGCCGGTTAGGAAGCCGGATAATTCGTGGAGGGCCACGGTGGACTACAGAGTCCTTAACAGTAACATTCCCGCCTGCGCGCCCACGGTAGCAGCAGTCGCTGACCTAATAGGGAGTATCCCAGCGTCTGCGACCACGTTCACGGTGCTGGATATCTCGAACGGTTTTTGGTCCATCCCGCTGCGGCGAGAGGACCAGTACAAGTTTGCCTTTACTTTCAAAGGACAACAGTACACATGGAACTGTCTGCCACAGGGTTTCCACAACAGCCCCAGTATTTTCCATCAGTGTATGGCAGGAAGTTTAAAGGAGTTTAGTCAGCCCAATCAGATAGTGCAGTACGTGGATGATTTGCTCCTATTTACGGACTCAAGGGAGGAGCATGGACCACTGCTGGCCGAGTTATTGGAGCTGCTAGCGAGAAAGGGTTTTAAAGTGAACCCTAAGAAAGCACGTATCGGTCAGCAGGAAGTAAAATTCCTGGGGCTGACCATTCGCGCTGGGGAAAGAGCCATAGATAAAGCTAGGAGGGAGTTGGTGCAAGAGTTACCGATTCCCAAAACCATAAGGGGTGTGAGGTCCTTCTTGGGTCTAACCGGTTACTGCAGGGATTTTATCGAAGACTATGCGGCCACAGCGGCGCCGCTGCTCCGACTCCTCCATAAGGGAGTGGAGTGGTCTTGGGACGAGGGCTGCCAAGCAGCCTTCGAGAAGTTAAAAAGGGATCTGCAGACCGCGCCAGCTTTAGGGGCCATAGATGGGGGGAAGGAGTTTTTCCTGGAGGTAGCTGCCAGCGGGGACAGCTTGAGCGCTGTGCTGCTCCAAGAGCGCCACGGCAAGCTGAGGCCGGTTGTCTATTCGTCCAGGGTGTTAACGGATGTGGAGAGAAGTTTCTCCAATTGCGAAAGGCACCTTTTAGCCACGCATTGGGCTGTGAAAAGATCAGCGATCTTCACAGGGCTCTCTCCCATCACTCTCCTCACCCATCACACACCAACTAAGATGCTTCTAGATGGGAGGATTAAAGATGGGACCGTAAGCAGCGCGCGTATTGCGCGCTGGACCCTTCTTCTTTCCCAGATGGATCTTAGAGTTAAAGGTCTTTGCGAGCCCAGGCTTGCGGCCAATTTGGTATACCCCGGTACAGCCCACCGGTGTTCGGTGGAAGGGGTGTGGGAAGTCAACATAGGTTTGCGGGCCGGGATACATCCCACTGGGCGCGAGATTTATGTTGATGGTTCCAGCACAGTATCTGCTGGCGAACGACTCACAGGGTGTGGAGTTTATGACCCTGCGGCAAACCTTGCCCTGGCGATCAAGCTCCCTAGCACCATGAGCGCGCAGCAGGCTGAGCTGTCTGCAGTGGTGTACGTCGTTACCCACCCAGAAATTTTCCCAACCACATACACGATTTGCTCGGACAGTATGTTCACATGCAATTCGTGTACGGAATACCTGGCCATTTGGTCCCGCCGTGGATACACCTCCGCGGACGGGCGACCTTTAACGGTGAAGCCCTTGCTGGAAAAGATCCTAGCAGCAGTAGGGGAGGAAGGGGAGATTTTCATCCATAAGGTGAAGGCTCACTCATCCACAGAGCCCCGTGGGGAGGGCAACCAGCAGGCGGATGCGCTAGCCAGGGAAGGTGCCCGCAACGGCATTTTCTGGGACCCCTATGGGCCCAGACCCATGGCAGCGATCCAAGGCAGGGACGGGAATCCCGGGAACACCAGGGTAGCATTGCCCCTAGACCTTAAGACCGTCCAGAACCAGGATCCCGCCCTAAAAGCAGTCCTCAAAACCCTCGCTGAGGGGAAGCAGGTAGAGGGTCCGTACAGTACGGCAACCCTCTCAGTTAAGGAAGGCATGCTGTTCCGCGAGGAGCAGTGGGTTGTGCCGCAGCAGCACAGGAGGGAATTCCTCCAGTTGGCTCACGAGGGACCAGGGGCAGGGCACCCCGGGCCCGAGGTTACCTGGCAACGGGTAGAGCAAGCGGGATGGTGGCCGGGGCTCAGGGAACAGGTCCGCGAGTTCTGTGCAAGCTGTCTCGTGTGCGCTGCAAACAACCCAGACCCCCAGAAAAGGAAAGTGCCCATGGGGCACGTAAGAAGGGTAGAGGGACCATGGCAGTCGATACAGATCGACTATATAGGGCCCCTGCCCACCACCCAGGGAGGCTATAAATACTGCCTCGTCTTGGTGGATGTGTTTTCCAAATGGGTGGAAGCCTTCCCCTGTCGAACAGCTACGGCACTGGGTACTGCAAAAATCTTGGTCAGGGAAGTTTTCTCGCGGTGGGGACTCCCCCGTTTTGTGGAGTCAGACCAAGGGAGTCATTTCACCGGCCAGGTGATGCAGAACACCCTCATGCTTTTGGGCATTGAAGGGAAATGGCACGTAGCGCACAATCCCCAGTCATCCGGGATTGTTGAACGCATGAACCGGACCCTGAAGGAGAAATTGAGGAAAGAGACTAGGAACTCGCCCCAAAAATGGGCGGAAGTTCTGCCTTTAGTCCTCATGGGGGTCCGGGCCAGTCAGTCGAAAAGTACGGGGTATTCCCCGCACGAGGTGATGACTGGGAGGATCATGCGAACCCCCACCCATGTGCTAGCGCCGGTGCTCACTGAGGGTCAGCTCCAAGAGATAAGCAGGGACAAGTTCGCCCAGACCCTCTTGGAGCGCCTGAAGCAGGTTTATGAGCAGGCGGCTGGGAACATGGGAAGGCAGCATCAGGGCAATCGCCTGTTGCTGGAACCCCGCAAGACGCGGGAGTGGGAAGTAGGAGACCAGGTTATGGTCAGAAACTACGCCAGAGTAGGGAGTCTGGAACCACTGTATATGGGACCCTACAACATTGTAGATAAAGCGAGTCCCATGGTATACGCCGTAAAGGTACCTCGGCGCACTAAGTGGTTCCACGTAAACCAGTGCAAACTGTACAAGCCAGGTGCACAAGGGCCAACCACAGGGGCAAAACCTGCGAGTGGGGACTCGCAGCCCCAGGTAGGACCACAGGGCACACAGGCAGGCAAAGCAGCTTGCATCAGGGAAGGGGACATCCTGGAAAATTGTGAGACATTTTTGTGGGGTTGGGAGTCAGATGAGGGAGAGTTCGAGGAGCTCGACGAAGATGAGGATAGTGAAGGTAGTGACGAGGAAGAGCTGGAATCGGAGGACGAAAGGGTCGCCCCCGATTCAGGTATAGGGGGGACAGGGGCTGCAGATAGAGATCCACACAGGGTGGAAACCGAAGCTGCAGGTCCCGAACACAGGGGGGAGGAGCCAGGGGAGGCGGAGCCAGCCGCTGTGGGACCACAGGGCGTGACGGTGGAAGCCTCAGAGCCCGAGCCGCCCGCCTTGAACGTCCTGCCCTCGGGGGAGGTAGGGACTGCGAGTGAAGGGCCGCCTGCTGGGCCGAGTAGGGCGGTGCCACAAGCTGCAAGTCCCAAGGTCAGGGAGGCGGAGTCAGGGGAGGCGGAGCCAACGACTGTGACCGGACCACAGGTCGCCACGGTGGAAGTCTCGGAACCCGGTCCGTCGGTCCTGGGATTCCTGCCCCCGGTAACTCTCCGTAGGTCAGGTCGGATACCCCAGCCCAGGAAGGTATGGTCAAGTCCCCAGACTGTCCCAAGACGTAGACTCAAGGTTAAGGCAGCCCAGGAAGAGCCCAGTCCCAGCGCAGCAGCAACAGGCTGCGGCAGATCAAAGGGAGGGGTCAATGCCCTCCCACCGTTGGGAAGAGCTCGCGGCAGCCTTTTCAGAATTTAAAGGGGCCGCCCTGGGAACGGGCGGCGCTGTACAGTTATAAGTTTAGGATAAGTTTCTAAGTTTATAGTTCAAGGTTAAGGT
This sequence comes from Squalus acanthias, assembly GCA_030390025.1. NCBI lineage: Eukaryota > Metazoa > Chordata > Chondrichthyes > Squaliformes > Squalidae > Squalus > Squalus acanthias. The sequence continues at coordinate 169,023,200 of CM059429.1, read as the reverse complement.
TAAGTATAAGTTTATAGTTTTAGATAAGGTTATGAGGTTATAGTTTTAAATCGGTTTAAGTCGGTAGTTTAATTTTGTTTAAGGAAGTAAAATGATGGGAGTTTTAGAGATAGGTTTAGTTAAAGTTTATCCAGCGAACATTGAAGCTTACGTGAGGCGAGGTCAGGGGACCCGCTCACCCTTCACAAAAGCCAGAGACTCTTGCGAGGCCGGCTACCTCATTCTATCTGATCACAGGAACCAAGGAAGGATGGAACGAATTCTAGTATTGCTCGCGGCAATCGGATGTGGATTGGCCTATCGAGGCCGTACCAAGGATGTCGTGGTGTTTGGATGCTCCGGGGACACGGCCCCCATCGCGGTGGATGGGACCGGAAGACGAGAGGCTGAGGAGACCACCACCTATTTCCACAAGGGAAGGTGGCCAGGATGGCTGGGAACGAACTCAACTGAGTATTCCAGCACATCGGGGTTTGCCTACCAAGAGACTTCTTTACTGTGCCCCAAAGTAAGGATCATCGCACCCAGGATCAGCGTCACCGTCGGCAAACGGATTTGTTTGACTTGTAGTGGGAATGTCCCATTGAGCCGATGGTGGTGGCTGCGAAAGCTGAGCAAAAACATGAGGAACTCTTCGGTCGAGTGGGAACGACTGGGTAATAATACCCATCGGACAATTACGGGGACAAACGGACAAGTGAGAGTCTGTTGGGACAAATGGTGGGAACCGGATGAGGGAATTTATGTATGTATGTGGGGGTCAAAGTACGTTTGCCCCAAAGGCATCTCCATATTTTTCATTAATCAATGGCAGGATAACGGACAGGGGATGAGGTGGGATGCGAGCACCAGGGGGTGCGGGGCCCCATTCTCCCCGATCCCAGTAAATGCCACTGAACTCATTACGCGCCCACGCAAAGCCCCGCCCACGATTCCGGTGGTTCTAGCTAAGGAAGAAGGGTGCCCTAAAACCAGTAAGGGACCCGGGAATGGTTTGGTACTGGTCCCCACAGACCAGATACTATTTCAGGGGGTACATTACGCGGTGGCCTCGGTGATTTTAAATCTCACCGAGGTGCGGTTACCAGAGTGGTGTCCCAAAAAGACGGAACAGTTGTATCAGGTCCTGTTGACCAAGATGTTCAGACAATTTTACGAATTCGATTTCGCGGAGATTGATAAAACAAGTTTGTACACCGCACCACATGAAGTTTTGGATCAGGTGGGGAGGCAAAGAAGGGGTGTAGTGAACGACGCGTTCACTGCTTTCAACACAGGTACATCTGTGGTCAACGCTCTAGACAGCATGGAGCTGCAGACCCAGATTAATGGCTTAAAAACGCAATTGAAAGACATTCTCACGGATGAAAATAAGGTGGTTGGGTCCGGGTTCCCCAGCACTTGAATGCCTTTTTAACACCACAGTGCGGGTTCAGAACGGCTGGCGCCAAGTCCATGAATTGCACCATGGAGGCAATGGCACAAGATCATGTGCCTCCGCAGGTAGCATACATCGGGGGTGGAACATATTGTGTTACCACTGCAGCGCAACACTACCAGCATGGAAACCGTAGCCGGTGTCCGGTGAGTGACAGCAGTTTCTGTTTCAAACCCAGGGCGGAAGTTCAAGTAGCACAACAGCGAATTGTCCCAATCCCTGAACCATCCACGGTTCATCTCACCGTAAAAGAGAACTTCACCGACCTGCAGCGATTCGTCGCGCATTTCGGATACCTCATTCCCCCTCTCCCTGAACACCTCACCAAGCTTTTAAAAGCCGTCACGGTGTCACAAAAACATTTTTACACACTAGAGCAGAAAACTGTCGAAATAGGGACAGACATTCTGGACATAGTAATTCCACCGTGGTGGAATCTGTTCACCAACATTGAAGTGCCGTCCTGGATTAGAATAGCCTCCCACATTTTAGTTGTATGCCAAGTGTTTATTGTGGTATACTTATTGGTCGTACATTGTAAAAGAGGCAAACGCCTCACCAAGAACGAAAACACGGGAGAGTGGCGAGAACGTTACGTGCGCGTGCACGATGAAATCACCGTGTAATCGGAAAATGGCGTCACTCCCGTTTGCCACGTGCGCCTCGGAAGTGTTGTACTCGATCGTGATTTTTTCAGAAACTGTAAATACGTTTGGAACTCGACATGTTTAAGAGTTGGTTTTGATTATTCTGGTGATGGTGTTGTTGTTGAATATGATTGTTTGGTTTTGTTTTGTTTTTCTTTTCCCTGAATAAAAAATGTGAATATACAGGTGATACGAGAGGCATCGGCCTAGTTACGCCGGGAAGGAAAACAAGTGGTGTAAGTTTAAAGGCAAATAATGCCTGCGGTGTTATAAGAATGTAATTTTCTTGGGAAATAAGGACGACGCAAAGACCCTAGATAGTTTAAGTTATGGGGATTAATTTTCTAGATCTGGAGAAATCGAGATAATATTGCTCACCACAATATTTTTGAGACGATAAGCGGAGTTATTCGCATCAACAGGAGGGACTGTAGAATTCGCAATATATCGCGATTTTATAAATAAGGAGGAAACACATAGTTTCGTTCAAACAGCTTTATTTCAGCAGAATGCTGTCAGGTTTTCAAAGTGGACACAAGCAGCCTGTAAAATGGCCGCCACGCCTCGTGGCAGAACATTCTAGACTTTTCAACAAGCAGACAAGATGGCGTTCCAATAAACATTTGTGCGAGATCGATCAAGACTAAGCACATTTGAGATAATACACGAGACATTATGGGTTTGCAGTATACACATAAATACTGAAATCGGTCTCCCAGGTACGAATAAGGGCTATTGTACCAAGTAATCAAGAACCCATCCAAAGACATTAATATGCAAAATCCCAACGACTCTACGATGAGAGAGCCATTAGCGGGTAGTTACAGAAAACATTTGGGAGCCCCAAAACCCCTCCAGGGAGAACACCGACCGATTAAACAATGGGAGAAAAATTAACAGGTACTCAGACAGTTACGAGTATCCCCGAAACCCATTAAAACGGAGATCACCCTATACAAGAAATTTGAGCGCCAAACCCTAACAAAAGAAAAGACATTAAGGTTGGGCGGGAAAAGGAAGAGTTTTGCACTATAACTGCAAGCTCCAACCGTCCATCTTTCTCTTATCCTGCTGGCGTTTATCCTCGTGGCTGCTCTTGTGCTCTTATTCTCCTGCCTCTTGCCGCTTGCCTCGTGTCTCTGCCTCTTGCAGCTTTTAAAGACGGTTGAACTTTACGATCCGCCAGGATCTGCCTCGTGGCTTGCCGCGAAGATCTGTGTGGAACTGGGCTGTGAAGCCTTGGAACGGGCACACCATCCCGAGAAGTCGGTAAACGGTGTTGGAACCGAAGGCCCGAGATGAGATGAGATGAGATGAGATGAGATGAGATGAGATGAGATGAGAAGAGAAGAAGACGACCATACGTATCGCCATGGTCAGTAAGCCCCGACCGCGCCTGTAGGTCGAATAGACATTTTCCTTGCCCAGGAAGACCATCTTTGAGTTCTACAGAACTGGCATCGGAAGACTCTTCTTTGAGTTTTATCGAACCGGTGCGAGGGCACAGGAAGACTATTTTTCGAGTCGTGTCGGAACTCCGAGGACAACACAGATCTTCATGACAGCAGACGGTCCAGCCTGCTAGCCGGAGCAGAAACGAGTAAACAAGTGGGGTACAGAGACCTCTGATCAACACGTGGGTGATCAGGTGCTGCGGTGAAAAACATCCGATCAGAGTTTTTGGAATTCTCCGAGTTATCACGAGTGGTGAGCATGAGTCTCGATCCTACAAGTCTAGTTTAGAGCAGGTATTGATAGGGGAGGGTTTAAGTTTTAAGGATAACTGTAATGTGTGCCCCCATTTACGATGTGTCGTTCGTCCCTCGTTTCCCTGAAATTAGTTACATAACTGCGTGTAAGATTGTACTGTCATTAATCTGTGCTTATGACATGTATTTCGTAATCTTGAATAATATGCAATAAAGATTTTCCATTTCGTACCATTCAACCGGGTCTACCTGAGTTTTCTCTCCATTACTGCTCTCGCATCTAAGTCCAGTGTCAGAACCGTAAGGGCGAGTGGGTCGAACCACTCACAGGTGTCTAGTGCTCCCAGACTGGCTGGAGACCAGAACAGGCAACAAGGCCTAAACCCGCACTAGCATCCAGGCTGCACAGAGCCACACGAATCCCACAGGTTCAGAGAAACCCTTACAGATCAACAAGTCCAGGGAACCCTGGATGTCAAGGGATATACAAGAATGGATTAGGAAAAAAAGGGAGGCTTTTGGAAGATACAAAGGACTAAAAACAGTGGAAGCCCTAGAGGAGTATAGAAAGTGCAGGGGGGTACTTAAAAAAGAAATTAGGAGAGCGAAGAGGGGGCATGAAAAAACACTGGTGGGCAAAATAAAGGAAAATCCCAAGGTGTTTTATAAGTATATTAAGGGCAAGAGGATAACCAGGGAAAGAGTAGGGCCCATTAGGGAACAAAGTGGTAATCTGTGTGTAGAGCCGGAAGATGTGGGTGAGGTTTTAAATGAATATTTTGCATCTGTGTTCACTATGGAGAAGGACGATGTTGGCATAGAAATCAGGCAGGGGGATTGTGATATACTTGAACAAATTAGTATTGAGAGGGAGGAGGTACTAACGGTTTTAGCGGGCTTAAAAGTGGATAAATCCCCAGGCCCAGACGAGATGTATCCCAGGCTGCTGTGTGAGGCAAGGGAGGAGATTGCAGAGGCTCTGACACAAATTTTCAGAACCTCTCTGGCCACAGGGGAGGTGCCAGAGGACTGGAGAACAGCTAATGTAGTATCATTATTCAAGAAGGGTAGTAGGGATTGTGGTAACACAATACAGCTTCCTGTGACTCGAACTTTATTGCATTACTTCCTGTGATTAGTCCAGGATAAATACTGGACTGATCAGTTGGATCCGGGAGAGGCATAGAGTAAGACCTCTTTTGTATGTAGCACCTTTTTAGTTGATTAAAGCTTACTTTAAGTTCACCACGCGTAAGGCTCATTCTTACGACAATTTAATCAACTTTGGGAAACTTCGCACTCAAACTTTTTGGACGAACTCGGAACTAAGGATCCAGGGAATCACCCATCATGGAAAACATCCTTAAACCATCGCGTCTTGACTTGGACCCAAACACCCCAGCAGCCGGTAAGGTGTGGAAACACTGGTATCGCACGTTTGACAATTTTCTTGAATATTGTAAGGCTGATGATAACTCAAAGTTGCGGATACTCATCAACTGTGTCACTCCGAATGTATTTCAGTATGTGGAGAAATGGGACAGTTACGAGGAGGCAATTCGGACGCTTAAGAGACTATATACTAAGACAACGAATGAGGTCTATGCCAGACATCTACTAGCTACAGCCCAACAAGGGCCGGAGGAATCCATTGATAAATTCCTCCAAGAGCTTCGCAGACTTAGTATGGACTGTAACTTTCGGGCGGCCTCAGCTGAGCTGTACCGTGAAGAAATGATCCGTGATGCTTTCATCTGCGGGCTTGCCTCTCCATTTATACGCCAGCGTCTACTGGAAAGTAAGACACTTGAGCTTCAGAAAGCTTATGACATGGCTTGCTCTCTAGATCTGGCAAAAAGAAATGCAAACCTTTATACAGTGCCCAGACTCGGTCTACTGCCTTAACTACAGTCAGGCAATTTAAGAGGCCACAGGTGAACTCTATTAGGGAGGTCTTTATCCCTGACGATCAATCTGATGACTTCACTGATGAAGAGGATGATGACCCCACTGTGGCAGCCTCTTGGCAATCTAAGAAATGCTTCTTTTGTGGTGATGAGTTCCACCCTCGGAAATTCTGCCCTGCTCGCAATGCGTTTTGCAGTCATTGCAACAAAAAGGGTCATTTTGCAAAGGTTTGCCTATCAAGAGCCTCTACGAGGGCTTATCAAGCTAAGTCCTACCGAACTGCCCCGGTAAGGGCCTATCAAGATGTTCCGGCTAAAATCTATCGTGCTTCCTCTCGAAGAAACACACCTAGAGTTTCAGCCACTCTTTGTGCAACGACACCAATTACAGCTGCTTGTCCTCAGAACCTATTCCATGCAGCTACAAAAGCATCAATTAATGGACATACTTTAGATGCCTTAATTGACTCAGGTAGCACTGATAGTTTCATTAGGGAACAGATTGTTGCAGAGTTAAAGCTACATGTTTTCCCATCGGACCAGGCAGTTGCGATGGCTCAGTCATCACTTAATACCAGAATTTCTGGCTTTTGTATGGTTGAAATAACACTTAATGGTCGCAGGTATCCCTCCACCCGGCTTTCGGTGCTCAAGGACTTATGTAGTGATCTTATCTTAGGGCTGGATTTTCAAAAGCAGCATAAGAAGCTCGAGGAACAGCACCTCATCTTTCGTTTAGGCACGCTACAGCCCTCTGGACTCAATATCGAGTTCAACAATTTTAGATCATAACCTCAGCTCCAATCACATTTATATTTTATTTTTTCCATCCTTTTATTTGCCCCCCCCACCTTTTTTTTCCTCCTAGAAGCTGTCAGCTGTCCTTCATTCTGCCAGTGGATTTCACACTTCTTTCAGCCTTAATCTGTCACATTAACACCACCTCTAGCCTTGCATATCTCTTAATGTCTCTTCATCTCCCCCTTTGTTCTTTTATCCCCTCCCCCTTTTCCCAGCTTTACTCTGGCCATAAATCTATTTGATTTCCGGCTCTTCACAGTTCTGACGAAAGGTCATCAACCTGAAACGTTAACTCTCTTTCTCTCTCCACGGATGCTGCCTGGCCTGCTGAGTTTTTCCAGCGTTTTCTGTTGTTATTTCAGATTTCCAGCATCCGCAGTATTTTGCTATCGTAAGAAGCTCACCATTGAGTTCGGCGGATCCAAACCTGAACTCACTATTTCTAATATACTACCTCGATTACCGTTCTGTGCATTGTCAGCAGCTTCACTGGATGAACCCTCACTGTTTTCCAGTATCCCTCCTCGATGCAAACCGATTATAACAAAGTCACGACGTTTCAGTCAGGAAGACCAGTCTTTTATTGCGGCTGAGATTTCTCGGCTTTTAGCAGAGGATATCATCGAGCCTTGTTCGTCGCCATGGCGCGCCCAGGTCGTTATTATTAAGAACCCTCTACAACCTCACAAGAAACGGCTGTGCATTGACTATTCACAGACCATCAATCAATATACGGACTTGGACGCATACCCATTGCCACGCATCGATGATATGGTTAATAAATTGGCTGAGTACACGGTGTTCTCAACATATGATCTAAAAAGTGCCTATCATCAGGTACCCTTGAAGGTCTCAGACAAGCAGTATACGGCCTTTGAAGCCAATGGACGGCTGTATCAATTTTGTCGCCTCCCCTTTGGGGTCACTAATGGAGTGGCTGTCTTCCAGCGAGCAATGGATGACCTGGTCAAACAGGAAGACTTGAAGGATACGTTTCCTTATCTGGACAATATTACTGTCGCAGGTCGCAATCAGCGGGAACATGACGCCAATCTCCAACGATTTTGGGACGCACTCCATCACCGTAATTTGACATTAAATGCGGCTAAATCCATTGAGTCACAACCAACCATCAACATCCTTGGCTATTGTGTGGGCAATGGCATCATTAAACCTGACCCTGAAAGGCTTCGCCCACTCCAAGAACTCCCGCCACCTAAGAATCCGGCCTCCTTGCGCCGGGCCCTCGGCCTGTTTGCATACTATGCTAAATGGATTCCTAACTTCTCTGACCGAATCCAACCTCTACTGAAGGCCAGCACATTCCCACTAGACACAGCGGCTGTTGCAGCCTTTAACCTCCTGAAAAAACAGTTGGAGAAAGCGACTCTTCACTCCATCGATGAGAGTCTTCCTTTTGTCGTTGAGTGTGATGCCTCGGAGGTGGCGATCTCGGCCACTCTGAATCAGGAAGGTCGTCCGGTGGCATTTTTGTCCAGGACTTTTCAAGGGGCTGAGCTACATTATCCTCCAGTCGAGAAAGAAGCTACAGCCATCATAGAGGCAGTACGGAAGTGGAGTCATCTCCTAGCTCGCCAGCACTTTACCTTAATCACAGACCAGCGATCGGTCGCCTTCATGCTCGATAATCGAAAACGGACCAAAATTAAAAATAATAAAATCCAGCTTTGGCGGCTGGAATTGGCCTCTTTCGGTTACACCATCCACTATCGACCTGGCAAGGAGAATGTGGCTCCGGATACCCTCACACGAGCATTCTCAATGCCTTCGGTCTACCCAATACTTAATTGGAGGACATTTTTGCTCATGTCGGACAAGCAGTGTGACAAATCAGAGACATGCGGGCCACACCATTAATACTGCAGTTCCCTTTCAATTAAAATAAGTCTCCTGAGTTTGCTGCTTTAAGCCAGTGCAGTGGTTTGGGTGCAGTGGTTTTCTTTAGTAACCCTGAGGGTAGGGAGAGGTAAACCAGCCAGGGTTATTGGTGCTGACTATTATCCAGTGACTCCTGTTGCTCAGATGATGAGTGGGTATTAGATGGGTGCTGGCCCCTGACCAAGTGTACCCAAGCCCCAGTGAGGAATGACAGGTGCCAACTGAATTTGAACAAGTCTAAGATGTTGTGTCATTATTTAAACTTGTCCCGTGTTTCTAAAGGTCATGGTGTAATTTAGATACTGGATGTTTCAGTATTTATAACTATTCCCGGTGGCACGTACCTGCACTCCTACCTGATGCTCCTGATAACAAAGCAAATATTAAATGTACTTTTGTCCATTTGCAATCAAATGTGTTTTTTTCGGCTGGCTGAACAGATGACATTTGTGCCAGCACAGGGACGATGGGCCAAATGGCCTCCTTCTGTGCTGTAACATTCTATGGGGGAGAAATTCAGTATCGCCCCGTTTGGGGTGCCATTATCGGCCGTGCGCAAAGTTTAGCGCCTGGCGCTAATTATCGCCTCCGACTGCAAACTTGACTTTTATCGCCCCTGGAGGTGATTGGAGCGTTAAATCAGGCGCTACACACCTGTCTTAAGGCGCAAAAGCCGAGGAGCGAGGCGTTACCTCAGAGCGCTGGCGAAGCTCATGTGATGTCAGTCAGCAATGGAACACAGACACAATGGCGCCGGCCAGTTCTTAAAGGGGAGGGTTGATCTTACTCTACATGCACACCCTGCTCACTGCAGCCGTGAATCTCGGCCTGGAGAAAACTGTACATCAAATCTGTTGGAAAGAACAATGGAGAGGCCCAGGGAAAGAGCTCAGAGTGCAGCCCCCATATTCTCTTCTAAATCGATGCAAGGAAGATCAAACCAGAAAGAACCTGCAAAGTGCTGCTCAGTACCCAAAACTCCTCAACACAGCTTTGAATATCTCCTGCAGTCTCTCTCTCGCACTCAGAATGCGTGGTGCAAAAATTTCGCCGACAAAAAAAGGGCAGGAAGCGGTCGCCTTTAAATAGCGCTCCCCCAGTCCCTTCCTGACTGCAAAATGCTCCCCTCAACCTGTCGTTGTTCGTGGCAGGCGGCGCCACTCAATATCCGGTCCGGGGCGCTACCGGGGCGTTGCACTCATGACTGACGTCACGATCAGCCGGCGCAGGAGATCGTGGCGGTAGTGTTTAGCGCCACCGCAAAATGTCTCGTTAATTTCATGAGCGGCGCAAAGATCGCCGCGTATGGGCGCTAGTTGCTTTGCGCCCCATTAGCGCCCTCTTAAGGCGCTAACAGGAGGTGCAATCCAACTGAATTTTTCCCCCTATGATTCTATGAACACAAAGCCCTTTTAACAAAAACCCATGTGAGTTCCTTTTTAACTCACACACCAACCCGACTTGGAGATATATTGCCCGTTCCTTCATTGTCGCTGGGTCAAAATCCAGGAACTCCCTCCCTAACAGCACTGTGGGAGTACCTTCATCACACGGACTGCAGCGGTTTAAGGCGGTGGCTCACCACCACCTTCTCAAGGGCAATTAGCAATGGGCAATAAATATCGGCCATGCCAGCGACGCCCATACACCTCCATGACCTTGCCCCTCACTATCTCTGTACTCTCTTCCAGCCCTACAACCCTATGAGATCTCTGCGCTCCTCCAATTCTGGCCTCTAGCACATCCCCGATTTTAATCGCTCCACCATTGATGGTCGTGCCTTCAGCTGCCTGGGTCCTGAGCTCTGGAATTCCTTCCCAGTTCAACAAAAAAGGCCAACCACCACCTTCTCAAGAGCAACTAGGAATGTGCAGTAAATGCCGGCTTTGCCAGCGACAAATGGATATATTGAGCATTTAGTCAATATTTTTTTAATTATCCTGAAAAATGATTAAACTATTGAAGGGAAAGGGATGGTATTCACAGTAAAACACCATACTGTGAGACTGTACTAAATGCTCAATATCTCTGTTATACTGTCCTAAATGCTTAATGTATCCATGTCAGCAAGCTGCCATCTAATAAAGTTTATGTTGAGCACCGATCCTGATTAACCATTTGAATCCAAGTGTGCTAATTCCTTGACCCCACCCTCCTCCCGAAGGCATTGCCTCCTGCTGGGGTACAGTTCCACGGGTGTTGGAACCCAGCATCATGGAGTGGCATTTGCCTGGGATGTGTGCCTCATTAATTGGCATCAATTACAAATGAATGTTCATTGTTCCTACCCCCTTCACCTAGGAACATAAAGTGTGGAATAAGGAAAGGGGCCGTTGGCCCAGGGAACCTGCCTCTCCTTGTAGGTGACGTTGAATTTATCACATCAAAACAGTCATAGCACTTTGCACAATGGATTCATTTTAAAAGTGCTGTTTGTGGGATCTTGCTGTGTGCAAACAGTTTGCCGCGTTTCCCTACATTGCAACAGTGACTACACTTCAAAATGTACATGGCCGTATCACGCATTGGCCCATTCTGAGGTTGTGAAAGGCACAGGTGCCAGCTCGCCAGAGGGCAAGGTTGCATTCTAGATCTGCTGCAGAGGACTAAGGTGCAGACATCGAGGGGCCAGGCTACCGAAGAAGCTGATGGGCATACACCAGGAAAATGCTGCAACAGATGACACAGCTCGGTGACAATCTCCTTGGTAAATCAAAGGAGCCTCATGCATTGCTCCTCAGTCAGTTAAGGAAGGAGAATTGCTCCCTGAAGACCCCCTGTGGATGTAGATATGGCCTCCTGCTGATTGCCCTCCTCCTCCTCCCTCTTCTGACAGCTTGTCCATCTCTTTGGTGCCTTCCTTGGTGCTCCCCATTGTGCCCTATACCCAGGGGTAGCCCTACCAGACCATCCCTTTTGTAGGCAGACTTTCGGTGAGGCTAACAGCAAGAGCACTCCAAAGGCAGCCAAACCTCTCTCAATGTAGAGAAAGTGAAGTCTGAAGAGTGGAATAACACAGCCAAAAACACAGAGAAGTGAAACAGTAGCCAAAAGTAGTGAACTAGCAATTTACCTGTTAAAGGGGGGGTGGGGGGGAGCCTTCATGACCATTTGCCTCCCGTTGTCCTGAGCGAGGTCAGTATGTGATTGGGGCGGTCCAAAATCACGAGTGATTCCTGCATGCAGCAGATGAACCACATCTGAATATATTTCTGACTTTAAATGCTGGTGGCGTACGATCGTAATGCGAGCTCTATCTCCTTTACCAAAAGGGTGGGCGGCGCATATCCGGTCGTTAGTATCGATCTCGCCACTTTGGGTCCTTAGGTGGCCGCGTAGCACCTGAAAAACGTGCGCAAATTGGCTGCCGTGTTTCCAACATTACTACAGCAATTACACTTCAAAAGTACTTCACTGGCTGTAAAGTGCTTTGGGATGTCTTGAAAGATGCCATATAAATGGAAGTTCTTTCTAGTTACAAGCTCAGGAAATAGATTTAGATGAAGAAAACCTTCTGCAAATTGGATCTCATTCTTCCAGAATCCCAACCCTACCATCTACCCATAATCACGGCCATCCCCTCGACCTTGCCATTTCAGGTGGCCTCACTACACCCATCATGTCAATCACAGATAAGGCCATCTCTGATCACTTCCTTGTATTGCTCTCCACCCACATCCCCCTTCCCCGCCCCCCGCAACCCTACTTCCTTCTGAGCCTGCCCCTGAAAAAAACTCTCTCCCAATTCAGTGACAACTGCACTTTCAAAATCCCAACTGTCCAGCCTTTGGCCCTCCATTCACCACAACATTTCTGTAGCTACTGATCTGGCCAACCACACCCTCACCACCACCTATGATGCCCTAGTCCCCATTAAAACCATTACCTTCTCTCACCCTGGCCATTCCCCCTGGTACGGCCCTCATCTTCGTTCCCTTAATTCCAAGGGATGCAGACTTGCCATTCACTGCCAGATCTGGCTGGACCACATAAGGCACTATCAGGTCCTGCTCTCATCTACCAAAACTGCTTACTATTCCAGGATTATTCTGGAATGCAAAGATAACCCTTGGCTTCTATTCTCTACTGCAAACCATCTTCATAAACCCCTCTCCCCATCTCCTCCACTCTCATCTCCAACAAGTGTGAGGAGCTCATGGACTTCTTTGTCTCTAAGATGGAGACCCTCCATTCAGCTGCCTCTGCCACTTACCTCCCTTCCCCTAGCCCACATTGGCCAAACTTCCTCTAAGGTTTCCTCCTGCCCTAGCCCTGAACTCTCATCTTTCTCCAGTTTCTCTCCGATCTCCCATCATGCCCTCTCCGAGCTCATCTTGTTCAGGAGATCTACTTCCTGCTCCCTCGACACTATTCCCACCAAACTGCTGGCCACCCAACTTCCTTTCCTGGCTGCCATATTAGCTGATATTGTTAATGGTTCTCTCTCCTCAGGTACTGTCCCCCTCTCCTTCAAATCTGCTGTCATCTCCTCTCTCCTCAAAAAAAATCCCTTGACCCCTGTCCTTGCAAACTACCGACCCGTCTCCAACCTCCCTTTCCTCTCCAAAGTCCTTGAACGTGTTGTCGCTTCCCAAATCAGTGCCCATCTTTGCCAGAACTTCATATTTGAATCTCTCCAATCAGGTATCCGCCCCTGCACAGTACCAAAACAGCTCTTATCAAAGTCACAAATGATATGCTATGTGACTGTGACAAAGGTAAACTATCCCTTCTCATCCTTCTTGACTTGTCTGCAGCCTTTGACACGGTTGACCACACCATCCTCCTCCAACGTCTCTCCATCATCCAGCTGGGTGGGACTACACTCGCCTGGTTCCATTCTTACCTATCTAATCTTAGTCAGAGAATCGCCTGCAATAGCTTCTCTTCCGGCTCCCACACAGTTACCTCTGGTGTCCCCCAAGGATCTATCCTCGTCTCCCTCTTATTTCTCATCTACCTGCTGACCTCAATGACAACATCTGAACTCATTGGACTGGATTTTCATTGACCCATGGAGGAGGGTTTGGAGGCGTGTGGGGGTTAAAATTGCAAAAAATGGTGGGCGGGCACAAGCCCGCCTCCACGCAATTTTCATTAAATCGTGTCTGCTGGTCCCAACTCCGTCCCGCCTCTAAGAGGCGGGATAGGCTGTTAAGGCCCTTAACAAGCACTAAATTGCCTCTATAATGCCATTTTGAAAGGCCTTTGTGATTTTAACCCTTTTTCTATGTGAAGCACGCCTGCTCTGAACCACGAATGTGAAACCTGGCGGGAGCACATTTGGATCTCTCTATCTATCTATCTATCTATCTACATATATGGATGGGGAGGTGACATATCTGGGAGTGGTGGTGCAAAAATATCTGGGAGCAGACTTAGGACTGCTGCTGCTCATTTTGCCTGCAGGTCCTCTCACAGCAAAGGCCAGGCAGTCTTTGCAGACCTTCAATGCAGCTGCAATGATGACATCATCAGAGGCGACTTTCAGACTGAAAACACTAATTGGGTCATGGGTTCCCACGTGCTGGAACTCAATTGCCCAATTAGGTGAAAATTGCATCAATCTCCCACATCCAATTGCAGTCGGGTGGATAACACGAAAAGTGGATGACACGACCCCAACCCGCCCCAGTATCAAAATCCAGCCCATTGTCTTTGGTCCCTACCATAAACTCTGTTCCCTAGCCACCGACTCCATCCCTCTCCCCGCTAACTGTCTGAAGCTGAACCAGACTGTTCGCAAACTTGATATCATATTTGACTCCGAAATGAGCTCCCAACCACATATACGTGCCATCACTAAGACCACCTATTTCCACATCCGGACATCGCCCTACTCAATCCCTGCCTCATCTTATCTGCTGCTGAAATCCTCATCCATGCCTTTGTTACCTCTAGACGACTATTCAAACACACTCCTGGCCGGCCTCCCATGTTCTATCCTCCGTAAACTTGAGGTCATCCAAAACTCGGCTGCCTGTGTCCTGACTCACACCAAGTACTGTTCACCCATCACCCCCTGCACTCGCTGACCTACATTGGCTCCCGGTTAAGCAACACCTCAATTTTAAAATTCTCATCCTTGTTTTCAAATCCCTCCTTGGCCTCGCTCCTCCCTATCTCTGTAATCTCCTCCAGCCCCACAACCCGTCCAAGATCTCTGCGCTCCTCTAATTCTGGCCTCGAGCATCTCCGAACGTAATCGCTCAACTATTGGCGGCCGTGCCTTCAGCTGCCAAGGCCCTAAGTTCTGGAATTCCCTCCCTAAATCTCTCCGCCTCTCTTTCCTCCTTTAAGATGCTCCTTAAAAACTACCTCTGATCTGCCCTAATATCTCTTTATGTGGCTCGGTGTCAAATTTTGTTTTATAACGCTCCTGTGAAGCACCTTGGGACGTTTTACTACATTTAAAGGTGCTATATAAATACAAGTTGTATCCATTACAGCGTCAGTTTTTAAAAAAATTCAGTAGAGCCTCCTGGGTTTAGCCACACTATCATCTTCCTATTCTCTCATGTCTCCTGCCCTCGGGGCAGAGGTGTTAAACTGAGTCACTACCTTTATCCAGTGGCTAAGGTGGAGTATAACTCCAGCAGGAAGCCCAAGATACACTGGATAAATGGGACATTCAGTGAAGTTACAGAGGAGATCACCACTGATGCTGTATTACAACACTGGGAGATTATTTGCTTGTTCGTTGATCATTGAATTAACTCAAGATATTTGAAACTTTAAATGAGGTCTGATGTGATGGTCAACTGCTTTCACAGCGAGAGCTTCTGAAGGTCAAAGATAATCTCGTACTTAATTGCAATTACCAAAAAGGTTTAGCCATTTGTTTCCCTGGGCGTGTTGGCAAAAACATGCTTAGATCTCAAGGCAAGAATAGACACTCTCAAAGGGTCTGGAGTATTGGGACTCACTCATGAGAGTGATCCAAAATACGAGAGCTGAACTAATCCAGGGCAAGAACATTTTTAAAAAGCTCCTCTGTTACAAAGACTTCTCAAAAGTTACCTTTTTTATCTTCGGTCACTTCTCCTCTCCAATTCCGTTGCCTACCATTGTTCACCGCTCTCCGTGAAGCACTTTGGAATGTTTTATTATGTTAAGTGCACAAGAGTCTTTTAAATCCATAGTTGCATGAACCAGGGAATTCATATCAGGAATAACACCGTCCCCATTTACAATTCAGTTTTTTCTCCAGAAGGCTTTGTGTTGCCAATGCAAATATCACCAGTTCAGTCAACAACCTCCAGCTCAAAAATACCTAAGTCAAAGAATTGCATCTCTCACACCCGCGACCTCCACCACCTAGAAGGACAAAGGCAGCAAGCGCATGGGGACACCACCACCTCCAAACTCCAAACCAAACACCATCCTGGCTTGGACGTATGCCGGCCGTTCCTTCATCGTCACTGGGTCAAAATCCTGGAACTCCCTCCCTGAAAGCACTGTGGGAGCACCTTCACCACACGGGACTGCAGGGGTACGAGAAGGCAGCTCACCACCACCTTCTCGAGGGACAATTAGCGATGGGCAATAATTGCCAGCAACACCCACATCCCACAAATGAATTTTCTTCAAAAAAAAAACTTTAACTGGATCTTCCTGAAGAGATCTAACGCTTTAATGGTTTCAGTTAGAATACTCAGCTGGTGCAGCAGTTGAAGTGCTGCAGTCGGCCTCAACATCCTGGGTTCAAGAGGGAAACCTAGCATAGTTTCCTGGCCTCTACTGGGTGCCCATTGATCTTGACGCCGTGAAGGTGCTCGTCAGCTGTGGCTGGTCGAGGTGTTTAAAAATGTTAGACAGGGTAGATATGAGAAACTATTTCCAGAACAAGGGGGCATAATCTTAAAATTAGAGCTAGGCTGTTTGGGAGCAAAATCAGGAAGCATTTTTCCACTTAAGGGGTAGTAGAAATATGGAATTCTCTCCCTCAAAAGGCTGTGGATGCTGGGGTTCAATTTAAGCTTTCAAGACCGAGAGCGATAGATTTTTGTTGAGTACGGGTAGCAAGGGATATGGAGCGGGTAAAGACTTGTATTTATAGAGTCTTTCACGACCTCAGAATGTCTCAACGTGCTTCACAGCCAATGACATACTCTTGAAGTGTAGTCACTGTTGTAATGTAGGAAACGCGGCAGCCAATTTGCGCACAGCAAGCTCCCACAAACAGCAATGTGATAATGACCAGATAATCTGTTTTAGTGATATTGGCCGAGGGATAAATATTGGGTCAGGACACTGGGGATAACTCCCCTGCTCTTCTAAATACTGGCCATGGGATCTTTTACACCCACCTGAAAGAGCAGACGAGGCCTCGGTTTAACGTCTCATCTAAAAGATGGCACCTCTGACAGTGCAGCACTCCCTCAGCACTGCACTGGGAGTAGCAGCCTGGATTTTTGTGCTCAAGTCTCTGGAGTGGGACTTGAACCCACAAAAAGGCGAGGGTGCTACCCTGCTGCTAGTTGGAAGTACAGATCAACAGGATCTAATTGAATGGGGGGGGGGGGAGAACAGGCTCGAGGGGGCGAATGGCCTCCTCCTGTTCCCAATAGGATCAACTCTAGTCATGTGGCTCCTTTCCAAGGTGTCATTTAATCAGACATGTCACAGAAACTTATTACCAGATCTCTTACTATTTTGACGACGGCCTTTTAGTGAGCGCTAGTTCTTCAGCAGGACACCGATGCTCTGACCCCAATCCTCTCCGAGGCTCTTCCTGCTCATTAATCTTCCTGTCACAAGACACAGCATGTCTTGGGCAGTGAGCAGCTCATAGCATAGAAGATAGGAGCAGGAGTAGGCCAGTCGGCCCCTCGAGCCTGCTCCGCCATTTAATGAGATTATGGCTGATCATCCAAATTCAGTACCCTGTCCCTGCTTTCTCCCCATATCCCTTGATCCCTTTAGCCTTAATATATCTATCTCCTTCTTGAATATATTTAATGAATTGGCCTCAACTGCCTTCTGTGGTAGAGAATTCCACAGGTTCACCACTCTCTGGGTGAAGAAATTCCTCCTCATCTCAGTCCTAAATGGCTTACCCCTTATCCTTAGACTGTGACCCCTGGTTCTGGACTCCCCCGCCATCGAGAACATCCTTCCTGCATCTAGTCTGTCTAGTCCTGTTAGAATTTTATAAGTTTCAATGAGATCCCCTCTCATTCTTCGAAACTCTAGCGAATATAAGCCTAATCGACCCAATCTCTCTTCATACATCATTCCTGCCATCCCAGGTATAAGAACATAAGAAATAGGAGCAGTTGTAGGCCAATCGGCCCCTCGAGCCTGCTCCGCCATTGAATAAGATCATGGCTGATCTGATCCTAACCTCAAATCTAAAGAACACAAGAAGTAGGAGCAGGACCCGGCCACTCAGCCCCTGGGCCCGCTCCGTCACCCACAGGGCCCTGACCGATCCGAACTCAGCATCATGTCCAATTTCCTGCCCGCTCCCCGTAACCCCTAATTCCCTTTATCTATTTCTGTTTTAAATTTATTTAATGATGTAGCTTCCACAGCTTCCTGGGGCAGCAAATTCCAGACCTACTACCCTCTGGGTGAAGAAGTTTCTCCTCATCTCAGTTTTGAAAGAGCAGCCCCTTATTCTAAGATTATGCCCCCTAGTTCTAGTTCATCCTTGGGACCATCCTTACCGCATCCACCCGCTCAAGCCCCTTCACAATCTTATATGTTTCATAAGATCGCCTCTCATTCTTCTGAACTCCAATGAGTAGAGTCCCAATCTACTCAACCTCTCCTCATATGTCCACCCCCTCATCCCCGGGATCAACCGAGTGAACCTTTTTTGTACTGCCTCGAGAGCAAGTATGTCTTTTCTTAAGTATGGACACCAAAACTGTATGCAGTATTCCAGGTGCGGTCTCACCAATACCTTATATAACTGTAGCAATACCTCCCTGTTTTTATAATCTATCTATCCCCCTAGCAATAAAAGCCAACATTCCGTTGGCCTTCTTGATCACCTGCTGCACCTGCATACTAACTTTTTGATTTTCTTGCACTAGGATCCCCAGATCCCTTTGTACTGCAGTACTTTCCAGTTTCTCGCCATTAAGATAATAAGTTGCTCTCTGATTTTTCCTGCCAAAGTGCATAACCTCACATTTTCCAGTATTGTATTGCATCTGCCAAATCTCCGCCCACTCACCCAGCCTGTCTATATCCCCTTGTAGGTTTTTTATGTCCTCCTCACTTTCTACTTTCCCTCCCATCTTTGTATCATCTGCAAACTTTGATATGTTACACTCGGTCCCCTCCTCCAAATCGTTAATATAGATTGTAAAGAGTTGGGGACCCAGCACCGACCCCTGCGGAACACCACTGGCTACTGGTTGCCAGTCCGAGAATGAACCATTTATCCCAACTCTCTGCTTCCTGTTAAATAACCAATCCTCCACCCATGCCAGAATATTACCCCCAATCCAGTGATTTTTTTATCTTGAGCAATAATCTTTTATGTGGCACCTTGTCGAATGCCTTCTGGAAGTCTAAATACACTACGTCCACTGGTTCCCCTTTATCCACCCTGTACGTTATGTCCTCAAAGAACTCAAGCAAATTTGTCAGACATGACTTCCCCTTCATAAAGCCATGCTGACTTTGTCCTATTAAATTATGTTTATCTAAATGTTCCGTTACTGTCTCCTTAATAATAGACTCCAAAATTTTACCCACCACAGATGTTAGGCTAACTGGTCTATAATTTCCAGCCTTCTGCCTACTACCCTTTTTAAATAAGGGTGTTACATTAGCAGTTTTCCAATCTGCCGGGACCTTTGCTGAGTCAGGGAATTTTGGAAAATTACCAAAGCATCCACAATTCCTACTGCCACTTCCCTCAAGACCCTAAGATGTAAGCCATCAGGTCCAGGGGATTTATCCGCCTTGAGTCCCATTATCTTACTGAGTACCAATTCCTTAGTGATTTTAATCGTATTTAGCTCCTCGCCCCCCCTAGAGCCCCCTGTTTGTCCAGTGTTGGGATATTCTTAGTGTCTTCTACCGTAAAGACTGAAACAAAATATTTGTTCAGCATTTTTGCCATCTCCATGTTTCCCACCATTAATTTCCCGGTCTCATCCTCTAAGGGACCTACATTTGCCTTAGCCACCCTTTTTCTTTTTATATAACTATAGAAACTCTTGCTATCTGTTTTTATATTTTTTGCAAATTTATTTTCATAATCTATCTTCCCTTTCTTAATCAATCCTTTAGTTACTTTTTGCTGTCTTTTGAAGACTTTCCAATCTTCTATCCTCCCACTAAGTTTGGCTACCTTATATGTCCTTGTTTTTAGTCGGATACTATCCTTAATTTCTTTACTTAGCCACGGATGGCCGCCATTTCTTTTACACCCTTTTTCCCCTCAGTGGAATATATTTTTTTTGAAAGTTGTAAAATAACTCCTTAAATGAACACCACTGCTCATGTACCGTCTTACCCTTTAATCTATTTTCCCAGTCCACTTTAATCAATTCCGCTTTCATACCATCATAGTCTCCTTTATTCAAGCTCAGTACGCTTGTTTGAGAACCAACCTTCTCACCCTCTAATTGGATATGGAATTCAACCATGTTATGGTCACTCATTCCAAGGGGATCCTTAACTAGGACATTATTAATTAATCCTGACTCATTACACAGGACCAGGTCCAAGGTTGCTTGTCCCCTTGCAGGATCAGTTACATACTGCTCAAGAAATCCATCCCTAATACATTCAATAAACTCTTCCTCAAGGCTGCCCTGCCCAATTTGATTTGTCCAGTTAATATGATAGTTAAAATCCCCCATAATTATAGCTGTTCCCTTATTACATGCCCCAACTATTTCCTGATTAATACTTCTTCCAGCAGAGTTGCAACTATTAGGAGGCCTATATACTACTCCCACTAATGTTTTTTCCCCTTATTATTCCTTATCTCCACCCAAACTGTTTCATTATCCTGATCCTTTGACCCAATATCATTTCTCTGTATTACACTGATTCCTTCCTTTATTAACATAGCCACCCCACCTCCCCTTCCTTCCTGCCTGTCCTTCCTGATTGTTAAATACCCTGGCATATTTAGTTCCCAGTCGTTGTCACCCTGCAGCCATGTTTCTGTAATGGCCACAAGATCATACCCATACGTAGTTATTTGTGCCGTTAACTCATCCATTTTGTTACGAATGCTACGTGCATTCAGATAAAGAACTTTCAAATATGTTTTGTGACACTTAGTTCCTGCTTTTTTCCTTTTTTAACACTTTACTTTTTACTCCATACCTTCTGTCCCTTCCTGACACGCTTTCCTCTGTCTCCCTGCTCAGGTGCCCAACCCCCTGCCACTTCAGTTTAAATCCTCCCCAACAGCACTAGCAAACACTCCCCCTAGGACAGCGGTCCCGGCCCTCTCTCTCCCCTCCCCCCTCTCTCTCTCCGCTCCCCCCTGCCTAGGTGCAGACCGTCCGGTTTGTACTGGTCCCACCTCCCCCAGAACCGGTTCCAATGTCCCAGGAATTTGAATCCCTCGAGGAAGTGTTTAGAATGACAAGCCACCCTTCGAAAAGACAACCTCCTGGGCACGAGGAGAGGACACAATTGCCACAAATTGAGACACAATTCAGGAGTCAGTTCTAATCGAGGCACATTTTAATTTATTCTCCAGTCCAGAGGCTGCAGTAACATACAAGGGCAGTAATGGCAGGTTCGTATAAAGTACAATAAATTAGACATTACAGTATTTTCTCATACAGATAGTGTGTAACATGTTCCACGGGATTGGAGGAACCTCAGTCCAAAATCAAATCAGTAACGAGATGCTTGGCTCCCTGCGACTAGCCTCAGCGCCATGAATTTTATCGGGGGCCGAGGGGGGGGGGGGGGGGGGGGCGGTTTCTTCTGATCAGCCGCTGTAACTTTGGCGGAAGATCAGCGGAAACCCGTCTGTGGGTGCATCTCGGGGCCGGGGGTCCCGTGAATTTACAGCAACCAAGTCAGGATAAATTCCCGAGCTGCGTGTCCGAACTCGGCAACGTGTGCCGTGATTTGGACCGTCCCGCTGGCTAGAGACAGACTGGCACCACCCTTGGTAAAGCCGTTGCAAACGCCGCGGCCATGTGACCCGGTACGCGGGGGGGGATTCAGCTCTTTCCAGCTCAACAGATGGCCTTCTGGGTGGAGGAGGGAAAATAAAAAAGACCCACAAAACACAGAGCACCTCGCTAGATCCAGAGCTGTGTTGATGTCAGCTATCACCATCAGAAGAGACTGGATCTGTCCCTTCATTGCTGCTGGTGAATGGGAGAGACGCAGTGGAGGAGGAGGAGGAGGAGAAAGAGGAAATCAGTGCCACCAAGAGTTTCCATAAAAGGCATGTTAAATTTTTCCTATCTCATAACTTCAAGTGTGAACTAGAATGGGACCAGGGATGAGGGACTTCAGTTACGTGAAGAGACTGGAGAAGCTGGGATTGTTCTCCTCAGAGCAGAGAAGGTTAAGGGGAGATTTAATCGAGGTGTTGAAAATCATGAAGGGTTTTGATAAGAGTAAATAGGGAGAATAGTTTTCACTGGCAGAAGGGTCAGTAACCAGATGACACAGATTTAAGGTAATTGGCAAAAAATTCAGGGTGGGGCAGGGAAGATGGAGAATTTTTTTTTTTTTTTTTTACAGTGAGCTGTGATCTAGAATGCACTGTGGTGGAAGCAGATTCAACAGTAACTTTCAAAAAAATGAATTGATAAATACTTGAAGGGAAAAATATTGCAGAGCTATGGAGGAAGAGCAGGGGGGGGGGGGGGAGTGGGACTAATTGGAGCGCTCTTTCAAAGAGCCGGCACAGCCACAACGGGCCGAATGGCCTCCTTCTGTGCTGTATCATTCTATGAAAAGTTCAGCAACACTATTCCAGATTGTGGCTTTTCTTGGGGCCTCTAACACGAGGATAAAGTGTTAGAACCCTCAACACTAGTAAATCCAACAGGGAATTCAGGAGAAACTTCTTTCCCAGAGAGTGGTGAGAATGTGGAACTCACTACCCCATGGAGTAGTTGAGGCGAATAGTATAGATGCTTTTAAGGGGAAGCTGAATAAACACATGAGGGGGAAAGGAATAGGAGGATCTGCTGATCGGGTGTGATGAAGTAAATAAAGTGGAGGAAGCTCATGTGGAGCATAAACACCGGCGCACACACAGACTGAATGGCCTATTCCTGTGCTGTAAATGCTATGCAAGTGGTTACAGGTCAGTCACTAGTAGTCGGAACCATTCGAGGTGATGGAGTTGAGAGCAACGCTCATCATAGGGTTGAGTGGGGTTTTCCCTGTGAAGACTGGCGCTGATACATTAAACAAACCCAAAGACGATGGAATTGTTTCTCATTCAAAAGCAGGCTACAAAATTGCACATTTTTAATTACTTTAAACTATTAAAGTGAAGCAGCTACACAAACCCTGAGCTTTAAAAAACAAGCCCTCAAAATATTTCTCCCGCCTATCCCTTTATTTAGATTTTTTGAAGATTCCCCCATCAATTGTGCTTTTTTTAAAAAAAAAAATTCAGTTCCTGTGATCGCCCTCGTCACTATGTTGTGTGGCTTCAAGTCACAAAACAAGGTGTGATGTTAAAACCAGGGGTTCAGCTGGCAGGAAGCCAGGTTCAGTGCCTTACAGCGATGACGCACTCCTCCAGAAGTCTCAATGGGGCTGTGCGGCCTTTTCCTATCCTTGGCTTCGGCAGCGCTGTCCACAGAGCTGCAAGTACGGAGAGCCACGGAAAGGGCACAGTGAAGAATGACTGGGAACGATACCGGGAGTGAAAGATTATGCAGAGGCCAGGGTACACCAGATGCAAGATGCTTCCAACACAATGTCGGGCGGCAATCAGCAACTGCAACAGAACTGGTCCGACACCACTGGCTGCAGGAATGGATCAGAATTTGGTGAAGCGTGCACATTCACACACACGCGCATACTCTTCACCATTTAAAATATAATTACTTAACTGGGAAGAAACGTCATGTTCAAAATACTCCTTCACTTTATAAGGAGAAAACTACTCTACTTATCATAATTTTGTGACTTTTGGTACAAGCCGGATGACTACTACTTCAGGAGTATTCCTTCCCCAGTCCCCTTGCCCGGAAGATCCGAGAGTCTGGTCTCCCTCCCCGTTTGGCTGCTGCTGCTGCTGCTGCTGGGCCCCACATGCAGAGAGTGCTCCTGCACGGCACAGCGTGGCTGCGACTTCAGATTAGTCCCATGAACATCCTGGAACCCTGAAGACCGAGCTCCGATCATCTCGGCAACGTGAACAAGTCAGATTAAGGAGTGTGATGCATTTGCCTGGATGAGTTGCAGCTCCAACAACACTCAAGAAGCTCGACATCATCCAGGACAAAGCAGCCCGCTTGATCGGCACCCCATCCACCACCTTAAACATTCACTCCCTCCACCACCAGCGGCTCACCATGGCTGCAGTGTGTAGCATCTACAGGATGCACTGCAGCAACTCGTCAAGGTGGGAACACCACCACCTCCAAGTTACCATCCAAGTCACACACACCATCACAACTTGGAAATGTATTGGCTGTTCCTTCATCGTCGCTGGGTCAAAATCCTGGAACTCCCTCCCTGACAGCACTGTGGGAGCACCTTCACCACACGGACTGCAGCGGTTCAAGAAGGCAGCTCACCACCACCTTCTCAAGGGCAACTAGAGATGGGCAATAAATGCTGGGCTTGCCAGCGACACCCACATCCCATGAATGAATTAAGAAAGTTGGAGCATGACTGCCCTGGACTGGACTCCCCAGAGCAGAACACGGGAGATTTTATTAAACGTTTACTCATTCCCATGATTTTCTGATGCATGTCTGCACCAAGGACAAAAATGGTCTTCAAACCAGGTCCGATTCATAAAGACAATTCGCTTTATGTATAAAATTTTAAAAATATATATATATAAATATATATTTAATAAATTTATACTACCTTCACATTTTGGCTTACAGCACGGTTTAAATAAACAAAAATCAAAAGAATAAATATCACTTTAAATAAACAAACCTTCCCTCAGAGAGAAGCACGGATATTTTTTTTCCCCCACCCCCTCGTTTGACTGAAAATTCCAAAGAAGATCTGCTCGATCCTCTTGGAACTTCCATCACAAAGTCAGTTCCTTCATTGTCCACAGGCTATTCACAGGACATTTTCCCGAATTCCACGGTCTCTTCACGCCAATCTTCCGCTCTTCTGAAGGCTCACTGCGGCGAGAAGTGACCGCCCCCTTGCGCCGCTCTCCCAAGCTCGCTCATTCTTCGAGTGCCAGCTTGAGACAAGCGAGCGCCGCCAGGCCAGGGCCAATCTCGTCTTCACACGACGTCCACTGCCCAGCGCTGGAGAACCGGGAACTCGGTCCGACTTTTCCCGTCACCTGTCCCTGTGGATACTCAAGCCCAATTCTACGGTGTGATGCAGATCAGCCAAGAGCAGAAACTGTGAGGATCGGCAGGGGGGGACCCACCCGAAACCCACAACCTTCCTCGGTCTGCTTGGCTGGACAAAACGCTACGCGCCGCATTGGCACAGGGGAATCATCAGCGAAGCGAGAGAGGGGGAAAATAAAACGGTGCAGCTGCCAAACGGCAGATTTTGTAAGGATTTCCAAGAGCAGCGACATCTGGTGACCGGCTCAAAGTAATGGGCAATGCAGTCCCAGTATTACTCAGACCCACTCCATTCGCTAAAAAAAAAGGAATGTGAAACTCCAGAGTGTTGAAAAAGCAAAGCTCCGAAAATTAAAAATGACTGATCTTGCGGAATGATTTTACGGAAGATTGGGAGGTGAATGTAAAGAGTAGTAACTGCATTAAAACTAAGAGCTCGTTCACCCACCTCCGATCCGCACCACTACCAGTAACAATCGCCTTCCAATCCTTTGCGAGCGAGTTCAATGCGGGCCGGGGGGAAAAGAATCCGTTAGTTGAAGTTCGTTTTCCGTAAATGCCTGTTGGGAATCTCCAGGGCACTGACCTGCAGTGGCCACGAGCCGCCCATGATCCCCGCCTGTATGGCTACGCCAATCACCACCGCCAGATCGGGATCCACGGAGGTGTTGGGCTCCTTGTTGAAGAATTCGCGGATGACTCGGCGTATCCGTGGGATGCGGGTGGAGCCGCCGACCAGCACGATCTCGTCCACCTCGTGCCGGCCCAGGTGGCCGCGGGACAGCACCTCCTCCACCGGCTCCAGGACCTTCTCAAAGAGGTCTCGGTTCAGCTCCTCAAAGAGATCCCTGGTCACCTTTTCTTCGAACAAAATTTCGTTGTTGCTGCTGCCGTCGTCGCCGCCGGCACCGTCATCTCCTCCTCCTTCACCGGACCGCCCGGGGTCCGGCAGCAACAGCGGGACCCGGATCAGCGCCGAGTCGGAGAGGGTCAGGTTCAGCTTGGCCGCTTCCACAGCCTGGCGCAGGTGCTGCACGTCCTGCTTGCGGGACGGCAGAGTTCCGTACCGCCGGCGTATCTGGTTAAACAGGAACTGCAGCAGCCGCTGGTTGAAGTCCTGGCCGCCCAACTGGTTATTTCCTGCGCAAATAAATCAATTCAAACGGTCATAACTTGGACGGATTAGAATCTTACGGCAGAGGGGGCGGCCATTCGGGTCGTCATGCCTGTGCCGGCTCTTTGAAAGAGCTCTCCAATTAGTGCCACTCCCCCCTCCCCTAGCATCTGCTGTTTTTCGTGGGAGATAGTCCCACACCGACCACCCTTTGCGTGAAACTCTAGAATGGCCTGGCTCTGATTTTAAGGTTATGTCCCCTTGTCCTAGACTCCCCCCACCAGCGGAAAAAGTTTCTCTATCTCTACCCTATCAAATCCTTTCAAAATCCTAAAAACCTCAATCAAATCACCCCTTAACCTTCTATATTCCAGGGAATACAAGCCTAGTTTATGTAATCTCATAATCTAACCCTTGGAGCACTGGTAACATTCTGCGCTGCACTCTTTCTAAGGATAATATATCCTTTCTAAAAAAAAAAGCGACGGTGCCCAGAACTGAATTCCTTTACCTGCCATCGCTCTGGTCAAGAACATCCCTCCCTGCTTGTTCAGCAGGGATACGTCCAAGGTGCCGCCCCCCAAGTCCACCACCAGCACGTTGAAAACATCCACCTTGTGGAGCCCGTAGGCCATGGCTGCTGCAGTCGGCTCGTTGATCACCCGCAGGATGTCCAATCCTGCAAGACAAACGGACAGACTCACTAGACCGGTTAACAGTCCCCACGGCGCTAACAGCGGTGGTGCTAACGCGGTGTGCTCGCTGGAAGTAGAAAATTGTAACACACACACACACAAAGTCAGGTGAATCCTCCCCTCGCCCTACCAAGTTGTGGATGAAGTTGCCAGGGAAGAACATTAAAGCAAGCAGTGTAAATAGGGGTCAAGGGATGATTGATGTGCTTCTGGGTACAGCTTGAGGGATCTGGGGAGGAGGTGGGTAGGTGGGGTTGAGGGATCTGGGGAGAAGGTGGGTGGGTGAGGTTGAGGGATCTGGGGAGATGGTGGGTAGGTAAGATTGAGGGATCTGGGGAGAAGGTGGGTAGGTGGGATTGAGGGATCTGGGGAGAAGGTGGGTAGGTGAGATTGAGGGATCTGGGGAGAAGGTGGGTAGGTGGGATTGAGGGATCGGGGAGAAGGTGGGTAGGTGGGATTGAGGGATCTGGGGAGAAGGTGGGATTGAGGGATCTGGGGAGAAGGTGGGGTTGAGGGATCTGGGGAGAAGGTGGGTAGGTGGGGTTGAGGGATCTGGGGAGAAGGTGGGTAGGTGGGGTTGAGGGATCTGGGGAGAAGGTGGGTAGGTGGGGTTGAGGGATCTGGGGAGAAGGTGGGTAGGTGGGGTTGAGGGATATGGGGAGAAGGTGGGTAGGTGGGATTGACGGATATGGGGAGAAGGTGGGTATTGAGGGATATGGTGAGAAGGTGGGTAGTGAGGGTGATCCATGGAAAAGGCGAGGATTTCCTGCTTCTAAAACAAATTGGTCTGGATTTTGTGTTGAGAATAACAGTGAGGCTAACAGTGCTTGCCGTTATTATGGAGTTAATCAGACAGCAACTTCCAGAGTCCGCACATGCGTAGTTAAACATAGAAATCCGGAAGCTACTGTCCAGGTTTCCCTGCTCCTCCACAGGCTGCACTATAACAGTACCTCGCCGATAAGCTCGGCATTCATAGAATCATAGAATGGTTACAGCACAGAAGGAGGCCATTCGCTCGTCGCGCTCATGCCAGCTCGCTACAAGAGCACTTCAGCTAGTTCCACTCCCCCGCCCTTTCCCTGTAGCCCAGCAAATTTTTTTCCTTCAGGTACTTACCCAATTCCCTTTTGAAAAAGCCACGATTGAGTCTGCCTCCACCACCCTTTCAGGCAGTGAATTCCAGATCCTAACCACTCGCTGCGTAAAAAAGTTTTTCCTCATGTCGCCTCTGGTCCTTCTGCCAAGCACCTTAAATCTGTGTCCTTTGGTTCTCGACTCTTCCGCCAATGGGAACAGTTTCTCTATCTACTCTGCCGAGACCCCTCATGATTTTGAACAACTCTATCAAATCTCCTCTCAACCTTCTCTGCTCGAAGGAGAACCACCCCAGCTTCTCCAGTCTATTCACATAACTGAAGTCCCTCATCCCTGGAACCATTTTTGTAAATCTTTTCTGCACACTCTCCAAGGCCTTCACATCTTTCTTAAAGTGCGATGCCCAGAATTGGACACAATACTCCAGTTGAGGCCGAACCAGTGTTTTATATAGGCTCATCATAACTTCCTTGTTTTTGTACTCTATACCTCTATTTATGAAGCCCAGGATCCCAGATGCTTTTTTAAACTGCTTTCTCAACCTGCCCTGCCACCTTCAACGATTTGTGCACATATACCCCCTGGTCTCTCTGTTCCTGCACCTCCTTTAGAATTGTACCCTTTAGTTTATATTGCCTCTCCTCGTTCTTCCTACCAAAATGCATCACTTCGCACTTTTCTGCGTTAAATTTCATCTGTCATGTGTCCGCCCATTCCACCAGCCTGTATGTCTTCTTGAAGTCTATCACTGTCTTCCTCACTGTTCAATATACTTCCAAATTTTGTGTCATCTGCAGATTTTGAAATTGTGCCCGGTACACCCAAATCTAATATATAGCAAGAAAAGCAGTGGTCCTAGTACCGACCCCTGGGGAACACCACTGTATACCTTCCTCCAGTCCGAAAAACAACCGTTCACCACTACTCTGTTTCCTGTCACTTAACCAATTCTGTATCCATGCTGCCACTGTCCCTTTTATTCCATGGGCTTCAACTTTGCTAGCAAAAGCCTATTATGTGGCACTTTATCAAACGCCTTTTGGAAGTCCATGTACACCACATCAACCGCATTGCCCTCATCAACCCTCTCTGTTACCTCATCGAAAAACTCAATCAAGTTAGTTAAACACGATTTGCCTTTAACAAATCCGTGCTGGCTTTCCTTAATTAATCCACACTTGTCCAAGTGACTGTTAATTTTATCCCGGATTATCGTTTCTAAAGCTTCCCTACTACCAAGGTTAAACTGACAAGCCTGTAGTTGCTGGATTTATTCTTACACCCTTGTTCAAAAAAAGGTGCAACATTTGCAATTCTCCAGTCCTCTGGCACCAGCCCCATATCCAAGGAGGATTGGAAGATTACCGCCACAATTTCTTCCTTCACTTCTTTCAGCGTCCTAGGATGCATCCCATCTGGTCCTGGTGATTTATCTACTTTAAGTACAGCCAGCCTTTCTAGTACCTCTATCAATTTTTATCCCATCCAGTATCTCAACTACCTCCTCTTTCACTATGACTTTGGCAGCATCTTCTTCCTTGGTAATGGCAGATGCAAAGTGCTCATTTAGTACCTCAGCCATGCCCTCTGCCTCCATGCGTAGGTCTCCATTTTGGTCCCTAATCAGCCCCACCCCTCCTCTTACTACATGTTTACTATTTATATGCCTATAGATTCCCTTTTATGTTAGCTGCCAATCTATTCTCATACTCTCTCTTTGCCCCTCTTATTTCCTTTTTCACTTCCCCTCTGAACTTTCTATATTCAGCCTGGTTCTTACTTGTATTCTCAACCTGTCATACGCCCCCTTTTTCTTGCTCTCTATCTCTTTCGTCATCCAGGGAGCTCTGGCTTTGGTTGCCCTACCTTTCCCTAGTGGGAATGTACCTCGACGGTACCCGAACCATCTCCCCTTTAAAGGAAGCCCATTGTTCGATTACAGTTTTGCCTGCCAATCTTTGATTCCAATTTACCCAGGCCAGATCCATTCTCAACCCACTGAAATTGGCTTTCCTCCAATTAAGTATTTTTACTCTAGATTTCCCGCTGTCCTTTTCCATAGCTAGTTTAAACCTTATGCTACTGTGATCACTGTTCCCTAAATGTACCCCTACTGACACTTGACCCAGAACCAGATCCAGCAATGCCTCCTTCCTCGTTGGGCCGGAAACATACTAATCAAGAAAGTTCTCCTGAACACACTTCAGAAATTCTTCCCCTTCTCTGCCCTTTACACTATTACTATCTCAGTCTATATTAGGATAGTTGAAGTCTCCCATTATCACTACTCTATAGTTCTTGCACCTCTAATTTCTCTGCAAATTTGCTCCTCTATATGCTTCCCATTAGTTGGCAGCCTATAGAATACACCTAGTAGTGTAATAGCACCTCTATGGTTTCTCTACTCTAACCAAATAGATTCTGTCCTTGACCCCTCCAGGACATCCTCTCTCTCCATATTCTCCTTAATCAATACTGCCACCCCACCTCCTTTCTTTCCTTCCCTATCTTTCCTGAACACCTTATATCCAGGAATATTTAGGAGCCAATCCTGCCCATTTGAGAGCCAGGTCTCCGTTATCGCCACGACATCATATTCCCATGTGTCTATTTGCGCCTGCGGCTCACCAACCTTATTTACCACACTTCGTGCATTCACACACATGCACTGTACTGTAAACCTATCCGAGACCTTCTTGTATTCTCAGTCATGAAGGGTGTGATGTTGTAGTACTTACCCACCAGAAAATGTTAGGGCTGGTGCATTCAGGTGTAAGTGAATTTTTAACCACATGGTAAGTCATAATTGTTGCCAAACATCCTCTCTGGCATTGAAAATTTAATTTACAAGTGTGGAGTCTCATTCCTTCAGGATTTAATTAGTGTTGGAGATTTTTAAAATCAAAATAATTTGTTTATAACTTTTTCTTTGTCTCTTTTATCTCTCTCTTTTATTCCCATCTTTCTTTCCCTCTCTTTATTTCACTTTCTGTACATGATTTTACAATGAACTAAATATTCTAATTTATACTTCCTGGTTTAGACTCTGCGTGTCTCAGTGAGTATTCTTCAAACTGTTTATTGAGGAGCCTCGCATGTGCTTACCCTGCTCTCACATGCCACAGATCCCCTGTACAGGGTTTTGCGCTGAAAAGGATCTCTAAATACTGCAAGTCGCCGCTCAACAGCCCGCTAAACGTCTGTGGGAAGCGGTCAACGTGAGGAACAGCGCTGGTGCAGCAGACACAGGCACTGTTACGTAATGTATTAGCAGTCAAAGCCTGAAATCATTATGCTGAAATCAACGAGTCCATTGCAGTTATAACCTCATTACCTTCATTGCTACATAACGTGTCATTCACCTCACTGCACCGCCTGTCTATGCAGCGGATTTATCTCCAAGTCCTGCAGTTACTTCAACCGTCTAGACAGTTACACGCGATGAAACATCAAATGCATCCTGAATGAGCTGAAGCGTCAACGTCAGAGTTTTCATCTCCCACCCGGGTTTGAAAGCAGCTCAGACTGATGGATGACAGTCTCCACTGGCTGCAAGAAAACATGACAGAACTTTGGGCCGTCTCAAGCTAGTTCCAAGAGGACATGGAACTTCACAGAACAAAACTGCCCGTAATTTGCCACTAGATAAACTATCTTGCTCAGAGAGACTACAGTGCTGGTGCTGTATGACGTGGAAACATATCAAACTGGTTAATTGAAGGCACGCTGCAGGGTCACAGCATCTAGCTGTACTGTACTTGGGACAGTGTAGAGGGAGCTTTACTCTGTATCTAACCCCGTGCTGTACCTGCCCTGGGAGTGTTTGATGGGACAGTGTAGAGGAAGCTTTACTCTGTATCTAACCCATGCTGTACCTGCTCTGGGAGTGTTTGATGGGACAGTGTAGAGGGAGCTTTACTCTGTATCTAACCCGTGCTGTACCTGCCCTGGGAGTGTTTGATGGGACAGTGTAGAGGGAGCTTTACTCTGTATCTAACCCGTGCTGTGCCTGCCCCGGGAGTGTTTGTTGGGACAGTGTAGAGGGAGCTTTACTCTGTATCTAACCCGTGCTGTACCTGCTCTGGGAGTGTTTGATGGGACAGTGTAGAGGGAGCTCCTTACTTTGACGAGTGCAATGTTCACAGAGTTACTGCTGGGACTGTGCTGCTCTGGGAATGGCGAACGGACACTGCGACACTAACTCCAGCTAACTTTGCTCCAACACAGACTCCAGGTTCTGAACAAAAGCAGCCAAACCATGGAAAACGACAACCAGCGAGATGAAAGGGACCCGACGCAGTGCCACCGTGAGATCGCCCAACGCACCACTTACCTGCCAGCTGCGCTGCTTTCACCGTGTGGTTCCTCTGCCTCTCATCGAACTCTGCCGGTACCGAGATAACGGCCTTGCTCACGGGCATCCCCAGATACTCCTCCGCCATCTTCTTCAACTCCAACAGCAACTGGGAGCCGATGTACTCGGGCGTGACGCGCAATGATTCATTAGCAGAAACGGAGAACTCCGCATCGCCCTTATTGTACAAGACCTGTAAGACGGGAATATACAGTGTGCTCAATACTCTGTAGATGGAAAAAAAATACACCAAAACACTCCTTGTGGGATACTCTTAATTCAACCTCAGTGCTCCTACTCTGTAACCAGACTTGTACCCACCAGTGCTGTACCCCAGTGTTATACAGTGACAGACCTGTACCCACCAGTACTGTACCCCAGTGTTATACAGTGACAGACCTGTACCCACCAGTGCTGTATCCCAGTGTTATACAGTGACAGACCTGTACCCACCTGTGCTGTACCCCAGTGTTAGTGACAGACCTGTACCCACCAGTACTGTACCCCAGTGTTACAGCGACAGACCTGTACCCACCAGTACTGTACCCCAGTTTTACAGCGACAGACCTATACCCACCAGTACTGTACCCCAGTGTTATACAGTGACAGACCTGTACCCACCAGTACTGTACCCGTTATACAGTGACAGACCTGTACCCACCAGTACTGTACCCCAGTGTTAGTGACATACCTGTACCCACCAGTACTGTACCCGTGTTATACAGCGACAGACCTGTACCCACCAGTACTGTACCCGAGTTCAGCAGAGACAGACCTGTACCCAGCAGTACCTGTACCCCAGTGTTAGTGACAGACCTGTACCCACCAGTACTGTACCCGTGTTAGTGACAGACCTGTACCCACCAGTACTGCACCCCAGTGTTACAGTGACAGACCTGTACCCACTAGTACTGTACCCGTGTTATAGTGTCAGACCTGTACCCACCAGTACTGTGCCCCAATGTTAGTGACAGACCTGTGCCCATCAGTATTGTATCCGTGTTATACAGTGACAGACCTGTACCCACCAGTACTGCATCCCAGTGTTAGTGACAGACCTGTGCCCATCGGTATTGTATCCCAGTGTTATACAGTGACAGACTTGTACTCACCAGTACTGTACCCCAGTGTTATACAGCAACAGACCTGTACCCACCAGTACTGTACCCATGTTATACAGCGACAAATCTGTACCCACCAGTACTGTACACTTGTTATACAGCGACAGACCTGTACCCACCAGTACTGTACCCCAGTGTTAGTGACAGACCTGTGCCCATCAGTATTGTATCCGTGTTAGTGACAGACCTGTACCCACCAGTACTGTACCCGTTATACAGTGACAGACCTATACCCACCAGTACTGTACCCGTTATACAGCGACAGACCTGTACCCACCAGTACTGTATCCCAGTGTTATACAGTGACAGACCTGTACCCACCAGTACTGTACTCCAGTGTTAGTGTCAGACCTGTACCCACAAGTACTGTACCCGTTATACAGTGACAGACCTGTACCCACCAGTACTGTACCCGTGTTATAGTGACAGACCTGTACCCACCAGTACTATACCCCAGTGTTAGTGACAGACCTGTGCCCATCAGTATTGTATCCGTGTTAGTGACAGACCTGTACCCACCAGTACTGTACCCGTTATACAGTGACAGACCTATACCCACCAGTACTGTACCCCAGTGTTACACAGTGACAGACCTGTACCCACCAGTACTGTACCCCAGTGTTATACAGCAACAGACCTGTACCCACCAGTACTGTACCCGTGTTAGTGACAGACCTGTACCCACCAGTACTGTACCCCAGTGTTACAGCGACAGACCTGTACCCACCAGTACTGTACCCGTTATAGTGACAGACCTGTACCCACCAGTGCTGTACCAGTGTTATACAGTGACAGACCTGTACCCACCAGTACTGTACCCGTTATACAGCGACAGACCTGTACCCACCAGTACTGTATCCCAGTGTTATACAGTGACAGACCTGTACCCACCAGTACTGTACCCGTGTTATACAGTGACAGACCTGTACCCACCAGTACTGTACCCCAGTGTTATACAGTGACAGACCTGTACCCACCCGTACTGTACCCGTGTTATACAGTGACAGACCTGTATTCACCAGTACTGTACCTGTGTTATACAGTGACAGACCTGTACCCACCAGTACTGTACGCCAGTGTTAGTGTCAGACCTGTACCCACCAGTACTGTACCCGTGTTATACAGCAACAGACTTGTACCCACCAGTACTGTACCCGTGTTATAGTGACAGACCTGTACCCACAAGTACTGTACCCCAGTGTTATACAGTGGTAGACCTGTACCCACAAGTACTGTACCCGTGTTATACAGTGACAGACCTGTACCCACAAGTACTGTACCCATTATACAGTGACAGACCTGTACCCACCAGTACTGTACCCCAGTGTTATACAGTGACAGACCTGTACCCACCAGTACTGTACCCCAGTGTTATACAGTGACAGACCTGTACCCACAAGTACTGTACCCCAGTGTTATACAGTGACAGACCTGTACCCACCAGTACTGTACCCCAGTGTTATACAGTGACAGACCTGTACCCACCAGTACTGTACCCCAGTGTTATACAGTGACAGACCTGTACCCACAAGTACTGTACCCCAGTGTTATACAGTGACAGACCTGTACCCACAAGTACTGTACCCCAGTGTTATACAGTGACAGACCTGTACCCACAAGTACTGTACCCGTTATACAGTGACAGACCTGTACCCACCAGTACAAAAAAAATCAGAAAGGTTAATGGAATGCTTAAGTCAAGGGGGTTCCAAGGTTTCCGACCCTTCTGCTACTGGAAACAGTTTCTCTTTATTTCCTCTATCAAAACCATTCATGATTTTGAACACCGCTATTAAATCTCCCCTCAATTCTTCTCTGCTCTAAGGAGAACAATCCCAGCTTCTCCACCTAACTGCAGTCCCTCATCCCTGGTACTATTCTGGTAAATCTCCTGCGCACCCTCTCAAAGGCCTTGTCATCCTTCCTAAAGTGTGGTGCCCAGAGTTGAACAACACTCCAGCTAGGGCCGCACCAGTGTTTAATAAAGGTTTAGCATAACTTCCTTGTTTTTGTACACTGCCTCTATTTATAAAGCCCATGATCCCATATGCTTGCCTCATCAACTTGTCCTGCCACCTTCAGATTTGTGGATGTGAACCGGTCTTTCTGTTCCTGTACCCACTTTAAAATTGTACCATTTAGTTTATATTGCTCGCCTCATTCTTCCTTCCAAAATGAATCGCTTCACACTTCTCCACGTTAAATTTCATCTGCCATCTGTCTGCCCATGTCCTCCTGAAGTTTCCTCTTAATTATCTCTGCTCCAAGAACAATCCCAGCTTCTCTACATAACCAAAGTCCCTCATCCCTGGTACCAATCTGGTTATTCGCCTCCGCACTCTATCCAAGACCTTGACATCCTTCCTAAAGTGCAGTGCGCCCAGAATTGGAATTGATAAACAAAACGGCTTTGGCCATTACCTTAAACTGGTAGCGGCTGCTTTCGGTGCTAAGCTCCTCCGGTGTGAAGCGCTTTCCTATGAAACGCTTTGCGTCGTACACGGTGTTCAGCGGGTTAGCGTCCGCCAGTTCCTGCGCCTCGTAGCCCACCAGTATCTCCCGGTCAGTGAACGACACCACGCTCGGCAAGCTCTTCCGCCCGGCCTTGTCCGCAATCACCTCCACGTTCCCAGAGCCGGGATGGAACACGCCGACCGAGCAGTAGGTGGTGCCGAGGTCCAAGCCGATCACCTTCGGCTTGGGCGGGGGCAAGTACTGCTGCGCCAAGTACCCAGCCAACAGGAGGGCCAGGACAGAGGAGCCTGCGGAAACACAAGAACCCGAGTGAAAGGCCGCTTCAAACCCGCCGAAGGAAGTGAAACCCAAGGGAAGCTACAGTGGCGTGACTTTCCCTCGGAGTTTCTCCTGCGCACATGCCCGGAAGCTCGGCAGAAACCCAACTGTGGTCGTCAGCCATGGCTCAGTGGGTAGCACTCTCGTGGGTTCAAGTCCTGCTTCAGAGACTTGAGCACAAAACTCCAGGCTGACGCTCCCAGTGCCAGTGCTGAGGGAGTACTGCATTGTTGGAGGTGCCGTCTTTCAGATGAGACGTTAAACCGAGGCCCCGTCTGCCCTCTCAGGTGGATGTAAAAAATCCCATGGCACCACTGGAGCAAAAGAAAGGGAATTCGCCCCGGTTTCCTGGCCAATATTTATCCCTCAACTAACTTCACGGAAAATAAAAACTACCTGGCCATTATCGTTGCTGTTTGTGGGAAGATTTGGCCAGAATTTCACTACTGAGGAACTAGTACACTGGGCAGAAGTGCACAAAGGAAGTCCAGCCAAAGGATAGATCGGCTTGGCTGTGATCCTTTACTAGTTGAACAGCTCACAGTCTAGGCTCGCACGTGAAAGGTGGGCACATGCGCGAGGTACCAGAGGGCTCGCGGCACCCACAGAACTGTACCCAACCCCCGAAGGAGTAGGTGCTTTTGAGTGCAAGGAAGACGACTGAGGGAGCTCTCCGAGGAGAGAGAGAGAGAAGTGGAAAAACAAGGCAACAGGAAAGGGAAGATTCCAAATTTGTATCCGTTCCACAGAGCACTCCACACCAAGTTAATTTTAATCACTTCATCTACCAAGGATAAAACAAGTTTGACATTGGGCATTATAATCGCTGCGGAGAGATTTTTCAACAGTCTTTTTCACTTGATCAGAGCGTGACACTGTTTACTAAAAAAAAGTGTGCTTAGTGTGTGATTTGTTTTTGTGTGTCAGCCGTGGTTCAGTGGGTAGCACGGTCGACTCCGAATCAGAAGGTCGTGGGTTCATCGTCCCACTCCAGAGACTTGAGCACAAAAATCTAGGCTGACACTCCAGTGCAGTGCTGAGGGAGTGCTGCACTGTCGGAGGTGCCGTCTTTCGGATGAGACGTTAAACCGAGGCCCCATCCGCCCTCTCAGGTGGACATAAAAGATCCCACGGCCATTATTTCGAAGAAGAGCAGGGGAGTCCTGGGCCAATATTTATCCCTCAATCAACATCACTAAAACAGATTATCTGGACATTCTCACATTGCTGTTCGTGGGAGCTTGCTGTGCGCAAATTGGCTGCCCCGTTTCCTACATTGCAACAGCGAGTACACTTCAAAAAGTTATTCATTGGCTGTAAAGCACTTTGGGATGTCCTGAGGTTATGAAAGGCGCTGTATAAACGCAAGTCTTTCTATCTTTCACCAGATTGCAGTACACCCACCAAAACATTATGATTTCCCCCCCCCCCCAACCCACACTCTCTGAAGAGTCTGACTCTGTGGTGGTAGAGCCCAGTTGTACCTTATTCAAGAGCCGTTCTTCATGTGTGACCCCTGGAAAGCGAGTGTCTGGAGGCTGATAGAGAATGAGAGGCATCACAGCAGAGCCCGATCCTACCGCCACTCGATGTCCACGCATCCCAGCAGGGGGGCAACTGGACAATGAACACAAGCAGGACTCCTCCTGGCTCGTTGTATCCCATCTCTGGCCCAGGAGGACACTGTCGCCCCCAGTTATGATGGACAGGAAAGATCCCGTGGTACTATCCTAAAGAGAAGGGAGTTCTCCCAGAGTCCTGGCTGACATTCCTTCCTCAACCAACGAAAAGGGGAAAATTGGAGGGGAAATTTACGCCCCCCCTTTGAGGGGAATTACCCCCCCCACCCCCCCAAATATAACCCTCAATCTGCCCACTTGATTTCAGATGCTGAGCAGAGTCACAGCATCGAGTCTCAGTGTAAACTGTACAGGAGGGTACACTGCTGCGGGTATGCTTAATGCCCGGAACACTAACACGTGGGTATATTCAATGCTTGGTACAGTAACTTTTTTATAATTCATTCTCGGATTGTGGGCATCGCTGGAAATGCCGGCGTTTATTGCCCATCCCTAGATGCCCTGTTTTGATACAACTGAGTGGCCACTTCAGAGGGCGGTTATAAGTCAACCATGTTGGTGTGGGACTGGAGTCACATATAGGCCCAGACCGGGTAAGGACGGCAGGTTTCCTTCCCAAAAAGGATATCAGTGAACCAGTTGGGTTTTTACGACAATCCGACATCTTCATGGTCACTTTTACTCACACCAGCTTTTTATTTACAGATTTTTTTTTTTATAAACTGAATTCAAATTCAACGTTCAGAGTTTTGAACCCTCTAGATTACTAGTCCAGTGACATAACCACTACACTACCATAATCCCATGAATATAGAGTGTCTGGTACAGCAAGAGGTGGGTATATTCAATGCCCAGTACAACACTCTCCCTTTCAACTTCAAACATAGTTTATTTTCTCAGAAGGACTTGCATTGCCAACACAAATGTCACCTCTTTAAATCAACAACCGCCAGCCCTCCAAAAGTACCTCTTGTACCAAACACATTGGATCTTATCTGAACAAAAAATATAGTTAGGGTGGGACTGAAGGAACCGTAGGGTGCAGTTACAAATACCGTAACGTCCAGTGTCAAAATCACACGTCATCGTGAGCTTAGTGACCTTCAAATACACTTTAAATAAATGATGCTAACTTTAGAGGAACTTTTCTCCCCCCTCTCTTCTCCTGAAGACACTGATTCAACCTGGGGAGCTTTTCCCCCCTCCCCACAGTGGCCCTTCAGTACTCACCCAAGTAGCCACTGGTCTTGTGTGAGCCGACACGATGAGTGTCAGCAGGCTATTTGACCATGGGGGCATCGCAGCTGAGCCAGATCCTGCACTCACCCATAAACACACGCAGGATATACATGTACAATATCTACATAATATTTACACATAAGAAAGACTTGCATTTATATAGCGCCTTTCACGACCACCAGACGTCCCAATGCGCTTTACAACCAATGAAGTAATTTTGAAGTGTAGTCACTGTTGTAATGTAGGAAATGCAGCAGCCAATTTGCACACAGCAAGCTCCCACAAACAGCAATGTGATAATGACTAGATAATCTGTTTTTGTTATGGTGATCTCATTGAAACGTATAAAATTCTGACAGGGCTAGACAGACTGGATGCAGGGAGGATGTTTCCCCTAGCTGGGGGCTCTAGAACGAGGGTTCAGTGTCTCAGGATACGGGGTAGGACATTTAGGACTGAGATGAGGAGAAATGTCTTCACTCAGAGGGTGGTGAACCTGTGGAATTCTCTACCACAGAAGGCTGTGGAGGCCAAGTCACTGAATATATTTAAAAAATGAGAAGTCGCACAACACCAGGTTATAGTCCAACAGTTTTATTTGAAATCACAAGCTTTCGGAGCTTACGTGGCCCCTTCCTCAGGTGAAGACTTCACCTGAGGAAGGGGCCACGTAAGCTCCGAAAGCTTGTGATTTCAAATAAAACTGTTGGATTATAACCTGGTGTTGTGCGACTTCTCATTTTTGTCCACCCCAGTCCAACACCGGCATCTCCGCATCATGAATATATTTAAGAAAGAGATAGATAGATTTCTAGACACAAAAGGCATCAAGGGGTATGGGGAGAGTGCAGGAATATGTTATTGAGATAGAGGATCAGCCATGATCATATTGAATAGCGGAGCAGGCTCGAAGGGCCGAATGGCCTACTCCTGCTCCTATTTTTCTATGTTCTATGATTGAGGGATAAATGTTGGCCCAGGACACTGGGGTAACTCCCCTGCTCTTCTTCGAAATAGTGCCGTGGGATCTTTTACGTCCACCCGAGAGAGCAGACGGGGCCTCAGTTTAACATCTCATCTGAAAGACGGCACGTCTGACAGTGTGGCACTCCTTCAGTACTGGCACTGGAGTGTCAGCTTAGATTTTTATGCTCAAGTCTCTGGAGTGGGACTTGAACCCACAACCTTCTGGCTCAGAGGCGAGGGTGCTGCCCACTGAGCCACTGGCTGAGACACACACACAAAAACAGAGCATATAGGAAGAGATATCATATACACATCTATTTTATGCATAGAGGGATATTATATAGATAGATATATTTATATCATACATTTAGTATATATATATATATACACACACATATACACACACACATACACACGAGCCTAATAGTCTACACCTGCTTCTATTTCTTATGTTCTTATATAACAGATAGACAAGCATTATATTGTTCTACAAGTAGCAGTACTAAGGGGATATATGAGATATATACAATGAGAGCTGACAGATATTGTATGGCTCTATAAGCAGTGTTACTACAGGGATATATAAGCTATACATAACAGATATAATGAGATGCCAGATCTATAACAGATGTTGTATTGCTCTATAAGTACAGTTACTATAGGGATATATTATAGATATATATGTCTACAATGAGATGACAAATATTGCTCAATAAGTAGTGTTACTATAGGGCAATGAGATCTATTATAGATTTGAGATATATTGCTCCATAAGCAGTGTTACTATAAGGATGATATATTATAGATTTATATAATGAGTTGACAGATCTAGAACAGATATTGTATTGCTCAATAAACTGTATTACTACAGGAATGATGTATATTATAGATATAATAACAGATGTTGCTCTATAAGCAGTGGTAGCATAAGGACATATATTATAGCTATATATATTATATAGATATTGCTCTATAAGCACAGTGTTACTATGATGTATATATGACAGATGTTACTCTATAAGCAGTTTTACTATAGAGATATATATTAGATATGATATGCTTCTATTAGCATGGCATTACTATAATATATAATAGATATAACAGATGTCACTATAAGCAGAGTTACTATCGGGATGAGGTATATGTTATACATAGAGGTATTGCTCTATAAGCAGTTACTATAGGGATATATGATATAGAATATATATAATGTTGCTCTATAAGCAGTGTTTCTATAGGGATGAGGTATATTATAGATATATATTATATATAATGAGCTATTGCTCTATAAGCAGTGTTACTATAGGGATATATATTAGAAAGACTTGCATGTATATAGCTATATATATTAGATAGATATAAAGGGGTATTGCTCTATAAACACGGTGTTCCTTTGATGTATATTGTATAGTGTCAGATGTTGCTCTATAAGCAGAGTTACTATAGGGATATGATATGTATTTTATATATAAAGAGTTATTGCTCTATAAGCTCAGTCACCGGCTGACACGAACTGACGCTGCTCGCCGGGGAGAGAGACCCCGGGCCCCGGGAGGGAGAGACCCCCCGGGAGGGAGACCCCGGGCCCCGGGAGGGGGAGAGAGACCCCGGGCCCCGGGAGGGGGAGAGAGACCCCCGGGCCCCGGGAGGGGGAGAGAGACCCCGGGCCCCGGGAGGGGGAGAGAGACCCCGGGCCCCGGGAGGGGGAGAGAGACCCCCGGGCCCCGGGAGGGGGAGAGAGACCCCGGGCCCCGGGAGGGGGAGAGAGACCCCGGGCCCCGGGAGGGGGAGAGAGACCCCGGGCCCCGGGAGGGGGAGAGAGGCCCCGGGAGGGGGAGAGACCGGGCCGGAGGGAGACCCCGGGCCCCGGGAGGAAGGGAGACCCCGGGAGAGACTCACCCAGGATGGCCATGGCCCCGGCCATGGTGCTGCGAGCGCTGAGCCGGTAATCCTCGCTCCGCTCACAACGCTGACTGTCACTCCGGCCGCCGCGGGGTCTCACGGGACCTGTAGTCCCTCCGCCGGCCGGGCCCCGCCCCGACCCCTGACATCACCGCCGCCTCGGACTACAGCTCCCGGCCTGCCCCGCGCGCCCGGCTGACGACGGACCTGACGGGGGGAGGCAAGAGTGGCCCCTCGCCCTCACCGCCCCCCTGAGTGACAGCAGCGACCCCCACAGGTCGGCTGAGGATCACAGCAACCCAACCCAAATCCCTCATAAAGTTAAGGTTTCTGCTGAAGGACCTTTCCTCAGAACGGGAAAAAGTTAAGAGATGTGGCAGGTTTTAAGCAAGGACAGAGGCAGGGAAAGGTGGGAGGGGGAAAAACAAAAAAGGGAAGGTCTGTGATAGGGTGGCAGGCAGGACAAAGGGATGATGGTGGGAGACAAAAGGAGATGGTTATGGGACAAGTAAAGAAACTAAAGATGGGTCTAGAGGAGGTGTAAATAGGAACGGCAAAATCAGCAACAGCTGCCATCTGAAAAAAATAGGGGCCGAGGTTATGGTATGAAATTGTTGAACTGAAGGCTGTAAAGTACCAAATTAAAAGATGAGGTGCTGTTCCTCAAACTTACATTGAACTTACATCTGTCATTTAATCACTCCAGCCTTCCACCCTATCACAGAAAACATAAAAGGGAACCCAAAATAATCATGTAAACAGTAAGCGGGTAGTAAGAGGCGGGGTGGGGCCTATTAGAGACAAAGAAGGTGATATATGCTCAGAGGCACAGGGCAAGGCTAGAATACTCAATGAGTACTTTGTATCGGTGTTTACTAAGGAGGTGGATGCTGACAAAATATCGGTAGAGGTGGAAAAGGTAGAAGAAATGGAAGGGGTGAAAATTGATAGATAGGATGTACTAGAAAGGCTGGGTATGCTTAGAGTGGACAAGTCGCCTGGTCCAGATGGCTTGCATCCCAGGTTGCTAAGGGAACTGGGGGAGGAGATAGCAGGAAGGGCTTGCCATAATTTTCCAATCATCCCTAGATGCGGGGGAGGTGCCTGAGGATTGGAAAGTGGCAAATGCGACACCATTGTTCAATAAAGGGTGTAAGGACAATCCTAGTAACTACAGGCCGGTCAGTTTAACATCAGTGGTGGGTAAAGTTTTAGAAACAATAATCAAGGAAAAAATTACCGGGCAGTTGTGGTGAACAGTTGTTTTTCGGACTGGAGGAAGGTATACAGTGGTGTTCCCCAGGGGTCAGTTCTAGGACCATTGCTTTTCTTGATATATATTAATGACTTGGATGTAGGTGTACAAGGCACAATTTCAAAATTTGCAGATGACACAAAATTTGGAAGTATAGTGAACAGTGAGGAGGAGAGTGGTAGACTTCAGGAAGACATAGAGAGGCTGGTGAAATGGGCGGACATGTGGCAGATGAAATTTAACGGAAAAGTGAGAAGTGATACATTTTTGTAGAAGGAATGAGCAGAGGAAATATAAACTAAAGGGTACAATCCTAAAGGGGGGTGCATGAACAGAGAGACCTATGGGTATACATGCACAAATCGTTGAAGGTGGCAGGGCAGCTTGAGAAAGCGGTTAAAAAAGCATACGGGATACTGGGCTTCATGAATAGAGGTATAGAGTACAAAAACGTGGAAATTATGATGAACCTGTATTGGCGTGGTTCGGCCTCAACTGGAGTATTGTGTCCAATTCTGGGCACCGCACTTTAGGAAGGATGTGAAGGCCTTAGAGAGGGTGCAAAAAAGATTTACGAGAATGATTCCAGGGATGAGGGACTTCAGTTGCATGGATAGACTGGAAAAGCTGGGGTTGTTCTCCTTAGAGCAGAGAAGATTGAGAGGAGATTTGATAGAGGTGTTCAAAATCATGAGGGGTCTAGACAGAGTAGATAGAGAGAAACTGTTCCCATTGGCAGAAGGGGCGAGAACCAGAGGACACAGATTTAAGGTGATTGGCAGAAGAACCAAAGGTGACATGAGGAAAAACATTTTTACTCAGCATGTGGTTAGGATCTGGAATGCACTGCCTGAAAGAGTGTAACATTTGCAATGCTCCAGCCCTCTGGCACCACCCCCGTTTTTAAGGAGGATTGGAAGATTATGGCCAGTAGCTCTGCGATTTGTTCCTTCACTTCCCTCAGTGTCCTAGGATGCATCCCATCTGGTCCTGGTAACTTATCTACGTTAAGTACAGCCAGCCTTTCTAGTACCTCCACTTCATCAAATTTTTTTTCCCATCCAGTACCTCCTCCTTCACTATGTCTATGGCAGCATCTTC
Source organism: Squalus acanthias (assembly GCA_030390025.1). NCBI lineage: Eukaryota > Metazoa > Chordata > Chondrichthyes > Squaliformes > Squalidae > Squalus > Squalus acanthias. The sequence goes on along the minus strand of CM059429.1, from coordinate 168,979,115 downwards.
TTCCTTGATGAAGACAGATGCAAAGTACTCATTTAGCACCTCAGCCATACCCTCTGCCTCCATGCGTAGGTCTCCTTTTTGGTCCCAAATCGGCCCCACTCCTCCTCTTACTACCCATTTACTATTTATATGCTTATAGAAGACTTTTGGATTACCTTTTATGTTAGCTGCCATTCTATTCTCATACCCTCTCTTTGCCCCTCTTATTTTCCTTTTCACTCTCCTCTGAACTTTCTATATTTAGCCTGTTTCTCAGATGTATTCTCGACCTGACATCTGTCATACGCACTCTTTTTCTGCTTTATCTTACTCTCTATCTCTTTCGTCATCCAGGGAGCTCTGACTTTAGTTGCCCTACCTTTCCCCCTAGTGGGAATGTACCTCGACTGTACCTGAACTATTTCCTCTTGAAAGGCAGCCCATTGTTCCATTATAGTTTTGCCTGTCAATCTTTGATTCCACTTTACCCGGGCCAGATCCGTTCTCACTCCACTAAAATTGGCCTTCCTCCAATTAAGTATTGGACACAGACCGTCCCATTTGTTCTTTCCTCCCCTCCCCTCTTTCTCTGCCCCTGCATTTGCTTAAAACCTGTTAAATCTCTAACTTTTTCCAGTTCTGATGAAACGTCACTGACCTGAAATGTTAACTCTGTTTCTCTCTCCACAGATGCTGCCTGAACTGCTGAGTGTTTCCAGCATTTTCTGTTTTTATTTCAGGACATATTTCTACTGGGTTTCCGCTCCATAAAGACAGAAATCCAATTTTTCATCTCAATTGAGGCCTCCCCACTTTCAGCCCCTGGTTCTCCCCAATTTATTTATTTTTAATTTAATTCTCAACAGCAACTTGTATTTATATAGCGCCTTTAACATAGTAAAACAGCCCAAGGTGCTTCTCGGGAGCGATTATCAAACAAAATTTGACACCGAGCCCCATAAGGAGATATTAAGACAGGTGACCAAAGGCTTGGGCAAAGGAGGAGAGAGAGAGACGGTGAGGTTCAGGGAGGGAATTCCAGAGCTTAGGGCCCAGGCAGCTGAAGGCACGGCCACCAATGGTGGGGCAATGAAAATCGGAGATGCGCAAGAGACTAGAATTTGAGGAGCGCAAAGTTCTCAGAGGGTTGTAGGGCTGGAGGGGATTAGAGAGATAGGGAGGGGTGAGGCCACGGAGGAATTTGAAAACAAAGATGAGAATTTTTAAATCGCGGGGTTGCCGAACCAGGAGCCAATGTAGGTCAGCGTGCACAGGGGTGATGGGTAAACGGGACTTGGTGCGAGTTAGGACACAGACAGCACAGTTTTGGATCAGCTCAACTTTATGGAGAATGGAAGATGGGAGGCTGGCCAGGAGAGCGTTGGAATAGTCAAGTCTTGAGGTCACAAAAGCATGGATGAGGGTTTCAGCAGCAGATGAGCTGAGGTGGGGCAAAGACAGGCGATGTTACGGAGGTGGAAATAATGGTGTGGCTATGTCGTCGGAAGCTCATCTCGGGGTGAAATATGACACCAAGGTTGCGGACAGTCTGGTTCAGCCTCAGACAGTTGCCAGGGAGAGAGGTGGAGTTGGTGGCTAGGAAACGGAGTTTGTGGCGGGGACCGAAGATTGGGCTGGATTTTGTCTTGGGGACGGGTTGGGGTCGTGTTACCCGCATTTCGTGTTGCCCCCCCGACTCCAGATTAATGTGGATGAATGATGCGATTTTAACTTAATTGGCCAATTGAGTTCCAACATGTGGGAACCCATGGCCAATGAGTTATTCCAGTCTGAAAGTCGCCTCCGATGACGTCATCATTGCTGCTGCATTTAAGGTCTGCAACAAGCCTTGCTTCCTCTGCAGGCTGCCAAGCTTTTGGACCTCTATTCTAAAGGCACCTGCAGCAGGAATGGCCAGCCAACGGCCCAGGTCTGCTCCCAGGTTCCATGACGTTGCCCTGCAGGCTTTGGTAGATGGAGCAAGAGCCAACAGGGAGGTGCTCTTCCCCTCCTCAGGGAGGAAGAAGCCTCCCCAGCAGACCAAGGCTGTGTGGGTCCAGATCGCCCAGGAGGTCACCTCCTTATCATTCACCTGCAGAACCTGGATCCAGTGCAGGAAGAGGTTTCATGACCTTCTACGTACTGCTAAAGTGAGTATGACTTTCCCTTCACCCTCAATCTGATCCCCATTGCCTCTCCTCACCAGCACTCAGCTTTAGCAACCTCTTCCTCCATATCCCACTTGACACTGACGTCTATGCACCCTTACCCATTCCCTCTCCCTCTATGGTCACATTCACCTTAATATTCGACTATGCAGCCCTCACACTACCTATCACTGTCATGCTTTGAAAACAACTTACAACACACAGGGAGGGCCCTTAGTCTCGCCACCTCAATCCATCTTTGTCTCCTTCTAAGCATCTATGCTATGGATTCTCTACACTCACTCCTTCAATCTCACTCAAACTCCACTTGTCTCCCTCATTGCAGGAAAAGAGAGCTCACAATAAAAGGGAAAGAGCCAGGACAGGAGGAGGGCTACCCTCATTAGCCCAGCTCACCCCCTGGGAGGATGCGGTCCTGGAGATCATGGGCGTAGAGGAGGAAACACAAGTGGGGGACGGACAGATGGGTGCATCAGAGCAAGCTGGTGACTGAATAGTGTTCCATCTCTCTCATTGACATTGCATGAGTCACTGATAATGAATCTTTAGCTCTAACAGATGGATTTATGATCATCTGCAATATGCACTGTGCATGTAACCTTGGCATCACATCTCTGACTCTTTCCTTTACTCCCCCACAGGACCATCGCAAGCACCTGTCCCCACTAACCAGGAGGAAGAGCCTGAGCAGACAGACTCCTCAGAGGAAGCTGCAACCTCTGAGGGCGCAGCGTCAGCAGAACTCAGCGCACCCAGCACCAGCGCAGACACTCACACCTCGGTGGGACCCTCGGGACATAGAGTAGTGTTGTCACCTGGTGTATCACAGCTCACAAGTGAGCATCAGCAGATGGTGGAGACAGGGACAGCAGTGGAGAGTCCTAGTCGGAGGGCGCAGGACTGTCCTAGCTGGGCTCAGCTGCATGTCGACCCTCTGCCTCTGGGTCCATCCATAAGATCAGCGGTGCTGGGACTCCAGGAACAGATGCAGGAGTCTCTGACAGGTTTTGTCTCCAGGGTCACTGCGAGTGTGGAGCGAATGGAGGAGTCCATAGCGAACATGAGCAGAGCCTTTGTGGAGTCATTGGCGCATGAACGCATCACCACGGAAAGGATGGTAACCTCCGTGGAAAGGATGGCTACAGTAGAGGAGAGGATGGCTATGGCTATGGAGGAGATAAGTCACCAGAGTGCAGAAAACATGGTCATTGCTCAGAATAGACTGGCATCTCTTGAGGAGCGATGGTCATCTATTGAACAGAGAAACCAGACCTTCATGGAAGTCCTTCTGAGTAGCACTTCCAGTGCAGATATGGGTCCCCATGGCCCCCCCGATGTGCAGCAAGGTGCTCTCAAGCCACTTGCAAGCGCTGAGGTGGACCTGACCCATGAGAGGGATGTTGGTGGCACACAACAAGGAGGTGGGGGCTCCTCTCCAAGCGCTCACACTTCCATGCCACTGACAAGTCCTCGGTCAGAGCCCCACCAGAGTCCGCACCTAAGTGAGATCGGCGTCTCAACCCCTGCCCAGCCGCAGGAGCAGCAGACTGTTGCCGAGCCCTCACAGGTTCGCAACCCCAGAGGACGCCCGCCAAAGGAGTCGAGACAGGAGCAGCAACAAACTGAGCAGAGGGCCTCCACTTCTGCTGAAGCCACAGGGGAAGCACCATGTAGGACACGCGTAAGAGAAAGAAACTGCACAATTAGTCACAAGGGTAGTCACTTGGGTGAATTTTGATGTTTATTGTGAAAAAGCCATCAGATGTTAAGTGTAAATAAAAACTCTGATGGCTACAGCTGCAGTTGTGGCGTCTGTCATTTCGCTAATGGGACTTCCACAATGAGTCCTTAGGATAACTTGCAATTGTCAGTATGGTGGTCACATTGTTAGGGATCCGCTGGGTCTGGGCCATTGTCGTAGCTCTGGTAAGAAGCTGCGAGGCAAAAGTGCTTTCTTGTCTATGCTAAGCAAATCTGGCCAAGATGAGTGCGTTCCTTGCATTCCGGGCAGCTATGGTCTCGCGTAATGCTGCCGCTGGTTGAGGGGCCTCTGCAAGTTGTTCGTTCTCTCTCTCCTCCTCCTCATCTGAGGAGGCTATGTGAGGAGCCACTTGGTCCTCCGGCATCTGTAAGCCACGACGCTGTGCCATGTTGTGAAGTGCACAGCAAACCACGACGATTCTGGAGACCCTGGCTGCTGAGTATTGCAGGGCTCCACCTGATCTATCCAGGCATCTGAAGCGCTTCTTCAGCATACCGATGGTTTGCTCGATTATGGCTCTGGTGGAAATGTGGCTCTCCTCAGCTGCGTTGGATGGGCTCCTCAACGGCGTCATTAGCCACGTCTTCAGGGGATAGCCCTTGTCTCCAAGTAGCCATCCGTGAAGTTGGTCTGGCGGACTGAATAGCGGAGGCACACTAGACTGGCGCAGTATGAAGGAGTCATGGCAACTGCCAGGGTACTTGGCACAAACATGCAGAACTTCCTTGTTGTGGTCACACACCAGCTGAACGTTGAGGGTTTGGAAGCCCTTGCGGTTGACAAAAATACCTGGATTGCGATGGGGTGCCTTAAGGGCCACGTGTGCAGTCAACGACGCCCTGCACCCTTGGAAAGCCTGCCAGATTAGCGAATCCAACCGCACGCGCCGTGACACTTGCTCGATCCTTGGTGAAATGGATGTGATTGTGCGCGATGGCAAAGAGGGCAACGGTTACCTGCGTGATGCAGGTGTGTGCGGCCGCCTGGGAGATGCCGCTGATGTCTGCTGCTGATCCCTGGAATGAGCCTGAGGCAAAAAAGCTGAGTGCGGTGGTGACTTTGACGGCCACTGGTAAGGGGCGTCCACCTGGTCCTCTGGGCTCCAGGTCTTGTTGCAGCATTGTGCACATGTCACCCACTACCTCTCGCGAAAGTCGGAGCCGCCTTTGGCACTGCTGCTCAGACATGTTGAGGTAGCTGACCCTCTGTCTGTAGACCCTGTTTGGGGGGTATCTCCTGCGCCGACGGCCTTCCATGCGCTGGCACCTTCTGTCCTGTGCAGCTTCAGGTGGGTGAGCAGCAGCTTGGCGCTCCTGCTGTTGCTGCTGCTGTTGGTGCTGCTGTTGTTCATGGTTCTGCTGGTGCCGCGGCTGTTCGTCCTCATCAGATACCCAGGAGGGAAGGAAATAAATGGCTCCCATGCCTCTGGTATATGTCTCAGTTGAGGAAGCGCTCAATGAGGGTGGCGAGAGGGGGTTCCCAGGAGGTCACACTGCAGATGGGTGTCAGGCTCCAAACTTCCAGAGCTGTGGTTATGCCTTCTAAAAGTTCCCCCAGACCTGTGACAACAAAGTCCTGCCCTGCAATTGATGGCTGATCAAATCTCCTATTTAAAGGTTGAGCCGCAGCTGAGAATCAGCAATCCACTTGTGCTCCCGCCAGGTTTCACTGGCGTGTTTCACATCAGGCGTGCTTCACGTGGGAAAAGGGTTAAACTACCTAAAATGATTCAAAATGCATTACAGAGCCAATTTAGGGCTTGTTTAGGGCTTTAATGGCCTCTCCCGCCTCTTGGAGGCGGGACGAAGTCGGGAACCCCGCACACGACTTTGTCAAAATTGCGTGGAGGCGGGATGGGGTCGGGACCCCCGAATCTGCAACTTTAACCCCCCACACGCCTCCAAACCCGACTCCACGGGTCATTGAAAATCCAGCCCATTAATGGCTTTGATTTTCCCAATATTTAGTTGAAGGAAATTTCTGATCATCCAGAACTGGAGTCTGACCAATCAGAGACAGTGAAGGGTTTGAGAGAGGTGGTGGTGAGGTAGAACTGGGTGTCATTAGCGTACATGTTTTAAGGGGCGTCTTAAAGGACAGAGAGAGCTCGAGCGATGGGGAGGTTTAGGGAGGGAATTCCAGAGCTTAGGTCCTAGGCAGCCGAAGGCACGGCCGCCAATGTTGGAGCGCTTAAAACTGGGGATGCGCAAGAGGCCAGAATTGGAGGAGCGCAGAGATCTCGAAGAGATGTAGGGTTGGAGGAGGTTACACAAATAGGGAGGTGCGAGGCCATGGAGAGAAATGGAAATCGCTGGCAAGGCCAGCATTTATTGTCCATCCCTAATTGCCCCTTGAGAAGGTGGCGGTGAGCCGCCTTCTTGAACCGCTGCAGTCCGTGTGGTGAAGGTACTCCCACAGTGCTGTTAGGGAGGGAGTTCCAGGATTTTGACCCAGCGACGATGAAGGAACGGCAATATACTTCCAAGTCAGGATTGTGTATGACTTGGAGGGGAACTTGGAGGTGGTGGTGTTCCCATGCACCTGCTGCCCTTGTCCTTCTAGGTGGTAGAGGTTGCGGGTTTGGCAGGTGCTGTTGAAGAAGCCTTGGTGAGTTGCTGCAGTGCATCTTGTAGATGGTGCACACTGCAGCCACGGTGCACCGGTGGTGGAAGGAGTGAATGTTTAAGGTGGTGGATGGGGTGTCAATCTAGCTTGGTCCTGGATAGTGTCGATATTTATATTTAACTGAGGTTCTTTGCCATCACCGTAACAAAATCCCAGAAGTTATGCCCACAGTGGGCCGGGGGTAACCTAAAGCTGAGCTAAAAGTGGTTCACTTTGGAGCCTGAAGAAAGTTTGAGCTTAATCTGACAGCCCGCAGGCCTGTGCAACCACCGAGATAATTTTGAGAGGTTCTGAATCCCAACGGAAATAACATAAGAAATAAGAGCAGGAGTAGGCCATATGGCCCCTCGAGCCTGCTCCACCATTCAATAAGATCATGGCTGATCATCGACCTCAACTCCACTTCCTCGCACTCTCCCCATATCCCTTAATTCTCCTAGAGTCCAAAAATTCCTTTGTTTGCCATTGCAATGGGAAAAAAAAGAAAGTCTTGCAATTCTACAGCACCTTTAATGATCCCAAAGCCCGTTACAGCCAATGAAGTACTTTTGAAGTGTAGTCACTGTTGTACAAACGTAGCCTCGTTTTAAGGTTTCATCCGAAAGACAGGACCTGTGACAGTGCTGCACTCCCTCAGTACTGCACTGGAATGTCAGCCTAGATTATGTGCTCAAGTCTGGGACTTGAACCCACGACCTTCTGACTCAGAGGCGAGAGAATGATACCATATGCCTCGAAACCTCAAAGGGCTGTGAGTATATTCAAGACAGAGACAGATAGATTTTTGGACTCTTGGGGAATCAAGGGATGTGGGGATCGGGCGGGAAAGTGGAGTAGAGGTCGAAGATCAGCCATGATCTTATTGAATGGCGGAGCAGGCTCGAGGGGCCGAATGGCCGACTCCTGCTCCTAATTCTTATATTCTTATGTTCTTATGAAACGGATACTGCTGGAAGGTGGCCCTAGATGTTTTGGAGGCAGAAGAACATGGATTGGACCATCACTCAGAGGACTCCTCAGTGACAACTGCAAGGGGCACCGGCCCTTAACAGTTCATTGAAAATTTATCATGTGGACGCGGGACTTCAGTTACGTGGGGAGACTCGAGATCTGGAATTGTCCTCTTTAGAGCAGAGAAGGTTATGGGCAGATTTAATAGAGGTGTTCAAAATCATGAGGTGTTTCAATAGAGTAAATAGTTTCCAGTGGCAGAAGGGTCAGTAACCAGATGACACACATTTAATATAATTGGCAAAAGAACCAGGGGAGAGATGAGATTTTTGTTTACACAGCAAGTTGTAATGATCTGGAATGCACTTCCTGAATATGTATCCAACACATTAATGTCTCTGTATCCCACATTTTTCTGACTCTGTATCCTACAGATTCCTGACTGTCTCTGTATCCTACAGATTCCTTAATGTGTATTTATCATATAGATTCCTGACTGTCTCTGTATCCTACAGATTCCTTAATGTGTATTTATCATATAGATTCCAGACTGTCTCTGTATCATACAGATTTCTGATTGTGCCTGTATCCTATAGATTCCTAACTGTATTTGTACCATAAAGATTCTTGTCTAGCTCTGTGTCCTATAGATTCCTGACTGTATCTATATCCTACAGATTCCCGATGGTGTATGTGCCCTATAGATAGATTCCTGACTATCTTTGTATCCTACATATTCCAGACTGTCTCTGTATTCTACAGATTCCGCACTTGCTGTGTATCCTACAGATTCTTACCTGACTTTCGATCCATGTTGCTTCGGTCTAGCATTTTCAAAAGTATTTTTTCTGCCCTGTAGTTTGATCCCTGCACCAGTCTCCAGCCAAGAGAACAAGACGAGTAAGTACAGAGATCTCGATATATACACCTTCCTGACTAGCCACAAGGAGGAGTAAGCGAGCAACCTTTGCTCATTGAATTTCCTGCTTCAGTGAAGTATGTGCGGGCTTCGCCTTTCCCCAGATGACTCAGTGACATTGCAGCTTGGGTGAAAACCACCATCGTACAAACCCACCCTACTTACCGTTGTTTTTCTTTAAGTTGTACTCCTGATAAACACAACACTGGTTAGACCTCAGCTAGAGTGTTGTGTCCACATTCTGAACACCACACTCGGGGAAATTCGGTTGCTTTGCGCCTCCCGTTAGCGCCCTAAGAGGGCGCTAATGGGGCGCAAAGCAACTAGTGCCCGGGCGCGGCGCGGCCTACGCCTCCCGCGAAATTCAGCGGGAGGTTAGCGGCGGCGGTAACTGGTTGCGCCCCGCGACGCTGCGCCGCCGGCGATGACATCATCACCGTGCGCAGCGCCCCGCTCGCGCCCTGGCCGCGATCTTCGGGAGCGCCCCCTGACTTACCACCGGACGCGATGTCTGACGGGGTCAGGGGGGGCCTACCTGCGGCCAGGGCGGCGCTAATTAAAGGCGAGGTGTGGGGCGGCCATTTTTGTTGCTGGCCGCCTGCCAGCACCTGCCTCCGCTCCGGTCCCCGGACTCCTGAGCACCCCCCCACCCCCTGCGGAGTACCGGCTGCGCTCCATGAGCCCGGCACTTCTCTTGAGTGCCGGGCTCTTTTGCCGGCACTCCCGATCCCTGGTGGCCCAGCTGGGCCCCGGGTCGCGCAGCGCAAGGCCCCTCCTCTTTAAGAAGGAGAGGAAGGCCTGCAATACCGCGGCGCGATGTGCCGCAGCGCATGGCGCTGTGGCACGTAGCGCCGCGATATTCCCTCGCAACGCCCCAAGAGGGAGGTGGAGCGCTTCCAGTAGCGCCCCACTTCCCTCTTGGGGCACTACCACTCAATTTCCGTCGCGGGGGCGCTAATTTTTCCACGGCACCCCGGCGAAGTTGGGGCGCTACTCAATTTTTAGCCCTCAAGGTCTTGGCGGGGGTGCAGTGGAAATTTGCCAGAATGGCGCCAGGGATGAGGGACTTCAGTTATGTGCAGAGACTGTAGAAGCTGGGAATGGTCTCCTTACAGCAGAGTAGGTTAAGGGGAAATTTAATAGAGGTGGTCAAAATTATGAGGAGTTTTGATAGAGCAGGTATGGAGAATAGGGAGGTCACTTATCACTTGGAGGGTGCGAGTTGAGGTGGGGTAGAGGAACAAAGGGATCTCGGAGTACAAATACACTAATCACTAAAAGTTGCGACACAGGTTAGCAAGGCCAGAAAAAAAAGCAAACCAAGCACTAGGGTATATTTCTAGAGGGATAGAATTGAAAAGCAGGGAAGTTATGCTAAACCTGTATCGAACCTTGGTTAGACCACACTTGGAGCACTGCGTACAGTTCACGTCGCCATATTATAAAAAGGATATAGAGGCACTGGAGAGGGTGCAGAGAAGATTTACAAGGATGATACCAGAAATACGAGGGTAAACCTATCAGGAAAGGATGAACAGGCTGGGTCTCTTTTCGCTTGAAAAAAGACTGAGGGGTGAACTAATAGAGGTCTTTAAAATTATGAAAGGTTTTGATAGAGTGGATACAGAGAGACTGTTTCCACTTGTGGGGAAGAGCAGAACTAGAGGCCATCAATATAAGATAGTCACCAAGAAATCAAATAGGGAATTCAGAAGAAACTTCTTTACCCAGAGAGTGGTGAGAATGTGGAACTCGCTACCACAGGGAGCGGTTAAAGCGAATAGTATAGATTCATTTAAGGGGAGGCTAGACAAGCATATGAGGGAGAAGGGAATAGAGGGTTATGCTGGTAGAGTTAGATGAGGAAAGACGGGAGGAGGCTCGTGCGCAGCATAAACGCCGGCATGGACTGGTTGGGCCAAATGGCCTGTTTCTGTGCCATATATCCTATATAATCCTCTGTAAATTGGGCTAGAAATTCAATATGTTAGCGCCTCCCATTAGCGCCTGGCGGGGGCGCTAAGGGGTTAGCGCCCGGGCGTGACGAATGCAGCGACACCTGCGAACTTCAGTGCCGGTTAACGCCTGGGCCTCTAGCGCCTCGCAGATCGTGACGTCATAAAGTGCAGAGACCCCTGTTATCACCCCGGATGGAAAATTCACTTGTGCACCAGCGAGAGGAGGTGTTGTGAACTCGTCTGGCCGCTTCGGGAGCGGCAATTAAAGGGAATGCTTTTCAGCGAGCTCAACCTTTAATATTTGCACCAGTCTGGTGCCTGCGCAAAGCTTTTACTCTTTCATCGGTGCGAGATGTCCAAGCCCTCTTTGTGAGAGTGTTTGGGGCTGTAATGGCAGTCGCCCAGGTCGCCTTGCAAAACAGGACTGATGACAACCAGCTTGTGCAGCATCATTGTCCCTTCCCTTTAAGCGAGGGGAGCAGCCTCTGATGCCGTTTACAATGCGCGCAAAATTGTTTAGCGCTCTGCCGCTACCGACCCGCTCTCAGACTTTAGCGCCCTAAGAGAAGAGTTTAGCGCTTGACTTAGTGCTCCACTTCCCTCTTGGAGCGCTGAAACTGAATTTTGCGGGAGACGAGAATGATTAGCACCTGGCGCTAATTTTTCATCTTTCAAAGTTTTATCGCCCCAAACCGAATTTCTCCCCCATTGTTTTCATTGGCAGGACGGTCAGTAACCAGCGGACACAGATTTAAGATAATTGGCAAAAGAACCAGAGGAGGAGATGAGGAGAATTTTTTTTTACGCTACAAGTTGTTACGATCTGGAATGCGATGCCTGAAAGGGGCGGTGGAAGCAGATTCAGCAATAGCTTCCAGAAGGGAATTGGAGAAATACTCGAAAAGTAAATATTTTCAGGGCTGTGGGGAAAGAGCAGGGTGAGCGGGACTAATTGGAGAGCTCTTTCAAAAAGCCGGCACAGGCACGATGGGACGAATTTAAATGGCCTTGTTTTAAAATTCTCATCCGTGTTTTCAAATCCTTCCATGGCCTCACCCCATCCTATCTCTGTAACCTCCTCTAGCCCTATAATCCCCCGAGACTCCATCCCTGATTTTAATCTTTCCACCATTGGCGGCCATGCCTTCAGCTGCCTGGGCCCTAAGGTCTGGAATTCCCTCCCTAAACCTCTCCGCCTCGCTACCTCTCTCTCCTCCTTTAAGACTCTCCTTAAAATCTACCTCTTTGACCAAGCTTTTGGTCACCTGCCCTAATATCTCCTTATGTGGCTCAGTGTCAAATTTTTTAAGAACGCTACTCGGAAGCGCCCTGGGACGTTTTATTCCATTAAAAGTGTTATATAAATATAAGTTGTTGTTGTAAGATTCTATGAATCATTTTGAAATGCAAAGACGCCGGGGCGCGACTTTTAGCGCCCCGAAAAAATTAGCGGCCCCGCGCCGGAACTTCAGTGGTTGCGCCCCAAGAGGGAAGCGGGGCGCCACTGGAAGCACCCCGCATCCCTCTTGGGGCGCTGCGAGTGAATATCCTGGCGCTACGTGGGCGCTGCGGCACGTCGCGCCGCGGTATTGCAGGCCTTCCTCCCCTTCTTAAAGGGGAGGGACCCTGCGCAGCGCGAACCGGGGCCCAGCTGGGCCCCCAGGGATCGGGAGTGCCGGCAAAAGAGCCCGGCACTCAAGAGAAGTGCCGGGCTCTTGGAGCGCAGCCGGCACTTCACGGTGGGGGGGCTTCACGGGGGCCGGGGACAGGTGCTGGCAGGCGGCCAGCAACAAAAAAGGCCGCCTGCCACCTCCCCTTTAAATATCGCCGCCCCGGCCGCACGTACGCCTCCCTGAACCCGTCGGACATAGCGTCTGGCGGTAAATCAGGGGGCGCGACTGAAGATCACGGCCGGGGCGCGAGCGGGGTGCTGCGCACGGCGATGACGTCATCGCCGGCGGCGCAGCGCCACAGGGCGCTACCGGCTGCCGCCGCCGCTAACCTCCCGCTGAATTTTTCGGGAGGCGTGGGCGGCGCTGCGCCCGGGCGTTAGCTGCTTTACGCCCCATTAGCTCTGGTTACATCGGCAAACACAACAGCCACTTCCCGCACACAGCAAGATCCCACAAACAACAATGAGACAAACAGTCAGTTAATTCATTACAAAAGCGAAATACTGCGGGTGCTGGAATCACCAATAAAAAAGAAAATGCTGGAAACACTCAGCAGGTCAGGCAGCATCTGTGGAGAAAGAAACAGAGCTAACGTTTCAGGTCGGTGACCTTTCATCTGAACTGCAAAATGTTAGAGATGAACAGCTTTTAAGTAAGCAACATCCCTGCCTTTGTTACCTCCAGACTGGTCTATTCCAACGCTCTCCTGGCCGGCCGCCCATCTTTCACCCTCCGTAAACTTGAGCTCATCCAAAACTCGGCTGCCCCCGTGTCCTAACTCGCACCAAGTGCCGTTCACCCCTCACCCCCTGTGCTCGCTGACCAACATTGGCTCCCGGTCCGGCAACGGATCGATTTTAAAATTCTCATCCTTGTTTTCAAATCCCTCCATGGCCTCGGCCCTCGCTATCTCTGTAACCTCCTCCAGCCCCACAACCCCCCGAGATCTCTGCGCTCCTCCAATTCTGGCCTCTTGCGCATCCCCAATTTCCATCGCTCCACCATTGGCGGCCGTGCCTTCTGTTGTCTAGGCCCTAAGCTCTGGAATTCCCTCCCTAAACCTCTCTACCTCTCTCTCCTCCTTTAAGACGCTCCTTAAAATCTACCTCTTTGAGCAAGCTTTTGGTCACCTGCCCTACTATCTCTTTATGTGGCTCAGTGTCAAATTTTATTTGATAATCGCTCCTGTGCAACGCCTTGGGACATTTTACTACCTTAAAGGCGCTGTATAAATGCAAGTTGTTGGTTTAACAGGGTAAAAGAGACAAACAGAAATCCCGTCGGAGAGAGAAGCAGAACATTTCGAGTTGGGGCATTGTTTGACGAGAACGGGTGGTGGAAACCTGAAATAAACAGCTAGAAATTCAATTGCCCCCGAAAACGGGCGCGGGGATCAACCCGCGCCCGTTCAAAGTAATGAGGGCAGGATGAAAACTTCGTACTGCCCGCTGATTAACATGATTGTGGCGTTCAGCCCAGCACTGAACGTGCTGCTGAGTGGCTGCAGGCTCAGCAGGGGGTCCAAGTTCGTGCGAGGCTCGCACCAATTAAAGCTAGCCTGCACTTCTTAAAGGCAGCCTGCACGTCTTAAAGGGAGGTGTATTCTGGCTGCAGCAGGTGAATCAACTGGCTGGGGAACAGAGACTGAGCAGGAAAAAGAACTACTGATGGCACAAGAGGAGAGAGAGTGTGCTTCAAGGTTCTCAGACACAGCACTGGAGGTCTTGGTGCAGGAAATGGAGAGGAGGAGAGAGGTCCTGTTTCCACAGGGGGCCAGGAGGCCCTCCAGGCAAATTCCAAATTCAGAAAAGGCAATGGGAGCAGATAGCCATCGTGATGAATGCCAGCAGTAAACTGTTCAACCTACGTCGCCTCCAGTCCAGATCCAAGGTCGTCCCTTCCTCTGTCGTCGAATTACAGTAGGCAGACGACGCTTGCGTCTGCGCACACTCGGAGGTCGAACTCCAAACCATCGTTAACACCTTCACCTAAGCGTACAAGAGCATGGGCCTTACACTAAACATCCGTAAGACAAAGGTCCTCTACCAAGCTGCCCCCGCCACACAGTACTGCCCCCCGATTATCAAAATCCAAGACAAGGCCTTGGACAACGTGGACCACTTTCCATACCTCAGGAGCCTACTGTCAACAAGGGCAGACGTCGATGATGAAGTCCAACACCGCCTTCAGTGTGCCAGTGCAGCCTTCGGTCGCCTGAGGAAGAGTGTGTTTGAAGACCAGGACCTCAAACCCGGCACCAAGCTCATGGTCTACAGAGCAGTAGTGATACCCGCCCTCCTGTATGCCTCAGAGACATGGACCATGTACAGCAGGCACCTCAAAGCACTGGAGAGGTACCACCAACGCTGCCTCTGCAAGATCCTGCAAATCCATTGGCAGGATAGGTGCACCAACGTCAGTGTTCTCGCTCAGGCCAACATCCCCAGCATCGAAGCTTTGACCATGCTCGATCAGCTCCGATGGACGGGTCACATCATCCGACTCCCAAAACAAGCGCTCTACTCGGAGCTCCGGCACGGCAAGAGAGCCCCAGGTGGGCAGAGGAAATGCTTCAAGGACACCCTCAAAGCCTCCTTGAAAAAGTGCAACATCCCCACCGACACCTGGGAATCCCTGGCCCAAGACCGTACAAAGTGGAGGAGAAGCATCCGGGAAGGCGCCGAATACCTCGAGTCTCTTCGCCGGGAGCAAGCGGAAGCCAAGCGCAAACAGCGGAAGGAGCGCACGTCAACCCAAGCACCCCACCCACCCGCCCCTTCAACCACCGTCTGCTCCACCTGTGACAGAGACTGTAGGTCCCGCATTGGACTCATCAGTCACCTGAGAACTCATTTTTAATGTGGAAGCAAATCATCCTCGGTTCCGAGAGACTGCCTAAGAAGAAGAATATCCCCGAGGACCTGGATGCAGTGCAGGAAGAAGTTTAGTGACCTCACACGAGTGGTCAAGGTCAGTGAGTTCATCTTCAAATGCCATATCCCACTAGCCTCACACACTGCTCAATGCACCACCCCCCCTATCACTCACCTACCAACAATCTCTACCAAACACAACTCATACCTCATATTCATAGCTTCACCTCATCCTCACACACTTAGCACTGCTGCAAGCCTCACACCCACATCTCACAGCTTGCACACACTGGCAGCTATTCACCCATAACAGACACATCACCCAAACACATTGCACCACACTCATCGACACACTTCCATTTCTCTTGCAGGACAAGGTAGGCTCACGACCGGAGGCAGCAGAACCTAACCAGCAGGGACAGGCGCGCCTGCATAACCTTACCCCGATGGAGGAGATGGTGCTGGCCATTATTGGGAGGGCCATCGCTGAGCCAGTGGCAAGCGGCAGGGCTGAAACAATACAAGATGCCAGTACCCTCATATGTAATCTTCCTTCTTACATCCCACTTCCCCCTCATCCCATGATCTCTTCTGATTTACAAGCTGCACATGGTGTAAGCGTGCACCTCTTGCTTTCCCCCCTCCCCTCACCACAACCTTACCCTTGTGCCTTTCTCATTTCAGATAGCCAAGAACTGCCACCTGGCCAGGCACTGGTGGAGGAGCAGGAAATAGAAGAGCACCAAGACACTGATGATGAAGACACAGCACCGTCACTCGATTTCACACTCGCAGAAACCAGCTCAGATACTGACACTCCGCATACTTTAGAGGATAGGTTAGAGGCGGGATCTGCACGTGGTGAGACACTGGGCACGAGTGGCCTGCAGCCAGGGCAGGGGGAAAGGGTAGCGCAGGTGCCAGCTCCCCGGACGGCAGGGTCACACACGAGGTCTGCTGCAGAGAACTCAGATGAGGACTTTGATGGGACGGCCTACAGAAGAACACTGATGGGTACGCACAATGAACTGCTTGGTGCATTGGCAGGCCTGCCAGAAAGCCTGAATGCAATGTCAAGAAGCATGGAGGAGTCTGGCGCCAACCTTGCACAGGGCTTTGCGCAGAGCTTGGAGCCCATGATTTCCAGCATGGAAGGGGTGGACAAATCCATTAGCGCACTTGTGGACCCAAAGATGATGCCGCGTCTGATGGCCGAAGTCTCAGCTTCCATTGCAGCACAAGCAGCAGCCACCCAACGTCTGAGTGCTGCAGTGGAAGCTCAGACTGAAGTCATGCAAGATCAGCTTGCTGCCACACAAGCTCAGATTACTGCCGTTGTCACTGGGTTTACCAGTGTGGAAAGGGGCTTGCAGGGTGTCTCAGCCGTCCAGCAATCTGTCCTCCAACAGATTACTAGCAATGCTGAGGCACCGCCCCAGGGGAGTGGCAGTGGCTCCGTGGAGCACAAACCTGCTGTTCCTCTCTCAGGATGACAGCACTCGTCCTCCCACCACTGCCACTCCGCTTGCTGCTGCCTGTCAGCTAGCCAGCCCAGACTGTTACCGCCCAGACCGAGATAGTGCAGTCTACAGCCGGGCCTTCTAGGTCCAGAGCTGCTCGAGGTCATCCTGCAAGGCCATCTGCAGTCTCCCCCGCTGAAAATCAGCAGCCTTCCACCAGCCATGCTGCAGCCATTGGGGTAGCACCACGTAGGAGCACAAGGACAGGCAAAGGCACACGGAAGACAGGCACTAAGAGAATGCACAAGGGTGATTAGTTGACTTTGTTATGTAATATTAGATGGATTGCTGCATAGCGTTGGTTTGGAATGTTTCTTTTGTGGTGGCTTTTATTTCAGCATTGTGGCCAAGGGGATGCTGTAATGGCCCAGAACAGAGGGATGGTAAGGTTTGTGACTGTTGTACAATGAGGATTTGGGGTTGTGTTCAGTGGAACTGTAGTTGACTGAGGTGATCATGGTCAGCCCGGCCGGAGATGGGGTGCTGGTTGTCTCCTTCCTTGCTTCTGCTCCTCCTCCTCCTCTTCCTGCTCCTCCTCTTCCTCCTCCTCTTCCTCCCTCTGCGAGCAGCTTGTCCTCTTCTTCGCTGCCTCTGCTCCATCTCCCTGTCATGCTGCAGGCCAAGGGGGATGGCAACTACAGCACCCACGACTGGGAGCAAGTGGTCTGACCAGAACCCTTGAAGTCAGAAGCAAGGCCTTCTCCACTTGCAACACCACTTCCTGTCACCTCACCAACTTTAAGCAACTCTGGAAAGCACCAAACACTTCTACAAACTTACACAGAGCCAGTAGAAATTAATCAGCAACTAACCTGAGAGTGGTTGCTGTTCCCTTTAAATATCGCTGGTAGGGGGGGTCCTTGCTGCTGCTGAACGCATGTTACGCTGTGCGAGGTTAAGACAGGGCGTTAGGTACAGCATTGAGGATGAAAATGGCAGCGCTGACGTCAAATCAGCATTGCACGCTGATTGACGTCATGATCTTCCTACTCTACATACTTCCAGCACATGCTCCAGCACCCACCCTACCGCCCTCACCAAAATGCCATCTGGCGTGGCCCACATCAGAAGTGTGCGCGCGCGATGCGGACGCCATTTTTGACACAAAACGGCACCCGTGGCGCCGAAAAATCGGGCGCTACGGGGCCGAATTTCTAGTCCTAAATTCGTTGTTTTTTGCCGGTGTCAGTTGAGAGAGGACCGCTGACCAGGACACCTGGAGAACTCCCTGATCTTCTTCGGCACAGGCAGGTGGGGTGTCAGTTTCAATTCTCCTGCGAAGGTCGCAACCTCCGACAGTGATTCACACCCTCAGTAAGGGAGCTCGGCTGTCGGCCTCGTTTTTGATGTACAAAACTCCGGGAGTGGGACAGGAATCCTCAACCTTCTGACTCAAAGGCTGGAGTTCTCCCAGCAACAACAACTACCATTTATATTGTGCCTCTAACGTGGAAAAATGGCCTACGGCGCTTCACAGGAATGTTATCAGACATAAATGGAGGCCGAGCTAAAGAAAGATGTTCGGAGGGGGCTGACCAAAAGCTTAGTCAAAGCCATGGGTTTTAAGGAAGGTCTTAAAGGAGGAGAGGGAGGTGGAGAGGTTTAAGGAGAGAATTCCAGATCGTAAGGCCTAGGTGTGGTTGAAGGTACGGCTGCTAATGACGGGGCTAAGGGAGCCATGTGGATAAAGGTCTCATGATCCAGCAAGCAGCAGAGCCTTTATGTGTCAGCCGTGGCTCAGTGGGCAGCGCTCTCGCCTCTGAGTCAGAAGGTTGTGGGCCCCACTCCAGAGACTTGAGCACAAAATCAAGGCTGACACTCCCAGGGCAGTACTGAGGGAGTGCTGCACTGTCAGAGGTGCACTGTGAGCTATTAAACTGAGGCCCTGTCAGCTCTCTCAGGTGGCTGTAAAAGATCCCATGGCACTATTTCGAAGAAGAGCAGGGGAGTTCTTCACCAATATTTATCCCTCAATCAACATCACTAAAACAGATTATCTGGTCATTGTCACATTGCTGTTTGTGGGAGCTTGTGTGCGCAAATTGGCTGCTGCCTTTCTCACTCTCTTTCTCTCTTTCTTTCTCTCTCTCTTTCATTCTCTTTCTTTCTTTCTCTCTTTCTCTCTTTCTCTTTCTCTCTTTCATTCTTTCTCTCTCTTTCTTTCTTTCATTCTTTCTTTCTCTCTCTTTCTCTTTCTTATTGCGAGGGAATTGAATACAAAAGTAGGGAGGTTATGCTTCAGTTATACAGGGCATTGGTGAGACCACATCTGGAGTACTGTGTACAGTATTGGTCTCCTTATTTAAGGAAGGATGTAAATGCGTTGGAAGCAGTTCAGAGAAGGTTTACTAGACTAATACCTGGAATGGGCGGGTTGTCTTATGAGGAAAGGTTGGACAGGCTAGGCTTGTATCCACTGGAGTTTAGAAGAGTAAGAGGTAACATATAAGATCCTGAGGGGTCTGGACAGGGTGGATGTGGAGAGGATGTTTCCTCTTGTGGGAGAATCTAGAACTAGGGGTCACTGTTTAAAAATAAGGGGTCGCCCATTGAAGACAAAGATGAGGAGAAATTTTTTCTCACAGAGGGTCGTGAGTCTTTGGAACTCTCTTCCTCAGAGGGTGGTGGAAGCAGAGTCTTTGAATATTTTTAAGGCAGAGGTAGATAGATTCTTGATAAGCAAGGGGTTGAAAGGTTATCGGGGGTAGGCGGGAATGTGGAGTAATCGGATCAGCCATGATCTTATTGAATGGCGGAGCAGGCTCGAGAGGCCGAGTGGCCGAGTGGCCGACTCCTGCTCCTAATTCGTATGTTCATATGTTCTTTCATTCTCTTTCTGTCTCTCTTTCTCTCTCTCTCTCTTTTCCTTATTTCTTTCTCCTTCTTTCTCTCTTTCTCTCTTTCTTAAATTCTCTCTTTCTTTCTTTCTGAAATGGATTAAGAAAACAAATAAAAATGATACTGTTGAAAGACAGTTTTTCGCATGGCTGCATTGGGTAAAATTGCAATCTATGATTGCGAAACAGTTATATTTTACTTAAATGGAACCGAGTGTTCTCCGAATTAACACAGCAGCCGGATGTGAGCAGTCAGAGGAAACCAGTAACACCTTGTGAAGCACAGAGTTTGTGTGGTTTATACCACAAAAGACATTAAAAAAATATATCTTTTTAAAAAATACCTCTTAAATTTCCAAAAGCACATTTAGCAAAGATAGAGATGGCAAAAGAACCAGCGGGGAGATGAGGAGAATTTTTTTTAACGCGAGTTCTTATGATCTGGAATTTTTTTTAATGCGTTTTTATGGGATGTGGGCGTCGCTGGCAAGGCCGGCATTTATTGTCCATCCCTAATTGCCCTTGAGGAGGTGGTGGTGAGCCGCCTTCTTGAACCGCTGCAGTCCGTGTGGTGAAGGTTCTCCCACAGTGCTGTTAGGGAGGGAGTTCCAGGATTTTGACCCAGTGACGATGAAGGAACGACTGATATATTTCCAAGTCAGGATGGTGTGTGACTTGGAGGGGAACTTTGAGGTGGTGGTGTTCCCATGCGCCTGCTGCCCTTGTCCTTCTTGGTGGAAGAGGTCGCGGGTTTGGGGAGGTGCTGCCAAAGAAGCCTTGCGCTGCCTGAAAGGGCGGTGGATGCAGCTTCAATAGTAACTTTCGAAAGGGAATTGGATAAATACTTGAAAAGGAAACATTTGCAGGGCTATGGGGAAAGAGCAGGGGGGAGTGGGTTTAATTGGAGCGCTCTTTCAAAGAGCCGGCACAGGCACGACAGGCCAAATGGCCTCCTTCTATGATGTCCTGGCCATGTTTTGCCTGCACTGTGCCCGCACTCCGAAACACACACTCCACAGTGTCCGTGAGGAAAGAGAAATGCTTCCGAGGAGGAGAGAACGTGGTGGACGGGGAGGCGGAGATGGAGGCTAAAGATGTGGCTGGCAAGGAGAACATTAAGGAGGCTTTTGAAGGTGATGGAAAGAGGTGGAAAAGCAGGAAGGTCTAAAGGGAGAGTTCCAGCGGGCAAGAGACTGAAAGAGCGTCCCTCATTGGTGGGCCACAAGGAGTGGGGGCAGGGTTGCCAACTGTAGTTGGAGGTATTCCTGGAGACTTGATCACATGATCCCCTGCCACCAACCGCGCCCCCCCCCCACCCCCGGCCAGGCTCCCGCTATTGGCCGCCCGATATGCCCATCCTCGCAGTGCCCCGCCTTCCCACGGCCAATCGAAATGCGAATGGACTCTTCATTTTTCGATTGGATGATTCTTCACTGTCAGTCAAACGTTCTTTTTTTCCAAGTCCGATAGTTTTATAACTAACAAACAAAGGTGTTCAAGGAATATTCAAACTTTTTTTAAAAGCCCCTCTGATTTTTCTCCTGGGTTTTCTCGCTGCAGTGTCCTGGAGATTCGTTTTTAATTCCTGGAGACTCCAGGGCGATCCTGGCGGTTTGGCAACCCCTCAGTGAGGATGACGGGAATCCACTCTCAGTGGAATGCAATGGGGATGTATAACAACAACAACAACTTGCATTTATATAGCGCCTTTAACGTAGTAAAACGTCCCAAGGCGCTTCAAAGGAGCGATTATCAAATAAAATTTGACACTGAGGAGATATTAGGACAGGTGACCAAAAGCTTGGTCAAAGAGGTAGGTTTTAAGGAGCATCTTAAAGGAGGAGAGAGAGGTAGCGAGGTGGAGAGGTTTAGGGAGGGAATTACAGCGCTTAGGGCCCAAGTAGCTGAAGGCACGGCCGCCAATGGTGGAGCGATTAAAATCTGGGATGCTCACGAGACCTGAATTGGAGGAGCGCAGATATGTCTGAGGGTTAACGTTTCAGGTCGAAGACCTTTCATCAGAACTGGAAAAAAGCAGGAAATGCTTTTTTCCAGTTCTGATGAAAGGTCTTTGACCTGAAACGTTAACTCTGTTTCTCTCTCCACGGATGCTGTCTGGCCTGCTGAGTTTTTCCAGCGTTTTCTGTTGTTATTTCGGATTTCCAGCATCCGCAGTATTTTGCTATCGTATGTCTGAGGGTTGTAGGGCTGGAGGAGGTTACAGAGGTAGGGAGGGGTGAGGCCATGGAGGGATTTGAACACAAGGATGAGAATTTTAAAATCGAGGCGCTGCTTAACCGGGGGCCAATGTAGGTTAGCGAGCACAGGGGTGTTGGGTGAACAGGACTTGGTGCGAGTTAGGACGTGGGCAGCCAGGTTTTGGATGACCTCAAATTTACATAGGGTAGAACGTGGGAGGTCGGCCAGGAATGCGTTGGAATAGTCAATTCTAGAGGTAACAAAAGCATGAATGAAGGTTTTAGCATAGGTCTTTACGAAGGAAGACACAAAAAACCTCCCTGGGATATCGGGAAAAATAGGGACATTGGCAAAGGAGGAACTGACGCAAATCAATATCTCTAAGGATATGGTGTTAAGGAAGCTAAAGGGATTGAAGGCGGACAAATCCCCAGGGCCTGATAACATGCATCCTAGGGTACTGAAGGAGGTGGCCCTAGAGATAGCGGATGCACTAAGTATGATTTTTCAGAATTCATTAGACTCGGGAACAGTGCCCATGGATTGGAGGGTAGCTAACGTTACCCCACTATTCAAAAAGGGGGGTAGGGAAAAAGTAGGTAATTACAGACCTGTAAGCCTTACATCAGTTGTGGGCAAAATGCTGGAGTCCATCATTAAGGATGAAATAGCGGAGCACTTAGCAAATGGGGACAGGATAGGACAGAGTCAACATGGATTTACAAAGGGTAAATCGTGCTTACTAATCTATTGGAATTTTTTGAGGGAGTAACTGGTAAAATAGATGGGGGAGAGCCAGTAGATGTGGTGTACCTGGACTTCCAAAAGGCCTTCGATAAGGTCCCACATAAAAGATTAGCATGGAAAATTGAAGCTCATGGGATAAAGGGGAAAGTATTGACGTGGATAGAGAACTGGCTGTCAGATAGAAAACAGAGAGTTGGAATAAACGGCTCATTTTCTGAATGGCAGGCAGTAACAAGTGGGGTACCACAGGGATCTGTCCTGGGTCCCCAGCTGTTCACAATTTACATTAATGACCTGGATCAGGGAGTCGGATGCAGCATTTCCAAATTTGCAGACGACACTAAACTAGGAGGGGGGGTGGGCTCAGAGGAGGAGACCAGGAAGCTCCAGAGCGATTTGGACAGACTGGGTGATTGGGCGGATAAATGGCAGATGCACTATAATGTGGACAAGTGCGAAGTTATCCACCTTGGGTGCAGGAACGGGAGGGCAAATTATTATTTAAATGGCAATAAATTGGGAGAGGGGGAAGTACAGAGAGACCTGGGTGTTCTTGTACACCAGTCACTGAAGGCGAGCATGCAGGTGCAACAGGCGGTCAAGAAGGCAAACGGTATGCTGGCCTTCATAGCAAAAGGGTTGGAATACAGGAACAGGGATACCTTGCTGCAGCTGTACAGGGCACTGGTGAGACCACACCTCGAGTACTGTGTACAGTTTTGGTCGCCTCATCTGAGGAAAGATGTTCTTGCCATGGAGGGGGTGCAGCGGCGATTCACCAGGCTGATACCAGGAATGGCGGGATTGACCTATGAGGAGAGACTATGTAGTTTAGGGATGTACACACTGGAGTTTAGAAGATTGAGAGGGGACCTCATAGAAGTGTATAAAATTCTGACAGGTCTAGACAGACTAGATGCAGAAGGAATGTTTCCCTTGGCGGGTGAGAACAGAACTAGAGGACATAATTTAAGGATAAGGGCTAAACCATTTAGGACAGAAATGAGGGGGAATTTCTTCACTCAGAGGGTGGTGAACCTGTGGAACTCATTGCCACAGAGGGCAGTGTACGCCAGCTCATTAAATATATTTAAGAGGGAATTAGATATATTTCTACAGGCAAAAGGGGTTAAGGGTTACGGAGAGAAGGCGGGGACGGGATACTGAATTGGAGGATCAGCCATGATCTCATTAAATGGCGGAGCAGGCTCGAAGGGCCGGATGGCCTACTCCTGCTCCTATCTTCTATGTATCTATGTAATCTATGTAGAAGGGTGCGGTGAGACTGCAAAGCATTTCCAATGCTGAACCACGTAGTGTGTCTTTTTTGGAGTCCATCTCCACACAACTCAATAGCAGAAAGGCCAAAGGCATCTGTAGACTTTGTTTTCTGCTCTCCTTTGAGATGGATGGCTCTGGTCTGAGAGATGGGCTTCACATCATTTATAAAATGTTAAACTGCCTGCATGACAAGGGTAGTACCTTTCTCCGTTTGCTCCACAATGTTTTGACCTGTTATTAAGGTTTTCAGTGAACTGCCAATAGAGAAACAAAAGTCAAAACTCGAGCCAAGGTCCCATCTCCTGCCGCTGCCCCTAACCCAACCAAAGGTCCCACTTCCTCCTATCCCAAGCCAGGATCACATTCCTTTCGTTTTTGTTTCTCGGTAAGGTTTCAGTGAGCTTACTGTTCCATGGGGACTCTATTCCTCACTCTGTCCAGCTGCAGGATTTTCAGGGAGCTGGTAATGAGTGCTGTTTTATTCATTCTCACGATGTTGGTATCAATGGCAAGGCTGGCATTTATTGCCCATCCCTAGTTGCCCTGACAGCTGAGTAGTGGCTTACTGTGCCACTTCAGAGGGCAGTTATGAGTCAAACACGTTGGCAGCCGTGCCTTCAGCTGCCTGGGCCCTAAACTCTGGAATTCTCTCCCTAAACCTCTCCGCCTCTCTATTTCTCTTTCCTCCTTTAAGACCCTCCTTAAAACCTACCTCTTTGACCAAGCTTTTGGTCATCTGCCTTAATATCTCCTTATGTGACTCGGTGTCAAATTGTGTTTGATAACGCTCCAGTGAAACGCCTTGGGATGTTTTACTAGGTTAAAGGTGCTATATAAATGCAAGTTATTGTTGTTGTTGTGTCGGACTGGAGTCACATGTAGGCCCAGACCGGGTAAGGACGGCAGGTTTCCTTCCCTAAAGGGACATCAGTGAACCAGTTGGGTTTGTACGACAATCCGACAGCTTCATGGTCACTTTAACTTATACCAGATCTGAATTCAAATTCTCAAATGGCCGTGGTGAGATTCGAACTCACGTTCTCTGGATTATTATTCCAGGCCTCTGGATTACTCATCTCTCCCACAATATAAGACCAGGGCTTCCACAGTAAGAAAAAAGAAAGACTTGCATTTCTATAGCGCCTTTCACGACCCCCGAACATCCCAAAGTACTTTACAGCCAATGAAGTACAGTCATTGTTGTAATGTAGGAAACACGGAATTTACGCACAGCAAGCTCCCACAAACAGCAGTGTGATAATGACCAGATCATCTGTTTTATCGATGTAGGGATAAATATTGGCCAGGACACCAGGGATAACTCCCCTGCTCTTCTTCGAAATAGTGCCACGGGATCTTTTGCATCCACCTGAGAGGACAGACAGGGCCTCGGTTTAACGTCTCATCTGAAAGACAGCACCTACCAACAGTGCAGCGCTCCCTCAGTACTGCACTGGGAGTGTCAGTCTAGATTCTTGTGCTCAAGTCTCTGGAGTGGGACTTGAACCCACAACCTTCTGACCCAGAGGCGAGGGTGCTACCAACTGAGCCACGTCTGACACAGAAGACAGGATGGGACTTGAGTGTGATGTCCTTTGTGGTCAAATAGTCTGCCAACACACGCATGAAGTATGGGCAAGTATTCGAGGCTGGCTGATGCAGCTGGATTTATGTCCCAGCACAAGTCAACACTTTCAGGAGAGGAGGCAGAAACAGTAGAAAAACTAAGAAGATTTCGGGGTGAACTGATCGAGGTGTTTACGATGATTAAAGAAGTTGATCGGGTAGATAGAGAGAAACTATTTCCTCTGGTGGGGGGAGTCCAGAACAAGCTGGCAAAACCTTAAAATTAGAGCCAGGCCGTTCAGGGGTGACGTCAGGAAGCACTTCTTCACACAAAGGGTAGTGGAAATCTGGAACTCTCTCCCCCCAAAAAGCTGTTGAGGCTGGGGGGGTCAATTGAAAAATTCAAGACTGAGATGGGTAGATTTTTGTTAGACAAAGGGTATTAAGGGTTACAGTACCAAGGCGGGTAAATGGAATTAAGATACAGAGCAGCCCTGATCTATTTGAATGGCATAACAGGCTCGAGAGGCTGAATGGCCTACTCCTGATCCTATGTACCTGAGGAATATTTCCCTTCCTGAACCGGGAATAAATGTAATTCCAAACAAACCTCCAATCAGAATCAGTTTGACACAGTGGAGAAACCGCCATGGTTTCTGAGCACAAGATAATTGTTGTTTTACCTGACAGCTTTATTCGAGAAACATGCAAATTTAGTCTTCTACAAATATTTTTAAAATCTTATAATTTATTCACTGAGCTACGTTTAAAGAATTCAGAATGTCTTCAGATAATTTTATTGAAGATCCGAAGTGCAAAATACAACAGTAAGGAGGGAACAATTTAAGCCGGGACATAAAACACAGGAAATTCAGAAACTATCGTGTCAAATCTACACAGATAAAATACAAAAATCTAATAAATATTTACACAGAAAAAGTTTAAACTAAGCTTAAGACACAGACTGATGAGGAGAGGGAGGGAGCAAAGGGACGTTGCTACCATCAGGTTAAAGGTCACACACCCGACCTACCTAGTTACGCCAAACAAAATACACAAAGTCAATAATTTTTGTTTGCATTTACCATTTGAAAAGTTAAAAGAGTAGAGCAGTGGTTGCAGTTTACTGTGTGTATAGGTATGTCTGAGTGTACGTGTCTATGTCTCTGTGTATATTTGTCTCGATCTGCATGTGTGTGTGTTTGTATGTGTGTGTATATTTGTGTATGTGTGTACGTTTGTACTCCTGCATGTATCTCTGTGTCATAGAAATTTACGGCACAGAAGGAGGCCATTCGGCCCATCATGTCTGTGCTGGCCGAGAACGAGCTCTCCAGCCTAATCCCACTTTCCAGCGCTTGGTCCATAGCCCTGTAGGTTACGGCTCTTCAAGTGCATATCCAAGTACGTTTTAAATGTGATGAGGGTTTCTGCCTCTACCACCCTTTCAGGCAGTGAGTTCCAGACCCCCACCACCCTCTGGGAAAAAAGTTCTCCTCAACTCCCCTCTGATCCTTCTACCAATTACTTTAAATCTATGCCCCCTGGTTATTGATCCTTCTGCTAAGGGAAATAGGTTCTTCCTATCCACTTTATCTAGGCCCCTCATAATTTTATACACCTCAATTAAATCTCCCCTCAGCCTCCTCTGTTACAAAGAAAACAACCCCAGCCTATCCAATCTTTCCTCATAGCTAAAATTCTCCAGTCCAGGCAACATCCTCATAAATCTCCTCTGTACCTTCTCTAGTGCAATCACATCTTTCCTGTAACGTCTGTATGTGTGCTGTGTGTGTGTGTTTCTGTGTATGTATGGTTCTGCGTTTATCTGTATGTATGTGTGTGTCTTTGTATGTCTGTGTGTATCTGTATGTATGTGTGTGTCTTTGTATGTCTGTGTGTATCTGTATGTGTGTGTGTGTCATTGTATGTCTGTGTGTATCTGTATGTGTGTGTGTGTCGTTGTATGTCTGTGTGTATCTGTATGTGCATGGGATAGCCACAAGTACCTCAGAGTCTTTCCCAGTGCGGTATTTCCCTGTGTGCCGATATACTGTAGGGTGAATCATTAATCGTGTTGCCAGAGCTGCCACTTTTAATTTTCCTTTCATGAACTTTGTAAGCCCATAAGAATATTTGGGAACAGGAAAAGGAAGTTAAGCCCTAACAAGCCCCTCCTTTTTTACATAGACCACCCCCCCCCACCCACCCACCTTCTCACCTCAACCCTCAGTCACCTTCTCTCCCCAGATAATTGCCTCTTGAATCCATTTATATTCTCCGCGGTGGAACTTCTGCCGGATTCTCCTGATTTCCGGCAATAACTTTGACAGAAACCACCCCCACCCCGTCCCATGGAGAAACCCCAAAGTTGCAGAAACCCCCCCACGGAAATTTTACCCCTTCATTTCAACACTTTTCCCATCTAGCATTACCGACCCTCCAGGATTGCGCTGGAGTCTCCAGGTATTAAAGATTAATCTCCAGTACACTGCTGGGAGCAACACCCGGGATAAAAAATCATAGGGGGCAGTTAATAAAATTGTGTGGTTCTATCATTTTCTTTGACCACTTTCATTTATTGGTTATCAAAATATTGGAGTTGGGGAAGAAAAGGCTCTTTGACTGACAGTCAAGAGTCAGCCAATCAAGTCATGAAGAGTTTATTTGCTTTCCAATTGGCCAGTGAAGGCGGGACGCCGCGAGGATGGACGTGTCAGGCGACCAATGGCGGGAGCGTGGAGGCGGGGCAGTTTGAGGTGGAGTGCCTTGTAATGGAACGTCCAGGAAGACATCCAACCAGAGTTGGTAACCCTTTGCCCATCACGAGCAAACATGAGTTTTGGCACAACTTACATCTTGGTGTTATGGTGCTTCAACAAGTGGAAAGGGTTTGACAAAATATCTTCCCATGAAAAACAACATCCTTTTTATGACATGGTCCTCAAGTTCAAAGGCCAAGCCATCCATTTTCAAAGTCCACTGGCTCGTTATTACACAATCTATTCGCCTTGCCAATTCCCTATCCCGTCTACACCCCTTGCTGGGAAAAAGAAACGTAGACGCGGCCCAGCAAATTGGGAAATTTGGAAACCGCAGACGCTAAGCTTCGTCAGCTCAATCTTTGGGACATGGGAGAGGGAACCAAGATGGCGGAGATCCAGCTGCACCTCATTGTGCTGCAGAAGGTCTCTGCTGGTGCTTGGAGGGGGCGGAATGGAGGAACGCTTTCATCCCCACGGAGCTCAAGTTCTCCAAATGCACATCCGTTAAAGGTTCAGCTTTCATCAGTTTGACTAGTCATTCGGTTTTCCCAATTTGTAACTCACCTAGCCACTCAATTGCTCCATTTTGGCATTGAGCATTGACTCAGTCAATTTGTTTAGCCACTCTTTGCACCAGCGTGGGTCACCGGTCCTAGTAGACAAGTGATCTTGCTCCGAGCGTCTCCCAGGATATCAAAGAATCATAGAATGATACAGCACAGATGGAGACCATTCGTGCCTGTGCCGGCTCTTTGGTAGAGCTCTCCAATTAGTCCCACTCCCCCCTGGCTCTTTCCCCATAGCCCTGCAAATTTTTCCCTTTCAAGTATTTATCCAATTTCCTTTTGAAATATAATAAACAAAATTAAACAAGGTCAAATCACAGGTCACTCATTGAGTTGAAATAATTTGCCAATCAATGAATTTTTTTTAACAGGTGTTCAGTGTTTTTGGGGAGGTCGCAGAGTGAATCCAAACCGCGCCTATCGCTTTCCCTTGTAGATTCGTATTAAATAAAGGAAGCTGTGTTCAATGTGTGCCCATAGATATCAATACAAAGAGACCGAAAACCCTCTCGGTATCCACGGGCTCCCACTGCATGCTTCGAAACTGTACAACTTGATGAATCCCACTGCAATCAGTCGGCAAGGGAGGCACCTTCAACCATCTCTGGCAGGCTCTCCAAATCCAAGTCTTCTTTCCCATTGTCTGAGATTTCAGAGGTAGCGTAACATCCAGAGTCCCTGGGACACTCCATCAAGTGTGACTGGTCGGACTTGAGGTCGGAGGGTTGACTCTGAGTTATGACATCGCTTTTCTCTTCCTCTTCACTTAGAACTGTAACACAAAAGTCCGTAGATATCATTATCCCTATCCATCGTGATCCGTCACTAAGTAAAGAAAGTTGGGTAATGCTGGGAGTCAGGTGGTTGTGCATTCCAAGCCCTGCACTAATACTTGGGCAAATACTCTGGGCTATCACTTCAGCATACGAAGGGAGTGCTGCATTATCCGAGGTGCTTTGGATGCGAAATTGATCCAAAGCCCTGACCGCCTTTCCGACCTTCGCCCCATATCCCTCAACCGCACCTACCCACCTTCTCCTCCCCATATCCCTCAACCGCACCTACCCACCTTCTCCTCCCCATATCCCTCAACCGCACCTACCCACCTTCTCACTATATCCCTCGTCCCCACCTACCCAACTTCTCCCCATATCCCTCAAACCCACTTACCCACCTTCTCACTATATTCCTCATCGCCACCTACCCACCTTCTCCCCATATCCCTCAACCCCATCTACCCACCGTCTCCTCATATCCCTCAATTCCACCTACCCACCTTCTCACTATATTCCTCGTCCCCACCTACCCAACTTCTCCCCATATCCCTCAACCCCACCTACCCATCTTCTCACTATACCCCTCAATCCCACCTACCCACCTTCTCCCCATATCCCTCAACCCCACCTATCCACCTTCTCCCCATATCCCTCAATCCCACCTAGCCATCGTCTCCTCATATTCCTCAATCCCACCTACCCAACTTCTCCCTATATCCCTCAACCCCACCTACCCACCTTCTCCCCATAACCCTCAACCCCACCTACCCACCTTCTCACCATATCCCTCAACCCCACCTACCCACCTTCTCCCCATATCCCTCAATGCCACCTACCCACCTTCTCCCCATATCCCTCAGCCCCACCTACCCACCTTCTCCCCATATCCCTCAACCCCACCTACCCACCTTCTCCCCATATCCCTCAACCCCACCTACCCACCTTCTCCCCATATCCATCAACCCCACCTACCCACCTTCTCCCCATATCCCTCAACCCCACCTACCCACCTTCTCCCCATATCCCTCAACCCCACCCACCCACCTTCTCCCCATATCCCTCAACCCCACCTACCCACCTTCTCCCCATATCCCTCAATCCCACCAACCCACCTTCTCCCCATATCCCTCAACCCCACCCACCCACCTTCTCCCCATATCCCTCAACCCCACCTACCCACCTTCTCCCCATATGTCAGTCCTTTCACTCCTCAGAAACATAACTAACTGCCCCTAGAACCTCAAAGCTGTGGAATTCCTCACCTCTCAATTTCCCCTTCCCTCTACAATCAATCAGTCTCGACATCAGTGAATGACTACTTGCCCATTTATGGGGTCTTCTCAGCCTCAGGTGTTTTTCTGCCTTAAGATAGCAGCCCAAGACTGGTGTTACTAAACTTTAAACATGACTTTCAGTGGCTGGAAGATGATTAGATCAGAAGCAACATGATCTCACACAGGATGTTGGTGACAGCATAAAGACAGTTCCAGCACAAACTGATAACCACTCTTTTATCTACCAACCATTTTTGCAGAATCAGCCGACCTTCTTTGAATTAGAACTGCTAACTGACAACTTCTTGTCACCATCGGAAAATGTCCGTTATCAGAAGCTGTTGGATCCACAGCTTTGCATTTAACAGGGAAATGTCATGTCAGCCGGGGCTCAGTGGGCAGCACTCTCTCGCCTCTGAGTCAGAAGGTGTGGGTTCACATCCCGCTCCAGAGACTTGAGCACAAATTCCAGGCTGACACTCTAGGTGCAGTACTGAAGGAATGCTACACTGTCAGAGGTGCTGTCTTTCAAATGAGACGTTAAACCGAGGCCCCCTCTCGGTCCCATGGCTAATTTTCGATGAACAGTAGGGGAGTTCGTCCTTGGTCAATGTTTATCCCTCGACCAACGTCACTAAAAAAACAGATTACCTGGTTATTGTCTTATTGCTGTTTGTGGGAGCTTGCTGTGTGCAAATTGGCTGCTGCGTTTCCTACTTTACAACAGTGACCACACTTCAGAAGTACTTCATTGGCTGTAAAGCGCTTTGGGGCAACCTGAGGTTGTGAGAGTCGCGATAGGAATACAAGCTCTTTTGTTTAGATGCTAAGGCAGCCATTTATAGGGAGTGATGAATGAGGATGGGATCTACCTTCTTGTATCTGTGGCTTCTCAGTACTTTGTGGTTGGGGTGGGGGGGTTGCAGTGTTACTCTTTCTGCCGCTCGAGGTGGCTGGTACTGATTGAACTTATAGTTAGTCAGGAGAAGTTTTTGGACAGTGCCTTTAGGCTCAGTGAATGTGTCTTTTACTTTAAATAGGTTGATTAGGGCAGTACGGTACCTTGGCTGCAGTGTGTACTACGTACAGGAGGTACTGCAGCAACTCGTCAAGGCTTCTTCACCAGCACCTCCCAAACCCGCCACCTCCACCACCTAGAAGGTGCATGGGAACTCTGCCACCTTCGAGTCACACACCATCCTGACTTGGACATATATCGGCCGTTCCTTCACCATCGTTGGGTCAAAATCCTGGAACTCTCTACCTAACAGCACTGTGGGAGCACCTTCAACACACGGACTGCAGTGGTTCAAGAAGGTGGCTCACTACCACCTTCTCAAGGGCAATTAGGGATGGGCAATAAATGCTGGCCTTGCCAGTGACACCCACATCCTGAGAATGAATATTATATAACATTTAAATATGGTGAAACTGGGGGCTGATAGCAGTGAGGCCTCAATAGTGACCACAAATTCAATCGCCGCCTTTATAGAGTGGGAACAGGTCCAGCCCCAGAAGTCACTGCCCACGGCCTCCACCACCTTGAAAGACAAGGGCAGCAGGTGTGTCCCTCATTGTCAGCTCCAAGTTCTCCCGCAAGTCACACACACACCATCCCGACTTGGACATATACTGGGTAATTGTGCGCTGGTGAATCAGCAGCCCATTTCACATCTCTCTCCATTTTCATTTCCATTGCCCTCTGGGAAGGTTTTCAAAGGTTTGTGAGGGAAGTGCAGAGGGGGAGGGGGTAATATGGAAGGGAGTTTGCAAGATTAGGGCCCGAGGCAGCTGAAGGCTCTCCGACCAAAGAAGGAACGGAGTGAGGGACAGAGTCAGAAGGCCAGAGGACATGGAAGGAGATGTAAGGCTGAAGGAGATTGCAGAAACAGGGTGGGGCGAGGTCATGGAGTGACTTGTAGGTGAGGATGAAGATTTTAAGTTTAATGCAATGGGTGGACAGGGAGTAAGTGCAGGTCAGCAAGGATGGAGGTGATGGGCAAGAATCAGAAATAATTCTGTCCCCTCACCCTCATCTTCTTCCTCCAGCCCTGCCTCTTATTCGGTTTGGGACACCAGACACTGAATCTAGACACTGACTCATGCTCTGATTTTCCTCTTCCACCTATGAGGAACTACCCAGCCTCCAGTTGCTGCCATCAACCCACCACCACCCCGCCTCTACCACACACCTCCCACCTCCACCCCGCCTCTACCACACACCTCCCACCCCCACCACCCTCTACCACACACCTCCCACCCCCACCACCCTCTATGAATAGTTCAGGAGCAAAGAATGGAACATAAGATAAATTTAGAGATACTAAATGCAAATATGAGACAGAAGAAATCGATGGGGGAATAGATCTGGAAACCATCTTTGGGGCACAGGTCTATCCTTGTGCAACTTAACAGTGCAATGAGAGGAAGTGATGGTGTGATATAAGGACTCATTCACCTTCATGTCTCCAGACTGACAGAGTAACAGTGCCAGGCAGAAGTACAAATATCGTCCTTACCATCATAATCCTGATGAGCGGCGGTCAGGAGCTTTGCTCTGAGTTCTGCATCTGTGATGTTAAGTTCGATGAGCTGACTCTCGTTGAGGTCCTTGAGATCATCCAGACTCTGGTAGCCATTCAGAAGGAACGTGGAATAAAAATCCTACACAGAACAGAAACACGGGAACTAGAACCATTACACACAGAGAGAGGGACAACCAAGCATTATGCCTTTAACATAACACTCCTTAAAACCTACCTCTTTGACCAAGCTTTTGGTCACCTGTCCTAATATCTCCTTATGTGGCTTGGTGTCAGAATGTGTATGATAATCGCTCCTGTGAAGCGCCTTGGGACATTTTACTACATTAAAGGCGCTGTATAAATGCAAGTTGTTGTTGTTGTTGCGAGCGCTGTTCAGCTCTTCAAGCATTTCAGAGTGAATTCAGCTATCCCCCGAAGAACGAACACTGCGATGTTGTAGTTCTATCTCTGAGCCATGCTCTCTTCAGTCACAGCCACTCACTAAAGGCATGGGAGCGCTGAATCTATCCTTTGGTGTCAGAGTGAATAGTTCCCTATTGTAAAAGCATGTCTCCCGCAAGTCCCCAGGGTAGATGCAGGGAGGATGTTTCCCCTGGCTGGAGTGTCTAGACCTAGGGGGCACAGTCTCAGGATAAGGGTCGGCCATTTAGAACTGAGATGAGGAGGAATTTCTTCACTCAGAGGGTTGTGAATCTTTAGAATTCTCTACCCCAGAGGGCTGTGGAGGCTCAGTGGTTGAGTATATTCAAGACAGAAATTGATAGGTTTTTGGATATTAAGGGAATCAAGGGATATGGGGACAGTGCAGGAAAATGGAGATGAGGTAGAAGATCAGCCATGATCTTATTGAATGGCGGAGCAGGCTCGAGAGGCCAAATGGCCGACTGCTGTTCATATTTCTTATATTCTTATGTTCTTATACCTGAAATGTAGTAGCTAGGATGAGTTATCCTGGTGCATAGTGACTTATCTGCGCACAGTTGGAGAGATCTTACCTACAGCACACAAAGGAGGCAGTTCCAACTGGGAAAGGAGGAATGGAAACAATCTGTTGTGACTTTTTAAAAATGTAATTCTCGGGGTATGTGCATCGCTGGCAAGGCCGGCATTTATTACCCATCCTAGTTGTCTTGGATGTAACTCTGGAGAGCAGTTAAGGGTCAACCAAGTTGGAGTCAACACCATCCAGGACAAAGCAGCCCGCTTGATTGGCACCCCATCCACCACCTTAAACATTCACTCCCTCCACCACCGGCGTACCGTGACTGCAGTGTGTACCATCTACAAGATGCACTGCAACAACTCGCCAAGGCTTCTTCAGCAGCACCTCCCCAAACCCGCAACCCCTTCCACCTAGAAGGACAAGGGCAGAAGGTGCATGGGAGCACCACCACCTCCAAGTTCCCCTCCAAGTCACACACCATCCCGACTTGGAAATATATCGTCCGTTCCTTCATCATCACTGGGTCAAAATCCTGGAACTCCCTCCCTAACAGCACTGTGGGAGTACCTTCACCACATGGACAGCAGCGGTTCAAGAAGGCGGCTCACCACCACCTTCTCAAGGGCAACTAGGGATGGGCAATAAATGCCGGCCTTGCCAGCAATGCCCACATCCCAATAAAAAAAAAAGTCACATATAGGGCCAGTCCGGGTAAGGACGGCAGGTTTCCTTCCCTAAAGGACATCAGTGAACCAGTTGCGTTTTTATGACAATCTGACAGCTTTATGGTGACTTTTACTGATACCAGCTTTTTATTTCCAGATTTTTTTTTAACTTGATTCAAATTCTCAAACTGCCACGGTGGGATTTGAACTCACGTTCAGTAACTCTAGAATTACATCCTAGCCTGGTGGGTTATTAGTCCAGCAACATAACCATAACACTACCAACCTACTTGTTAAAGGGAGCTCAATTTGGGGTAGTAATTCCATGTTATATTTGACTTCAGTGCCTTGGGGATTGGGGAATTGGGGGTGGGGTTTCCAATCCAGATTATAATATTTAGAGAGCCATACCAGAAAGTGAATCTGTGTTAACGTCAGCAGATGCCCCACCTACTCCCCCCCCCCCCCCCACCACCGCCCACATCCCCACATGATTCGAAAAGCCTCCCAGCTCCACAATACCTAGACTCGCAATTGCAGAAAGGGCGAGGTGTCAGATGTCTTTGGCACCTGTGCAATAACCAACGTGGTCAGGAGAGGAGAAGGTGGGGAGGAAACAAAGAGGGTGTCACACTGCACTGACCTGCAATTGGATTCTTTCCAACAGCTCCTGCAAGGAATCAGGAACTGGTCGCTCGCCCTTCCTGTGTGTCTTTAGTTTCCTGGGCATGACTTCTTCATCGGGCAGGATGTTCACGTAAATGAACTTGAAGTTTCCCACTTTGGCGTTGAGCATTCCTGTCCAGGTGCCCATGGTTGGCTTGTTGATTATGTCGATGATGTCGCCTTTCTGAAAGAGCATTTCGAGGTTGGGGTAAATCAACCTTTGCCCTTTGACTCAAATAGCCCGACGGAACTGAGCCAAAGACACGGAGAAGGGCCAGCTTTAACTCGAGGCGGGGGTAATGGGCGGAAGGCGGGCCCTTCCCAATCCCCCCCCCCTCCCCCCACCCACTGCAGCTCGCCAGTTGTGGGAGGTGCGGGGAATCAGCTGGCTCCCGTGCTGAGGCTAGGTGGGTGTCCTGGCGTGGTGGGGAGGGGAGACATTGGGGAAGAGGGGGAGGGCCCAAGAGGGGCCACCGGCGGACCAGAGTTTGTGTGTTGGACATTCCTGCTCTTCTTGGCCCCACCCTGCACCGTTTTCTGAGTGACTAGTTCTGAGGAAATTCCGGCCTATTGTGTGGCAGGGAATCAGACTGTTTTACAATCGAAGGCCCTGGATTTCTGTGGGCGATGTCCCGATATCGCATTGTCAGCGCGGTGGGAGATTGTCGGAACACCGGGAGAAGTGACGTCAATGGCCGTTTTCAGTCAGTTTCCCCCCCCCCCCCAGGGACCTAAGGATCTCTCACCGAAGATACAGCAGGAGCGCGGTACAATCCCTGCCGAAATTCAGGGCCAAAATCTTTATAGAATGAAAGACGTGCATTGATTAAAATGCTTTTGACAACCTCAGGACGTCTCAAAGCGCATCACAGCCAATGAAATACTTTCGAAGTGTAGTCGTTGTTGTAATGTAGGAAGCGCGACAGCCAATTTGCGCACAGCAAGCTCCCACAAACAGCAATGAGATAATGACCAGGTAATCTGTTTTTTTAGTGACTTTGGTTGAGGGATAAAAATTGGCCAGAACACCGGGGAGAAATCTTCGAAAGGGCTGTGTGATCTTTTTACGTCCACCTGAGAGAGCAGACGTTGGCCTCAGTTTAACGTTACATGCGAAAGGCGACACCCCGACAGTGCAGCACTCCCTCAGCACTGCGCTGGGCACGTCAGCCTGGATCTTGTTTCTGGAGTGGGGCTTAAACCCACCACCTTATGACTCAGAGGCAAGAGTGCTACCCACTGAGTCACGGATGCCCCAATCAAAATAAATCAGCATTTTCTTACCTTAAGCTTGAGGGAGTCGGTATCATAGGGGCTCGGAGTGAAGTCCGTGTGTACCTTGGCTCGACCACAGAATGGGCCTGTGTAGGACACCTCCTCATCCAGCCTGAAACTGTCCCGGTTGCTTGTTGCGTCTGAGCCACTCGCGATGCCACCTGCTTAAGAGATAAGGAAGCATCAGGACTGTCAAAGGTAGCTCGATCCACAACTCTTCCCAAACCATTCTCTCCCCTTTCAAGAGCCTACTGAAAATCTCACTGCCTGTGCCTTTAGTTCCTCCAACTCCCTTCTCACCTCCCATTCAGTATCACCCTCTCTATAGCATGTCCTTCTTTGTTTGGGATCCCTTATGTAAATATAGGCATTTGGAGCCGTCGCGGAGCATATCTCAACCTCCCGCTGTAACTTTGGCGCGAATCCTGGAGAAATTAAATAAATAGCCAAAGAAAGGACTTGCATTTCTCTAGCGCCTTTCACGACCTCAGGACGTCCCAAAGCGCTTTACAGCCAATGAAGTACCTTTTGAAGTGCGGTCACTGTTGTAATATAGGAAACGTGGCAGCCAATTTGCGCACAGCAAGCTCCCACAAACAGCAATGTGATAATGACCAGATAATCTATTTTAGTGATGTTGGATTGAGGGATAAATATTGACTGCAGGGAAATTCCCCAGCTCTTCTGTGAAATAGTGCCATGGGATCTATTATGTTCATCTGAGAGGACAGACAGGGCCTCAGTTTTATTGTCTTATCTGAATGATCGTCACCTCTGGCAGTGCAGCACTCCCTCAGTACTGGCACTGGGAGTGTCAGCCTGGAGGGGGACTTAAACCTCCCACTCACTGACTCAGAGGCTGAGCATGCTACCAACTGAGCCACAGCTGATGCCTAAAGCCAGTCGTTCATGCTGTTTCCCCGGGGAGTTAATCGATCTTCCGACACAGTAACAGCGGGAGATTGGGACAACCTCTCGGGCATTCTCTCCCAAGGTGCTGTAGATATAAAGAGCGAAGAGCATTTTAAGTTCACCTTCTACCAGAGTGCAGGACAAACATGAACACGTCAACAGTGAGGCCAGAAAACGCTGGGAATGCACAAAAGGGCAGTCAGGATCTGAAAGTAAATGAAAGTTGCTAATGGAGGCCCTTTAATATGAAATTATCTTTCTCTTTCAGATCCAGCTGCTGTGTAGTTGCAGAATCTGTGGTTGAGTGAGTAGCACCTTCACTCTCTGAGTCAGAAGGTTGTGGGTTCAAGTCCCACTCCAGAGACTTGAGCACAAAAACCTAGGCTGACACTCCAGTGCAGTGCTGAGGGAGTGCTGCACTGTCGGAGGTGCCGTCTTTCGGATGAGACATTAAACCGAGGCATTGTCTGCTCTCTCAGGTGGATGTGAAAGATCCCATGGCACTATATCGAAGAAGAGCAGGGGCCAATATTTATTCCTCAACCAACAGTGACCACACTTCAAAAAGTACTTCATTGGCTACAAAGCGCTTTGGAACATCCTGGAGTCGTGAAAGGCGCTGGAGAGATGCGAGTCTTTTCAGGTTCAGTGGTTACTCCATAAGTGGTCCTCGTGTCCCCTATGATCTAGAGCACACCTTTACTGTCCAAATATCTAGTTCAATGTTAGTATGAGACAGAGGGTGGTAACAAAGAACACTTGGGGAGGTGAAATTGGTATTTGGCGGTAGCTCAAACAGCCTGATAGCAAATCAGCCCCCTGTTTTACACCCCGCACGATTTTATTTTCCATATACTTGCCGTGTACACTGACTATTGGAATCTCCCATGTGCCATCACTTGCGTCTTTCTGTCTTTAAGTAAGACGAACTTAAAAGGTGCTCTGGCGAGATGGGCCCAATTGTAAACCAATAAACTTATTTATTTTACATAAAATACATGAATGAACAGAATACAGTTTTCAACAACTTGTATTTATTTAGCACCTTTAACATCGTAAAATGTCCCAAGGCACTTCACAGGAACGTAATCAGACAAAATTTGACACCGAAACACATAAGGAGATATTCGGACCGGTGACCAAGAGCTTGGTCAAAGAGTAGGTTTTGAAGGAGGGTCTTAAAGGAGGAGAGGAGAGGTGGAGAGGTTTAGGGAGGGAATTCCAGAGCTTGGGGCCCAAGCAGCTGAAGGCACGGCCACCAATGGTGGAGCGATAAAAATCAGGGATGCTCAAGAGGGCAGAATTAGAGGAGTACAGATATCTCGGGGGTTGTGGGGCTGGAGGAGGTTACAGAGATAGGGAGGGGGCGAGGCCATGGAGGGATTTGAAAACAAGGATGAGAATTTTAAAATTGAAGCATTGCCGGACTGGGAGCCAGTGTGGGTCAGCGAGCACAGGGGGTGATGGGTGAACGGGACTCGGTGCGAGTTAGGGCACGGGGGCAGCAGAGTTTTGGATGAGCTCAAGTTTACGAAGGGTGCAAGGTGAGAGGTCAGCCAAGACAGTATTGGAATAGTCGAATTAAATCCAACAATTTCTTATTGCTCCTCATTTCAAAGTGTAAATCTACCACTGTTCGAGGCACTAGCCCATTTTCAAACTTGCTATTCCGAAGGTAACTGGCTATAACTTTCTGGTTACAAGCATGCTGCATGTATTCTGGTATCTCCACCTGAGAGAGGCAGAGTTACCCTCAGCATGTGCGCAGACAATATGTCTTTTCTGATTTAATTAACCCATAAATGGGTATTCCATCATCACTGATTGAAAACAAATGCTCCTCAACAATGTGACCACTTTGGCTAACTAACCCCTGGGAAAAGATTGGATGTGAAAAAAGTAAAGAAAGACTTGCATTTCTATAGCGCCTTTCATGACCTCTGGACATCCCAAAGTGCTTTACAGTCAATGAAGTACTTTTTGAAGTGTAGTCAATGTTGTAATGCAGGAAACTCAACAAGGTCCCACAAACAGCAATGTGATAATGACCAGATAATCTGTTTTTTAGTGATGTTGTTTGAGGGATAAATATTGGCCCAGGACACCGGGGAGAACTCCCTTGCTCTTCTTTGAAATAGTGCCGTGGGATCTTTAATGTCCACCTGAGAGAGCAGACAGGGGCTTCAGTTTGACATCTCATCTGAAAGACGGCACCTCCGACAGTGCAGCACTCCCTCAGCACTGCACTGGAGTGTCAGCCTGGATTTTTGTGCTCAAGTGTCTGGTGTATGATATGAATCAACATCCTTCTTACTCAGAGGCAAGAGTGGTACCCACTGAGCCACGGCTGGCACAGGTCGAAAGGCCTAGTTAGTGGAGATACAGGCATTAACAAGTGTGGGGCGCTCCAGCTCTTCGGCTCCCCGCTGTCCAACTCAGTAACTCTTGCCTCCGGTCAACTAAATGTCATCAACTCCCATTGTTCATGTCGATGTTTAAAATCAAACCAAACATGAGGAAAAAGACAGATCCTCAGTTCATGTCTGCTTGATTTCCAGGAAAAGAGAGTAATTGGGAAGCGTAGGGTCCAAATTTCCTAGCTTCCCTCTGTAATGTATTAGCATATGGTTTATCACATGGTTTGTCACATGGTTTAGTATGAACATGCTCAGTTCGCTCTGGCCTAGTAAACAAGCACATGGACTAGCAACTCATCCTGTCTCTGTCCTTCATTCGTTCTATCCACATTTTTGGCGACGAGGATGGGATCCCAAAGCCATATTTAGGGATCATGGAAGGACACAGTGTTCAACCTTCGAGTGGAAAAGTTTAAGGTACACGGGTAGCGTGCTGAGTCACTGTTCGACGGGATTGGGACAATCATGGCCGCACCTACGGGATTCATCGGAAGCCTCGGCATGTATGACCGAGCTCGCGACCCATTCAGTTCTTACATCGAGCATTTTACTTAAGGCCAATAACATTATTCAGACCAAAGGTGCAGATGAGAATGTTCAAGCTCAAAATAAAGTAATGCGTGAATGGAAAAAAGCAATTTTTCTAACGGTGATCAGGCCAAACGTCTACAAAACGTTGACAAACCTACTCGCAGCCAGGGAAAGCGAAGGATGCATCATTTGAAGACATTGTCGAGAAACTTGAGAACCATTTCGACCCAACGCCATTAGAAATAGCAAAGAGCTATAAGTTTGGTACCAGAAACCAAAAACAAAGTGAAACCATCAGTGAAACATTGTCGCTCTTAAAAACCTGTCTTTGCATTGTAACTTCAGCACATTTTTGGATCGTGTGTTGCGAGATAAGTTTGTGTGTGGACTGGTGGATGAGCGCACACAGTCCAAGTTACTGAACACTCCGAACCTAACGTTTGACATAGCATGCAAAATTGCCCTATCTATGAAGATGGCGTCTAAGAATGCTAGGGAGCTCCGTCCAACTCAAGTGACTAGTGTAGATGAGGTCTACAGACACAAAGCCACCGCCGAACCTAAAGCTGTGAGACCTGAGTCAAAAGCATGTCAGTGAGAGCAGTTCAGTGAATTGTTATCGCTGCAATGGAAATCACTCTCCACAGTCCTGCCAATACAGAAATGCAAAATGTTTTCACTGCCAGAAGCAAGGCCATATTCCAACAGCTTGCAGAGCTAGATCGAAAGTAGGAAGTAAGAACCATTCTGGTGGCAATGCAAAGCAGCGACAACAAATGGGAGGAGTTCACAATTGAAGTGAACACAACTGATATTGAAGAACTAGGCAGCTACAGTATCTATGTTACTAGCGGCAACACTAGCAGTCAGGAGAAAGACTTCTGTACAAAACTTTTGATCAGTGAGCAATATATTGATATGTGTATCGACACAGCGGCAGACTGCTCTATCATGAGTGAGGACACATATGAGAGTGAGTTTAATCAAATACCACTTACAAAGAGTACCGTAGAGTTAAAAACCTACTCCGGAGAAATCCTAGAGACATGTGGACAAATGGACTGTACAGTTCAGCACAATGGCCAGTCAGTAAAGCTGCCTATTATAGCGAGCTACAACAACAGGCCAACCCTCATGGGCAAAGACTGGTTGAGAAAGTTAAAACTAGACTGGAAAAACATCTTCAGTGTAGATGCTTCAAGAAGCAACTCGACACAATGCTGAACAAGTACGAAAGCATGTTCACAGACAGTTATGAGGGCATCACTGGGTATGACGTGCATATCCGCATCAAGTCCAACGCAAAGCCTGTCTATTGTAAGGCAAGGCCAGGTCCCCTATGCATTGAAAGGTCAGGTGGATGAAGAGCTAGAGAAACTGAGAGAGAACAGAGTGCTAGTAAAAACTGACAAAAGTGAATGGGCTACCTCGATTGTGGTAGTGCCCAAAGCAGACAAAACTATACACTTGTGCAGTGACTACAAAGTTACTATCAGCCAAGTAGTTGACGATGAGCAGTACCCGTTACCTACAGCGCAAGATTTGTATGCAGCACTCTCTGGGTCAA
Organism: Squalus acanthias; assembly: GCA_030390025.1. Lineage (NCBI taxonomy): Eukaryota > Metazoa > Chordata > Chondrichthyes > Squaliformes > Squalidae > Squalus > Squalus acanthias. The sequence continues at coordinate 168,937,154 of CM059429.1, read as the reverse complement.
AGATTTTCTCCAAACTTGACCTGTCGCATGCTTACGCTCAGCTGAATGTTGACAAAGAGAGTCAACAGTATCTCACTATCAACACACACAAGGGACTGTACTCATACACCAAGTTGCCATATGGTGTAAAGTCCTTCCCCAAAATCTTCCAGGCTACGATGGATAAGATTTTGCAAGGAGTTCCAAATTGCTTATGCAATCAAGACGATGTGCTGATCGCAACAAGCAGCGAGGGAGAAAATCTAGAAGTGTCAGATTTAGTGCTTCATAGGTTGAATTCCCACAATGTCAAATTGAAAAGGAGCAAATGTGCTTTTGTGCAGCCCGAGGTTGTGTACCTTGGTCTGAAAGTTGATGCAAATGGCTTGCAGCTAGTTAAGGAAAAGGTTGATGCTGTCATCAATGCTCCAAAGCCACAGAATGTGTCCTGAGTTAAGATCTTTCCTTGGAATGGTCCAGTACTATGTATGTTTCTTACCTGAGTTAGCGAACATGTTAGCTCCATTGCACGAGCTTCTCGAAGGATGTCCAGTGGAAGTGGACAAAAGCGTAACAGGAAGCTTACTATGCTTATAAGAGAAGTCTCTCTAGCGATGCTCTAATTGTTCAGTACGACACAGAGCGTGAGCTTAAGTTAGCGTGTGATGCTTCCAGCTACAGTGTGGGAGCTGTCATAAGCCACGTAATGGATGGCGGCCAAGAGAAACCAATCGCGTTCGCATCGCGAACCCTCACAAAGAGCAAAAAAAACTAAGCGCAAATTGAAAAGGAAGCACTCGCATAGTGTTTGGAATCAAGAAATTCCAACAATTCCTGATCGGCAGAAAGTTTATCCTGATAACCGATCACAAACTGCTCCTAGCAATATTGGGGCCCAAACTTGCCATCCCTGCAATGGCCGCATCAAGAATGCAACGATGGGCAGTGTTGTTGTCACAATATGACTACACGATTGAATATCGCACTTCAGAGCAAAACACAATCGCAGATGCCGTGTCCAGGTTCCCACATGAGGACTCGTGTGTTGGGAGTGAGGGTGAGATTTTCACGCTAGGCGCAGTTGACAAAGACTTTCCCATGGATGCAACTGAGATTGCAGATGAGACTCAAAAAGGACTCAGTACTGAAAAGAGTGCATGAAAACACCTTGAACGGATGGACTGAACAGTGTCTGGACACAGAGTTGAAACCATTCCATAACCGTCGTACTGAATTGTCTTGTGAGCAAGGTTGTATCAAGTGGGGATACAGAGTGGTGGCACCTACTTCTTTGAGTTCGGAACCAAAACAAAACAGCCCGAAAATTGGTTCAACACCAAAACCTTCTGTAAGGAGATCAGGAAGGCTCCGCAAACCCGTTATTAAACTGGATTTGTAGTTCATTTGTAGGATTTGTAGTTCATTAAAAAAAAAAGCCAGGAGTTTTTGTTATGTGGTCCCTGTAACACTGGGAAAGGTGGGACCATAGTTTTGTTGTATTTGAGAGGGGAATATGTGCATTTTTTTTAAGGGGAAAGCAGTGTAATGATGGTTTGTCACATGGTTTGGTATGAGCATGCTCAGTTCACTCTGGCCTAGTAAAACAAGCACATGGATTAGCAACTCATTGTGTCTCTGTCCTTCATTTGTTCTACCCACATATATTACACCGCCCAGCTCCTCCTCCTAGCACACCTAAAGCACGCAGCTCCTGTCCAGCCCCAGGATCACTGGAATTTCCTGTCCCAGGATAATGACAGGGCGTGAGGGCCCACCCTTAGTTTCAGGCCCAGTCCCACTGCCAGCACCTAGTGCCTGTAGTTGGGCCAGAAAAATCAGGCCCCTTAGGCCTGCATTTGGTTGTCTGTCCTCGGTGATGGGTTTGGCAGCCAGAAGGTCCCAATTCGACTGAATCATCTTTTGCGGGGGGAGGTTTTGGAGTAGTTGGAGAATTAAAAAGTCATCCTCACCTACAATTCTTTGGCCTGTCCTCTGACCCTCTGGTCAGTGGGCCTTGGGTCAGGCCACAGCGCCATGTTCTCTGGGTATCTCTGACTAGGGGTGCCCAGCCAGCTAGCAAGACTAGGGTTGCTAACTCCCAGGGGTCTCTTAGGAATGAAAGATTACTCTCCTGGACACTGCTGTGAGCAATGAGGGGACATAACCTTAAAATTAGAGCTAGGCCTTTCAGGAGTGAAGTTAGGAAACACTTCTACACACAAAGGGTGGTAGAAGTTTGGAACTCTCTCCCGCAAACGGCAATTGATGCGAGATCAATTGTTAATTTTAAATCTGAGATTGATAGCTTTCTGTTAACCAAAGGTATAAAGGGATATGGGGCAAAGGCGGGTGTGTGGAGTTAGGTCGCAGATCACCCATGATCTCATTGAATGGCGGAGCAGGCTCGAGGGGCTGAATTGCCTACTCCTGTTCCTATGTTCTTTGAAGACTTTTGTTTATTAATTATAAAGATATTGGAGATGAGGGGGGCGAGAAAAGGCTGTTTGACTGGATGGGGCGGTTGGAGGCAGGAGGTCATGTGATGAAACCTCCAGGAATATGTCCAGAGTTGGCGACCTAGGCAAGACAGGGCTTTAAATGGGAGGCCAGGAACATCCTTTCTTCCCCCTACCCACCCACCCACCCTGGGAATTCTACGAGGGAAAAGATCAGGGTAGTCCGCCCAATAGACCTTTAGAGAATAGCCAATGTGCAATTAAGCCTCCTACCCAAAGAAAGAACCTACATTTCTACAGCGCCTTTCACGACCTCAGGACGTCCCAAAGCGCTTTACAGCCAATGAAGTACCTTTGAAGTGTAGTCACTGTTGCAATGTAGGAAACACGGCCGCGGCAGCCAAATAATGCACATCAAGCTCCCACAAACAGCAATGAAATAAATAACCATGCCATCTGTTTTAGGTGTTGGTTGAGGGATAAGCATTGGCCAGGACAACAGTTACCCAGACACCGTGCTAAGAAGTGAGAAATCTCGATCGCACTGCGAAATAAAAACCTCACGTAATCCAGATGGTGCCCTTTCGAACGAAGGGAAAGTGGAATAAATTAGCAGTTCAGTCTGTGCCTGTAACAGACAACATGGAGCCACTGATAAGAAGAACATGTGGGTGTTTTTTTGTGATGCATAGGTAACCACATTAGCAGCTCAAACGGCCTTTGCCTGAGGTCGCTTATCACCTGAATCTACTGAGGTCGTTTGACACTGGCACACATCCTCATTAACTGTGGCCACGGTAACAGAGAAGTGTTCATTACTGTTGATTTATTTTTAAGCCTGATAATTTATACTGTTCTGCAACGCAGTTAAAAAATACAACAACCAGCGCATCAAACCAGGCTTGTCCTTAAATTATAAAAATGAGAAGTCGCACAACACCAGGTTATAGTCCAACAGTTTTATTTGAAATCACAAGCTTTCGGAGCTTACACCCCTTCCTCAGGTGAAGTGATCAGGACCACCTTCTCACCCTGTCCCTCATCCCCACCTACCCACCTACCTCACTTCACCTGAGGAAGGGGTGTAAGCTCCGAAAGCTTGTGATTTCAAATAAAACTGTTGGACTATAACCTGGTGTTGTGCGACTTCTCATTTTTGTCCACCCCAGTCCAACACCGGCATCTCCGCATCATGACCACTTAAATTATAAGGAAGACCTTCGAAAAGTGGGCTTGTTTTCTGCAGAAAAGAGGTGTCGAGGGAACCTGGATGAGGTTTTCAGGATTATGAAGGAAATCTGTCCACTTTGATGAAGGGTTCAGGGGTCGCAAACACAAACGAGGAAGTCAGGAGGATGCAAGGAAGTCAGGGGGACTTTTTTATCCAAAGGGTAATCGAGTTGTGGAATAAATTGTCACGAGGGACATTGATGCAGGCAGTATCAATTGGGTCAAGAGGCAATTAGATCTATCTCTGGAGAGAGATGGGGTTGAGGGAAATGGTGAGAAGGTGGGTAGGTGGGGTTGAGGTATATGGGGAGAAGGTGGGTAGGTGGGGTTGAGGTATATGGGGGAGAAGGTGGGTGGGTGGGGTTGAGAGATATGGGGAGAAAGTGGGTAGGTGGGGTTGAGAGATATGGGGAGAAGGTGGGTAGGTGGGGTTGAGGGATATGGGGAGAAGGTGGGTAGGTGGGGTTGAGGTATATGGGGAGAAGGTGGGTAGGTGGGGTTGAGGGATATGGGGAGAAGGTGGGTAGGTGGGGTTGAGGTATATGGGGAGAAGGTGGGTAGGTGGGGTTGAGGTATATGGGGAGAAGGTGGGTAGGTGGGGTTGAGAGATATGGGGAGAAGGTGGGTAGGTGGGGTTGGGGGATATGGGGAGAAGGTGGGTAGGTGGGGTTGGGGGATATGGGGAGAAGGTGGGTTGGTGGGGATGAGGGACAGGGTGAGAAGGTGGTCCTGATCGATGAAAAATGGGTCAGGCTGTTGGGCCCAATGGGCTTTTCCTGTTCCTGAAACATTTTGATGTAATGAAGGTTTTGGATGCTAACACTGAAAACAGCTCCTTGAGTGAGAAGGACCTGTTACAGGTTTGAGTCTTTGCGCCCATTGGTTGTAGGCGTTGCTGGCTTCTGTTACTCAGAATGGTTTAGTAGGTGAGCCCTCGCTCCGTACATCCTCAAGAGTGTTTACTCGTGCCCTGATATGCAGGCACTCCAGATAGTGTTCCCAGCAACAGAAATACATTCATTCATTTGTTTGAGCCACTGATTCTAACCCTACAGGACTCTTTGACTTTGGGAAGTAGCAGAATAACCCGACTCTGGTTCTTCTTTTAAGCTTTAACAGCCAATTAAACAGTAAACAGCAGAAACCGAACATAAACACTTATAGCAGTTGTTAAATTTAAATATCTCTCTACCCCACCGACGCACCTTCTCCCCGTATCCCTCACTTGTTGTATAGTAGAAAATAATACACAGTTCGGAATCCTGTCTACACTAATTGTGGCTCAGTGGGCAGCACTCTTGCCTCTGAGTCAGATAGGTCGTGGGTTCAAGTCCCACTCCAGAGACTTGAGCACATAATCCAGGCTGACACACCCCGTGCAGTACTGAGGGAGTGCTGCACTGTCGGAAGTGCCGCCTTTGGAATGAGACGTTAAACCGAGGCCCTGTATGCCCTCTCAGGTGGACATCTAATTTACTTCACCTGAGGAAGGAGCAATCGATAGCTCCGAAAGCTTGTGATTTCAAATAAAACTGTTGGACTATAACCTGGTGTTGTGCGACCTCTCGACATAAAAGATCCCATGGCACTATTTTGAAGAAGAGCAGGGGAGTTCTCCCTGCTGTCCTGGGCCAATATTTATCCCTCAACCAACATCACTAAAACAGATTATCTGGTCATTATCTCATTGCTGTTTGTGGGAGCTTGCTGTGCGCAAATTGGCTGCTGCGTTTCCTGCATTACAACAGTGAATACACTTCAAAAAGTATTTCATTGGCTGTAATGTGCTTTAGGACGTCCGGTGGTCGTGAAAGGCGCTGTAGAAATGCAAGTCTTTCTTTTTACTTTTTTAATCAGCCTTCTTATGTAATGATTCTTTTTCCCTTTGCTCATCAACTAGAGAGTCATCTATCTTAACTATTACTCTTCAGAATCTCAGGCTGTCTGTCAAGGGTCTAGATAAAGGAAAGCTTCAAATTAGCACTTTATCAGAGTGAGAATGGGTAAGGTTGAGCGATCAAATTCAGCCAAGACTGGATGAATAAAAGCCCATTCCCTTCATTTGTTGTAAAGGTGATAAGTGAGATCAGTCTGACACCGTGTCTGCCCATTTCCTACTGTGTGACAGTCCAGAGGAGAATCCATTGATAATTCGCATCGTTCAATCCCATTAATTCAACATAACATGAACACATCCTTTAGCTGTACTCTCATTATCCACCAGTGCTTTTCAAGTAGAAAGAGGCGTTTAAGATGATTAAAGGAGTTGATAGGGTAGATCGAGAGAAACTATTTCTCCTCTGGTGGGGGGAGTCCAGAACAAGGGGGCAGAACCTTAAAATTAGAGCCAGGCCATTCAGGAGTGACGTCAGGAAGCACTTCTTCACACAAAGGGTAGTGGAAATCTGGAACTCTCTCCCCCAAAAAGCTGTTGAGGCTGGTGGCGGGGGGGGCGGGGGTCAACTTAAAATTTCAAAACTGAAATTGATAGATGTTTGTTAGGCAAGGTTATTAAGGGTTACAGAACCAAGGCGGGTGGATGGAGTTAAGATACGTATCAGCCATGGTCTAATTGAACAGCAGAACAGGCTCGAGCGGCTGAATGGCCTCCTCCTGCTCCTGTCTTCCTTAAATCCTCGCTCAAGGCACCACAACAGCGCATTGCTTTATTTGCCATTTGTGTTTCCATGACGGGGGTCATTCTCTGACCTCTGCCGAAGGCGCACATTGGAAAAGCGCGTGGAACTGCCCACAGATTTCCATCCAAATGGTCAGATACCCATGGGCATCTTGCACAAAGGCGTGCCCTTTGTGTCAGACAGTGTCAGCTTTGGCTCAGTGGGCAGCACCCTTGCCTCTGAGTCAGAAGGTTGTGGCACGGCAGATGCAGTATAACGTGGATAAATGTGAAGTTATCCACTTCGGTAGGAAAAACAGAAAGGCAGAGTATTATTTAAATGGTGATAGATTGGGAAATGTTGATGTACAGAGGGACCTGGGTATCCTTGTACACCAGTCACTGAAAACAAACATGCAGGTGCAGCAAGCAGTTAGGAAGGCAAATGGTATGTTGGCTTTCATTGCAAGAGGATTTGAGTACAGGAGCAAGGATGTCTTACTACAGTTATACAGGGCCTTGGTGAGACCACACCTGGAGTACTGTGTGCAGTTTTGGTCTCCTTACCTAAGAAAGGATATACTTGCCATAGAGGGAGTGCAGCGAAGGTTCACCAGACTGATTCCTGGGATGGCAGGACTGTCGTATGAGGAGAGATTGGGTCGACTAGGCCTGTATTCACTAGAGTTTAGAAGAATGAGAGGGGATCTCATTGAAATGTATACATTTCTGACAGGGCTAGACAGACTGGATGCAGGGAGGATGTTTTCCCTGGCTGGGGGGTCTAGGGTCTCAGGATACGGGGTAGGACATTTAGGACTGAGATGAGGTGAAATTTCTTCACTCAGAGGGTGGTGAACCTGTGGAATTCTCTACCACAGAAGGCTGTGGAGGCCAAGTCACTGAATATATTTAAGAAGGAGATAGATAGATTTCTAGACACAAAAGGCATCAAGGGGTATGGGGAGAGAACGGGAATATGGTATTGAGATAGAGGACCAGCCATGATCATATTGAATGGTAGAGCAGGCTCGAAGGGCCAAATGGCCTACTCCTGCTCCTATTTTTCTATGTTTCTATGTGTGTTCAAAGTCCCACTCCAGAGACTTGAGCACAAAATATCTAGGCTGACACTCCCAGTGCAGTGCTGAGGAAGTGCTGCACTGTCAGCGGTGCCGTCTTTCAGATGAGACGTTAAACCAAGGCCCCGTCCACCCTCTCAGGTGATGTAAGAGGTCCGATGGCACCATTTTGAAGAAGAACAGGGGGGTTCTCCCGGGTGTCTTGGCCAATAATAATCCTTCATTGGCTGTAAAGTGCTTTGGGACGTCTGGTGGTCGTGAAAGGTGCTATAGAAATGCAAGTCTTTCTTTCTTTTTTCTTCGTAGGTGAGGCTCCTGGGAAGGAGTGCAAAATCAGGGAGTTAATGCTGATGTTTCTACGTTATTTTTTGGTGTATTTGTCTTCTCTCCTGTGCCTCGAGTGTTCTTGTACTATTTGTGTAAGACCAAAATCTGGGGACTCTTAATTAACTGACAGCCTCTAATATCCACTGGGATTACCTGTCATGGTGTATAAAGAACCAAAGGGGAAGATGAGGAGATTTCTTTTTCAGCAGCGAGTTGTTATAAACTTAAGCTCAATCAAAACTCTACTGCCACTGTCCTAACTCGCACCAAGTCCCATTCACCTGTCACCCCTGTGCTCGCTGACCTACACTGGCTCCCAGTGGGGCAACACCTCAATTTCAAAATCCTCATCCTTGTTTTCAAAACCGTCCACGGCCTCGCCCCTCCCTATCTCTGTAACCTCCTCCAGCCCCACAACCCTCCGAGATCTCTGCGCTCCCCAATTCTGGCCTCTTGCGCATCCCCGATTTCCATCGCTCCACCATTGGCGGCCGTGCCTTCATCTGCCTGGGCCCCGAGCTCTGGAATTCCCTCCCTAAACCTCTCCGCCTCGCTCTCCTCCTTTGAGACGCTCCGTAAAACCTACCTCTTTGACCAAGTTTTTGGTCACCTGTCCTAATATCTCCTTATGTGGTTCGGTGTCGAACTTTGTCTGATAATCGCTCCTGTGAAGCGCCCTGGGACGTTTTACTACGTTAAAGGCACTGTATAAATGCAAGTTGTTGTTGTTGTGATCTGGAGTGGGCTGCCTGGAAGCAGATTCAACAGTAACTTTCAAAAGGCAATTAGATGAAAAAATACTTGAAGGGGAAGCATTTGCAGGGCTTGGGGTAAGAGCAGGGTGAGTGGGATTAATTGGAGAGCTCTTTCAAAGAGCCAGCACAGACAAGCTGGGCCGAACGGACTCCTGCTGATGATGGAGTGTCCCTGGGAATTATCATTTTCACTTCTGGGGAACCAGAAGGATAACTGTGAGAAATGGGACTACTAGACTTCTAATGGGTTGAAGTGAAGGAACATTCAGGCAACATAAGAATATAAGAAATAGGAGCAGGAGTCGGCCATACAGCCCCTCGAGCCTGCTCCGCCATTCAATAAGATCATGGCTGATCATCGACCTCAACTCCACTTTCCCGCCCGATCTCCATATCCCTTGATTCCCCTAGAGTCCAAAAATCTATCGATCTCAGCCTTGAATATTCTCAAAGACTCAGCATCCACAGCCTTCTGGGGCAGAGAATTCCAAAGATTCACAACCCTCTGAGTGAAGAAATTCCTCCTCATCTCAGTCTTAAATGGCCGACCCCTTATCCTGAGACTATGCCCCCTAGTTCTAGACACTCCAGCCAGGGAGAAACAACCTCTCAGCATCTACCCTGTCAATCCCCTTCAGAATCTTGTATGTTTCAATGAGATCACCTCTCATTCTTCTAAACTCAAGAGAGTATAGGCCCATTCTACACAATCTCTCATCATAGGACAGCCCTCTCATCCCAGAAATCAATCTAGTGAACCTTCGTTGCACCGCCTCCAATGCAAGTATATCCTTCCTTAGATAAGGAGACCAAAACTGTGCACAGTACTCCAGGTGTGGTCTCACCAGAGCCCAGTACAATTGTAGCAAGTTGCAGTCATATGTGCACCAACATCATAACCAGGGTCTTTTTGAATTTGTGTGCGATGCAGTTACACGTAACAACCAGAGCAAGTTTTCCCCCTTCCGGACTCAACATTGAGTTGAACAATTTCAGACCATAACCACTGCTCCCATTTATTCGGACAGCAGTTTCTGGTAATGGTTCTGCTTTTGTCATTTTCAGCTCCTCCAGACCTCGAGGGGGGAGGGGAGGAAGAAACAAAAGGGAAGGTCTGTAATAGAGTGGAAGGCTGGAGATATTGGGCTGGATTTTGCCAGCCCTGGGGAGGTGGGTTTGGAGGCGGGACTGCCGGGAAAATGGCAGAATCTGGGGGCGGGTACCGATCCCACCCCCAACCCGCCTCCGTGCCATCTTGCCAGGAGGCGGGTAGCCATCCCACGCCGGGTCCCGTCTCCTTGGTGGCGGGAAGGAATTACAGCCACTTAACTGCCTTTTAACAGGTAGTTAACAGGCAGATAAGAGGGTTATCCCCATTTTGCCCACACAAGTGCCGGCTTCCCGAAGGCTGCAAACCCCGCCAGGGTCACCGAGGTGAGCAGTGGGTCTGCGGGGGTCGGAGGGGTGCAAAAGTGCGCTGTGAAGGTAAGTGATGGGTGCAAGTGTGGAGAGGTGAGTATGTGAGGTAAGTGGAAAGTGTTAAAAAAAGATTACTTACCTTTGTTTCTTCCTGCAGGCTTCAATCGGTGGGTATACGGGGAGTCTCGCACCTCCGCGGCAGAGATGACAGATGGCCGTTGCATTCTCCAATGCAACAACCATCTCATTTCTGCAAAAGAATGAGGTTTGATGAGTTCTTGTATTCAAGACCTCATCAAACTACAGAGAATGTCAGTGTTTGACAGCTTCACAGAGCTGTCAAACGATGGCAATTCATCTGTCAAAAATTTATGACTGGGCGAGCTTAACGAGGTCAATCCAGGGAAAATAGCGTGGGTTGGCCAGAAGTTGATGGAGGCGGGACTGAAACCCGACAAGTGGGAGTCCCGCCTCCAAAAACTCCCCATTGGCAAAATCCAGCCCATTGCCTCGCACCATCATCCCTTTTGTCATTTAATCTCTCCTGGCTTCCACCCTGTCACAGACCTTCCCTTTGGTTCTTTCCTCCTCTCTTCCCTTTCCCTGCCTCTGCACCTGCTTAAAACCTGTTACATCTCAAACCTTTTCCAGTTCTGACGAAAGGTCATCGACCTGAAAGGTTAACTCTGTTTCTCTCTCCACAAACGCTGCCTGACACGCTGAGTGTTTCCAGCATTTTCGGTTTTCATTTCACATTGTTGGGGCAGTGTAGAAAGAAAGAAAAACTTGCATTTCTATAGCGCCTTTCACGACCACCGGATGTCTCAAAGCACTTTACAGCCAATGAAGTACTTTTGAAGTGCGGTCACTGTTGTAATGTCGGAAACGCGCAGCCAATTTGCACACAGCAAGCTCCCACAAACAGCAATGTGATAATGACCAGATAATCTGTTTCAGTGATGTTGATTGAGGGATAAATATTGGCCCAGGACACCAGGGAGAACTCCCCTGCTCTTCTTCGAAATAGTGCCATGGTATCTTTTACGTCCACCTGAGAGAGCAGATTTAATGCCTCATCCAAAATATAGCATCTCCAACAGTGCAGCACTCCCTCAGTACTGCACTGAAGTGTCAGCCTAGATTTTTGTTCTCAAGTCCCTGGAGTGAGACTTGAACCCGTAACCTTCCGACTCAGAGGTGAGAGAGAGAGTGCTATCCACTGAGCCACAGCTGACACTTCTAACATTTGACTATTACCAGCCTGTGAAAGGCTACGTCCTCGGAATCGCACTGCAGTTCACTTACTGGACGAGCTTTGGCCACTGTTCAGACTATAAAGACTCTCCATAGACTCGCAGGCTTTCAGGGAGCCTCCCTCCGCTTCATGCTCTCCTATGGCTTGGCTTGAAGGGTCTCCTGCATTGGCCTCGCACTGAAAGACACAAGTTTTCTCTTGTAAACCTTGAACAATTGTGACTGTCACTGATTCCCTCCCAATTAGAGACCAGTTTGTCAGGATGTTACCAGGGATGACAGAGACAGGATGGTGAACTGGCAGATGGAGTTCAACATGGAGAAGTGTGAGGTGATGCACTTTGGGAGGACTAACATGGAAAGACAGTGTACTATAAATGGCACGATTTTGACAAGTGTAGATGAGCAGAGAGACCTTGGTGTCCATATACACAAATCCTTAAAGGTGGCAGGGCAAGTTGATACGCTGGTTAAAAAAGCATATGGGTTACTTGGGTTTATAAATAGAGGAATAGAATATAAAGGCAAAGAGATCAGGCTAGAACTTTATAAATCACTGGTTAGGCCTCAGCTGGAGTATTGTGGACAATTCTGGGCCCCACACTTCAGGAACGATGTAAAGGTATTAGAAAGGGTACAAGAGGAGGTTTACCAGAGATGAGGGACTTCAGCTATGAGGAGAGGTTGGAAAAGTTAGGGCCGTTCTCCTTGGAACAGAGAAGGTTAAGAGGTGACCTAATAGAGGTTTACAAGATGATGAGAGGTTTTGATAGAGTAGAGAGAGAAAAATTATTCCCTCTGGCGAGTGGGTCAATAACCAGAGGTCGTAGATTCAAAATCATTGGCAAAAGATCTCGAGGGGCGATGAGGAGAAATTGCTTCACTCGGAGAGTTGTGGGGATCTGGAACGCTCGACCTGAGCAGGTGGTGGAAGCAGATTCCATCAATAATATTAAAGGGAGTCGGACGGGTTCTTGAGGATGAGGAACTCACAGGGTTACGGACAATAACAGGGGCTGTGGGACTGAGCACGACTGATCTTTCAAAGAGCCAGCACAGGCACGATGGGCCGAATGGTCTCCCTCTGTGCTCTAAATATCTATGATTCAATGATTCTGTGATAACAAATCCTGAAACTTAGGTGCTAAATTGTTCCAGCAATTGTGACATCACTTGCTGTACCATTGAGGACAGAACAATACGACTCCTGCGCTGCTGTGCGAGCGGGTCACCGGGCCGTGATCAGAAGAACAATACGACTCCTGCGCTGCTGTGCGAGCGGGTCACCGGGCCGTGATCAGAAGAACAATACGACTCCTGCGCTGCTGTGCGAGCGGGTCACCGGGCCGTGATCAGAAGCGGGAACCCTGGCTGACCTTTTTGCTCTCGATAGCATCGTGAAACTGAAGCGTCTCAACGAACACCCCTGGCTCACTCAACACTGGCCAGCCTGGGACCTTCCTGCTCTGGTCTGGGTGGCTTGGCACCCCAGCACCTGGTGTAGTACCCACTGAGACACCAAGGAGGCAGCAAACAAAGCTTCAAGAAAGTAGTGCCCCTTTAAATACAGTCCCCACCACTTTACAATCTATATTAACGATTTGGAGGAGGGGATCAAGTGCAACGTATCCAAGTTTGCTGACGATACAAAGATGGGAGGAAAAGCAGTGAGTGAGGAGGACATAAAAAACCTGCAAAAGGACATAGACAGGCTAAGTGAGTGGGCGGAAATTTGGCAGATGGAATATAATGTTGGAAAGTGTGAGGTTATGCACTTTGGCAGAAAAAATCAAAGAGCAAGTTATTATCTAAATGGAAAGAAACTGCAAAGTGCTGCAGTACAAAGGGATCTGGGGGTCCTGGTGCATGAAACACAAAAGGTTAGTATGCAGGTACAGCAGCTGATCAGGAAGGCCAATGGAATCTTGGCTTTTATTGCAAGGGGGATGGAGTATAAAAACAGGGAAGTCTTGCTTCAGTTATACAAGGTACTGGTGAGGCCACACCTGGAGTACTGCGTACAGTTTTGGTTTCCAGATTTAAGAAAAGATATACTTGCTCTCGAGGCAGTTCAGAGAAGGCTCACTCGGTTGATTCCGGAGATGAGGGGGTTGACTTATGAGGAAAGGTTGAGTAGGTTGGGCCTCTACTCATTGGAATTCAGAAGAATGAGAGGCGATCTTATCGAAACATATAAAATTGTGAGGGGGCTTGATCGGGTGGATGCGGGGAGGATGTTTCCACTGATGGGTGAGACTAGAACTAGGGGGCATAATCTTAGAATAAGGGGCTGCCGTTTCAAAACTGAGATGAGGAGAAACTTCTTCTCTCAGAGGGGAGTAAATCTATGGAATTTGCTACCTCAGAGAGCTGTGGAAGCTGCGACATTAAATAAATTTAAAACGGAGGTAGACAGTTTCCTAGCTGATAAGGGAATTAAGGGTTATGGGGAGCGGGCAGGGAAGTGGACGTGAGTCTAGGTTCGGATCAGCCATGATCCTATTGAATGGCGGAGCAGGCCCGAGGGGTCGTATGGCCGACTCCTGCTCCTACTTCTTATGTTCTTATGTTCTTAAAGCGGGCGTGTTCGGCCAGAACGCCATTTTGCACGCGATACGCGATGGCCGGTAGATAAACCGGTAGTGCTATTTCTATATAACAAGAACGCTCCTTCTGTTTAGCAGCCTTTTGCACAGTTGTCTCCAGCTCCACTCTGAGTTGTAGCTTTAGTTAAACTGCAGCAAGTGCTTAGTACAATCTGTAAGTCCACACCACTTAGATGACACAGTATTTACAGCACAGAAACAGGCCATTCGGCCCAACTGGTCCGTGCCGGTGTTTATGCTCCACATGAGCCTCCTCCCACCCCTCTTCATCTCACCCTAACAGCATAACCTTCTATTCCTTTGTCCCTCATGTGTTTATCCAGCTTCCCCTTAAATGCATCTCTACTCTTCACCTCAACCACTCCCTGTGGTAGCGAGTTCCACTCTCTGAGTAAAGAAGTTTCTCCTGAATTCCTTATAAGATTTATTAGGGAATATCTTATATTTATGGTCTCCCCCACAAGTGGAAATATCTTCTGTGTGTCTACCCTATCGAATCCCTTCATAATTTTAAAGACCTCTATCAGGTCACCCCCTCAGTCTTCTCTTTTCTAGAGAAAAGAGCCCCAGCCTGTTCAGCCTTTCCTGATAGGTATAACCTCTCAGTTCTGGTATCATAATTGTCAATCTTTTTCAGCACCTTCTCCAGTGCCTCGATATCCTTTCTGTATTAAGGAGACCGGAACTGTGCAGAGTGCTCCAAGTGTGGTCTAACCAAGGTTCTATACAAGTTTAATTTGATATAGAATTAGAATTAGAAAGGCTTAAGTATGTGAAAGGAAACTGAACATTAACGAGGTGCTATTTACTTATGTTTGTTCTTGCATTGAGTGCACCTAAACGCAGATCGAACTCATGAGTAAACACGGCTGTTTCTGCCCAAGATAAACGAAGCGCTTACGACACTATAATGGGCAACATTGAAATTGATGTTAATGCGAATGGCTGATACTTATCTTTATTTCCCCGATATAAGCTACGGCCCCTTTTAAACGCGGCCGTTTTAAGTGGCGGGGACTGCACTGTCGCCCGTCGGTCATTTTACCCTTTTAATTAGAAAGCAGTTATGGGGTGAACGGCCGCTTTAAGGGAGGGGGCCGCGCGGCCCATTCAAATTCCGGCAAGCGGCCTGCGCGGAGGCGCGCAGCTTAAAGGGAGCACTGGTTATGCCGCGATCAGACGGGGACGGGCGCTGAAACTCACCATCTCCTCCGACAGAGCTTTGATGTACTTCCGTGCCATTTTTTTCTTCATAGTTTTGGAGATGGCACGCATGGTTTTCCCTAGCCCGCTCCCGTTCTGTCCCGGCTTGGCCGCGTTGTGTTCCCCCGTGGCTTCGGCCCCTTGCTCAGCTTCGCCCGCCTACACAGGGGGGGAAAGAAATCCTTCATTATTAGGCTTGCGAGCCTCTTCGGGATTCATCCTCCCATGTGACAAGTACAAATAAATTCATTTGCTGCTTCAAAGTTGTCTGCACCCAGAAAGGAATTTCACCGCAAGATGTTAATAAGGAACTTGCATTTCTATAGCGCCATTCACGACCTCAGGACGGCCCAAAGCACATCAGAGCCAATGAAGTACTTTTTGAAGTGCAGTCACTGTTGTGTGACAGCAATGTGACAATGACCAGATAATCTGTTTTTTAGTGATGTTGATTGAGGGATAAATATTGGCCCCAGGACACCGGGGAGAACTCCCCCTGCTCATCTTCAAAATAGTGCCGTGGTACTTTTATGTCCATCCGAGAGAGGAGACGGGGCCTCAGTTTAACGTCTCATCTGAAAGACAACACCTCCGACAGTGCGGCACTCCCTCAGTGCTGACACTGGGAGTGTCAGCCTGGAGTTTTTGCTCAAGTCTCTGGAGTGGGACTCAAACCCACGATCTTCTGACTCAGAGATGAGAGTGATACCCACTGAACCATGGCTTATAGAATCATAGAATGGTACAGCACAGGAGGAGGTCATTCGGCCCATCGAGTCTGCACCAGCTCTTTCAAAGAGCGATCCAGTTAGTCCCACTCCTCTGTGCTTTCCCCATATCCCTGTATTTATCCAATTCACTTATACTAGAGATTAAACCAATTAAACATTAAGCTGATTTAATGACAAATTCAGAATCCCAGATTATAGCCCGGAAATTATAACAACTTGCCTTTAATCTAGTAAAACGTCCCAAGGCGCTTCACAGGAGCGATTATCAAACAATATTTGACACCGAGCCACATAAGGAGATATCAAGGGCAGGTGACCAAAAGCTTGGTCAAAGACGTAGTTTTTAAGGAGCATCTTAAAGGAGGAGAGAGAGGTAGAGAGGCGGAGAGGTTTAGGGAGGGAATTCCAGAGCTTAGGGCCCAGGCGGCTGAAGGCACGGCCGCCAATGGTTGACTGGTGAAAATTGGGGGATGCTCAAGAGGCCAGAATTGGAGGAGCACAGAGATCTCGGGGAGGGTTGTAGGGCTGGAGGAGGTTACAGAGATAAGGAGGGGGGCGAGACCATGGAGAGATTTGGAAGCAAGGATGAGAATTTTGAAATCGAGGTGTTGCCGGACCGGGAGCCAATGTAGGTCAGCGAGCACAGCGGGTGATGGGTGAACGGGACTTGGTGCGAGTTAGGACACGGGGGCAGCAGAGTTTTGGACGAGCTGAACTTTACAGAGGGCGGAAGGTCGAGTCTGGAGGTATGGATGAGGGTTTCAGCTGCAGACGAACAGACGGTTATTATATCAGCAGATGAACAAATTGGCTGCTGTCGATATCTGAAAACAGTTGTGGCAACACTTCAACAGCACTTCATTGGCTGTGAAGTGCTTTGGGATGTCCTGAGGGTGTGAAAAGCACAAACTAAATGCGAGCTCTTTTCTTCTAATGAGCTCGGGCGAAATTTCCCCCCGGCCCCTATTTTAATGGCCGTGTTTATTTGAGACGGGTTAGCACCTCCTTTAATACAGCTGACAGGGAAAGGTCACTCCAACATGTACTGCCGACTGATTTCCACACTGGTGTGTTTGTGCTTTTTGTTATACTGGCTGTAAACAGATGGCTGAATAATTACTGGAGGATGTAGGGGGAGAATTTCAATAAAATGAAAAACCATTTTATTTAGAGTTGGCATGTCTGTGTGGACATATCCCTGGAGGTTTCCTCACACGATCCCCCCCCCCACCCCTCCCCCACCTGCCTGCAACCGCCCCTACTCGGTCAAACAGCCTTTATTCCTCCCCATCTTTAATATTTTTGTAATAAATGGAAGTGTTCAAAGAAAATGTTTGAAACGAAAAATTCGCCCTTTTTTTAACGCTCCTATGATCTTCTGGCTTGATTGCAGCAGTGCCCAGGATCATAGAATCAAAGAATGATAGACAGAGGAAGGCCATTTGGCCCATCGTGTCTGTGCCGGCTCTGTGAAAGAGCTCTCCAATTAGTCCCACTCCCCCCTGCTCTTTCCCCATAACCCTGCAAATTTTCTCCCCTTCAAATCTTTATCCAATTCCCTTTTGAAAGTTACTATTGAATCTGCTTCCACCGCCCTTTCAGGCAGCGCATTCCAGATCACAACAACTCGCTGCGTAAAAAAATTGTCGCCTCTGGTCCTTCTGCCTTTAATCTTTAATTCCTGGAGACTCCTGGAGAATCCTGGAGGGAATTGGCAACCCTAATTTTATTTTTTCGTTTTCTCACTGAAGGCCCTTGACCCCCCCACCTCGCTGAGGTACAGGTTCAACGGGCACCGGTTACCATTTGGTAACAACCCCCCACCCACCCCCCCCCCTCCTCCAAGTGGCCATTTTGCACACACCAGCCCAAACCGTCAGTGCCAACGGGCTGTCCAACTACAGGAGGCATCACCGCCAAGCCTGATGAGGTCCTGACCCCGACGTTCAGCAGGCCGCACTGGGTAGTGATCGGGAACTGATGATCTTGGCCCTCCCTCAGTTCCTCACTGGGATGGATTGATATATTTTTTAACGGTTTCCTGTATTATGCTGTACCTTTGTTGTTATTCATCCATGAGCTGTGGGCGTCGCTGGCTAAGCCAGCATTTATTGCCCATCCCTAACTGCCCTTGAGAAGGTGGTGGTGAGCCGCCTTCTTGAACCGCTGCAGACCGTGTGGTGAAGGTGCTCCCACAGTGCTGTTAGGGAGGGAGTTCCAAGATTTTGCCCCAAGCGTTGTGGTACAACTGAGTGTCTTGTTCGGCCATTTCAGCGGGCAGTTACGAGTCAACCACATTGCTGAGGGACTGGAGTTACATATAGGCCAGACCGGATAAGGACGGCAGATTTCCTTCCTCTAAAGGACTTTAGTGAACCAGATGGGTTTTTACGACAATCCGGCAGTTTCACCTTTTATGTTGAAGTTCGGTGATTGATGGCTGGTGCCATCACCAATAAGACAGTAAGCAGGCGTCCCCTTCTAACGGGGCACAACCAATAAACCGCAAATTAAACCAAATTTAAATGAAACTTAACAAATCAAATCAAATTTATGTTGCCAGGGGTGATGATGCAGTCCAGTCCCTGCGGTGCCCACCGGTTGCGGAAGGCCTCGAGCGTGCTGGCGGACACCGCGTGCTCCATCTCCAGGGATACCCGGGCGCGAACGTGTCCGCGGAAGAGAGGCAGACAGTCGGGCCGAACGACCCCCTCGACTGCCCGCTGCCTGAACCTGTTAATGGTCACCTTGGGCAGGCCCAGGAGCAGTCCAACGAGGAGGCCCACTCCCCTCCGCACCGGGCGCCCAACCATCAGGAGCGTGGGACTGAAGTGCAGCCAAGAATCGAGGAGCAGCCCCTTCAAAACATTGGAAGAGGGGCTGCAACCCCTCACACTCGGTGTATACATGGAACACGGACTCCTCCAGGCCGCAGAAATTGCAGGCAGCCTGGGAGTCCCTGAACCGACTTAAAAATTTGTTGCGTGGGACTGTTCCGTGCAACACCCCCCAATAGAAAAGGGGAGGACGCCCACATAGGGAGCCCTCCATTGGGGACCCCTGCTGCCTCCGAAAGGATTCAGTAGTTTCACGGTTCATCATTACTGATACTAGCTTTGCATTCCATTTAATTAACTGAATTTAAATTCCCCAGTTGTATGATGGTGGGATTTAAACTCCCCCTGCCCAGATCATTAGTCCAGGCCTGCTGGTTTTCTAGACCAGGAACAGAACCACTATGCTACCGCACCCCACAGAGACGGACAGCAGGTGGCGCTCCCACCACAGTGTACCTGGGCCCAGATGCTGCAGAACCCCCCCTCCTCCCCCACCAATCCAGTCAGATAGGATTACATTTGCTCCCTGGTTACAGGTATGTTCTTCCTGGCATAGATTGCCTTTCTGGGATATTCTTAACGATGCACAGGCACCGACTCCCACTGACCTATGCTGCAACGATGATCTCTGTTTGACAGTTGCTGTGACTCAGTTGAGAACACACTCGCCTCTGAGTCTAAGAAGGTCGTGAGTTCAAGCCCCACTCCAGAGACTTGAGCACATTATCCAGGCCGACACTCCCAGTGCCAGTGCTGAGGGAGTGCTGCACTGTCGGAGGTGCCGTCTTTCGGTTGAGCTGTTAAACCGAGGGCCCGTCTGCCCTCACAGGTGGCTATAAAAGATCCCATGGCACTATTTCAAAGTGCGGAGATGCCGTATAGATAGAGAACAATGCATGTGTACCTTACAATTGCAGACAACTAAATTAAATCATCCTGACTATCTGCCGAGGTGTGATAAAGTTAATCAGGTCAGCCAGGAAGGTACCACATCAAAGACATAGCAAGATACAACTGAGACAATGAGGTGGAGTCGCAGGGGGTCTAACGTGTCAAAAGCTGCTGTCTGTATGTAAAACGATAAGCTTTAAAATTTTTACTTTTTTACTGGGAAAATTTTTACTTTTTTACTGGGAATCACATCTGTGAACAAGCCAACGACGACTCGAGTCCGGATCACGTCATGTATCGTGACATAAACCCAAGATCCCGATTGAGACTGTCTTCATGAGTGCGGAACTTGGCTATCAGTTTCTGCTCGATGATTTTGCGTTGTCGTGTGTTCCTAAGTTTGGCGATTCTGTATCTTTTTACTTCACCCGACGAAGGAGCAGCGCTCCGAAAGCTTGTGATTTCAAATAAAACTGTTGGACTATAACCTGGTGTTGTGCGACCTCTCAACTATTTCAAAGAGCAGGGGGGAGTTCTCCCCGGTGTCCTGGGCCAATATTTATCCCTCAACCGACATCACTAAAACAATGATCTGGTCATGGTCACAGTGCTGGTTGTGGGAGCTTGCTGTGCGCAAATAGAGGCACCCACGTTTCCCTACATTACAACAGTGACTGCACTGTCACAAACTAACTACAAGAAAAAGTACCTGATTGGCTGTAAAGCACTTTGGGACATCCTGAGGGTGTGAAAGGCGATATATATAAATGCAAGCCTCTCTTTATTGAGTCGAACTCAGTGGAGATTGCTACAATTTGCCTCAGTATCTCTGGTCTGTCGGGGTGCTTGCTCCTGATCACTAGCCTTCTTGGCCTTGGCTACGATCCCTTTCACAGCCAAATAGTCCGCTGACAGTAGGGTTGCCAACCACTCCAGGATTGGCCTGGAGTCTCCAGCAATTGAATATTAATCTCCAGGATTCTGCAGCGAGCAACACCAGGGAGAAAGATCATAGGGGGCTTTAATAAACTGTGTGTTTCCTTCGTTTTGTTTGAACACTTTTGTTTATTAGTGATAAAAATATTGAAAATGAGGGGGGTGGGGGGAGAAAAGGCCGTTTGACTGACAGGCAAGAATCGTCCAATCGGGTAATGAGGAACCTGTTCGTTCTCCAATTGGGGTGGGAAGGCGTGGCACTGGGAGGATGGACGTGTCTGGCAACCAATGGCGGGAGCGTAGGGGCGGGGCTGTTGGAGGCAGGAGGTCATGTGATGAAGCTGCCGGGAATACGTCCAATCAGAGTTGGCGCTCACTGGGTAGGCTTACACTTGAAGAATGGCGAGCTGAGTGATACTCGCTGGATGGGGAACCAGCCAGAATCTGCACCTTCAGGGGAGGAAATGTTTTTAAAGAAGAAGGGAGCTTTGCACTGACTGAAACACAAAGGTATCAGTGAAGTATACAGAAATATGAGCGGCAATATAGTGGAGAGACTGGAGAAGATGGGGCTGTTCTCCCTTAGAGCAGAGGAGGTTAAGGGGAGATTTAATCGAGGCGTTCAAAATTACGAGGGGTTTTGATGGAGCAGATAAAGAGAAACTGTTTCCACTGGCAGGAGGGTGAGTAACCAGAGGACACAGATTTAAGATAATTGCCAAAATCATAGAATCGTAGAATGTTTATAGCACAGAAGGAGGCCATTCGGCCCGTCGAGCCCGTGCCGGCTCTCTGCAAGAGCACTTCAGCTAGTCCCACTCTCCCGCCCTTTCCCCGTAGCCCTGCAATTTTTTTTTTCCTTCAGCTACTTGTCCAATTCCCTTTTGAAAGCCACAATTGAATCTGCCTCCACCACCCTTTCAGGCAGTGCATTCCAGATCCTAACCACTCACTGCGTAAAAAAGTTTTTCCTCATGTCGCCTTTGGTTCTTCTGCCAATCACCTTAAATCTGTGTCCACTAGTTCTCAACCCTTCCACCAATGGGAACAGTTTCTCTCTATCTACTCTGTCTAGATCCCCTCATGATTTTGAACACCTCTATCAAATCTCCTCTCAACCTCTTCTGCTCCAAGGAGAACAACCCCAGCTTCTCCAGTCTAACCATGTAACTAAAGTTCTTGTAAATCTTTTCTGTACCCTCTCTCAGGCCTTCATATCCTTCCTAAAGTGCGGTGCCCAGAATTGGACACAATACTCCAGTTGAGGCCGAACCAGTGTTTTATAAAGGTTCATCATAACTTCCTTGCTTTTGTACTCTATGCTTCTACTTATAAAGCCCAGGATCCCGGATGCCTTTTTAACCACTTTCTCAACCTGCCCTGCCACCTTCAATGATTTGTGCACATATACCCCCAGGTCTCTCTGTTCATGCACCCACTTTAGAATTGTACCCTTTAGTTTATTTTGTCTCTCCTCGTTCTTCCTACCAAAATGTATCACTTCGCACTTTTCTGCGTTAAATTTCATCTGCCACGTGTCCGCCCATTCCACCAGCCTGTCTATGTCGCCTTGAAGTCTATCACTCTCCTCCTCACTGTTCACTATACTTCCAAGTTTTGTGTCATCTGCAGATTTTGAAATTGTTCCCTGTACACCCAAGTCTAAGTCAATCATGGAGGGAGATGAGGAGACTTTTTTTTACACAGCGAGTTGTTGTGATCTGGAACGCGCTGCCTGAAAGGGCGGTGGAAGCAGATTCAATAGTAACTTTCAAAAGGGGAATTGGATAAATACTTGAAAAAGAAAAACATTTCAGGGCTGTGGGGAAAGAGCAGGGAGCGAGTGGGACTAATTGGAGAGCTCTTTCAAAGAGCCAGCACAGGCACGATGCGCCGAGTGGCCTCTTTCTGTGCTGTATGATTCTGTGCTATTTTCTCTCCTTCCTCTCAGTGTCACTGCACTGTGCAGCTCTCCTGGTTGACAAGCCAGACACCTATCCCCAGCCCAATGCTTTGTACAAGCAACAATGAGGAGGAGCCCAAGTTCAGTCGTGGGGAGGGGGGGATAGCCTTCCCCGATATTCATTCACTCCGCCACCCACCCCCCATCGACACTCCTTCTCTGGGAATTACAGACAAACTAAATTATTAATGAATGAAACAATATTGGCGGGAGGGGGGAGGCAACACATTTTTTGCATTTTGCTTCCCCTCGTCCTCCAGACATTTTTATGTCTGACGGTCATTGTCAATCAACAGCAATAGTTAGTGCCACTGAAACATAGAGATACAGAGAGAGTGAATCAGTGTGCCAGTGAAAGAGGGAGAGAGGCCGGCACACAGACACACGCTCGCACACTCACATACACACACACACACATACACACACACACACACCCTCATACACACACACACACACTCACACACACACTCACACATACACACACACACACACACACACACACCCTCATACACACACACACTCACACACAGACACACAAACACTCACACACACTCACACACACACATACACACACACACACATACACACACACACACCCTCATACACACACACACACACCCTCATACACACACACACTCACACACAGACACACAAACACTCACACACACACTCACACACACTCACACACTCACATACACACACACACACATACACACACACACACACCCTCATACACACATACACACACACACACACCCTCATACACACACACACACACTCACACACACACTCACACACACTCACACACACCCTCACACACTCACACACAGACACACACACACTCACACACACACTCACACATACACACAGATACACACACTCACACATACACACACACACACACACACACCCTCATACACACACACACTCACACACAGACACACAAACACTCACACACACACTCACACACACTCACACACACACATACACACACACACTCACACATACACACCCTCATACACACACACACACTCACACACACACACCCTCATACACACACACACACTCACACACACACACCCTCATACACACACACACACACTCACACACACACACCCTCATACACACACACACACACTCACACACACACACCCTCATACATACACACACACTCACACATACACACAGATACACACACTCACACATACACACACACACACTCACACATACACACCTCATACACACACACACACTCACACACACACACCCTCATACACACACACACACACTCACACACACACACCCTCATACATACACACACACTCACACACACACACCCTCATACACACACACACACACTCACACACACACACCCTCATACATACACACTCACACACACACTCACACACACAGATACACACTCACACACACCCTCACACACACACTCACACACACACACACTCACACTCACACACTCACACACACAGACACACACACACTCACACACTCACTCACTCACACACACACACACTCACACACACCCACACTCACACACAAAAATACACACTCACACACACAGACACACTCACACACCCTCACACACACACACACACCCTCACACACACACACTCACTCACTCACTCACACACACAGACACACTCACATACACACACACAGACACACAGACACACTCACACACAGACACACACAGATATGCACAGACACAAACACTCACAGATACACACAGGCACACATACACAGACACACACACTCACACACACAGACACACAAGACAGACACAGACACACAATACACAACAGAGAAAGTGAGAGTAACTTGGAGGGTGACAAGCACACAGAGAGGCGGTGGAGAGATGTACACACATGGAAGTAGGGAGAGTGAAAGAGATACAGAAACAGTGAGGCAGGGAGCTTGAAAGACACACAAAGATGTAAGAAGAGACAGATAGAGACATGAAGAGCAAGAGATACAAAGAGAGGTAAGGTGAGCAAGAGACACACACAAACAAATTAATGCAGGATTGAGAGACACAGATAGAGACAGGGAGAGAGAGAGGCAGAGAGAGAGAAAGAGGTAGAGGTACAGAGAGACACACAGTGAGAAACACACACAGTGAGAGACACGCAGACAGACAAGGAGAGCGAGAGAGATGCAGCGTGCTACATTTGAAGGATAAGTCAGCTGGTGAAGCAGAAAGACACAGTGCCCTCCAGTCTGAAGTGGTGCAGAGAGCTGGCTTCATTCGCACTCTGTGACCTTGACCGGACAGCGAGGATACATACACTGTTCTCAGCTTTCTCCTCCGGCTTTGGCGAGTGTGCATGATGTCTGAATCGGTCGAAGCTCCCGAAACTGCTGGTGCGCTGTAATAAAGACAAGAGAAACAACACTGATTGGTCAGGCAAACAAAGCAACCTTCCTTCCTTCCTTCCTTCCTTCCTTCTTCCTTTCCCAGACAGCGAGCGTCCATTACGGAAGAGCGCGTCTTTCGGATGAGACGTTGAACCGAGGCCCCGACTGCTCTCTCAGATGGACGTAAATGATCCCATGGCCACTATTTCGAAGAGGAGCAGGGGAGTTATCCCCGGTGTCCTGGCCAATATTCATCCCTCAACCAACATCACTAAAACAGATGATCTGGGTCATTATCACATTGCTGTTTGTGGGAGCTTGCTGTGCGCAAATTGGCTGCCGCGTTTCCTACATTACAACAGTGACTCCACTTCAAAAAGTACTTCATTGGCTGTGAAGCGCTTTGGGACA
This sequence comes from Squalus acanthias, assembly GCA_030390025.1. NCBI lineage: Eukaryota > Metazoa > Chordata > Chondrichthyes > Squaliformes > Squalidae > Squalus > Squalus acanthias. Next base: position 168,912,084 of record CM059429.1, on the reverse strand, counting down.
TCCTGAGGTCGTGAAAGGCGCTATAGAAATGCAAGTCTTTCATTCTTTCTTTTTGATCCTCTTATCACTTTGCTGTACCTGTTCAGGGAGAGCAATTGGGTGCAGGAACCCCGGGCGGGTTTCACAGCCCAGTGTCGCCAAGGCAGATTCCAGGGACAACGGCACCTCAGCAAACTCAGCACAGATGAGGAATTGAACCGGCCTGTTCCTGCTGTGACTTAGCTCCCTCCTCACTGATCCAAACACAAGAACCATTCCATTCAGCTTACGGGCTCTGCATTGGTTTAATTAATTCTACCCCACTCCCCTCAACATCCGGTGGTAGTAATTATTAAAAGAAAGAAAAATCCTTTTCTTCATGGTCATCAAGATGAGGGATGTTAGTGCTGGGGAATAAAACACCCAGTGTCAGCATCGAACACTCTCAGGGCAGGTACAGCACGGGTTAGATACACAGTAAAGCTCCCTCTACACTGTCCCATCAAACACTCCCAGGGCAGGTACAGCACGGGTTAGATACAGAGTAAAGCTCCCTCTACACTGTCCCATCAAACACTCTCAGGGCAGGTACAGCACGGGTTAGATACAGAGTAAAGCTCCCTCTACACTGTCCCATCAAACACTCCCAGGGCAGGTACAGCACAGGTTAGATACAGAGTAAAGCTCCCTCTACACTGCCCCATCAAACACTCCCAGGGCAGGTACAGCACAGGTTAGATACAGAGTAAAGCTCCCTCTACACTGTCCCATCAAACACTCCCAGGCAGGTACAGCACGGGTTAGATACAGAGTAAAGCTCCCTCTACACTGTCCCATCAAACACTCCCAGGGCGGGTACAGCACGGGTTAGATACAGAGTAAAGCTCCCTCTACACTGTCCTATCAAACACTCCCAGGGCAAGTACAGCACAGGTTTACTCTGTATCTAAAAGAGTAAGTAGGAAAATATTTAAGTGTGGTGAGGCAACATCCTTTACTATGATCTGAAAAAAAATGCAGAAAATGAGTTTGTGGTTGTTGATCGGAGATGACACGTTGCTCCTCAGAGAGATGAGATTTGTTACTTTTTATCTACATTTGATATGAAAATGTAACAGCGTCAATGAGCCTTATCTCAAAAAAGAGGCAGAATGGCTTCTCAGATCTTCAACAGCCACTGCACAAGTTCCGGAAGGATGCAGAACTTTGTTCTGTCTGAAACTAGGTTATCAAGATGGTGTTTAGGACGGCTAGACTAGTTTCCCCAGTGGCTTGGCTCGGCAACTTTTGGCCCGGGGGGGGTTTGAGTCTAGAGGTTTGGGCAGAGTGGGAGTGAGTCTAGAGGTTTGGGCAGAGTGGGGGTGAGTCTTGAGGTTTGTGCAGGGTGGGGGTGAGTCTTGAGGTTTGTGCAGGGTGGGGGTGAGTCTTGAGGTTTGGGCAGGGTGGGGGTGAGTCTTGAGGTTTGGGCAGGGTGGGGGGTGAGTCTAGAGGTTTGGGCGGGGGGGGTGGGGAGGGGGTAAGTCTTGAGGTTTGTGCTGGGTGGGGGGTTTGAGTTTAGAAGTTTGGGCGGGGGGGGTTTGAGTTTAGAAGTTTGGGCGGGGGGGTGAGTCTTGAGGTTTGGGCAGGGTGGGGGGTTTGAGTTTAGAAGTTTGGGCGGGGGGGGTTTGAGTCTAGAGGTTTGGGCAGGGGGGGTTTGAGTCTAGAGGTTTGGGCAGGGTGGGAGGTGGGGAGGGGGTGAGTCTTGAGGTTTGTGCTGGGTGGGGGGTTTGAGTCCAGAAGTTTGGCTAGGTGCCCGCTTTGATCTGATTGGTCTGGTTTAGCTGATTTCAACCAGGGCATCTGTCAGGCTGCTATAATTAGTCTCAGTGCCCCATTTGAGGTGGGGGAAGGGCAGTGGGGGGGTCTTGGTGGGGGAGATCAGCCGCGGTTCCCTTGCCTGATAGTTTGGTCATGCTGGAAAAGAAGAAGGAAAAGATTTTGCATTTCTGTCGCACCTTTCACGTCCTCAGGATATCCAGAAGCACTTTACAGCCAATAAAGTAAATTTGAAGTGCGGTCACTGTTGGAATGTAAAGCAACAAGAGCCAATTTGTGCACAGCAAGCTCCCACAAACAGCAATGTGATATTGACCAGATCATTTGTTTTTAGTGATGTTGGTTGAGGGATAATTATTTGCCCAGGACACCGGGGAGAACTCCACTGCTCTTCTTCGAAATAATGCCACGGGATCTTTTACATCCACCCGAGAGGGCAGACGGAGCCTCAGTTTAACGTCTCATCCAAATGGCGGCACCTCCGACAGTGCAGCACTCCCTCAGCACTGGCACTGGGGGTGTCAGCCTGGATTTTGTGCTCAAGTCTCTGGAGTGGGACTTGAACCCACAACCTTCTAGACTCAGAGTCAAGGCTGAGACAAGGCTGACACGCTACTGAATAATTGCACACCTCATTCAAATATTTATAATCAAATAAGCACCTCATTATTCAAGAACATCATGTGCTGATGCAAACCTTTAACTGACTGAGAGTGGGGCTTACAGACACAGATCAGGATTTGGGGAAACTGTTCAGGGAGGTGTAGTGGTTATGTTACTGGACTAGTAATCCAGAGGCCTAGATTAATAATCTCACGAGACATGAGTTCAAATCCATCACAGCAGCTGGGGGATTTAAATGTAGTTCATTAAATAAATCTGGAATAAAAAGCCAGTATCCAGTAATGGTGACCATGAAACTACAAGATTGTCATAAAAACCCATCTGGTTCACTTCTCTTCTTCTTCTTTCATCTGTTAGTAGCAAAGCAAATCAAATGTCAATATCTAATGTCCGATATCCAGGCCAAAGCTTCCAGTGTAACAGCGTGGATATCTTGTAGGCTGCCTGTGAATTTCCTCTGAGGGCAGTGCTCAATGATGTGCTCCAGGGTCTGATCAGGAGCTCCACAGTCACATGATGAGGATGCTTTAATCTTCCATCTATGGAGAAGGTGGCAGCGTCGACCATGACCGGTTCTGAGGTGGTTGATGGTTGTCCACTGTTTGCGAGGAAGGTTTGATCCTTCAGGTTGTACTGTGGGGTCCTCTATAAGGAATCCATTCCGTATGTCACAGTTCTTCCAAGCATTTCGCCGTCGGTCATCAAGGCCGAGGGGAGATCGCTGAAGGGCTTCGGCGACGGTCCAAAATGGCCGCCTAGATTTGGGACGGGTTGGTGGTAGGTTGTTCAAGTCGGCCTGGATCGGCATGTCTTTGCTGGTGTAGCGGTTGTATTCTCTGGAGACTGCATATTCGAGGTGTAGGTGTGATGGTGCGATGTTTGCAAGCACAGGCAGCCAAGGTGTTGGTGTCGATAAAAGCGTACCGGTGATAATTCTCATATAGAATTCAGCTGGACATCAACGGATTTGACATGCGGACTCTATAGCCACACCGGAGAGCAGTACTCTGGTTCGCTAATGTCCTTTCGGGAAGGAAATCTGCCGTCCTTACCCAGTCTGGCCTAAATGTGACTCCAGACCCACAGCAATGTGGCTGACTCTTAACTGACCTCTGAAATGGCCGAGCGAGACACTCAGTTGTACCAAACCGCTGCAAAGAAGTATCACGGACTGCAGCGGTTCAAGAAGGCGGCTCACCACCACCTTCTCAAGGGCAGTTAGGGATGGGCAATCAATGCTGGCCATGCCAGCGACGCCTGCATCCTGTGAATGAATTTTTTAAAAAACCCTGTCTGTGATGTAAGTACAAATAACACATTGAAAATACCCTGTGAATTGTGTCCTCCAAAAGTAGCTACAGCCCAAAAGTACCCACGCAATCTGCAATCAGTAGTTAAACTGCAAACTGAGGAATCGAAACTCGAAACTAATTAAAACCCTGAAGATTATTATTCAAACAGAATCCTTCCTTGCCAGTGATAAGACAGCGAGCATTGAGGACTGAGCTCCAGGGAGTAGCTTGTTAGTGGCACATAAATATGCCCGTACCTTATCTGGGGGCTGTGTAAGACATTTTGTTAAAAGGGAGATTGGAAAGTTGGGGAGTGAAAATGTGAATTTGCTACACCGAGCTGACCGTGGATCATTAATTTTGACATTTTCCAGAACGTTTTTGAAACTGTTAGAAGTGATTTTTATTTTTATTCGTTCTGGGGATGTGGGCGTCACTGGCAAGGCCAGCGTTTATTGCCTGTCCCTAGAGACCCTTTGAAGATGTGGTGGTGAGCCGCCTTCTTGACCCGCTGCAGTCCCGTGTGGTGAAGGTGCTCCCACAGTGCTGTTAGGGAGGGAGTTCCAGGATTTTGATCCAGCGACGATGAAGGAACGGCCGATATATTTCCAAGTCAGGATGGTGTGTGACTTGGAGGGGAACGTGGAGGTGGTGGTGTTCCCCTGCGCCTGCTGCCCTTGTCCTTCTAGGTGGTGATGTCATGGGTTTGATGGGCACCGAAAGAGGTGAACACTTCGGATGGATACATGTCACTCAGATTGGCCAATTGCATGGAATGTGCTTGACCTAGAAATTAGGATCTATTGAGCGATACTTCACACATCCCTGGGCAGATTCTCTTTGTGTTAGATTCTCTTAAACAGGCTTGGTGTTCCATTTGTAAGAATTACTAATTTTTCTTATGAATACTCCAGAATTTCTAAAGAAACAAACTTATTTTGGACACACAAGAAAGTAGGAAATGAGAAAAGGCCATTCAGCCCATCACTCTGGCAAGCTGTAGTCCATTTTTTGCACCAAATGGTGGCTTTTACATTTCCAGGGCAGGTACAGCACGGGTTAGATACAGAGTAAAGCTCCCTCTACACTGTCGCATCAAACACTCCCAGGGCAGGTACAGCACGGGTTAGATACAGAGTAAAGCTCCCTCTACACTGTCCCATCAAACACTCCCAGGGCAGGTACAACACGGGTTAGATACAGAGTAAAGCTCCCTCTACACTGTCCCATCAAACACTCCCAGGGCAGGTACAGCACGGGTTAGATACAGAGTAAAGCTCCCTCTACACTGTCCCATCAAACACTCCCAGGGCAGGTACAGCACGGGTTAGATACAGAGTAAAGCTCCCTCTACACTGTCCCATCAAACACTCCCAGGGCAGGTACATCATGGGGTTAGATACAGAGTAAAGCTCCCTCTACACTGTCCCGTCAAACACTCCCAGGGCAGGTACAGCACGGGTTAGATACAGAGTAAAGCTCCCTCTACACTGTCCCGTCAAACACTCCCAGGGCAGGTACAGCAAGGGTTAGATACAGAGTAAAGCTCCCTCTACACTGTCCCATCAAACACTCCCAGGGCAGGTACAGCACGGGTTAGATAAAGAGTAAAGCTCCCTCTACACTGTCCCATCAAACACTCCCAGGGCAGGTACAGCACGGGTTAGATACAGAGTAAAGCTCCCTCTACACTCTCCCATCAAACACTCCCAGGGCAGGTACAGCATGGGTTAATCTAGTTGAAGATTATTTTTCTTGACTTAAAAAAACAATCTACAAAAAGAATGTGAAAAATTAGGATCTTTTGTTTATTTTATTGTCTCATATCAACACACACACGCAATTTTCTTTGGGTTAAAAAAAGACTTGCTTTTCTACAGCGCTTTTCACGACCACCGGATGTCCCAAAGCACTTCACAGCCAATGAAGTACTTTCTGAAGTGTAGTCACTGTGGGAAGCGCTGCAGCCAGTTTGCACACAGCAAGCTCCCACAAACAGCAATGTGATAGTGACCAGATCATCTGTTTTAATGATGTTGATTGAGGGATAAATATTGGCCAGGACACCGGGGAGAAATCCCCTGCTCTTGTTCAAAATAGTGCTTTGGGATCTTTTACATTTACCTGAGAGAGCAGATAGGGCTTCGGTTTTAAGTCTCATCCGAAAGATGGCACTTCTGACAGTGAACCACACCCTCAGTGCTGCACTGGAGTAACAGCTTAGATTTTTGTGCTCAAAGTGTCATGGAGTGGGACTTGAACCCACAATCTGCATGACTAAGAGGCAAGGGTGCTACCCACTGAACCACTGCTGACACTCCCAAATGGCTTTCATAACATTAGCAGAAGGTCAGGAGAAGCTCAGTCTATGAGGTGCATCCAGGGTACTGCCGATCTTCGGCCAAAGTTACAGTGGTCGATCGAGAGAACCCCCTGAAAAAATCTCCAGCTCACAAGGTCCAAGGAAGGAACGGCTATTCGGTCAAGCCAGGCCCTCAGATCCAGAGTCCATGTATATTCATTGCATTGTGGATTCTTCCCACTTCCAGCATCACCCGTTGATCCCGTATTTATCGAAACACTAAGATCCTCCATTGATTTACCCGGTGTCAGCTGTGGCTCAGTGTGTAGCCCTCTCACCGGTCTGAGTCAGATTGACCCAAGGTTCAAGCCCAACTCCAGGACATGAGCCCATAATCCAGCCTGACACTCCCGGCTGCAGTACTGAGGGAGTGCTGCACTGTCAGAGGTGCTGTAATTCAGAGGATGGAAAAGATCCCAAGGCACTATTCAAAGAAGAGCAAGGGGAGGTCTCCAATATTGATCCCTCAACCAACATTACGTAAACAAGTGATCATTGTCAAATTGCTGTTTGTGGGAGCTTGCTGTGTGCAAATTGGCTGCCGCAATTACTACATTACAACAGAGACTACACTTCAAAAAAGTACTTCACTGGCTGTAAAGCACATTGGGACATCCTGAGGTTGTGAAAGACGCTACAGAAATGCAAGTTCATTCTTTCTTTAAAAGAAACAGCCTTGCTGTTAATTTCCCACTAACCCTCCCTCCCCCTCCTCAACAGATGAATCAAACCCCTTCTCATAATCTTATCGAAGTGCCTCCATCCTGAGGAATGAAATATTTTTCTAATTTTGGCCGCTCTTGTTGAAGCAAGTTTCCAAACAGATTATTTTAATTTGCTTCTTGTTTCATTTCTACTTTCATTGAGTGTTTTGATGGTTAATCTTGGGGTTTCTCTCACTCTCCCAGAAATAAAATCAGTTTTGATGTGAAACCCCTTCTCTAGTTTATGATTTTAAAAATAAAAAGTCCTTCCTCTTTGGACACGTCCAGTGGCCTGTTTGGTAAACCCAGTGTGGTCCTGAGGCCAGGAAGACTCCAGATTTGATTGGCGGCCTGTGCTGAGTCCATTGACCTCAGGGAAGGTTTGGGAGTTCATGCTCCTGCTCCCTGCCCAGTGCTCATGTGCCAGAGTTGGGTGAAGACAGGATTACCTTTGAATGCAATGCCCCCACAGACAATTAGCTGCTGGTCCTCGCTGTCTGGGCTCACGCGTGAAGAATGGTCACTTGGGTGAGGTATTGGAGATCTGTTGACACCAGTGGAAATCCACGCCAGGAGAGAGCAAACAGCTGACCGGCAGGACTAGAGACAATAACTATTTGCTTCTTTGTCTCATAACAGTTCCCAACTTTTCCCCCAGCTCAGGGGGTGAGGACAATCCACAGCCCAGCACTGTCCCAGCAGAGAATGTGTAGACAATCCACTCCCAGCACAGTCCCAGCAGAGAATGTGTAGACAATCCACTCCCAGCACAGTCCCAGCAGAGAATGTGTAGACAATCCAAAACCCAGCACAGTCCCAGCAGAGAATGTGTAGACAATCCACTCCCAGCACAGTCCCAGCAGAGAGAGTGAGGACAATCCACAGCCCAGCACTGTCCCAGCAGAGAGAGTGAGGACAATCCACTCCCAGCACATTCCCAGCAGAGAGAGTGAGGACAATCTACAGCCCAGCACGGTCCCAGCAGAGAGAGCAAGAACAATCCACAGCCCAGCACTGTCCCAGCAGAGAATGTGTAGACAATGCAAAACCCAGTCCTGTCCCAGCAGAGAATGTGCAGGCAATCCACACCCCAGCACTGTCCTAGCAGAGAGCGAGAACAATCCACAGCCCAGCACTGTTCCAGCAGAGAGAGCGAGAACAATCCAAAACCCAGTCCTGTCCCAGCAGAGAATGTGCAGGCAATCCACACCCCAGCACTGTCCTAGCAGAGAGCGAGAACAATCCACAGCCCAGCACTGTTCCAGCAGAGCATGTTTAGACAATCCACAACCCAGCACTATCCCAGCACAGAATGTGCAGGAAATACACAGCCCAGCACTGTCCCAGCAGAGAGTGAGGACATTCTCCAGCCCAGCACTGTCCCAGCAGAGAGAGTGAGGACATTCTCCAGCCCATCACTGTCCCAGCAGAGAGAGTGAGGACATTCTCCAGCCCAGCACTGTCCCAGCAAGAGAGTGAGGACATTCTCCAGCCCAGCACTGTCCCAGCAGAGAGAGTGAGAACAATCCACAGCCCAGCACTGTCCCAGCAGAGAGAGTGAGGACATTCTCCAGCCCAGCACTGTCCCAGCAGAGAGAGTGAGAACAATCCACAGCCCAGCACTGTCCCAGCAGAGAAACTGTGGGCAATCCACTCCCAGCACTGTCCCAGCAGAGAATGTGCAGACAATCCACACCCAGCACTGTCCCAGCAGAGAGTGAGGACAATCCACTCCCAGCACAGTCCCAGCAGAGAGAGTGAGAACAATCCACACCCCAGCACTGTCCCAGCAGAGAGAGTGAGAACAATCCACACCCCAGCACTGACACAGCAGAGAAACTGTGGGCAATCCACAGCCCAGCACTGTCCCAGCAGAGAGAGTGAGGATATTCTCCACCCCAGCACTGACCCAGCAGGGAGTGAGGACAATCCACACCCCAGCACTGACACAGCAGAGAAACTGTGGGCAATCCACAGCCCAGCACTATCCCAGCAGAGAGAGTGAGGATATTCTGCACCCCAGCACTGTCCCAGCAGAGAGAGTGAGGATATTCTCCACCCCAGCACTGTCCCAGCAGAGAGAGTGAGGATATTCTCCACCCCAGCACTGTCCCAGCAGAGAGAGTGAGGATATTCTCCACCCCAGCACTGTCCCAGCAGAGCGAGTGAGGATATTCTCCACCCCAGCACTGTCCCAGCAGAGAGAGTGAGGATATTCTCCACCCCAGCACTGTCCCTGGAATTTCTAACTCCCTTTCCCCAAAACAGGGAGCTAAAATCAATCAATCAATTCCCATCATTACACTCTCGTGAGCTTTACTGCGAAGGAAAATAAGGAAAGCAGAACTGCTGCACGGTGCCGCAGTGAATCTTCATTTGTGTCACTTCCTCCTGGCTTTTGGTGGAAAAGGAAACACCTTAAATAGAATTTACAGCTGTTCGGCCCAACTGGTCCAGACCGACAGCCGCTTACGCCCCACACAGTGAAGTGTCCCAAAGCTCGTCCCAATATCTCACACCAGCAAAGTGACAGAAGGAGTTCCGACAAGTAATTAAAAATAAAACTCGGAGTGTGATAACTAACAAAATAATCTTTCCTTCTCAGCCCAGTTTACACTTTTTAAATTCTTTTAAATGAAGTTCGATTTTCCATTGCGCTAACATCGTAACTGTGAGCTCACGATTCACTGTGAGCTCGGGACAGTGCTCCGCCAATATATTCACCGCTCGCCACCTGGGGCTAATTGGGAACACAGAGGTGGCTAATTGCATTTCTGATCAGTAAATAGAAAACTGAGTCATAGACACCGTCCTGTAATCTCAATACTCATATTCACTGAGGGAGTGCTGCACTGTCGGAGGTGCCCTCTTTCCGATGAGACGTTAAACCGAGGCCCCGTCTGCTCTCTCAGGTGGACGTAAAAGATCCCATGGCCACTATTTTGAAGAAGAGCAGGGGAGTTCTCCCCGGTGTCCTGGGGTCACTATTTATCCCTCAATCAACATCACTAAAAAAATGAGATGATTTGGTCATTATCGCGTTGCTTTTTGTGGCTGCTGCATTTCCCGACATTGTGACCACACTTCAAAAAGTACTTAATTGGCTGCAAAGCGCTTTGGGACGTCCTCAGTGTTTATATTGCCTGCGAGACAAAGAGTTTTACGCTCAGAGGTTCAACTCCCCAGAAACTCGGCGATGTAGCTAAGAGTAGTGGTGACTGTAATTTACAGCCAGCAGTGCAGGGCCCACCACAAGCCTAAAAGGAACAGAATAACTTTAAAACACATTCACTTAAGGGCGTTTGAGGAAGTCGTGTCTCGAGGTGGAGGCCGTATTTATAAATCGGAGATCGCGGGGCAGTAAGGACAGGCGTCCTACAGTCTGAGGTCACTCGATGGACTGCTCTCTGTACCGCAGCATTCTTCATCACGTATCCTCTAAACCTTCGCTCAATATGAAACTGTTAGCAGCAAAGCCAATTCATTCCATCAGGAGTGCGTCGACTCTGAATCAAAAGAAGTTCATTTTGATTGAGGACGGTGTGGTCAACCATGTCATAGGAACAGGAGGAGGCCATTCAGCCCCTCGAGCCTGCTCCGTCATTCAATTAGATCAGGGCTGATCTGCATCTTAACTCTATCTACCCACCTTGGTTCTATATCCCTTAATACCCTTTGCCTAACAAAAATCTATCAATCTCGGTTTTGAAATTTTTAATTGACCCCCAGCCTCAACAGCTTTTTGGGGGAGAGAGTTCCAGATTTCCACTACCCTTTGTGTGAAGAAGTGCTTCCTGACATCACCCCTGAACGGCCTGGCTCTAATTTTAAGGTTGTGCCGCCTTGTTCTGGACTCCCCCCACCAGAGGAAATAGTTTCTCTCGATCAACCCTATCAAATCCTTTAATCATCTTAAACACCTTGATCAGATCACCCCTTAATCTTCTATATTCAAGGGAATACAATCTTAGTCTATGCAACCTGTCCTCATAATTTAACCCTTTTAGCCCTAGTATCATGTCAAAGGCTTTAGTAGCAGTCGAGGAAGTTGCTGATCACGGAGGATGCAATTTGTGACTTTGATAAGAGCTGTTTCAGGACTGTGGCCAGGGAGGACACCTAACTGGACAGATTCAAAGATTGGCACAGATTTCGGAGTCAAAAATCACATTCAAGGACTTTGGAGAGGAAAGGAAGGTTGGAGATGGGGCGGCAGTTTGTAAAGACAGAGAGGGCGAGGGTGGTTTTTGTGAGGAGGGGAGCGATGACAGCAATTTTGAAAGGTATGGGGCCAGTACCAGAGGAGAGAGAACCGTTAACAATATCAACTAACATGGGAGCCAGGAAGGGAAGTTGGGTGGTCAGCAGTTTAGTGGGAATAGGGTCAAGAAAGCAGGAGGTGGGTCTCATGGACCAAATGAGCTCAAAGAGGAGTTGAGGGGCGATAAGAGAGAAACTAGAGAAAGGTGCGGATTCAGGGCTAGGGCAGGGGGAACCTTGATTGGCTAGGGGAAGGTAGGGAAGTGTCAGAGGCAGCTGAATAGAGGGTATGAATCTTGGTGATAAAGAAGTCCATGAGCTCCTCGCACTTGTTGTTGGAGGTGAGGGTGGAGGGGGCAGGGGAGAGGGGTTTGAGAAGAAGGTTTGTAGTGGCGAAGAGAAGCCGGGGGTTATCTTTGCTCTCCCGGTTGGTTGGAAATAGTGAGCAGTTCTGGCAGAGTGTGAGGCCCAATAGTGCTTCGTGTAGTCCCGCTAGGTGTGGTGATCGATGGCTAAACTAGTTGTGTACCAGATATGCACAAGAAAAGAGAAGGCTGCGGGGTGACCTGATAGAGATCTTTAAGATAATGAACGGGTTTTATAGGCTAGACAACAACAACAACTTGTATTTATATAGCGCCTTTAACGTAATAAAACGTCCCGCAGAGTTGTGGTCTTGGGCCCTCCCCTTTAACGAGGGGAGGAGCCCTTCCATGCGGCAGCGCTACGTGGCCCAGTGCGTCGCGCTGCAGAACGCACCGCCTGATATTCGGGGTTCGCGCTCTAAGAAGGAAGTGGGGCGCTTGAATTAGCTCCACCTCCCTCTTGGGGCACTATAACTGAATTTAGCGATCGCCGGCGCTATTTTTTGCCGGGCGCTAAATTTAGCACCCAGGTGATGTTAACGACCCAAAATGGTCACTAGCGAATGTTTCCCCCTAAATGTTTTACTGAGAGCAAGGGTGTCAAAGGTGGAAGAGAGGGTGTGGTCGAGAAGATCGACGGCTGCAGAAATATTGTGGTAAATGGAGGGCCAAAGGTCAGGCAATCGACAGCTTGAAAGTCAATTATAAGTGACTGGTGGGAGAGCTTTTCTGACTTTGTCAGCGCGAACCAGTATTCAATGCTGAAAAATCACCAGCGTCACATTGATCGAAATACTGCTATAATGTTATTGCGCCCAGTCCAGGAATGAACGTGCCTCGCCACACAGCCCTTAGCTGGAGATTGTGTGCGGCACTGGGAAACGGAGGAAGGGAAGGTGAGAAGCCAATGAAACTCCTAAAAATGTTAATCAATCTGTTCTCTTAAGCTTTAACCTTGTGTTCCACTTTGCAGCCTGTGAATGATGTAATCAGACATGAAGAATACGGCCAACATCCCTCTGGTGTTGGCTAAGAGCAATGATGAAATCTCTCGTAGAGAACAGGATGTCTCAGTCAGAATTCAGACAGTCTCGCCAAGACCTCCATTTTCTTTTTAACGCTTCCAAAAATAATTTTTATTGAAAGGAAAACCATGGCCTGCTACATCTTCATAACTCCCAATCTCGGTAGAACCGTTGCTGCTCCTGATTTTAACTCCCTGTGTTTTGTCTGTTGTAATGAGATTGGACTTTCAAACTCTGGACAGGTGACTTTCTAAGAGAACACTTGCCAGACACCCAGTTCCGACCCTTTGTAACATCCAAAACTAGACTGGGAAGGTGGGAGGGCGGTGGGGGTGGGGGGGTGGTGTGCGGGTGAGGGACTGTCTCAGGGCTGGGTTTGCTAACCCTCCCGGAACAACAACAACAACTTGCATTTATACAGCGCCTTTAATGCAGTGAAACATCCCCAGGGCGCTTCACAGGAGCGTTATCATCAAAAACACTGACACCGAGCAACATAAGGAGATATTAGGACAGGCAAAGAGGTCGGTTTTAAGGAGCGTCTTAAAGGAGGAGAGAGAAGTAGCGAGGCGGAGAGGTTTAGGGAGGGAATTCCAGAGCTCAGGGTCCAGGCAGCTGAAGGCGCGGCCGCCAATGATGGGGCGCTAATCATCGGCGATGCGTACGAGGCCAGAATTGGAGGAGCGCGGAGGTCTCGGAGGGTTGTGGGGCTGCAGAAGGTTACAGAGACAGGGAGGGGGTGAGGCCGCGGAGGGACTTGGAGAAAAGGATGAGAATTTTAACATTTAAAAAGAAAAAAAAGATAGAAAATTAAAGAAAGAAAAAAGAAAGTGCAATTTGTGCACAGCAAGCTCCCACAAACAGCCGAATGGCCCCCTTCCGTGCTTTAAGCTTCCACGGGTCTGGGTAGGATCCTGCTTCTGGTTTCTACCTCAGTGACAATAACAGCAACAACTTGCATTGATATAGCGCCTTTAACGCAGTAAAACGTCCCAGGGCTCTTCGCAGGAGTGTAATCAGACTTAATTTGACACCGAGCCATATAAAGAGTGACCCTCTGTTGGAAAGTGTGTGTGTGTGTGTGTGTGTGGTCACCGAGTGAGGACAGGAGCAGGCTGGTCTGTGATATCCTCCAGAGTCGAATAGCCTCCTAACAGTCACCAGCTAGACTCAGGCACGAAGATTAAAGGCCGCCGGCACTCTTGGGACTGTACTGCTGTGTGAGGCAGCACACTAGGACAAGAAGGGAGGTAATGGTAGGGAGGATGGACTCTGTACTTCAGGATCAATTCAACAACATTAATAACCGCTGCATCAGGACTTGTGATTTTTGGATGTGGTTTTTTTTAACAATGATTTTTACAACTATTTGATAGTAATAGTGTAAAGGGCAGAGAGGGGGAAGAATTTCTGAAGTGTGTTCAGGAGAACTTTTTTGATCAGTATGTTTCCGGCCCAATGAGGAAGGAGGCATTGCTGGATCTGGTTCTGGGGAATGAGGTGAGTCAAGTAGAGCAAGTGTCAGTAGGGGAACATTTAGGGAACAGTGATCACAGTATCATAAGGTTTAGACTAGCTATGGAAAAGGACAGGGCGCAATCTACGGTAAAAATACTTAATTGAAGGAAGGCCAATTTCAGTGGGTTGAGAATGGATCTGGCCTGGGTAAATTGCAATCAAAGATTGGCAGGCAAAACTGTAATCGAACAATGGGCTGCTTTTAAAGAGGAGATGGTTCGGGTACAGTCGAGGTATATTCACACAAGTAGTAAGGCAACCAAAGCCAGAGCTGACTGCATGACGAAAGAGATAGAGAGTAAGATGAAGCAGAAAAAGGACGCGTACGACAGATATCAGGTTGAAAATACAAGTGAAAACCAGGCTGAATATCGAAAGTTCAGAGGGGAAGTGAAAAAGGAAATAAGAGGGGCAAAGAAAGATTATGAGAATAGATTGGCAGCTAACATAAAAGGGAATCCAAAAGTCTTCAATAGGCATATAAATAGTAAATGGGTAGTAAGAGGAGGGGTGGGGCTGATTAGGGACCAAAAAGGAGGCCTACGCATGGAGGCTGAGGGTATGGCTGAGGTACTAAATGAGTACTTTGCATCTGTCTTTACCAAGGAAGAAGATGCTGCCAAAGTCATAGTGAAAGAGGAGGTAGTTGGGATACTAGATGGGATAAAAATTGATAAAGAGGAGGTACTAGAAAGGCTGGCTGTACTTAAAGTAGATAAGTCATCAGGACCAGATGGGATGCATCCTAGGATGCTGAGGGAAGTAAAGGTGGAAATTGCGGAGGTACTGGGCATAATCTTTCAGTCCTCCTTAGAAATGGGGGTGGTGCCAGAGGACTGGAGAATTGCAAATGTTACACCCTTGTTCAAAAAAGGGTGTATGGATAAACCCAGCAACTACAGGTTAGTCAGTTTAACCTCGGTAGTGGGGAAGCTTTTAGAAATGATAATCAGGGACAAAATTAAACGTCACTTGGACAAGTGTCGATTAATTAAGGAAAGCCAGCACGGATTTGTTAAAGGCTAATCGTGTTTAACTAACTTGATCGAGTTTTTTGATGAGGTAACAGAGAGGGTTGATGAGGGCAATGCGGTTGATGTGGTGTACACGGACATCCAAAAGGCTTTTGATAAAGTGTCACATAATAGGCTAGCCAGCAAAGTTGAAGCCCATGGAATAAAAGGGACAGTGGCAGCATGGATATGATACTGGCTAAGTGGCAGGAAGCAGAAAGTAGTGGTTTTCAGACTGGAGGTTTTCAGGGGTCGGTACTAGGACCTCTGCTTTTCTTGATATATATTAATAACTTGGATGTGGGTGTGCAGGGCACAATTAAAACATTTGCAGATGACACAAAACTTTGAAGTACAGTGAACAGTGAGGAGGAGAGTGATAGACTTCAAGAGGACATAGACAGGCTGGTGGATTGGGCAGACACGTGGCAGATGAAATTTACCGTAGAAAAGTGCGAAGTGATACATTTTGGTAGGAAGAACGAGGAGAGGCAATATAAACTAAAGGGTACAATCCTAAAGGGGAGTGCATGAACAGAGAGACCTGGGGGTGTATGTGCACAAATCGTTGAAGGTGGCAGGGCAGGTTGAGAAAGCAGTTAAAAATGCTTACAGGATCCTGGGCTTCATGAATAGAGGTATAGGGTTGGATTTTGATACTGGGGCAGGTTGGGGTCGTGTTATCCACCCGACTGCAATTGGATGTGGGAGATTGATGCAATTTTCACCCAATTGGGCAATTGAGTTCCAGCATGTGGGAACCCATGAACCAATTAATGGTTTCAGTCTGAAAGTCGCCTCTGATGATATCATCATTGCTGCTGCATTGCAGGTCAGAGACTGCCTGGCCTTTGCTGTGAGAGGACCTGGATGCAAAATAAGCAGCAGCTTTAAGGAAAGAGAGAGAGATTTTTTTGCATCCAGGTCCTCTCAGCAAAGGCCAAGCAGTCTCTGAAGACCTTCAATGCAGTAGCATCAGAGGCGACTTTCAGACCTAATACTACTACTACCTTCATCACATCTCCGTTGTAATAGTGGACCTGTAGCTGATAGTCAACTATCCAAATGTGCTCCCGCCAGGTTTCACAATCGTGGTTCAGAACAGGCGTGCTTCACGTAGATCAAGGGTTAAAATCACAAAGGCCTTTCAAAATGGCATTATAGAGGCAATTTAGTGCTTGTTAATGGCCTTAACAGCCTATCCCGTCTCTGAAAGGCGGGACGGAGTCGGGACCAGCAGACACGATTTAATGAAAATTGCGTGGAGGCGGGATGGAGGCGGACTTGTGCCCGCCCGCCAGTTTTCGCAATTTTAACCCCCCACACGCCTCCAAACCCACCTCCACGGGTCAATGAAAATCCAGCCCATAGAGTACAAAAGCAAGGAAGTTATGATGAAACTTTATAAAACACTGGTTCGGCCTCAACTGGAGTATTGTGTCCAATTCTGGGCACTGCACTTTAGGAAGGATGTGAAGGCCTTAGAGAGGGTGCAGAAAAGATTTACCAGAATGGTTCCAGGGATGAGAGACTTCAGTTACGTGGATAGACTGGAGAAGCTGGGGTTGTTCTCCTTGGAGCAAAGAAGGTTGAGAGGAGATTTGATAGAGGTGTTCAAAATCATGAGGGGTCGAGACAGAGTAGATAGAGAGAAACTGTTCCCATTGGCAGAAGGGCCGAGAACCAGAGGACACAGATTTAAGGTGATTGGCAGAAGATCCAAAGGCGACATGAGGAAAAACTTTTTTACGCAGCGAGTGGTTAGGATCTGGAATGCACGGCCTGAAAGTGTGGTGGGGGCAGATTCAATCCTGGCTTTCAAAAGGTAATTGGATAAGTACCTGAGGGATTAAAGTTGCAGGGCTACGGGGAAATGGCGGGGGAGTGGGACTAGCTGAAGTGCTCTTGCAGAGAGCCGGCATGGGCTCGACGGGCCGAATGGCCTCCTTCTGTGCTGTAACCATTCTATGATTCTATGACGCAACTTTAACCCCAGCCGATTCATTCTCAGCATCACTTCCCTCAACAGCAGGAGCGACGGACAGGGAAAGCGGAGTCAACCCCGTCCAACATCTCACCGACATTTCACCTTCCTTATGTCACCATACAGCCCCCATCATTGCACTTCATTCAACCCATGCATGAGGAGCCCCTGTAAATACCAACACACTCCCAGAGACCCCCCTGTAAATACCAACACACTCCCAGAGACCCCCCTGTAAATACCGACACACTCCCTGAGACCCCCATGTAAATACCGACACACTCCCAGAGACCCCTGTAAATACTGACACACTCCCAGAGACCCCCTGTAAATACTGACACACTCCCAGAGACCCCTGTAAATACTGACACACTCCCTGAGACCCCCCTGTAAAGACCGACATACTCCCAGAGACCCCTGTAAATACTAACATACTCCCAGAAACCCCCTGTTAATACTGACACACTCCCAGGAACCCCCTGTAAATACTGACACACTCCCAGAGACCCCTGTAAATACTGACACACTCCCAAAGACCCCTGTAAATACAGACACACTCCCAGAGACCCCCCTGTAAATACCGACACACTCCCAGAGACCCCTGTAAATACTGACACACTCCCAGAGACCCCTGTAAATACCGACACACTCCCAGAGACCCCCCTGTAAATACTGACACACTCCCAGAGACCCCTGTAAATACTGACACACTCCCAGAGACCCCCTGTAAATACTGACACACACCCAGAGACCCCTATAAATACTGACACACTCCCAGAGACCCCTGTAAATACCGACACACTCCCAGAGACCCCTGGAAATACTGACACACTCCCAGAGACCCCCTGTAAATACCGACAAACTCCCAGAGACCCATGTAAATACTGACACACTCCCAGAGACCCCTGTAAATACTGACACACTCCCAGAGACCCCTGTAAATACCGACACACTCCCAGAGACGCCCCTGTAAATACCGACACACTCCCAGAGACCCCTGTAAATACTGACACACTCCCAGAGACCACTGTAGATACCGACACACTCCCAGAGACCCCCCTGTAAATACCAACACACTCCCAGAGACCCCTGTAAATACTGACACACTCCCAGAGAACCCTGTAAATACTGACACACTCCCAGAGACCCCTGTAAGTATAGACACACTCCCAGAGACCCCTGTAAATACCGACACACTCCCAGAGACCCCCCTGTAAATACTGACACACTCCCAGAGACCCCTGTAAATACTGACACACTCCCAGAGACTCCTGTAAATACCGTCACACTCCCAGAGACCCCCCTGTAAATACTGACACACTCCGAGAAACCCCCTGTAAATACTGACACACTCCCAGAGACCCCTGTAAATACAGACACACTCCCAGAGACCCCCTGTAAATACAGACACACTCCCGGGAGACCCCTGTAAATACCGACACACTCCAAGAGACCCCCTGTAAATACTGACACACTCCCAGAGAACCGTGTAAATACTGACACACTCCCAGAGAACCGTGTAAATACTGACACACTCCCAGAGACCCCTGTAAACACTGGCACACTCCCAGAGAACCCCCTGTAAATACAGACACACTCCCAGAGACCCCCCTGTAAATACAGACACACTCCCAGAGACCCCCTGTAAACACTGGCACACTCCCAGAGACCCCCCTGTAAATACAGACACACTCCCAGAGACCCCCTGTAAACACTGGCACACTCCCAGAGACCCCTGTAAATACTGACCCACTCCCAGAGACCCCCTGTAAATACCGACACACTCCCAGAGACCCCCCTGTAAATACTGACACACTCCCAGAGACCCCCTGTAAATACAGACACACTCCCAGAGACCCCCTGTAAATACAGACACACTCCTGGGACCCCCTGTAAATACCGACACACTCCCAGAGACCCCTGTAAATACTGACACACTCCCAGAGACCCCCCTGTAAATACAGACACACTCCCAGAGACCCCCTGTAAACACTGGCACACTCCCAGAGACCCCTGTAAATACTGACACACTCCCAGAGACCCTCTGTAAATACCGACACACTCCCAGACACCCCCCTGTAAATACTGACACACTCCCAGAGACCCCCTGTAAATACAGACACACTCCCAGAGACCCCCTGTAAATACAGACACACTCCTGGGACCCCCTGTAAATACCGACACACTCCCAGAGACCCCTGTAAATACAGACACACTCCCGGGGACCCCCCTGTAAATACTGACACACTCCCAGAGACCCCTGTAAATACTGACACACTCCCAGGGACCCCCTGTAAATACTGACACACCCCCAGAGACCCCTGTAAATACTGACACACTCCCAGAGACCCCTGTAAATACTGACACACTCCCAGAGACCCCTGTAAATACTGACACACACCCAGAGACCCCCTGTAAATACTGACACACCCCCAGAGACCCCTGTAAATACAGACACACTCCCGGAGACCCCTGTAAATACAGACACACTCCCAGAGACCCCCTGTAAATACTGACACACTCCCAGAGACAACCTGTAAATACAGACACACTCCCGGAGACCCCCTGTAAATACTGACACACTCCGAGAGACCCCTGTAAATACTGACACACTCCCAGAGACCCCTGTAAATACCGACACACTCCCAGAGACCCCTGTAAATACAGACACACTCCCAGAGACCCCTGTAAATACAGACACACTCCTAGAGACCCCTGTAAATACTGACACACTCCGAGAGACCCCTGTAAATACTGACACACTCCCAGAGACACCTGTAAATACCGACACACTCCCAGAGACCCCTGTAAATACAGACACACTCCTAGAGACCCCTGTAAATACAGACACACTCCTAGAGACCCCTGTAAATACTGACACACTCCCAGAGACCCCCTGTAAATACCGACACACTCCTGGGGCCCCCTGTAAATACTGACACACTCCCAGAGACCCCCCTGTAAATACTGACACACTCCCAGAGACCCCCCTGTAAATACCGACATACTCCCAGAGACCCCCCTGTAAATACTGACACACTCCCATTGACCCCCTGTAAATACTGACACACTCCCAGAGACCCCCCTGTAAATACAGACACACTCCCAGAGACCCCCCTGTAAATACTGACACACTCCCAGAGACCCCTGTAAATACAGACACACTCCCGGGAGACCCCCTGTAAATACCGACACACACCCAGAGACCCCCTGTAAATACTGACACACCCCCGGGAGACACCCTGTAAATACAGACACACTCCCAGAGACCCCCTGTAAATACTGACACACTCCCAGAGACCCCCCTGTAAATACAGACACACACCCGGGAGACCCCCTGTAAATACTGACACACTCCCAGAGACCCCCCTGTAAATACTGACACACTCCCAGAGACCCCTGTAAATACAGACACACCCCCAGAGACCCCCTGTAAATACTGACACACTCTCAGAGACCCCCTGTAAATACTGACACACCCCCGGGAGACATCCTGTAAATACAGACACACTCCCAGAGACCCCCCTGTAAATACAGACACACTCCCAGGGACCCCCTGTAAATACTGACACACTCCCAGAGACCCCTGTAAATACCGACACACTCCCAGAGACTCCCTGTAAATACTGACACACTCCCAGAGACCCCCTGTAAATACTGACACACTCCCAGAGACCCCTGTAAATACTGACACACTCCCAGAGACCCCTGTAAATACAGACACACTCCCAGAGACCCCTGTAAATACAGACACACTCCCAGAGACCCCTGTAAATACTGACACACTCCCAGAGACCCCCCTGTAAATACTGACACACTCCCAGAGACCCCCTGTAAATACTGACACACTCCCAGAGACCCCCTGTAAATACTGACACACTCCCAGAGACCCCTGTAAATACTGACACACTCCCGGGACCCCCCTGTAAATACTGACACACTCCTAGAGACCCCCTGTAAATACAGACACACTCCCAGAGACCCCCCTGTAAATACTGACACACTCCTAGAGACCCCCTGTAAATACTGACACACTCCCAGAGACCCCCCTGTAAATACTGACACACTCCTAGAGACCCCCTGTAAATACTGACACACTCCTAGAGACCCCTGTAAATACAGACACACTCCCAGAGACCCCCCTGTAAATACTGACACACTCCCAGAGACCCCCCTGTAAATACTGACACACTCCCAGAGACCCCCTGTAAATACAGACACACTCCCAGAGACCCCCTGTAAATACTGACACACTCCTAGAGACCCCCTGTAAATACTGACACACTCCCAGAGACCCCTGTAAATACTGACACACTCCCAGGGACCCCCTGTAAATACTGACACACCCCCAGAGACCCCTGTAAATACTGACACACTCCCAGAGACCCCTGTAAATACTGACACACTCCCAGAGACCCCTGTAAATACTGACACACACCCAGAGACCCCCTGTAAATACTGACACACCCCCAGAGACCCCTGTAAATACAGACACACTCCCGGAGACCCCTGTAAATACAGACACACTCCCAGAGACCCCCTGTAAATACTGACACACTCCCAGAGACAACCTGTAAATACAGACACACTCCCGGAGACCCCCTGTAAATACTGACACACTCCGAGAGACTCCTGTAAATACTGACACACTCCCAGAGACCCCTGTAAATACCGACACACTCCCAGAGACCCCTGTAAATACAGACACACTCCCAGAGACCCCTGTAAATACAGACACACTCCTAGAGACCCCTGTAAATACTGACACACTCCGAGAGACCCCTGTAAATACTGACACACTCCCAGAGACACCTGTAAATACCGACACACTCCCAGAGACCCCTGTAAATACAGACACACTCCTAGAGACCCCTGTAAATACAGACACACTCCTAGAGACCCCTGTAAATACTGACACACTCCCAGAGACCCCCTGTAAATACCGACACACTCCTGGGGCCCCCTGTAAATACTGACACACTCCCAGAGACCCCCCTGTAAATACTGACACACTCCCAGAGACCCCCCTGTAAATACCGACATACTCCCAGAGACCCCCCTGTAAATACTGACACACTCCCATTGACCCCCTGTAAATACTGACACACTCCCAGAGACCCCCTGTAAATACAGACACACTCCCAGAGACCCCCCTGTAAATACTGACACACTCCCAGAGACCCCTGTAAATACAGACACACTCCCGGGAGACCCCCTGTAAATACCGACACACACCCAGAGACCCCCTGTAAATACTGACACACCCCCGGGAGACACCCTGTAAATACAGACACACTCCCAGAGACCCCCTGTAAATACTGACACACTCCCAGAGACCCCCCTGTAAATACAGACACACACCCGGAGACCCCCTGTAAATACTGACACACTCCCAGAGACCCCCCTGTAAATACTGACACACTCCCAGAGACCCCTGTAAATACAGACACACCCCCAGAGACCCCCTGTAAATACTGACACACTCTCAGAGACCCCCTGTAAATACTGACACACCCCCGGGAGACATCCTGTAAATACAGACACACTCCCAGAGACCCCCCTGTAAATACAGACACACTCCCAGGGACCCCCTGTAAATACTGACACACTCCCAGAGACCCCTGTAAATACAGACACACTCCCAGAGACTCCCTGTAAATACTGACACACTCCCAGAGACCCCCTGTAAATACTGACACACTCCCAGAGACCCCTGTAAATACTGACACACTCCCAGAGACCCCTGTAAATACAGACACACTCCCAGAGACCCCCTGTAAATACTGACACACTCCCAGAGACCCCCCTGTAAATACTGACACACTCCCAGAGACCCCCTGTAAATACTGACACACTCCCAGAGACCCCCCTGTAAATACTGACACACTCCCAGAGACCCCTGTAAATACTGACACACTCCCGGGGACCCCCCTGTAAATACTGACACACTCCTAGAGACCCCCTGTAAATACAGACACACTCCCAGAGACCCCCCTGTAAATACTGACACACTCCTAGAGACCCCCTGTAAATACTGACACACTCCCAGAGACCCCCCTGTAAATACTGACACACTCCTAGAGACCCCCTGTAAATACTGACACACTCCTAGAGACCCCCTGTAAATACTGACACACTCCCAGAGACCCCCCTGTAAATACAGACACACTCCCAGAGACCCCCCTGTAAATACTGACACACTCCCAGAGACCCCCCTGTAAATACAGACACACTCCCAGAGACCCCTGTAAATACTGACACACTCCCAGAGACCCCCTGTAAATACAGACACACTCCCAGAGACCCCCTGTAAATACAGACATACTCCCAGAGACCCCTGTAAATACTGACACACTCCCAGAGACCCCTGTAAATACAGACACACTCCCAGAGACCCCTGTAAATACTGACACACTCCCAGAGACCCCCCTGTAAATACTGACACACTCCCGGGGACCCCCTGTAAATACAGACACACTCCCAGAGACCCCTGTAAATACTGACACACTCCCAGAGACCCCTGTAAATACTGACACACTCCCGGGGACCCCCTGTAAATACTGACACACTCCCAGAGACCCCCCTGTAAATACTGACACACTCCCGGGGACCCCCTGTAAATACTGACACACTCCCAGAGACTCCCTGTAAATACTGACACATTCCCAGAGACCCCCTGTGAATACAGACACACTCCCAGAGACTCCCCTGTAAATACTGACACACTCCCAGAGACTCCCTGTAAATACTGACACACTCCCAGAGACCCCTGTAAATACTGACACACTCCCAGAGACCCCTGTAAATACTGACACACTCCCAGAGACCCCCCTGTAAATACTGACACACCCCCAGAAACCCCCCTGTAAATACAGACACACTCCCAGAGACCCCCCTGTAAATACAGACACACTCCCGGTGACCCCCCTGTAAATACCGACACACTCCCAGAGACCCCTGTAAATACTGACACACTCCCAGAGACCCCTGTAAATACCGACACACTCCCAGAGACCCCCTGTAAATACAGACACACACCCAGAGACCCCTGTAAATACAGACACACCCCCAGAGACCCCCCTGTAAATACTGACACACTCCCAGAGACCCCTGTAAATACTGACACACTCCCGGGGACCCCCCTGTAAATACTGACACACTCCTAGAGACCCCCTGTAAATACAGACACACTCCCAGAGACCCCCCTGTAAATACTGACACACTCCTAGAGACCCCCTGTAAATACTGACACACTCCCAGAGACCCCCCTGTAAATACTGACACACTCCTAGAGACCCCCTGTAAATACTGACACACTCCTAGAGACCCCCTGTAAATACTGACACACTCCCAGAGACCCCCCTGTAAATACAGACACACTCCCAGAGACCCCCCTGTAAATACTGACACACTCCCAGAGACCCCCCTGTAAATACAGACACACTCCCAGAGACCCCTGTAAATACTGACACACTCCCAGAGACCCCCTGTAAATACAGACACACTCCCAGAGACCCCCTGTAAATACAGACATACTCCCAGAGACCCCTGTAAATACTGACACACTCCCAGAGACCCCTGTAAATACAGACACACTCCCAGAGACCCCTGTAAATACTGACACACTCCCAGAGACCCCCCTGTAAATACTGACACACTCCCGGGGACCCCCTGTAAATACAGACACACTCCCAGAGACCCCTGTAAATACTGACACACTCCCAGAGACCCCTGTAAATACTGACACACTCCCGGGGACCCCCTGTAAATACTGACACACTCCCAGAGACCCCCCTGTAAATACTGACACACTCCCGGGGACCCCCTGTAAATACTGACACACTCCCAGAGACTCCCTGTAAATACTGACACATTCCCAGAGACCCCCTGTAAATACAGACACACTCCCAGAGACTCCCCTGTAAATACTGACACACTCCCAGAGACTCCCTGTAAATACTGACACACTCCCAGAGACCCCTGTAAATACTGACACACTCCCAGAGACCCCTGTAAATACTGACACACTCCCAGAGACCCCCCTGTAAATACTGACACACCCCCAGAAACCCCCCTGTAAATACAGACACACTCCCAGAGACCCCCCTGTAAATACAGACACACTCCCGGTGACCCCCCTGTAAATACCGACACACTCCCAGAGACCCCTGTAAATACTGACACACTCCCAGAGACCCCTGTAAATACCGACACACTCCCAGAGACCCCCTGTAAATACAGACACACACCCAGAGACCCCTGTAAATACAGACACACCCCCAGAGACCCCCCTGTAAATACTGACACACTCCCAGAGACCCCCCTGTAAATACTGACACACTCCCAGAGACCCCTGTAAATACAGACACACTCCCGGGAGACCCCCCTGTAAATACTGACACACTCCCAGAGACCCCCCTGTAAATACAGACACACTCCCAGAGACCCCCCTGTAAATACTGACACACTCCCAGAGACCCCTGTAAATACTGACACACTCCCAGAGACCCCCCTGTAAATAATGACACACTCCCAGAGACCCCTGTAAATAATGACACACTCCCAGAGACCCCCCTGTAAATACAGACACACTCCCAGAGACCCCTGTAAATAATGACACACTCCCAGAGACCCCCCTGTAAATACAGACACACTCCCAGAGACCCCCCTGTAAATAATGACACACTCCCAGAGACCCCCCTGTAAATACAGACACACTCCCAGAGACCCCCCTGTAAATACAGACACACTCCCAGAGACCCCTGTAAATACAGACACACTCCCAGAGACCCCCTGTAAATACAGACACACTCCCAGAGAACCCCCTGTAAATACAGACACACTCCCAGAGACCCCTGTAAATAATGACACACTCCCAGAGACCCCCCTGTAAATACAGACACACTCCCAGAGACCCCTGTAAATAATGACACACTCCCAGAGACCCCCCTGTAAATACTGACACACTCCCAGAGACCCCTGTAAATACTGACACACTCCCAGAGACCCCTGTAAATACCGACACACTCCCAGAGACCCCCTGTAAATACTGACACACTCCCAGAGACCCCTGTAAATACTGACACACTCCCAGAGACCCCCTGTAAATACAGACACACTCCCAGTGACCCCCTGTAAATACAGACACTCCCAGAGACCCCCTGTAAATACTGACACACTCCCAGGGACCCCCTGTAAATACCGACACACTCCCAGAGACCCCTGTAAATACCGACACACTCCCAGACCCCCCTGTAAATACAGACACACTCCCAGTGACCCCCTGTAAATACTGACACACTCCCAGAGACCCCTGTAAATACTGACACACTCCCAGAGACCCCTGTAAATACCGACACACTCCCAGACCCCCCTGTAAATACAGACACACTCCCAGAGACCCCTGTAAATACAGACACACTCCCAGAGACCCCCCTGTAAATACTGACACACTCCCAGAGACCCCTGTAAATACTGACACACTCCCAGAGACTCCCTGTAAATACTGACACACTCCCAGAGACTCCCTGTAAATACTGACACACTCCCAGAGACTCCCTGTAAATACTGACACACTCCCAGAGACCCCCCTGTAAATACAGACACACTCCCAGAGACCCCCCTGTAAATACTGACACACTCCCAGAGACCCCCTGTAAATACCGACACACTCCCAGAGACCCCCTGTAAATACCGACACACTCCCAGAGACCCCCCTGTAAACACTGACACACTCCCAGAGACCCCCCTGTAAATACCGACACACTCCCAGAGACCCCCTGTAAATACCGACACACTCCCAGAGACCCCTGTAAATACTGACACACTCCCAGAGACCCCTGTAAATACCGACACACTCCCAGAGACCCCCTGTAAATACAGACACACACCCAGAGACCCCTGTAAATACAGACACACCCCCAGAGACCCCTGTAAATACTGACACACTCCCAGAGACCCCCTGTAAATACTGACACACTCCCAGAGACCCCCCTGTAAATACTGACACACTCCCAGAGACCCCTGTAAATACAGACACACTCCCGGGAGACCCCCCTGTAAATACAGACACACTCCCAGAGACCCCTGTAAATACAGACACACTCCCGGAGACCCCCCTGTAAATACTGACACACTCCCAGAGACCCCCCTGTAAATACTGACACACTCCCAGAGACCCCTGTAAATACAGACACACTCCCGGGAGACCCCCCTGTAAATACTGACACACTCCCAGAGACCCCTGTAAATACTGACACACTCCCAGAGACCCCCCTGTAAATACAGACACACTCCCAGAGACCCCCCTGTAAATACAGACACACTCCCAGAGACCCCTGTAAATACTGACACACTCCCAGAGACCCCTGTAAATACAGACACACTCCCGGGAGACCCCTGTAAATACAGACACACTCCCAGAGACCCCCCTGTAAATACTGACACACTCCCAGAGACCCCCCTGTAAATACTGACACACTCCCAGAGACCCCCCTGTAAATACTGACACACTCCCAGAGACCCCCCTGTAAATACTGACACACTCCCAGAGACCCCCCTGTAAATACTGACACACTCCCAGAGACCCCCTGTAAATACTGACACACACCCAGAGACCCCCCTGTAAATACTGACACACTCCCAGAGACCCCTGTAAATAATGACACACTCCCAGAGACCCCCCTGTAAATACAGACACACTCCCAGAGACCCCCTGTAAATAATGACACACTCCCAGAGACCCCCCTGTAAATAATGACACACTCCCAGAGACCCCCCTGTAAATACTGACACACTCCCAGAGACCCCCTGTAAATACCGACACACTCCCAGAGACCCCCTGTAAATACTGACACACTCCCAGAGACCCCTGTAAATAATGACACACTCCCAGAGACCCCCCTGTAAATACAGACACACTCCCAGAGACCCCCTGTAAATAATGACACACTCCCAGAGACCCCCCTGTAAATACTGACACACTCCCAGAGACCCCCTGTAAATACTGACACACTCCCAGAGACCCCTGTAAATACTGACACACTCCCAGAGACCCCTGTAAATACTGACACACTCCCAGAGACCCCTGTAAATACTGACACACTCCCAGAGACCCCCTGTAAATACAGACACACTCCCAGAGACCCCTGTAAATACTGACACACTCCCAGAGACCCCCCTGTAAATACAGACACACTCCCAGAGACCCCCTGTAAATACTGACACACTCCCAGAGACCCCCCTGTAAATACTGACACACTCCCAGAGACCCCCCTGTAAATACTGACACACTCCCAGAGACCCCCCTGTAAATACTGACACACTCCCAGAGACCCCTGTAAATACTGACACACTCCCAGAGACCCCTGTAAATACCGACACACTCCCAGAGACCCCCTGTAAATACTGACACACTCCCAGAGACCCCTGTAAATACTGACACACTCCCAGAGACCCCCTGTAAATACAGACACACTCCCAGTGACCCCCTGTAAATACAGACACACTCCCGGAGACCCCCCTGTAAATACTGACACACTCCCAGGGACCCCCTGTAAATACCGACACACTCCCAGAGACCCCCCTGTAAATACTGACACACTCCCAGGGACCCCCTGTAAATACCGACACACTCCCAGAGACCCCCCTGTAAATACTGACACACTCCCAGAGACCCCTGTAAATACAGACACACCCCCAGAGACCCCCTGTAAATACTGACACACTCCCAGAGACCCCTGTAAATACCGACACACTCCCAGACCCCCCTGTAAATACAGACACACTCCCAGTGACCCCCTGTAAATACTGACACACTCCCAGAGACCCCTGTAAATACTGACACACTCCCAGAGACCCCTGTAAATACCGACACACTCCCAGACCCCCCTGTAAATACAGACACACTCCCAGAGACCCCTGTAAATACAGACACACTCCCAGAGACCCCCCTGTAAATACTGACACACTCCCAGAGACCCCTGTAAATACCGACACACTCCCAGACCCCCCTGTAAATACTGACACACTCCCAGACCCCCCTGTAAATACCGACACACTCCCATACCCCCCTGTAAATACTGACACACTCCCAGAGACCCCTCTGTAAATACCGACACACTCCCAGAGACCCCTGTAAATACAGACACACTCCCAGAGACCCCCTGTAAATACTGACACACTCCCAGAGACCCCCCTGTAAATACCGACACACCCCCAGAGACCCCTGTAAATACTGACACACTCCCAGAGACCCCTGTAAATACTGACACACTCCCAGAGACCCCTGTAAATACTGACACACTCCCAGAGACCCCTGTAAATACTGACACACTCCCAGAGACCCCCCTGTAAATACAGACACACTCCCAGAGACCCCTGTAAATACTGACACTCTCCCAGAGACCCCCGTATAAATACTGACACACTCCCAGAGACCCCTGTAAATACTGACACACTCCCGGGGACCCCCTGTAAATACAGACAAACTCCCAGAGACCCCTGTAAATACAGACACACTCCCAGAGACCCCTGTAAATACCGACACACTCCCAGTGACCCCTGTAAATACCGACACACTCCCAGAGACCCCCTGTAAATACCGACACACTCCCAGAGACCCCTGTAAATACTGACACACTCCCAGAGACCCCTGTAAATACTGACACACTCCCAGAGACCCCTGTAAATACTGACACACTCCTTGTGACCCCCTGTAAATACTGACACACTCCCAGAGACCCCTGTAAATACTGACACACTCCCAGAGACCCCTGTAAATACTGACACACTCCCAGAGACCCCTGTAAATACTGACACACTCCCAGAGACCCCTGTAAATACTGACACACTCCCAGAGACCCCCCTGTAAATACTGACACACTCCCAGAGACCCCTGTAAATACAGACACACTCCCAGAGACCCCTGTAAATACTGACACACTCCCAGAGACCCCCTGTAAATACTGACACACTCCCAGAGACCCCCCTGTAAATACAGACACACTCCCAGAGACCCCTGTAAATACAGACACACTCCCAGAGACCCCCCTGTAAATACAGACACACTTCCAGAGACTCCTGTAAATACAGACACACTCCGAGAGACCCCTGTAAATACTGACACACTCCCAGAGACCCCTGTAAATACCGACACACTCCCAGAGACCCCCCTGTAAATACCGACACACTCCCAGAGACCCCTGTAAATACTGACACACTCCCAGAGACCCCCCTGTAAATACAGACACACCCCCAGAGACCCCCCTGTAAATACAGACACACTCCCAGAGACCCCCCTGTAAATACAGACACACTCCCAGAGACCCCTGAAAATACTGACACACTCCCAGAGACCCCCCTGTAAATACTGACACACTCCCAGAGACCCCCCTGTAAATACCGACACACTCCCAGAGACCCCCCTGTAAATACAGACACACTCCCAGAGACCCCTGTAAATACTGACACACTCCCAGAGACCCCCCTGTAAATACAGACACACTCCCAGAGACCCCCTGTAAATACTGACACACTCCCAGAGACCCCTGTAAATACCGACACACTCCCAGAGACCCCTGTAAATACTGACACACTCCCAGAGACACCCCTGTAAATACTGACACACTCCCAGAGACCCCTGTAAATACAGACACACTCCCAGAGACCCCCCTGTAAATACCGACACACTCCCAGAGACCCCCTGTAAATACAGACACACTCCCAGAGACCCCCTGTAAATACAGACACACTCCCAGAGACCCCTGTAAATACCGACACACTCCCAGAGACCCCTGTAAATACTGACACACTCCTAGAGACCCCTGTAAATACTGACACACTCCCAGAGACCCCTGTAAATACCGACACACTCCCAGAGACCCCTGTAAATACAGACACACTCCCAGAGACCCCCCTGTAAATACAGACACACTCCCAGAGACCCCTGTAAATACCGAAACACTCCCAGAGACCCCTGTAAATACTGACACACTCCTAGAGACCCCTGTAAATACTGACACACTCCCAGAGACCCCTGTAAATACTGACACACTCCCAGAGACCCCTGTAAATACCGACACACTCCCAGAGACCCCTGTAAATACTGACACACTCCCAGAGACCCCTGTAAATACTGACACACTCCCAGAGACCCCCCTGTAAATACAGACACACCCCCAGAGACCCCCCTGTAAATACAGACACACTCCCAGAGACCCCTGTAAATACAGACACACCCCCAGAGACCCCCCTGTAAATACTGACACACCCCCAGAGACCCCTGTAAATACTGACACACTCCCAGAGACCCCTGTAAATACTGACACACTCCCAGAGACCCCCCTGTAAATACTGACACACTCCCAGAGACCCCCTGTAAATACAGACACACTCCCAGAGACCCCCTGTAAATACAGACACACTCCCAGAGACCCCCTGTAAATACAGACACACTCCCAGAGACCCCTGTAAATACTGACACACTCCCAGAGACCCCCCTGTAAATACAGACACACCCCCAGAGACCCCCCTGTAAATACAGACACACTCCCAGAGACCCCTGTAAATACAGACACACTCCCAGAGACCCCAGTAAATACTGACACACTCCCGGGGACCCCTGTAAATACAGACACACTCCCAGAGACCCCCTGTAAATACTGACACACTCCCAGAGACCCCCCTGTAAATACCGACACACTCCCAGAGACCCCCTGTAAATACTGACACACTCCCAGAGACCCCCCTGTAAATACTGACACACTCCCAGAGACCCCTGTAAATACTGACACACTCCCAGAGACCCCTGTAAATACCGTCAGACTCCCAGAGACCCCCCTGTAAATACTGACACACTCCCAGAGACCCCTGTAAATACAGACACACTCCCAGAGACCCCTGTAAATACTGACACACTCCCAGAGACCCCTGTAAATACTGACACACTCCCAGAGACCCCTGTAAATACAGACACACTCCCAGAGACCCCCCTGTAAATACAGACACACTCCCAGAGACCCCCCTGTAAATACAGACACACTCCCGGGGACCCCCTGTAAATACTGACACACTCCCAGAGACCCCCCCCCCTGTAAATACTGATACACTCCCAGAGACCCCTGTAAATACTGACGCACTCCCAGAGACCCCCTGTAAATACTGACACACTCCCAGAGACCCCCCTGTAAATACAGACACACTCCCAGAGACCCCCCTGTAAATACAGACACACTTCCAGAGACTCCTGTAAATACAGACACACTCCGAGAGACCCCTGTAAATACTGACACACTCCCAGAGACCCCTGTAAATACCGACACACTCCCAGAGACCCCCCTGTAAATACCGACACACTCCCAGAGACCCCTGTAAATACTGACACACTCCCAGAGACCCCCCTGTAAATACAGACACACCCCCAGAGACCCCCCTGTAAATACAGACACACTCCCAGAGACCCCCCTGTAAATACAGACACACTCCCAGAGACCCCTGAAAATACTGACACACTCCCAGAGACCCCCCTGTAAATACTGACACACTCCCAGAGACCCCCCTGTAAATACCGACACACTCCCAGAGACCCCCCTGTAAATACAGACACACTCCCAGAGACCCCTGTAAATACTGACACACTCCCAGAGACCCCCCTGTAAATACAGACACACTCCCAGAGACCCCCTGTAAATACTGACACACTCCCAGAGACCCCTGTAAATACCGACACACTCCCAGAGACCCCTGTAAATACTGACACACTCCCAGAGACACCCCTGTAAATACTGACACACTCCCAGAGACCCCTGTAAATACAGACACACTCCCAGAGACCCCCCTGTAAATACCGACACACTCCCAGAGACCCCCTGTAAATACAGACACACTCCCAGAGACCCCCTGTAAATACAGACACACTCCCAGAGACCCCTGTAAATACCGACACACTCCCAGAGACCCCTGTAAATACTGACACACTCCTAGAGACCCCTGTAAATACTGACACACTCCCAGAGACCCCTGTAAATACCGACACACTCCCAGAGACCCCTGTAAATACAGACACACTCCCAGAGACCCCCCTGTAAATACAGACACACTCCCAGAGACCCCTGTAAATACCGAAACACTCCCAGAGACCCCTGTAAATACTGACACACTCCTAGAGACCCCTGTAAATACTGACACACTCCCAGAGACCCCTGTAAATACTGACACACTCCCAGAGACCCCTGTAAATACCGACACACTCCCAGAGACCCCTGTAAATACTGACACACTCCCAGAGACCCCTGTAAATACTGACACACTCCCAGAGACCCCCCTGTAAATACAGACACACCCCCAGAGACCCCCCTGTAAATACAGACACACTCCCAGAGACCCCTGTAAATACAGACACACCCCCAGAGACCCCCCTGTAAATACTGACACACCCCCAGAGACCCCTGTAAATACTGACACACTCCCAGAGACCCCTGTAAATACTGACACACTCCCAGAGACCCCCCTGTAAATACTGACACACTCCCAGAGACCCCCTGTAAATACAGACACACTCCCAGAGACCCCCTGTAAATACAGACACACTCCCAGAGACCCCCTGTAAATACAGACACACTCCCAGAGACCCCTGTAAATACTGACACACTCCCAGAGACCCCCCTGTAAATACAGACACACCCCCAGAGACCCCCCTGTAAATACAGACACACTCCCAGAGACCCCTGTAAATACAGACACACTCCCAGAGACCCCAGTAAATACTGACACACTCCCGGGGACCCCTGTAAATACAGACACACTCCCAGAGACCCCCTGTAAATACTGACACACTCCCAGAGACCCCCCTGTAAATACCGACACACTCCCAGAGACCCCCTGTAAATACTGACACACTCCCAGAGACCCCCTGTAAATACTGACACACTCCCAGAGACCCCTGTAAATACTGACACACTCCCAGAGACCCCTGTAAATACCGTCAGACTCCCAGAGACCCCCCTGTAAATACTGACACACTCCCAGAGACCCCTGTAAATACAGACACACTCCCAGAGACCCCTGTAAATACTGACACACTCCCAGAGACCCCTGTAAATACTGACACACTCCCAGAGACCCCTGTAAATACAGACACACTCCCAGAGACCCCTGTAAATACTGACACACTCCCAGAGACCCCTGTAAATACAGACACACCCCCACAGACCCCTGTAAATACTGACACACCCCCAGAGACCCCTGTAAATACTGACACACTCCCAGAGACCCCCCTGTAAATACAGACACACTCCCAGAGACCCCTGTAAATACTGACACACTCCCAGAGACCCCCCTGTAAATACTGACACACTCCCAGAGACCCCCCTGTAAATACCGACACACTCCCAGAGACCCCCTGTAAATACTGACACACTCCCAGAGACCCCCCTGTAAATACCGACACACTCCCAGAGACCCCTGTAAATACCGACACACTCCCAGAGACCCCTGTAAATACTGACACACTCCCAGAGACCCCTGTAAATACCGACACACTCCCAGAGACCCCTGTAAATACCGACACACTCCCAGAGACCCCTGTAAATACTGACACACTCCCAGAGACCCCTGTAAATACTGGCACACTCCCAGAGATCCCCTGTAAATACAGACACACTCCCAGAGACCCCCCTGTAAAGACTGACACACTCCCAGAGACCCCCCTGTAAATACTGACACACACCCAGAGACCCCTGTAAATACCGACACACTCCCAGAGACCCCTGTAAATACAGACACACTCCCAGAGACCCCCCTGTAAATACTGACACACACCCAGAGACCCCTGTAAATACCGACACACTCCCAGAGACCCCTGTAAATACTGACACACACCCAGAGACCCCCTGTAAATAGGAACACACTCCCAGCGACCCCCTGTAAATACTGACATAGTCCCAGAGACCCCCCTGTAAATACAGACACACTCCCAGAGACCCCCTGTAAATACAGACACACCCCCAGAGACCCCCTGTAAATACTGACACACTCCCAGAGACCCCTGTAAATACCAACACACCCCCAGAGACCCCTGTAAATACTGACATAATCCCAGAGACCCCTGTAAATACAGACACACTCCCAGGGACCCCCCTGTAAATACAGACACACTCCCAGAGACCCCCCTGTAAATACTGACACACTCCCAGAGACCCCTGTAAATACCGACACACTCCCAGAGACCCCTGTAAATACAGACACACTCCCAGAGACCCCTGTAAATACTGACACACTCCCAGAGACCCCCTGTAAATACAGACACACACCCAGAGACCCCCCTGTAAATACTGACACACTCCCAGAGACCCCCTGTAAATACAGACACACTCCCAGAGACCCCCCTGTAAATACAGACACACTCCCGGGGACCCCCTGTAAATACTGACACACTCCCAGAGACCCCCCCCCTGTAAATACTGACACATTCCCAGAGACCCCCCTGTAAATACAGACACACTCCCAGAGACCCCCCTGTAAATACAGACACACTCCCGGGGACCCCCTGTAAATACTGACACACTCCCAGAGACCCCCCCCCCTGTAAATACTGACACACTCCCAGAGACCCCTGTAAATACTGACGCACTCCCAGAGACCCCCTGTAAATACTGACACACTCCCAGAGACCCCCCTGTAAATACTGACACACTCCCGGAGACCCCCCTGTAAATACTGACACACTCCCAGAGACCCCCTGTAAATACAGACACACTCCCAGAGACCCCCCTGTAAATACAGACACACTCCCAGAGACCCCCTGTAAATACTGACACACTCCCAGAGACCCCCTGTAAATACTGACACACACCCAGAGACCCCCTGTAAATACTGACACACTCCCAGAGACCCCCCTGTAAATACTGACACACTCCCAGAGACCCCCCTGTAAATACTGACACACTCCCAGAGACCCCCCTGTAAATACCGACACACTCCCAGAGACCCCCCTGTAAATACAGACACACTCCCAGAGACCCCCCTGTAAATACTGACACACTCCCAGAGACCCCTGTAAATACTGACACACTCCCGGGGACCCCCCTGTAAATACTGACACACTCCCAGAGACCCCCTGTAAATACAGACACACTCCCAGAGACCCCTGTAAATACAGACACACTCCCAGAGACCCCCCTGTAAATACAGACACACTCCCAGAGACCCCCCTGTAAATACAGACACACTCCCAGAGACCCCCTGTAAATACTGACACACTCCTAGAGACCCCTGTAAATACTGACACACTCCCAGAGACCCCCCTGTAAATACCGACACACTCCCGGGGACCCCCTGTAAATACAGACACACACCCAGAGACCCCCCTGTAAATACTGACACACTCCTAGAGACCCCTGTAAATACTGACACACTCCCAGAGACCCCCCCTGTAAATACAGACACACTCCCGGGGACCCCTGTAAATACCGACACACCCCCAGAGACCCCTGTAAATACTGACACACTCCTAGAGACCCCTGTAAATACCGACACACTCCCAGAGACCCCCCTGTAAATACTGACACTCTCCCAGAGACCCCCCTGTAAATACTGACACACTCCCAGAGACCCCCCTGTAAATACTGACACACTCCCAGAGACCCCTGTAAATACTGACACACTCCCAGAGACCCCCCTGTAAATACTGACACACTCCCAGAGACCCCCTGTAAATACTGACACACTCCCAGAGACCCCCTGTAAATACCGACACACTCCCAGAGACCCCTGTAAATACTGACACACACCCAGAGACCCCTGTAAATACAGACACACTCCCGGGGACCCCCTGTAAATACCGACACACTCCCAGAGACCCCCCTGTAAATACTGACACACTCCCAGAGACCCCTGTAAATACTGACACACTCCTAGAGACCCCTGTAAATACTGACACACTCCCAGAGTCCCCCTGTAAATACCGACACACTCCCAGAGACCCCCTGTAAATACAGACACACTCCCAGAGACCCCCTGTAAATACTGACACACTCCCAGAGACCCCCTGTAAATACAGACACACTCCCAGAGACCCCCTGTAAATACAGACACACTCCCAGAGACCCCTGTAAATACTGACACACCCCCAGAGACCCCTGTAAATACAGACACACTCCCAGAGACCCCTGTAAATACAGACACACTCCCAGAGACCCCCTGTAAATACCGACACACTCCCAGAGACCCCTGTAAATACTGGCACACTCCCAGAGACCCCTGTAAATACAGACACACACCCAGAGACCCCTGTAAATACAGACACACTCCCAGAGACCCCCCTGTAAATACTGACACACTCCCAGAGACCCCCTGTAAATACAGACACACTCCCAGAGACCCCCTGTAAATACAGACACACTCCCAGAGACCCCCCTGTAAATACTGACACACCCCCAGAGACCCCTGTAAATACAGACACACACCCAGAGACCCCTGTAAATACAGACACACTCCCAGAGACCCCCCTGTAAATACAGACACACCCCCAGAGACCCCCCTGTAAATACAGACACACTCCCAGAGACCCCCTGTAAATACAGACACACTCCCAGAGACCCCCTGTAAATACAGACACACTCCCCGAGACCCCCTGTAAATACTGACACACTCCCAGAGACCCCTGTAAATACTGACACACTCCCAGAGACCCCTGTAAATACTGACACACTCCCAGAGACCCCCTGTAAATACTGACACACTCCCAGAGACCCCTGTAAATACTGACACACTCCCAGAGACCCCTGTAAATACAGACACACTCCCAGAGACCCCTGTAAATACTGACACACTCCCAGAGACCCCCTGTAAATACTGACACACTCCCAGAGACCCCTGTAAATACTGACACACTCCCGGGGACCCCTGTAAATACAGACACACTCCCAGAGACCCCCTGTAAATACTGACACACTCCCAGAGACCCCTGTAAATACAGACACACTCCCAGAGACCCCTTTAAATACTGACACACTCCCAGAGACCCCTGTAAATACTGACACACTCCCAGATACCCCCTGTAAATACAGACACACTCCCAGAGACCCCCTGTAAATACAGACACACTCCCAGAGACCCCTGTAAATACTGACACACTCCCAGAGACCCCTGTAAATACAGACACACTCCCAGAGACCCCCTGTAAATACTGACACACTCCCAGAGACCCCTGTAAATACAGACACACTCCCAGAGACCCCTTTAAATACTGACACACTCCCAGAGACCCCTGTAAATACTGACACACTCCCAGATACCCCCTGTAAATACAGACACACTCCCAGAGACCCCCTGTAAATACAGACACACTCCCAGAGACCCCTGTAAATACTGACACACTCCCAGAGACCCCTGTAAATACTGACACACTCCCAGAGACCCCCTGTAAATACAGACACACTCCCAGAGACCCCCTGTAAATACAGACACACTCCCAGAGACCCCCCTGTAAATACTGACACACTCCCAGAGACCCCCCTGTAAATACAGACACACCCCCAGAGACCCCCCTGTAAATACTGACACACTCCCAGAGACCCCCCTGTAAATACAGACACACCCCCAGAGACCCCCCTGTAAATACTGACACACTCCCCGGGGCCCCCTGTAAATACTGACACACTCATGGGGACCCCTGTAAATACTGACACACTCCCCGTGGCCCCCCTGTAAATACTGACACACTCATGGGGATCTTTACGAATACTTCCAGGGATTCCATGTAAAGAGAGAAAAACTTGCATTTCTTCAGCACCTTTCATATCTTCAGAACCTCCCAAAGCGCTTTACAGCCAATGAAGAAATTTTAGGTGTCGTCACTGTTGTAAAATAGGGAAACGCGGCACCTAATTTGTGCCCAGCAAGCTCCCACAAACAGCAATGTGATCAGTGACCAGATAGAAACATAGAAACATAGAAAATAGGTACAGGAGTAGACCATTCGGTCCTTCGAGCCTGCACCGCCATTCAATGCGTTCATGGCTGAACATCTGTTTTGGTGGCATTGGTTGAGAGATAAATGTTGCTCCTTCGTATCAAACTGAGACTCGCAATTGCAGTGAGGGAGCTGTTATCACTTTCATACGGCATATTTCAATCTTCTGTTTCAGCAAACGCACCAACCTGCTGAGTTTTTAGTGTTTTAACCGCTTATTGGAAACCAACATAATGGGCTGGATTTTGTCTTGGGGTCGGGTTGGGGTCGTGTCATCCGCATTTCGTGTTTTCCACCCGCCTGCAATTGGATGTGGGAGATTGATGCAATTTTCACCTAATTGGGCAATTGAGTTCCAGCATGTGGGAACCCATGAACCAATTAGTGGTTGCAGTCTGAAAGTCGCCTCTGATGATGTCATCATTGCAGGTCAGAGACTGCCTGGTCTCAGAGATTGCCTGGCCTTTGCTGTGAGAGGACCTGGATGCAAAATATGAGAGAGAGAGAGAGAGCAGAGAGAGAGAGAGAGAGAGAGAATTTTTTTTTCCATCCAGGTCCTCCAAAGGCCCCAGCAGTCTCTGAAAACATTCAATGCAGCAGCATCAGAGGCGACTTTCAGACCTAATACTACTACTACCTTCATCACATCTCCGTTGTAATAGTGGACCTGCAGCTGATAGTCAGCTATCCACTTGTGCTCCCGCCAGGTTTCACTGGCGTGTTTTACATCAGGAGAGCTTCACGTCAGAAAAGGGTTAAACTAGCTAAAGCGTTTCAAAATGGCATTACAGAGCCAATTTAGGGCTTGTTAAGGGCTTTAATGGCCTTTCCCGCCTCTTGGAGGTGAGACGGAGTCGGGAACACCGCACACGATTTTATCAAAATTGCGTGGAGGCGGGTTGGAGGCGGGATGGGGTCGGGACCCCCGAATCTGCAACTTTAACCCCCCACACGACTCCAAACCCGACTCCACGGGTCATTGAAAATCCAGCCCAATGAGTTTCATCTCTTGGAGAAGCTATTAGCATTTTAATTATTAATCTGTGATTTATGGGCCTGTCAGGGTGAGGATGCTGGTGCCGGAGGATGAAGCACCTTCCATGTCAGGTTACAAGAGTCAGCATCAAACACTCCCAGGGCAGTTACAGCACGGGTTAGATACAGAGTAAAGCTCCCTCTACACTGTCCCGTCAAACACTCCCAGGGCAGGTACAGCACGGGTTAGATACAGAGTAAAGCTCCCTCTACACTGTCCCGTCAAACACTCCCATGGCAGTTACAGCACGGGTTAGATACAGAGTAAAGCTCCCTCTACACTGTCCCATCAAACACTCCCAGGGCAGGTACAGCACGGGTTACATACAGAGTAAAGCTCCCTCTACACTGCCCCATCAAACACTCCCAGGGCAGGTACAACACGGGTTAGATACAGAGTAAAGCTCCCTCTACACTGTCCCATCAAACACTCCCAGGGCAGGTACAGCACGGGTTAGATACAGAGTAAAGCTCCCTCTACACTGTCCCATCAAACACTCCCAGGGCAGGTACAGCAGGAGTTTGATACAGAGTAAAGCTGCCTCTACACTGACCCATCAAACACTCCCAGGGTGGGTACAGCACGGGTTAGATACAGAGTAAAGCTCCCTCTACACTGTCCCATCAAACACTCCCAGGGCGGGTACAGCACGGGTTAGATACAGAGTAAAGCTCCCTCTACACTGACCCATCAAACACTCCCAGGGCGGGTACAGCACGGGTTAGATACAGAGTAAAGCTCCCTCTACACTGTCCCATCAAACACTCCCAGGGCGGGTACAGCACGGGTTAGATACAGAGTAAAGCTCCCTCTACACTGACCCATCAAACACTCCCAGGGCGGGTACAGCACGGGTTAGATACAGAGTAAAGCTCCCTCTACACTGACCCATCAAACACTCCCAGGGTGGGTACAGCACGGGTTAGATACAGAGTAAAGCTCCCTCTACACTGACCCATCAAACACTCCCAGGGCGGGTACAGCACGGGTTAGACACAGAGTAAAGCTCCCTCTACACTGTCCCATCAAACACTCCCAGGGCAGGTACAGCACGGGTTAGATACACAGTAAAGCTCCCTCTACACTGTCCCATCAAACACTCCCAGGGCAGGTACAGCACGGGTTAGATACAGAGTAAAGCTCCCTCTACACTGTCCCATCAAACACTCCCAGGGCAGGTACAGCACGGGTTAGATACAGAGTAAAGCTCCCTCTACACTGTCCCATCAAACACTCCCAGGGCAGGTACAGCACGGGTTAGATATAGAGTAAAGCTCCCTCTACAGTGTCCCAATACTGTTCCTCTATCCGATAATCAGAAGTGTTCCTATTGCACCAGTACGGCTTTTCTCCATTTCTGACACCAGCCAACCTTTGGCCGAGTTAGTGTCAAGTTAGGGTTTGTTTTTTTATTGCGGCCCCTCATTGAGAATGGAATTGATTCTCTCAATAATTCACGTGGACCCATTTAGCCAGAAAACAGAGGACCCTTTCTCTCCTTTGTGTTCTGCTGGAGGAAGGCAGCCAAGAGCAGAATCCTTGGCGGAGCTGATGCTGTTGCGGAGAGGAGATGGATGGGCAGACCGCTCAGGAAAAGGCCGCTTGCTTAAGTACCAAAGCCAAATTCCAGAACATTCCACTTCCACTGCGAGAATTATGATCAAAAAGGGATGGGACACGGGATCAATCCGTCCAAACGTGATCCAAGGAGATGCAAACCCCTTCCCCATGACATCTTCAAACATCTGAGTAAAATATCTATGGGACACGTTGGCAATGAGAACAGGCAGGTAACGGGTTGGTTAAATCCCTTTCTTAGTAGCTCAAAGGTAAGAAAGAACATGTAATTCTAAAGCGCCTGTCCCAAATTGTTTTACAGCCAATGAAGTAGTTTTTATTGAAGTGCAGTTACTGTTGTAATATGGGAAACGTGTCAGCCAATTTGGGCACAACAAGATCCCACTAACAGCAATGAGATAAATGGCCAGAAACCAGATCATTTTTTCTTTTTCAGTGATGTGGCAGGATAAATATTGCCCCAGGACACCGGGGAGAACTCCCCTGCTCTTTTTCGAAATTGTGGCCGTGGGATCTTTTACGTCCACCTGAGAGGGAAGACGGGGCCTCAGTTTAACATCTCATCTGAAAGACGGCACCGGCGACAGCGCAGCCCTCCCTCAGCGCTGCGCTGGGAGTGTCAGCCTGGATTACGGGCTCAAGTCTCTGGAGCGGGACTATGAACTCACGACCTTCTGCCTCAGGAGGCAAGTGTGCTACCCACTGAGCCACAGCTGACAGCAGCACCCTACAAAGCACAGCAACGCAACCTTGCAAGACCCTTCGCTATGTGGGTCGGACTCCTGACATTCTACTGGCCCAACTGAGCCACCAGCAGCTGCGGTTGAATTCTCCAATGAATGTACACCCATCCCATCAACTGGAGAGTGGCCAGCGCAGCACCCATTTATTTTGGTAAAAAAAAATAACAGCAGTAATGATAGTGTGAATGGAAGTAGGCTCGGTGCTGTGGAAGGGCAGAGGGATTTGGAAATAGAGGTTCGCATTGACAAGGCTGCAGAAGTAATCAAATGGAATTCACAGGAGGTAATGAATGTGAAAGCCAAGAGGTAATAATGAGGCTGCATAAAACCTTAATAAGGCCTCATTTAGAGTACTGTGTGCTGTATTGGGCTCTGCACTTTAGGGAGGATATTGAGGCTTTAGAGAGGGGACAGCACAGATTCACTGGGATGCTGTTTGGTGTGAGCAAATACAAATATGAAGAAAGACTTGGAGAATTTTTGATTTTCTCATTCGAGCAATGCAGATTGTGGGCCCATATGATCGAAGTGTTTAAAATTATGAAAGGGTGGGGCAGGGTAGAAAGAGGTAGACTGTTTCCAGTAGTTGTTTTCAAGATATTAAGGGGTAGGGTAGATAGAGAGAAACTATTTCCTCTGTTTGGGGAGTCTAGTACTGGGGGCCATAGTCTAAAAATTAGAGCCAGACCTTTCAGGAGTGAAATTAGGAAACACTTCTACACACAAAGGATGGTAGAAGTTTGGAACTCTCTTCCACAAACGGCAATTGATGCTAGATCAATTGTTAATTTTAAATCGGAGATTGATAGCTTTTTGTTAACCAAAGGTATTGAGGGATATGGGCAAAGGCGGGTAGATGGAGTTAGTTCGCAGATCAGCCATGATCTCATGGAATGGCGTAACAGGCTCGAGGGGCTGAATGGCCTCCACCTGTTCCTATGTTCCTATGCTCCTAGTTCAGGGGTCTAGAACGAGGGGCCATAAATATAAGATTAATTATAAGAGATTTAGAATAGAGGGCAGGAGAAACTTCTTCATGCAGTGCTATGAAGATGTGGAATTCACTTATAGAGGATTTCTCCCCCGTGTCCTGGGGCCAATATTTATTACTCTCAACCAACATTACTTTAACAGATTATCTGGTCATTATCACATCGCTGTTTGTGGGAGCTTGCTGTGTAAAAATTGGCTGTTGCGTTTCCTACATTACTCCAGAAGTACTTCATTGGTTGTAAAGTGCTTTGGGACGTCCTGAGATCGTGAAAGGCGCTGTAGAAAGGCAAGCTTTTCTTTCCTTTCTTTACAGGGTTAGTGGTCGAGGCAGAAACTATGTCGACATTCAAGATTAGATTGGATAGGTGGATGAAGGAAAAGGGATTGAAGGGAGACGGGAACTGTGCGGGTAAATGTGATTAGAACTGTTTGCTAGGGTGGAGGGCAAACGCCGACACGGATGGGCCGAATGGACACTTTCTGTGTTGTAACTTCCGTGTGTTTCCTGTGTGTAGGATCATCGCAAATGCCTTTGTGCTGATGCCCTCTGTTCCATATTTCTGCTGAAATCATAAATGCATATCTCCGCTTGTTTGGCAGTCAGTGTTTTTCAAAGTGATTCATTCTGTAAGAAGAGCTTGGAGGTTTGTCTGAGAGATGTGAGATGGATATGCAAGACTTTATATATCTCCGTCTCCCGGCAGCAGTGCGACATCTTTATAACAGCGAGATAGACCAAAATAGTTGACATTTCGAATGTGTTAACAAGCCTGTGACTCGGACTCACCTATTCCTCGCCACACTCACACATACTCTTCCTCTGCAAGCTACTTTATCTGCACTGGCGAGCCTATAATTATAATTGTGTCTGTCCGAACATAAAGCGAAACTGCAGTTAGGGTCGTACGATGTTAATGCAGAGCAGGCTGGGTCCGACACATGTGAATTTACACAGTATTTACAGCACAGAAACAGGCCATTCGGCCTAACTGGTCCGTGCCGGTGTTTATGCTCCACACGAGCCTCCTCCCACCCCTCTTCATCTCACCCTATCAGTATAACCTTCGATTCCTTTCTTCCTCATGTACTTATCTAGCTTCCCTTGAATGCATCGATACTATTCGCTTCAACCACTCCCTGTGGTAGCGAGTTCCACATTCTCACCACTCTCTGGGTAGAGACATTTCTCCTGAATTCCCTATTGGATTTATTAGTGACTATCTTAGATTGATGGCCCCTAGTTCTGGTCTCCCCCACAAGTGGAAACATCTTCTCTACGGTAAATTTACCAATTTGAGTGCAAAAACAAATAGACCAAATGATAAAGCATTCCATGCAGGGTGCACACCTGTTCGAATTCTTTCCTCAAACACCTCCATTCGTGTCAGCCGTGGCTCAGCTGGTAGCCGTCTTGCTGTTGGGTCAGAAGGTCGTGGG
The DNA here is from genome assembly GCA_030390025.1 of Squalus acanthias. Taxonomy (NCBI): domain Eukaryota; kingdom Metazoa; phylum Chordata; class Chondrichthyes; order Squaliformes; family Squalidae; genus Squalus; species Squalus acanthias. The sequence goes on along the minus strand of CM059429.1, from coordinate 168,867,386 downwards.
TTCAAGTCCCACTCTGGAGGTTTGAGGCCATCATCCAGGCTGACAGTCCCAGCACAGTACATTTTTAAAAATTCTTTCCTGGGATGTGGGCGTCGCTGGCAAGGCCAGCATTTATTGCCCATCCCTAGTTGCCCCTTGAGAAGGTGGTGGTGAGCCGCCTTCTTGAACCGCTGCAGTCCGTGTGGTGAAGGTACTCCCACAGTGCTGTTAGGGAGGGAGTTCCAGCGACGATGAAGGAACGGCCGATATTGCTGCATGCGGGCATGGACTGCTTCATTGTCTGAGGAGCTATGAATGGCACTGAACACTGTGCAGTCATCAGCGAACATCCCCACTTCTGACCTTATCATGGAGGGAAGGTCATTGATGAAGCAGCTGAAGATGGTTGGGCCTAGGACACTGCCCTGAGGAACTTCTGCAGCGATGTCCTGGGGCTGAGATGATTGACCTCCAATAACCACAACCATCTTCCTTTGTGCTAGGTATGACTCCAGCCAGTGGACAGTTTTCCCTCCAATTCCCATTGACTTCAGTTTTACTCGGGCCACTTGATGCCAGACTCGGTCAAATGTTGCCTTGATGTCAAGGGCAGTCACTCTCACCTCACCTCTGGAATTCAGCTCCTTTGTCCGTGTTTGGACCGAGGCTGTAATGAGGTCTGGAGCCGAGTGGTCTTGGCAGACCCCAAACTGGGCATCAGTGAGCAGGTTATTGGTGAGTAAGTGCCACTTGGTAGCACTGTTGACGACACCTTCCATCACTTTACTGAGGGGGTGCTGCCTCTTTTTGGATGCCACGTTAAACCGAAACGCCATCTGCCATGCGAGGTGAATATAAAAGATCCCACGGCACTGATTGAAGAAGGTGGCATGCTGGGTCAATTGAAGCTTTCAAGACTGAGATCGATAGATTTTTTGGGGGTAAGGGTATCAAGGGATCTGGAGCAATGGTGAGTAAATAGAATTGAGGTGCAGATCAGCCTTGATCTAATTGATAACAACAGAAAATGCTGGAATCACTCAGCTGGCCATGCAGCATCCTTGGAGAGAGAAACAGAGTTAACGTTTCGGGTCTGTGACCCTTCGGCAGAACTGGAAAAAGTTATGGATGTAACAGGTTTTAAGCAGGTGCAGAGGCAGGGAAAGGGGGCGGGGGGGAGGAAGGAACTAAAGGGACGGTCTGTGATAGGGTGGAAGGCAGGAGAGATTAAATGCTGCAAATGGGGATGGCAGAATCATCAACAGCTGCCGTCTGAAAAATGGGGGCAGAGGTTATGATCTGAAATTGTTGAACTCGATGTTCAGTCCAGAAGGCTGTAAAATGCCTAATTGAAAGATGAGGTGCTGTTCCTCGAGCTTACGTTGAGCTTCATTGGAACAGTGTAAGAGGCCGAGGATGGAGAGGTCAGAGTGGGAGTGGAGCGGAGAATTAAAGTGACAGGCGACCGGAAAGCTCGGGGCCACCCTTACGGACTGAACAGAGGTGTTCCGCAAAGCGGTCACCCAATCTGCGTTTGGTCTCCCCAATGTAGAGGAGACCGCATCGTGAGCAGCGAATACAGTATACTAAATTGCAAGAAGTACAAGTAAATCGCTGTTTCACCTAGTGTTTCCAGGTGTTTGGGGCCCTGGACAGTGGGAAGGGAGGAGGTAAAATGGCAGGTGTTGCATCTCCTGCGCTTGCTCGGGAAGGTGCCGTGGGAAGGGGAGGGGCTGTTGGGGGTGATTGAGGAGTGGACCAGGGTGTTGCGGAGGGAGCGGTCCCTTTGGAATGCTGAAAAGGGAGGGGAGGGGAAGATGCGTTTGGTGGTGGGATCACGCTTGGAGGTGGCGGAAATGGCGGAGGATGATCCGTTGAATGTGGAGGCTGGTGGGGTGAAAGGTGAGGACAAGGGGAACCCTATCGTGGTTCTGGGAGGGAGAAGGGGTGAGAGCAGAAGTGCGGTAAATGGAACGGACACGGTCGAGGGCCGTGTCAACCACGGGAGAGGGGAATCCTCGGTTGAGGAAAAAGAAAGACATATCGGAAGCACTGGTATGGAAGGTGGCATCGTCAGAACAGATGCGGCGGAGACAGAGAAACTGGGAGAATGGAGTAGAATCCTTACAGGAAGCGGGTGGGAGGAAGTGACAGTGAGGACCGGCAGCAAGAATTGGTGACAATAGGAGGGAAGAGGGTAACACCTTGTGGGTGGGTGGGAGACTGTAGAAAAGGTAGATGATTCTGAGCCTGTATTTCTGCAACAGGAGTTTGACTCTTTGATAGCAACAAGAGTAATGGAAACGGATTAAGTGTGTCAAGTCATCGTGTGTCAGTTCTCGCAGTTTGACAGATTGTAGAGATGGCGTCGGTCCTATAACACTGATAAGCCGGTAGCTACTGTGATACACGACCCTATCTCTGTAACCTGCTCCAGCCCTACCGCCCTCCTAGATCTCTGCGCTCCTCCAATTCTGGCCTCTTCAGCATCCATGATTTTCATTGCCCCTCCATTGGCGGCCGTGCCTTCAGCTGCCTGGGCCCTGAGCTCTGGAATTCCCTCCCTAAACCTCTCCGCCTCTCTACCTCTCTCTCCTCCTTTAAGATGCTCCTTAAAACCTACCTCTTTGACCAAGCTGTTGGACACGTGTCCTAATATCTCCTCATGTGGCTCGGTGTCTAATTTTGTTTGATAATCACTCCTGTGAAGCGCCTTGGGACATTTTACTACGCTAAAGGCACTATATAAATGCAAATTGTTGTTGTTGTACCTGTGTAACTCAGTCCTCACATACAAATATTCCAGCTTCTGTGATTCAGATACCCACAACAGGATGGGCGTAGATAGGAGCGGATTGTAGTTTTCCGTTTGTGTCTGTACCTCGTGGTTGAATAAGTGGAACTCACCACGTTCTATATTATATCACGGTATTTTTCTACATATAATTTAATACAACTTTGGTCAGTTCTTAAAGAAAGAGGAAAGAAATTCTTGGATTTCTATAACACCTTTCATGACCTCAGGATGTCCCAAAGTGCTTCACAGCCAATGAAGTACTTTTTGAAGTGTAGCCGCTGTTGTAATGTGGGAAACGCAGGCAACCAATTTGCGCACAGCAAGCTCCCACAAACAGCAATGTGATAATGACCAGATAATCTGTTTTAGTGATGTTGGTTGAGGGATAAATATTGGCCCCAGGACACCGGGGAGAACTCCCCTGCTCTTCTTCGAAATAGTGCCGTGGGATCTTTTACGTCCACCTGAGCGAGCTGACGGGGCCTCGGTTTAATGTCTCATCCGAAAGACGGCACCTTCGACAGTGCAGCACTCCCTCAGCACTGCACTGGAGTGTCAGCCTAGCTTTATGTGCTCAAGTCTCTGGAGTGGGACTTGAACCCACAACCTTCTTGAATTCAGAGGTGAGGGTGCTACCCACTGAGCCACGGCTGACACTGAAGATCACATGAGTTGGCCACTAATCTTTTTTTGTTATCAATCTTTGCGATGTGGGCGTCGCTGGCAAGACCGGCATTTATTGCCCATCCCTATTTGTCCCTTGAGAAGGTGGTGGTGAGCCTTCTTCTCTTGAACCGCTTGCAGTCCCTTGTGGTGAAGGCGCTCCTGCAGCGCTGTTGGGTAGGGAGTTCCTGGATTTTGACCCAGCGACATTTAAACTGCATCTGATGCAACTAAAAGGAATGGCCCTGAAACTGGATGAGATTTCCCTGGTCTCCCACCATAACTCCAGTGAGAGAACTCCCAGGGATATGGCTAAAAATCACACTGCACTTATGACATTATGATATTATATACGTATTGACTTTCAGAAACCATTCGTTGAGGTCCCTCACAGGACACTTACGGTGACCGTGAAAGCTTGAAGGAACTAAGACGAATACAAATGCAAGGATGTAATATTGAGTTTGTCGGGTGAGGTGAATTAAGGTGGGAGGAGGCTTACGTGGAGCATAAACACTGGCTTGGACCTGTTGGTCTGTATGGCCTGTTTCTGTGCTGTAAAGTTCGATGTAATTCTATGTAATACAAAGCATTAGCACTTGGCATATTGCACATAGTTCTGGGTACCCAATTCTAGGAAGGATATTAGTCATGGGAAGATAACAGTGAAGATTCATTCGAATGATACCAGAAATGAGAGAGAGAAGGAAAGAATATTATCACCCCGCTGAGACTTATCGCAAAGCGCTTCACACAAAGAACTTTTGAGATACGGACACTCTCGTTACATAAGGTAAGGGCAAGGGCTTGCATTTATATAGCACCTTTCTCATCCTCAGGATGTCCCAAAACTCTTCACAGACAATGAATTACCATTGAAGTGTAGTCACTGTTCTAATGTAGGCAAACGCAGCAGCCAATTTGCACACAGCAAGATCCCATCAACAGCAATGAGGTCAATGGTTGAAGGATAAATATTGGCCAGATCACCAGGAGAAAGCTGCTGCCTTTCTTTGAATAGTGCCATGGCATCTTTTAGATCCAACTGAACTGGCAGGCGGGGCCTCGGTTTAACGTCTCATCTGAAAAGACAGCACCTCTGGCAGTGCAGCACTCCCACGGTAAATTACAGGTGGCGAGGGCACCGGCCCCAAGCCGGCGGGGTCCTCGGCACACACCAGATGGGCCGAATGCCCTGTTTCTGGGCTGTAAATTCTATGTAAATGGCAAGTGGCCCTGGGTGGCCATCAGGAGCATGCACCCTGGCTGATCTCTCCTCTCTCCATCCCAGGCTCACTGTAGCATCCTCCAATCGGCTGCCTTCATCTAACTCCGCATGGAACGGGGATCTCTTTGCGCCAGGTACCACATTGTCCCCGGTGTCCATGGATCTGTACAAGGAGCAGGAGTCCATGGTCGCCAGATATGAGGAGAGGAGAAGATGGGGGGTTGGGGGGTGGGCGGGGGGGGGACAGGGGGATAGGGGGTAAAGCATTGCCTGGTGAAGAGCTGAGAGCAGACCGAGTAAGTTTTGAAAGATAATAAGTAAAGGAAAATAGATGTAATATCCCTGCAATTAATAAAAGCTCTGGTCAGACCTCATCTGGGGCACTGCGTTCAGTTCTGGGCCCCGCACCTCAGGAAGGACCGATTGGCCTTGGAGGAGGGGGGGCAGCGTAGAGTCACTCGAATTATATCGGAGCTAAAAGGGTTAAACTATGAGGACAGGTTGCACAGACTAGGCTTGTATTCCCTCGAGTATCGAAGATTGAGGGGTGAGCTAATCGAGGTGTTTAAGATGATTAAAGATAGGGTAGATTGAGAGAAACTATTTCCTCTGGTGGGGGGAGTCCAGAACAAGGGGGCACCACCTTGGAATTAGAGCCAGGCCGTTCAGGGGTGATGTCAGGAAGCACTTCTTCACACAAAGGTTAGTGGAAATCTCTCCCCCAATAAGCTGTTGAGGCTGGGGGTCAATTGGAAAATTTCGAAACTGGGATTGATAGATTTTTGTTATGCCAAGTGTATTAAGGGATACGGAACCAAGGTGGGTAGATGGAATTAAGATACAGATCAGCCATGATCTCACTGAATGGAAGAACAGGCTCGAGGGGCTGAACGGCCTCCTCCTGCTCCTGTGTTCCTATGTTTCTAATACTGTGGGCTCCACAACAATCCTTGTACAAGGTCAGCTAGGATGGGTAAAGAGTAAAATGGCATTTAGCTGCAAAATGGGAGGTGATGGATGTTAGCACCAAAACTATCAAACATGGTGACTGGATGATGGGTGTAGTGTTAAAGGCAACAGGAAAGGGCTTTTGATGTGGTAGTTTTCTTTAAGTGTTGTTGCATTTTTGGGTTTTGGCAGAGTCGATAAGGAGCAACTGTTTCCACTGGCGGTAACCAGAGGACACAGATTTAAGATAATCGGCAGAAGAACCAGAGGGGAGATGCAGAGAAATTTTCTTTACACAGCGAGTTGTTATGATCTAGAATGCGCTGCTTGAAAGGGCGGTGGAAGCAGATTCAATAGTATGTGCGGTGAAGGTGCTCCCACGGTGCTGTTAGGGAGGGAGTTCCAGGATTTTGACCCAGTGATGGCCGATATATTTCCAAGCCAGGATGGTGTGTGACTTGGAGGGGAACTTGGAGGTGTGGTGTTCCCATGCGCCCGCTGCCCTTGTCTTCCGAGGTGGTAGAGGTGGCGGGTTTGGGAGGTGCTGTCGAAGAAGCCTTAGCATGCACACGTTTGCACACACACCCACACACAGATACACAAACATACATACGCACAGAACACATGCAGACTCACACACACACAGACATATAGGTGTACATACACACATATAGAGGTACGTATACGCACTCATACACATATAGACGCATACATATTTATGTAGACATGCACACGTTACACATATACACCTACATACATATATGTGCACACACAGACATACACATACCCCCATTCTACATATACACGTGCTGCACATGCACACATACACACTTATAGAAAAACGCATGCACATACATAGACATATGCACGCATACAGAGACACACACACATATAGACATACCCACGTATACACACGCGCGTGCAAACACACACTTCAGAGCCCTCACAAAGCCCAGTACTGATTTGTTTAATTCCTACTCCTGCGTTCTAGTGCTTTGCTCTCTCATGCACCTTCTGGGCAACACGGTGGCATAGTGGTTAGCACTGGTGCTTCACAGCGCCAGGGACCCGGGTTCGAATCTGACCTCGGGTGACTGTCTGTGTGGAGTTTGCACATTCTCCCCGTGTCTGCGTGGGTTTCCTCCGGGTGCTCCGGTTTCCTCCCACAGTCCAAAAATGTGTGGGTTAGGTTGATTTGGCTATGATAAATTGACCCTTAGTGTTAGGGGGGGATTAAATATGTGGGGTTATGGGGATAGGATGGGATATGTTAGGGGGAATTAAATACGTGGGGTTACGGGGATAGGGTGGGATAGGTGCAGGCTCGATGTGGGGATTCTGTGTGAGAAAGCAGGGACAGGGTACTGGATTTGGATGATCAGCCATGATCGTATTGAATGGTGGAGCAGGCTCGAATGGCCTACTCCTGCTCCATGTTTCTATGTTTTTTTTTTCTGCCTAGCTGCCTAAACCGTACTCTGCACCCAAATCCTTGCATATCTCAGCTAATGGAGGCTCTGAACAGAGAAAAGAAGCACAAAAGCAGAGAGGGAGAAGAGAAAAGCCTTGTTCTGATCCCTTGACTTCTACAGATGGTTTGCGTCCATAAAAAAACTTGAAGTTGTTGCTTCATTAAAACCTTTTGAGTCACAAAGAGGAAATTTCACAAGATAGCAATGAGTGGAGATTATTATTTGGTGGGAGCCGGTGGTTACCGTCAGTGATCATTCATCCCAGGCGCTGCACCTTTCATTCTGGAAGCATGCCAAACCCCCTGCGCATACACTCGATGTTTGTTAGACACTTTTGTAGAATTGGCCATTTACAACATTTCCAGGAAACTCACACCTCAGACAGGGGAAATTCCACATTCCCCCCACTCCCCCCAATCCCCAGGTTCTCCTGTTTCTTCTCCCTCAGTTTGAAGGCACTAACTCATACTGGATTAGGGATCTACAGCTGCTCACTGCCCTACACTCCCTCATCCAACTGGTCACACTTCATGTATGAGATTAGACAACAACACCAAATTGCATTTATGTAGCACCTTTAACGTAGTGAAACGTCCCAGGGTGCTTCACAGGAGCGATTATCAAACAAAATTTAACACCGAGCTACATAAGGAGATATTGGGACAGATGACCAAAAGCTTGGTCAAAAGAGGTATAACAAGCGTCTTAAAGGAGGAGAGAGAGTTAGAAAGGCGGAGAGGTTTAAGGAGTCAGATTCAATCGTGGCTTTCAAAAGGGAGTTGGATAAATACCTGAAGGAAAAAAATTTGCAGGGCTACGGGGAAAGGGCGGGGGAGTGGGACTCGCTGAAGTGCTCTTGCAGAGAGCCAGCACGGGCTAGACGGGCTGAATGGCCTCCTTCTGTGCTGTAACCATTCTATGATTCTAGGGAATTCCAGAGCTTAGGGCCCAGACAGCTGACAGTGAGCACTGGAAGGCTCTTGGACTGTGGAGACCATCGCAGCCAAACCTGATCCTGTCTTCACTCCGCTTCCAGACGTGTGCATATTCTACACAGAGGTCACTGAAGAGTGGCCAAGAGCGAGAATCCCGGTCTGCTTTTAGCTCTGCCTAGCTCAGGGGCCCTGAACACCAACTGTTGGGGCTTGACAGCTGGTCTCTATGCCTCAGATCCACTCTGCATGGTACCTTCACCCACTGAGTCACTGGGGTGCTCCACAAGTATAAATCTGACTAAAACCCCTTCCCTATCACTCCCATTATATAGAATCCCAGTGGACTAAACTCCTTCCCAGTGCACCGTCCCAATGGAGTAAACCCCTTCCCATTTACTCCCATTATATAGAGTCCCAATGCACCCATCCAATCCATTCGTTCCTATTACATAGAATCCCAGAGGACCAAACCCCTTCCCAGACACTGCCATTCTATAGAATCCCAGTGTACCAAACGGAGAACTTCCTGCAGTTACCCAAACTTTAATGCTCAACAACATCTCTGTTGTGTGGAACACAGGTTCCAAACCCCAGTCTCCACCTCAGGCTGATCAGTTGAAGAATCAACCATGCCCAAAGCCCGGGATTTGTAAACTACTCCGGAATCGCCTCGCCGGTATATCCCGCAGACCCACACACTACGGACAAGGTGTTTCTCCTATTTTGCTGAGCAAGAACATTTCACAATCCCTCAGCGTCGAAACTTACCTTCGGTTTTAAGCATTTCTCTTTGTCCGAAGCATTCGAAACCTTTCGGCGTATCATTTTTTTTCCAAACTTCAATTAAACCCCTGACGCAATAAGAGAAACGATCCTAAGGCTGAGCGAGAGCTGAAGAGCAACTGCCTCTAAACCACAATGCTTCAGATCAGAAGTGTTGAACTCGACTTCCTCACAGAAGCCGGAAGCATTTCTGTAACGATGAGTTACAGGAACATCTCTGAGTGTTTATGAAGCAGAACTCGAGTGACCTAGAAGCAGCAAATAGCTGTCTTGACGATTTCCACTAGTGTGTCACCAATAAAGTAACAGCCCCACAGAATGTTTTCTCTCCATTTCCTTTATCAATACACTGTATTATTCGGTTGATCACCATTTATTTTTATTTTTTTGCAGGGTAAACGACACTAAATGACAAAGGACTCCAACTGTGATGATAATTTTCTGATTACATTGAGAGACATTTAGGTTTGTGCTGCTCTTCTGGACAGGATACAAGAAAACACTAGCGGCCTGACATTTCATCCCTCTCTTTCACCTCAAGCCTACAGCCTCTCTTTCTTCACCACAAACCTTCACATCTTCCTGTTTTATCGACACGACCACAGGGACAGTGTAGAGGGAGCTTTACTCTGTATCTAACCCGTGCTGTACCTGCCCTGGGAGTGTTTGATGGGACAGTGTAGAGGGAGCTTTACTCTGTATCTAACCCGTGCTGTACCTGCCCTGGGAGTGTTTGATGGGACAGTGTAGAGGGAGCTTTACTCTGTATCTAACCCGTGCTGCACCTGCCCTGGGAGTGTCTCAGTTGTATCTTGCTATGTCTTTGATGTGGTACCTTCCTGGCTGACTTAATTAACTTTATCACACCTCGGCAGATAGTCAGGATGATTTAATTTAGTGGTCTGCAATTGTAAGGTACACATGCTTTGTTCTCTATCTATATATGCTTTGGCGATTCTGTATCTAATTTACTTCACCTGAGGAAGGAGCAATCGATAGCTCCGAAAGCTTGTGATTTCAAATAAAACTGTTGGACTATAACCTGGTGTTGTGCGACCTCTCAATTTTGTCCATCAAACACGCCCAGGGCAGGTACAGCACGGGTTAGATACAGAGTAAAGCTCCCCCCACACTGTCCCATCAAACACGCTCAGGGCAGGTACAGCACGGGGTTAGATACAGAGTAAAGCTTCCTCTACACTGTACCAACAAACACTCCCAGGGCAGGTACAGCACGGGTTAGATACAGAGTAAAGCTCCCTCTACACTGTCCCATCACACACTCCCAGGGCAGGTACAGCATGGGTTAGATACAGAGTAAAGCTCCCTCTACACTGTCCCATCAAACAGTCCCAGGGCAGGTACAGCACGGGTTAGATACAGAGTAAAGCTCCCTCTACACTGTCCCATCACACACTCCCAGGGCAGGTACAGCATGGGTTAGATACAGAGTAAAGCTCCCTCTACACTGTCCCATCAAACAGTCCCAGGGCAGGTACAGCACGGGTTAGATACAGAGTAAAACTCCCTCTACACTGTCCCATCAAACACTCCCAGGGCAGGTACAGCACGGGGTTAGATACAGAGTAAAACTCCCTCTACACTTTCCCATCAAACACTCCCAGGGCAGGTGCAGCACGGGTTAGATACAGAGTAAAGCTCCCTCTACACTGTCCCATCAAACACTCCCAGGGCAGGTACAGCACGGGTTAGATACAGAGTAAAGCTCCCTCTACACTGTCCCATCCACTTAATTTGACATTATGCTCCCAGCAACCCAAAGAAAAATCATAGGTGCGTTAAAAAATTGTGGGATTTTTTTCCATTTTCTTTCAACACTTTTGTTTATTAATTATAAAAATATTGGAGAAATACTGGGGAAAAAGGCTGTTTGACCGGGTGGGGCGGTTGGAGGAGCGGGAGGTCATGTGATAAAACCTCCAGGAATACGTCCAATCAGAGTTGTCCACTGTATTGGCGTGGCTTGCTGTGCAATATCGCCTCATTTGGCCAAGATGTGTTATTGGGGCCGTGGACTAATTAAGGCCCTCATATCCCCTGTACCGTCTTGGTCTGGTCAAGTGTCTGGACTCTCCATCCGCTTTCAGCTTATGTTTCTCTGGCTTGTAGCCTGGGGTCTAATGTTACCTCATTCACCTCCTGCTGTTCCTCCTTTCTAGATGCGAGTTGTGGCTCTCCACCTGTTCCGATCACACTTATTTTTATATCGTCAGCTGTGTCTCAGTGGGTATCACCCTCGCTTCTGAGTCAGCAGGTTGTGGGTTCAAGTCCCACTCCAGGGACTTGAGCACGAAAATCTCGGCTGACACGCCAGTGCAGTGCTGAGGGAGCGCTGCACTGTCAGAGGTGCCGTCTTTTGGATGAGATGTTAAACCGAGGCCCCGTCTGCTCTCTCAGGTGGACGTAAAAGATCCCAGGGCACTATTTTGAAGAAGAGCAGGGGAGTTCTCCCCAGTGTCCTGGTCAATATTTATCCTCAATCAACATAACAAAAACAGATGATCTGGTCATTATCACATTGCTGTTTGTGGGAGCTTGCTGTGCGCAAATTGGTTGCCGTGTTTCCCACATTACAACAGTGACTACACTTCAAAAAGTACTTCATTGGCTGTAAAGCGCTTTGGGACGTCCGGTGGTTGTGAAAGGTGCTGTAGAAATGCAAGTCTTTCTTTCTCTCTGTCTTGAAATCTTCTAAAACAGTTAACAAAATAAGCCAGAAGAAGCTTTATAAATAGAAGCATAGGGTTCAAAAGCAAGGAAGTTACGCTAAACCTTTATAAAACACTGTTAGGCCTCAGTTGGAGTACTGTGTTCAATTCTGGGCACCACACTTTAGGAAGGATGCCAAGGCCTTGGAGAGGGTGCAGAGGAGATTTACTAGAATGGTACCAGGGATGAGGGACTTCAGTTATGTGGAGAGACTGGAGAAGCTGGGATTGTTCTCCTTAGAAGATTAAGGGGAGATTTGATAGAGGTGTTCAAAATCATGAAGGGTTTTGATAGAGTAAATAAGGAGAAACCGTTTCCAGTGGCAGAAGGGTCTATAACCAGAGGATGCAGAATTAATGTAATTGGCAAAAGAACCAGAGGTGACATGAGGAAAATATTTTTACGCAGCGAGTTGTTGTGATCTGGAATGCGCTGCCTGAAAGGGCGGTGGAGGCAGATTCAATAGTAAATTTCAAAAGGGAATTGGATAACAACTTGAAGGGGAAGAATTGCAGGGCTATGGGAAAAGAGCAGGGGGAATGGGACTAATTGGAGAGCTCTTTCAAAGAGCCAGCACAGGCACGATGGGCTGAATTCCCTCCTTCTATGCTGTATGATTCTATGATTCTATATCAGGAAACAAAATTCAAAATAAAAAATATAAAGGATGTAGTTGTGTGGGGAGGAGGGGGAGTGGAGATATGTGTGTGTAAGGAAGGAGGGAAATGTGTGTGTAGGAGGGAAGAACGGGGATGTGTAGGGGAGGGGATGAGAGGATGGGGATATCTGTGAGGTGCGGGAAGGGGGAAAGGGATGCATGTGCATGTGGGAAGGAGGGGGAGAAGAAGATGGAGATATGTGTGTTTAGGGGGAAAGGAGGAGAGGATGTGTGTGTGTGTGTGTGTTTGTCTATGTGTGTGTGTGTGTGTATCTGTGTGTGTGTGTATGAGTGTGTTTGTGTGTGTGAGGGTGTAACGAGGGAGAGCTGCTTTGAAGGATTGCAGTGATATCACACTTCCTCCTCTGTTTCACCATTTCCTTTCATTTCCCTACTCCATAAATGAATCAGTCTCCCGGTAAAGAAATGATGAAATATATCACTCGGTGAGTTACTAACCGTGTACACGCTGACGACATCAGCTTGATTTTGGTGGTGAAATATCTTCTACCTCCCATTGGTGCCTCGACGCACAGCGTGGGGCTAATCCCTATCGGGGGGAGGGGTAATGAATCAGTCATCAACCCTTGCTACAAGGTCTGCGTGGATGGGCATTGGGTGAAGATAGGATCAACTGTGCAGCCCCTTGTTGTCGAATTGCTTGCCTGCACTCACTTTCAGGGCTCCCAATTATAGAAGTACCTTGTGGGCAAAGTACCAGATGGTTGTCAGCACAAGTGGGACAGGAACACGGTGACAGCAACCACGTTCAGGAGAGGAGGAGAAGCGAGAAAGATCTTCAAATTAATTATAGAACCTTGATAAGGCCTCAGTTAGAGTACTGTGTGTAGTATTGGGCTCCACATTATAGGGAGGGTCTCGAGGCTCTCGAGAGGGTGCAATGCAGATTTCCAGGATGTCTGGCATGAGGAAATGCAAATACAAAGAAGGAATCATAGAATCAGAGAATGATACAGCACAGATGGAGGCCTTTCGGTCCATAATAGATGTGTTTAAAGTGCTGAAAGGATGAGACAGTGTAGATCGGAGCAGACTGTTTCCTGTAGTTGAGGGATCAAGAATGAGTCCAAATGCTATTTGCTATTCCTATGTTTAGTTTGGAACAAAAATATATTAATTGTGGAGTAAAAGTGCTTCTAATTAATCAGAACACATAATTTTTAATGTAAAAATTCAGCATTTCCCAGTGAGCAGGTACCACTGGTGCAAGGCGGTTGTGGGGAACTGGCAGTATATGGAAGGAAGCAAGCAATCCCAAATTAACCCCCTCTGACTTGCTCTATTCAACCCATTCAATCTGCTGAGCAAAGATGTGCAAAGACTTTGAACTGACCCTGGATTTGGCCCTGAGTCTGTCTGAGCTGAGTTGGGTCAATTTGACCCGAATTAAACCAAATACGTGAACCTGGAAAGAGAAATGAACCGCCAATCCTTATGGTTGGTTCTTTGGGCAGAGCCAAGATTTAAGGACCCTCAAGTCTGTGCAGGAATAAGTATCGAGCAGAAGTAAGCCTCCCGCCGCTTGTCCATCAAAGACCACCCTACCCGTAGGGTTATCTGAAACCGAGTGGGAAGAATCCCAGCCCTAGTGACAATTCCAACCTGACAGTTCCATTATTGAGCTAGGCTCACGTGGACAATCAGCGGTGTTTCTGTAGCCTTCATTGGCCAAGAGGATTCAAGCCAACCATGGCAGAGGGCAAGAAGAAGGTGGTGGCAGTGATTGGACAACTAAGAGGACTTCTGTTGAGGCTGGTACCTGGCATTTTGAAAGAAAGAACTTGCATTTCTGTAGCGCCTTTCATGACCACAGGATGTTCCAAAGCTCTTTACAGCCAATGAAATACTATTGAAGTGTAGTCACTGTTGTAATGTAGGAAACCCGGCAGCCAATTTGCACACAGCAAGCTCCCACAAACAGCAATGATGGCCAGATAAGCTGTTTTAGTGATACGGGTTGAGGGATAAATATTGGCCAGGGTACCGGGGAGAACTCCCCTGCTCTCCTTCGAATAGCGCCATGGGATTTTTTTCCGTCCACCTGAGAGAGCAGACAGAGATTCAGTTTCATGTTTTTTCCGAAAGACGGCACCTCCGACAGTGCAGCACTCCCTCAGTACTGGCATTGGGAGCATCAGCCTAGATTTTGTGCTCTAGTCTCTGGAGTCTCTTGTAGGCTTCGCAAAATCCCCCAGAAACTCGAATAGAACCCTAAAGGGGGTGATTTTTGGATCTTAACACGAATTTGGAATGGTGGGACCGAAATGAAGGAATTTGAGGTCAAAACCTCAGTTTTGGATATTTTGAAAGGATCAATGAAGAAAAGCCCTGAGGAAAATGACTTTGGATGATAAGATACCTTTTAAAAAGGGCCATTGGGTAAACCTGCAGTCACAGAAACACAGGCTGCGGGAAGGGGTGTGGTGAGGCAGTGGACAGCTTTTGGGCATTGGGACCAAATCAAGCTGTCTGGGAGATGTTTGCACTGCAATCCAACCAAGGAGGAAGAGCCTCATCCAAAACATCACAAACACATTCAAAAATGAATAAACCAAGACCCTTTTTGAAATCCCCAGGTCCAGACAGGATGCTGGAAGTCTGAAAACAATTCCTAACAATAAAACTGCTAGTACACAGTTTCATAGCCCATCATAAGGGGGGGAGGAGCTAAACACGATCTAAATCACTAAGGAAGCGGTACTCGGTAAAATAATGGGACTCAAGGCGGATAAATCACCTGGACCTGATGGCTTACATCCTAGGGTCTTGAGAGAAGTGACGGTAGGGATTGTGGATGCATTGGTAATAATTTTCCAAAACTCCCTGGACTCAGCAAAGATCCCGGCAGACTGGAAAACTGCTAATGTAACACCCTTATTTAAAAAGGGCAGTAGACAGAAGGCTGGAAACTATAGCCTAGTCTGTGGTAGGTAAAATTTTGGAGTCCATTATTAAGGAGACAGTAACGGGACATTTGGATAATCATAATTTAATAGGACAAAGTCAGCATGGTTTTATGAAGGGGAAGTCATGTTTGACAAATTTGCTGGAGTTTTTTGAGGAAGTAACATACAGGGTGGATAAAGGGGAACCAGTGGATGTGGTGTATTTAGACTTCCAAAAGGCATTTGACAAGGTGCCACACAAAAGATTATTGCTTAAGATAAAAAATCACGGGATTGGGGGTAATATTCTGGCATGGATAGAGGATTGGCTATCTAACAGAAGGCAGAGAGTTGGGATAAATGATTCATTCTCAGACTGGCAATCAGTAACTAGTGGTGTTCCGCAGGGGTCAGTGCTGGGTCCCCAACTCTTTACAATCTATATTAACGATTTGGAGGAGGGGACTGAGTGTAACATATCAAAGTTTGCAGATGATACTAAAATGGGAGGGAAAGTAGTGAGTGAGGAGGACATAAAAAATCTGCAAGGGGACATAGACAGGCTAAGTAAGTGGGCAGAGATTTGGCAGATGGAATACAATACTGGAAAGTGTGAGGTTATGCACTTTGGCAGGAAAAATAGTAGAGCAAGTTATTATCTTAATGGCAAGAAACTGGAAAGTACTGAAGTACAAAGGGATCTGGGGGTCCTGGTGCACGAAACTCAAAAGGTTAGTATGCAGGTGCAGCAAGTGATTAAGAAGGCCAATGGAATGTTGGCTTTCATTGCTCGGGGGATAGAATATAAAAATAGGGAAGTATTGCTTCAGTTCTACAAGGTATTGGTGAGACCGCACCTGGAATACTGCATACAGTTTTGGTGTCCATACTTAAGAAAAGACATACTTGCTCTCGAGTCAGTACAAAGAAGGTTCACTCGGTTAATCCCGGGGATGAGGGGATGGACATATGAGGAGAGGTTGGGTAGATTGGGACTATACTCATTGGAGTTCAGAAGAATGAGAGGCGATCTTATTGAAACATATAAGATTGTGAGGGGGTTGGATCGGGTGGATGCGGGGAGGATGTTCCCGATGATGGGTGAAACTAGAACTAGGGGGCATAGTCTTAGAATAAGGGGCTGCTCTTTCAAAACTGAGATGAGAAGGAACTACTTTCACTCAGAGGGTGGTAGGTCCATGGAATATGCTGCCCCAAAAAGCTGTAGAAGCTACATCATTACATAAATTTAAAACAGAAATAGACAGTTTCCTAGAAGTAAAGGGAATTAAGGGTTACGGGGAGCAGGCAGGAATTTGGACATGAGTCTAGGTTCGGATCGGTCATGGCCCTGTGGGTAGCGTAGCGGGCCCAGGGGCCGCGTAGCCTGATCCTGCTCCTATTTCGTGTGTCCAATTCTGTTAGGTTCAGGAGATGGTTCTGTGATAGTAGATTGGCGGTTAGGATCAGATCAGCCATGATCTTATTGAATGGCGGAGCAGGCTCGAGGGGTCAATTGGCCTACTCCTGCTCCTATTTCTTATGTTCTTATGTTCTTATCCCATCAAAAACTGATTAGCCAAGTATTGACAGGAACAGTTTAACAAGCCTGCCAAAACCTAAGACAAAAGAAGCGAGATTTGGCGGGTAGATAGAGCCCCTGTCTCAATGGAAGACATCGGTAGCCATCAGGACAAGTTAACACAAAATTAAAGTCATCAGACTTAACGAGCCCGCCAAAACCTAAGACAAAAGAAGCGAGATTTGGCGCGAAGATAAGCAGGCCTCAACTGAAACCTAAATCACTTTAATGCAAAATCGATTAGTAAAACAGTTTTGGCGCGAAGAACACAATAGACCTGAACAGTATAATTGAGGGCCTAATCCCCCAAGAAAGTTAAGCTACACAGGTTCAACACACACATCATGAGGGCGACACCAGAGCCAAGCAACAAGGAACGAGTCACAAGAAGAACCTTCGGAAGACAGGCAGGCCTAAAGCCACAGGCAAGAAGACACGAGGAATCCGAGAGACACTGTGGTGGTGTCTGTTCAAGCCATGCGGTTTGTTACAACACTATACTAAAAGTTAGTTCAAGGCTGTCCAGAGAGGCAGTTTAAAGTTAGTAACAGTACCGAGGCACGCAAGGACAACACGCCACAGTAAGGGGGGGGTCATCGACGGACCCGACTGGGAAAAAGGTTCTCATCGCCTCGCAGCAACCAAGGCCCCACAAACCAACCAACACAACGCCACCGACCAACCAGGTGCGAACCAGGCCGTCGCGACCACCGAAAGACCAACACCAGGAAAAACCGAAGACACGCAAGTTTCCACGCTACAAACTATTCCTGACTTACCCCTGGGTAAGATTTTCCCTTAAAAAACTCTAAACCCTACCTCTAACGAAGAAAATTGGGTACTCACCTGATATAATCCAATACGCACCTTACCGCATCAGCGGACAGACCCAAACTGACCTGGAGTGCAGCTGAAGTCTTCTACCACGTCCGGGGTACGGCAGGCCCCAACAACCAAAAACCCCAGTGAACCCCGAAATCGCGAAATACCTCAACTGTCAAGAACTGTCAAGGAGTGGTGAGCATTATCCCTGGTCCTCTGGAATTGAACCTAGCTAGGCAGTGGGATTGGGAGGGATAAGGGGTTTTGTATACTGTAATTCTCCCTCGCCTGTACCGTGTGTTCCCCAACCTGTGTTTAGGTATTAAGTGTGTTTTAAGATTGTTTGTGTTGTATTTACCTTTTCTTGAATAAAAGTTAAAGTTCTTTCATGAAAACCTGTTGTCTACTGCACCTTTGTTCACGACCCCTAAATAAGTCCAAGGTCTAGAACCAGGGGAGTGGGAGCGATTCGAACTGCTCACTGAAGTCAGAGGTGAAGCTGACCCTACCACACACCCCCTACAAAATGGCGACCACGGCAGGACCTTGGCAAAAGGGTTGTGAAGCAGTAAACGCTGTTTTTGAGGAGAGAACAAAAATGGAAGAGAGGATGTCATCCTATGTGTACAAAAAGGTTAATATAACCAAGAAATGGGCACTCAGGCTGTTGCATGCTGAACGTCCTATGGACGCTGCAGCTACATGGACTGAGAGCAAGGAATATAATAAATCTGTGGAAAAGGCCATATGGTTGGTCTGCTCCCAGAAACAGATGCAGCTTATGGGGAAGCGCATTCAGACTCTCACAGAAGAGCTAAGGGAAGCAAGTCAACTGTCCCGTGCCAGGGCTATAGCAGGGGAAAGGTTATTAGCAGAGCTAAACTCAAAAGATCAGGAACATTTGCAGATAATAGAGGAACACCGTGCCAGTAAGGGATACCTCCAGTGTCAGGCCACCGAGGCCAAAAGTAGTGAACTGGCATTGCGGGAAGAGAACACCCGCCTTGCCAAGCAATTAAGGGAATTTAAAGAAAAGTTAAAAGACGTTCAGACAGCTTACAGAGTAGCCAGTAGTAGGGGGTTTGAGGCGGGAGACCACGGCCCCTGTCAGAAGCAGATTGAGAGGTTGAACCTTGCTCTATCCAGGGCAAAAGGCATGGTGTGCCTGATAAGCCCGAGTGCGGCCCAGGTAGAACTGGAGAAGGAGGAGGAAACTGTATGGACGCCACCTGTGGCGCCAGGGAGAGACCCGGTTGGGCAGCAGGAGGGGCGGATAATCTGTGAGGCTGACAGGGAGTGCACACCACCACCTGTGGCGCCGAGTTTTGACTCGGTCTGGCAGCAGGGAGAGGGGGGCAAACCGATGCAGGAAAGGTCAGGGCCAAGGCTGATGTGCCCAGCCTGACAGCAAAAGTTTGGCCCGCCCGCCGGTGGTGGAGGTCAGGGACCCCTTGAAAATTAATTCGTGGCTCCCCATGGTACCCAACAGCTTAGGGCTATGATAAGTCACCTGAGTAAGCTCACTCAAGAAGGGGACCCCTCAGTCCACTTCATGGAAGTGAAACAGGCAGCAGGCATCAATGACTGTGATGATGCCGAAATGGCAAAAATGCTCCTGTTCTCACTGGACAGCAAAATCTACCAGTCCCTCTCCGCAGAGAGTAAAAGAGGGCAGGGTGGGCATGCTGCCGTCATGGAGGAAGTTCTGGAGGCCATGGGAATGAACGACGGTAGTCCCTTCTCCCGGGTGGAGAGGACAGTGCAGCTCGCAGGGGAGACCCCACAGGCTTTCGCAGACAGGCTGTGGCCTGTGTACAGGGGTGCTTGTAATGGGGATCTCGACCGAGCTAACCTAAACCGGGTCGAGCTGGCCCACTGGCTCCAAAGCCTAGTGGCAAACAGCTTGCCATGAATCAAAGCCAAGGCTGAGCTTTGGTTTGACCCGAAAGACCCCCGGGTCACCGAGGAGGCAGTGGTCAGACAGCTGAACCTGGCCTACCGGAACGGTAGGGGGGCTGAAGAGCCCCCACAAAAAGGAAAGGTGCATGAAATAAAGCCCAGTCAGGATAAGAAGGAGTGGCACCAGGAAGGTGGTAAACCTTCCGACACGAAGCGTAACTGCTTCGGGTGCGGGAAGAGTGGGCATTGGAGAAAGGACTGGAGAAATCCCTGGAAGGATAGCCTAGCAAAGAATTCCCCAGCTTCTGCCCCAAAAGTAGAGGCACCGACCTCTTCCCCCACACTGGACACAATAGTAGCGGCCATCAGAGTCCTGTTTGGTGGCCCAGGGAAGGTAGCTACAGCCACTGGTGCTGTAATCCCATCTGCCCCCCCAATGCAGATTTATGACTAGAACGCGCCCATCCTGAGTGCCTGTGTCCCCTGGAATACGATGAGTGGGACAGGCCCTGTGTTAAGATGGGGGTGGAGACGGTGCAGGGGAGAAGTTTGGTGGACACCGGAGCTTCCAGCACGGTGGTCCATTCGGAAGACCCGACCAATTCACCCAGGTCTAACAAGGTCCCATTTAGCCTAATGGGATTCACGGGGAACGAGCAGGCTGGGGCAATGTCCAAACCTTTGGACATAGATTTAGGACCCCTCCATACCACGTGGGAGGGTAACCAAAAGGCCGACAAGTTGGCCAAGCAAGGGGCCAGGGAAGGATAGTTCTGGGATCCCTATAAAGCAGGTCCGGTAGCCGCAATCCGGGACAAGGGAGGCACACAGGGGGTAGCTCGAACCTGCCCCGCCATTCAAAAAGATCATGGCTTATCATCGACCTCAACTCCACTTTCCTGCCCGATCTCCATATCCCTTGATTCCCCTAGAGTCCAAAAATCTATCGATCTCAGCCTTGAATATACTCAAAGACTCAGCATCCACAACCCTCTGGGGCAGAGAATTCCCAAGATTCACAACCCTCTGAGTGAAGAAGTTCCTCCTTATCTCAGTCCTAAATTGCCGACCCCTTATCCTGAGACGACTCTTAGTTCTAGACTCTCCAGCCAGGGGAAACAGCCTCTCAGTATCTACCCTGTCAAGCCCTTTAAGAATTTTATACGTTTCAATGAGATCACCTCTCATTCTTCTAAACTCCAGAGAGTATAGGCCCAATCTACTCAATCTCTCCTCATAGGACAACCCTCTCATCCCAGGGATCAATCTAGTGAACCTTCGTGGCACTCCCTTTAAGGCAAGTATATCCTTCCTTAGATAAGGAGACCAAAACTGTGCACAGTACTCCAGGTGTGGTCTCACCAAAGCTCTATATAATTCATGTTATAGTGTGGCATCAGCTCACTTAGGCGCAAGTGTGGGTAGTGCTTTATGAGTCCCAGTCCGGGCACTGCTGTACCAGGGTAGCTTTACTGATCCGTGGTGTGCTCCTAAACAGCCCAAAAGAGCAAAATACGAATGCCTGACCGATAGCAATGAATTTTTTTCAGGGAGTTATTCGGATATGAACTTGCCAGATCAAAAAATCTACTTCAAAAGGTCCTTTTTTTCAAATAGGAATTCCACAATAATGTTCAAATGGCAATGAGAAACTTCCATTAATCTATGAAATAAAACATTCGATCTGGTCAGAAATAACTCCAAAGCATGAAGTTCAAGCATGTGTCGCTAGTCTATCAAGAACTAGTCTATCGATAACTTTGCTACTATTCACTACAATATCCTGGTGAACATTTAGAACCACAAACCCAACTAATGAGTCTTTCACTGGCGAATTACGGAGCTGACCAGTTCTGGGAGAACCTCGGTTGTTCCTGTGTCCTATCAAGTGAGCTAAGGTCTGTCTTTTCAAAAGGATTGGTCAGATAAAAACAAGACTGTGTAATTTTTTGGGGGGATGGGGTGTTTGAACATTATGAACACTCGACTCCCCGTGCCCCATCCCCCTACGCCCATGACATAGAAATTTATAGCGCAGAAGGAAGCCATTCAGCCCATCGCAGCTGTGCCGGCCCTCTGTTAATGCAGCGGGGGGGACTGACCCCACCTGCGACACTCTGTGATTTATTTCCTGTAGCTCGATCCCACATGACGCCCGTCCGCTGTCTACTGTGAGGAACTGGGGGTGGAGTTGTTCAGGGTCAATGAGTGAGCCAAGATACAATAGCGATAAGATCCAGTCACCCTCGCTCCCTCTTTCACCATTTCCTCCTCCCCTTCAGTTGACTAATCCTTCTACGCCAGCAGTTGCACAAAGTTGCATCAAGGACAGAGGCAATGAAGTAAAATAGACACGTGGCCCCTGCCCGAACACAGTGTAAGCTTGACTTAAAGGAGGTTCATCATTCTTACCAAATATTCTCCTCAAAAGGCACTGTTCCATTACGTCGATAACATTCTAAGCTGTACTTCGAGACAATTTATTTTCAGTTTCTGAAGTTACATTACAAAAACAACAATTTGCATTTATATAGCACCTTTAATGTGGTAAAACGTCCCAAGGCGCTTCACAGGAGCGATTATCAAACACAATTTGACACCGAGCCACATAAGGAGATATTCGGACAGGTGACCAAAAGCTTGGTCAAAGAGGTAGGTTTTCAAAGAGCATCTTAAAGGAGGAGAGAGAGGTGGAGAGGTGGAGAGGTTTAGGGAGGGAATTCCAGAGCTTAGGGCCCAGGCAGCTGAAGGCACAGCCGCCAATGGTGGAGCGATTAAAATCGGGGATGCTCAAGAGGCCAGAATTGGAGGAGCGCAGATATCTCGGGGGGTTGTAGGGCTGGAGATAGGGAGGGGCGAGGCTATGGAGCGATTTGGAAACAAGGATGAGAATTTTAAAATTGAGGCGTTGCCGGACCGGGAGCCAATGTAGGTCAGCGAGCACAGGGGGTGATGGGTGAACGAGACTTGGTGTGGCACATTATACCAGTCTATTCCTCTTAAAGCAAGTTTTGAACCAATACCACCGTAATACACGGTTCTCAATTTTAATACGGGAATATGATGAGCAAGTACATACAATTCACCCCAACAGAGCATGTTTCTGATTGCCTTACTGATGCTGGGCCTAAGGTGCAATGCTCAGACATGTACACTACACAGTGGCTAAAAGGGAACAATTCACACCCGTCTGGTACTGTACGGCCCGTGCATGTCTCAGTGTCAGCTCCTGTTCGTGTACAGTACATAGCAAATAAACGAGAACGATTCACTCCTGTCTGAAACTGTACGACCCGTCTGTCTCAGTGTCAGCTCCTGTACATGTACAAATATATTGGGCCTGAAATTCGCCTCTCCGGCTTGCCGCGGGGGTAAGGATCGCGCGCGCACTTATCTACCGCGCCTGCCGTTGTGTTTTGGGCCCACGGGAACTTCAGCTCCTGGGCCTGCTCCAAGTGCCGGCGCGCAGTGCTTGCGTATCCCAGGGGTGCAGTTAGTGCGATGCGACCCCTGGGATCACGTGGGCCATGGAGAGCCAATGGCAGCAGACCATCTTTCATTCATAGATTTGACAGGGAGACCTGTCAAATCTGTGAATTGAAATCGGCCCCAAAAGAACAGCTAAACTTAAAATAAATTTTTTAAAAACCCCATCACATTTATAAAATAACTATAGTTAAATAAATTAACCACTTTAAACAAAAATTTAAATTTTTGAATAAATTAAAATACTTTTTAAAAGTGATAAAAATAAACTTACCTTTCTTTAAAGTATCTAAAAAAGATAAACCTGTTTAAAAAAAATTTAAATTATACTTAATCAACCACTTACCTTGTTGAAAACGGCTCCTGCGCCTCCTTTTTATAAGCGCAGGTTCTTCACTACTTACCCTCCCGTAGAAACCTGAAAAAAAATCTAAGTTTGCTGCGTGCACGCAGCCTGTACCGCACACGCGGTTCACCTAGGAACCACCCCCTTCACCAGACCGGAAGTTCCGGTTTCCCGCGCATGCGCAGTGCATGCAGGAAACCGGCTCTTCGGGACACCTTATGGGTGAATACACAGTGTGTACTCACCCGGGAAGGGCCGAATTTTTGGCCCATTGTATGTTAACCGAGGCTCAGTGGGCAGCACTCTCTTGCCTCTAGAGTCAGAAGGTGGTGGGTTCAAGTCCCACTCCAGAGACTTGAGCACATAACCCAGGTTGACACTCCAGTGCAGTACTGAGGGAGTGCTGAACAGCCGGGGGGTGACGTCTTTTGAATGAGATCCCGTGGCACTATTTCCAAGAAGAGCAAGGGGGTTCTCCCCGGTGTTGCATTGGAGGCAGTTCAGAGATGATTCACACGGTTGATTCCAGAGATAAGGGGGTTGACTTATGAGGAAAGGTTGAGCAGGTTGGGGCTATACTCTTTGGAATTTAGAAGAATGAGAGGTGATCTTATTGAAACATATAAGATACTGAGGGGGCTCGACAAGGTAGATGCAGAGAGGATGCTTCCCCTCGTGGGGAAATCTAGAACTCGGGGGGCACAGTTTTAGAATAAAGGGTCGCCCTTTTAGAACTGAGACGAGGAGGAATTTCTTCTCTCAGAGGGTAGTAAATCTGTGGAATGCTCCGCCCCAGAGAGCTGTGGAGGCTGGGTCATTAAATACATTTAAGGTGGAGATAGACAGATTTTTACAAGATAAGGGAGTGAAGGGTTATGGGGAGCGGGCGGGGAACTGGCTTTGAGCCCAAGACCAGCCATGATCTTACTGAATGGCGGAGCATGCTCGAGGGGCTAAGTGGCCTATTCCTGCTCTTATTTCTTATGTTCTTATGTTCTTATGTGTCTGGGGCCAACATTTATCGCTCAACCAACACTGAAAAAACAGATTATCTGGTCATTGTAGTTTGTGGGAGCTTGTGCGCAAGTTGGCTGCCACGTTTCCCTACACTACAACAGTGCCCACACTTCAAAAGTAATTCATTGGCTATCAAGCGCTTTTGGACGTCCTGAGGTTGTGAAAGGTGCTTTATAAATGCAAGTCTTTCTTTCTTTATAGTACACATCGTGGGTAATAGAGTCATAGACATAGAGTCACAATGACAAAGAAGGAGGCCATTCGGCCCATCGAGTCCGCGCCAGCTCTCTGTAGAGCAATCCAGTCAGTCCCATTCCCCCGCTGTATCCCCGTAGCCCTGCAAGTTTATTTCCCTCAAGTGCCGATCCAGTCTCCCCTTGAAAACATTGAGTGTCTCCGCTTCCACCACTTCCGTCAGCAGCGAATTCCAGGTCCTCACCACTTGCTGCGTAAAAAAGATTTTCCTCACATCCCCCCTGTATCTCTTGCCCAAAATCTTAAATTTGTGTCCCCTAGTCCTTGTACCATCAACTAGTGGGAACAGCCTTTCCCCGTCTAGCCTATCCAAATCCGCCATAATCTTGTACACCTCTATCAAATCACCCCTCAACCACGTTTGCTCTAATGAAAACAAATCCAGCTTCTCCAACCTGTCCTTGTAGCTAAGATCCCCCATCCCTAGAACCATTCTGGTAAATCTTCTCTGCACCCTCTCAAGGGCCTTCATATCCTTCCTAAAGTGTGGTGACCAGAACTGGACGCAATACTCCAGATGTGGCCTAACCAGCGCTTTATAAAGGTTCAGCATAGAAGCATAGAAGATAGGAGCAAGAGTAGGCCATTTGGTCCCTCGAGCCTGCTCCGCCATTTAATGAGATCATGGCTGATCATCCAAATTCAGTACCCTGTCCCTGCTTTCTCCCCATATCCCTTGATCCCCTTAGCCTTAAGAAATATATCTATCTCCTTCTTGAATATATTTAATGAATTGGCCTCAACTGCCTTCTGTGGTAGAGAATTCCACAGGTTCACCACTCTCTGGGTGAAGAAATTCCTCCTCATCTCAGTTCTAAATGGCTTACCCCTTATCCTTAAACTGTTACCTCTGGTTCTGGACTCCCCCGCCATTGGGAACATGCTTCCTGCATCTAGTCTGTCTAGTCCTGTTAGAATTTTATAAGTTTCAATGAGATCCCCTCTCATTCTTCTAAACTCTAGCAAATATAAGCCTAATCGACCCAATCGCTCTTCATACGTCATTCCTGCCATCCCAGGTATCAGTCTGGTAAATCTATGCTGCACTCCCTCCATGGCAACAACATCCTTCCTCAGATAAGGTGACCAAAACTGCACACAATACTCAAGGTGTGGTCTCACCAAGGCCTTGTACAACTGCAGCAAGACATCTTTGCTCCTGTACTCGAATCCTCTTGCTATGAAGGCCAACATACCATTTGCCTTCTTAACCGCCTGCTGCACCTGCATGCTTACCTTCAGCGACTGGTGCACAAGGACTCCCAGGTCTCGTTGCACTTCCCCTTTTCCCAATCTATTGCCGTTCAGATAATAATCTGTCTTCCTGTTTTTGCCACCAAAATGGATAACCTCGCATTTATCCACATTATACTGCATCTGCCATGCATCTGCCCAATCACCCAACCTGTCCAAATCATACTGGAGTTTCTCTGCATCCTCCTCACAGCACACACGCCCACCCAGCTTTGTGTCGTCTGCAAACTGAGAGATATTACATCTAGTTCCCTCGTCTAGATCATTAATATATATTGTGAATAGCTGGGGTCCTAGCACCGATCCCTGCGGTACCCCACTAGTCACTGCCTGCCACTCGGAAAAAGACCTGTTTATTCCAACTCTTTGCTTCCTGTCTGCCAACCAGTTCTCTATCCAAATCAGTACCTTACCCCCAATCCCATGTGCTTTAACTTTGCACGCCAATCTCTTATGTGGGACATTATCGAAAGCCTTCTGAAAGTCCAAATACACCACATCCACTGGTTCTCCCTTATCTATTCTACCAGTTACATCCTCAAAAAATTCCAGTAGATTTGTCAGGCATGATTTAACTTTTGTAAATCCATGTTTACTTTGTCCAATCCTGTCACTGTTTTCCAAGTGCTCTGCTATTACGTCTTTTATAATGGACTCTAGCATTTTGCCCACTACCGATGTCAGGCTTATAATTCCCCATTTTTTCTCTACCACCTTTTTTAAATAGTGGGGTTACATTAGCTACCCTCCAATCCATGGGAACTGTTCCAGAGTCTATAGAATTTTGAAAGATGACCAGCAATGCATCTACTATTTCTAGGGCCACTTCCTTAAGTACCCTAGGATGTAGATTATCAGGCCCTGGGGATTTATCGGCCTTCAATCCCGTCAATTTCCCTAACACCATTTCCCTACAAATACTGATTTCATTCAATTCCTCCCTCTCATTAGACCCTATGTTCCCCGACATCTCTGGGAGTTTATTTGTGTCCTCCTTTGTGAAGACAGAACCAAAGTATGCATTTAATTGGTCTGCCATTTCTTTGTTCCCCATTATAAATTCCCCTGATTCTGACTGCAAGGGACCTACGCTTGACTTCACCAATCTTTTTCTCTTCACATATCTATAGAAGCTTTTACAGTCAGTTTTTATGTTCCCTGCAAGCTTACTCTCATATTCTATTTTCCCCATCTTAATTAATCCCTTTGTCCTCCTTTGCTGAATCCTAAACTGCTCCCAATTCTCAGGTTTGCTGCTTTTGCTGGCCAATTTATATGTCCTCTCCTTGGATCTTATGCTATCCCTAATTTCCCTTGTTAGCCACGGTTGAGTCACCTTTTTTGTTTTATTCTTATGCCAAACAGGGATGAACAAATTCTGTAGTTCATCCATGCGATCTTTAAATGTTTGCCATTGCCTATCCACCGTCAACCCTTTAAGTAACGCTCCCCAATCCATCCTAGCCAACTCGCGCCTCATACCATCGTAGTTTCCTTTATTTAAATTCAGGACCCTAGTCTCTGAGTCAACTACTTCACTCTCCATCTTAATGAAGAATTCTATCATATTATGATCACTCCTCCCCAAGGAGCCTCGCACAACAAGATTGCTAATTAATCCTTTCTCATTACATAATACCCAGTCTAAGATGGCCTGATCTCTAGTTGGTTCCTCGACATAACTTCTCTACTTTTGTACTCAATACCTCTATTCAATGGCATTACCATCACCGAATCCCCCACCATCAACATCCTGGGGGTCACCATTGCCCAGAAATTTAATTGGACCAGCCACATAAATACTGTGGCAACAAGAGCAGGTCAGAGGCTAGGTATTCTGCGGCAAGTGTCTCACCTCCTGACCCCCCCCAAAGCCATCGACAAGGCACAAGTAAGGAGTGTGATGGAATACTCTCCACTTGCCTGGATGAGTGCAGCTCCAACAACATTCAAGAAGCTCGACACCATCCAGGACAAAACAGCCCACTTGATTGGCACCCCATCCACCACCTTAAACATTCACTCCCTCCACCACCGGCGTACCGTGGCTGCAGTGTGTACCATCTACAAGATGCACTGCAGCAACTCACCAAGGCTTCTTCGGCAGCACCTCCCAAACCCGTGACCTCTTCCACCTAGAAGGACAAGGGCAGCAGGCGCATGAGAACACCACCACCTCCAAGTTCCCCTCCAAGTTACACACCATCCTGACTTAGAAGTGCATCGCCGATCCTTCATCGTCGCTGGGTCAAAATCCTGGAACTCCCTACCTAACAGCACTGTGGGAGTACCTTCACCACACGGACTGCAGCGGTTCAAGAAGGCAGCTCGCCACCACCTTCTCAAAGGGCAACTAGGGATGGGCAATAAATGCAGGCCTTGCCAGCGACGCCCACATCCCATAAACAAATTAAAAAAAAATCCGTGTTGGCTCTCCTTAATTAGCTTAAACCTCTCCAAGTGCCCGTTCATTTTTTTCTTGATTATTGTTTCTAAAACTTTACCCAGCACTGATGTTAAACTGACCGGTCTGTAGTTACTGGGAATGTCCTTACAGCCTTTCTTGAACAATGGTGTCGCATTTGCCACTTTCCAATCCTCAGGCACCTCCCCCGCATCTAAGGAAGATTGGAACATTATGGCAAGCCCTTCTGCTATCTCCTCCCCCAATTCCCTGAGCAACCTGGGATGCAAGCCATGTGGACCAGGCGACTTATCCACTCTAAGCACACTCAATCTTTCTAATACATCCTGTCTATCAATTTTCACCCCTTCCGTTGCTTCTACCTTTTCAACTGCTACCGATATTTTGTCAGCATCCACCTCCTTAGTAAATACCGATACAAAGTACTCATTGAGTATTCTAGCCTTGCCCTGAGCCTCTAAGTATATATTACCTTCTTTGTCCCAAATAGGCTCCACCCTGCCTCTTACTACCTGCTTAGTGTTTACTATTTCCAAGATGGCTCCTGGGCTGGCAGCTCCCCAGGGAGCTCCTTTGCTATCCTTGGCCATCCGTTGCCATCCTTTGCTCTTTTCTCCCCCTGTTGTTTAAGTTCCCCTGGCTCTAATAGTGGGTGCGTTTTTATCCCTAATTGCAAGTTTTCAAGCTGCAAGGTTAAAGTTACCTGAGCCCACTGCCCATCCCCCGACCATGCCTGTTCTTTGTCCTCAGTGAGCACTGGCTCTTCACTTAAACTTAGCTTCCAAATTCCCAGACCTCTCTGCCGTCAAGACTACGCTTCTCCACTGGACTAGTGATCTAGTGACTAGTGGATTGTGAGTGGAGCTCGGGGCCAGGGATCGCGAGAATATCAGTGCTAATTTGATCCTGTGAGAGACAGCATCATACATGTTCGAGGCCGGGACCCAGGAGCGAGGACGAGCCCAGCAGCGAGGTCAAGGCCCAGGAGTGGCGCAGCGTGGATCAGCAGCGGGGTCGGGGCCCTGGGAAGGTGCGGCATGGGCCAACAGCGAGGTCGGGAGGACCACAATGCATCCTACGAAACCCAGGCAGAGAGGAACTGCGGGAAGGAGGGAGGAGGACAGTAGCAGTATGTTTGTGTGTGTGTGCTCGGCCGTGGTAGCAGAGCCTGGTCTCTAATCGTCTTGGATCCCCTTGCCATTGGACCAAGACCTTGCTCTGTCAAGCCCGTGTGGTAGCTGGTGTGCAACGGCCACCCCACGTTAAAAGAACTCACGCACAGGCATCTTCCACCCTTTAAAATGAAGTTCAGGACCTGGAACGTCAGGACCCTCATGGACAACCCCAACAGTGACAGACCGGGACAGCGTACTGCTATCGTTGCCCGGGAGCTTAGACGTTTCGACATAGACATCGCTGCCCTAAGTGAGACACGGCAGGCAGGGGAAGGCCAGCTCAAGGAGCAAGGCGGTGGTTACACCTTCTTCTGGAAGACAAACCTGAAGAAGAACGCCGCCTCCAATAGGGTAGGCTTCGCCATAAAAAATGAACTAATTGGGCATCTCAGAGACTCTCCTAGCGGTATCAATGAGCGCCTCATGACTCTTCGGCTCACCCTAGCATGGAACCAGTGCGCTACGGTCATCAGTGCATACGCCCCAACACTGGAAGCCACAGACGAGACCAAAGAGGAATTCTACTCCAGCCTCGAACAATCCCTGTCCCGAGTCCCAACGGGCGACAAGCTGATCCTCCTTGGCGACTTTAATGTCAGAGTTGGAAAGGACACAGAGCTCTGGCAGAGAGCGGGTAGGGAAAGCCAACTCCAACGGTATCCTCCTCCTGTCAAAATGCTTAGAACATGGCCTTGTCATAACCAACACCTTGTTCCGTCAGAGAGACAAGTACAAGGCTTCATGGCAGCACCCTCGCTCCAAGCACTGGCATCTGCTGGACTACATCATCGTCCGAGCGAGGGACCGCAAGGACGTCCGCATCACCCGCGCCATGACAGGAGCTGACAACTGCTGGACAGAGCACCGCCTAATCCGCTCTGTCATCTCCATCAATGCAGCCCCAAAACAGCGGCAGCAACAGAAACAATGCCGCAGGAAAATCAACGCTGGAGCACTCAAAGACCCTGCTAAGAAAGCCCTATTCAGCCTGCGCCTCACAAACAACCTGACGACTCCCAGTGATTCAGAGACACAGAGGGCTGGATTTTGATACTGGGGCGGGTTGGGGTCGTGTCATCCGCATTTCGTGTTATCCACCCGACTGGAATTGGATGTGGGAGATTGATGCAATTTTCACTTAATTGGGCAATTGAGTTCCAGCATGTGGGAACCCATGAACCAATTAGTGGTTTCAGTCTGAAAGTCGCCTGTGATGATGTCATCATTGCAGGTCAGAGACTGCCTGGTCTCAGAGATTGCCTGGCCTTTGCTGTGAGAGGACCTGGATGCAAAATGAGCAGCATCTCAGAGAGAGAGAGAGAGAGAGAGAGAATTTTTTTTGCAACCAAGTCCTCCCAGGCAGTCTTTGAAGGCATTCAATGCAGCAGCATCAGAGGCGACTTTCAGATCTAATACTACTACTACCTTCATCACAATACTACTACTACCTTAATCACATCTCCATTGTAATAGTGGACCTGCAGCTGATAGTCAGCTATCCACTTGTGCTCCTGCCAGGTTTCACTGGCGTGTTTCACATCAGGCGTACTTCACGTCGGAAAAGGGTTAAACTAGCTAAAACGTTTCAAAATGGCATTACAGAGCCAATTTAGGGCTTGTTAAGGGCTTTAATGGCCTCTCCCACCTCTTGGAGGCGGGACGGAGTCGGGAACCCCGCGACCGATTTTGTCAAAATTGCGTGGAGGCGGAATGGAGTCGGGATGGGGTCGGGACCCCCAAATCTGCAACTTCAACCCCCCACACGCCTCCAAACCCGACTCCACGGGTCATTGAAAATCCAGCCCAGAGTGTCCACAGCGCCTGGTCTGCACTCAAGGCCTCCATAATCAGCACCTGTGAAGAGAAGCTCGGTCACTCGACCAGGAAACACCAAGACTGGTTCGACAAGAACGACCAAGAGACCCAGGAGCTAATAAGCCGCAAGGCATTCCTGATCTGGAAACAGCAACACAACTCGAGAGCAAGAAAGCAGCTCTACAGACGCCTGAAGGCCGAGGTCCAACAAAAAACTCGCGACCTAAAGAACAGATGGTGGTTGGAGAAAGCGCAGGAGATCCAGCAGCTAGCCGACAACCACGACGTGCGTGGATTCTTTAGCGCAGTCAAGACCATCTACGGCCCAAGCACCCAAGGCCCTACCCCACTGCGGGCCAAGAACGGAGAGGTACTCATCAAGGACAGAGAGGCAGTCAGTGCCCGCTGGAAGGAGCACTTCGAAGATCTCCTTAACCGCGACTCTGGGCTGGATTTTGAGGTTGGAGTCGGGTTGGGGTCGGGAATCAGACATTCTGGCTTGTGAACCCGCCTCCATCGAGATGTGGCCAACCCACTGTATTTTCCCTTTGATTGACCTTGTTGAGCCCGCCCAGTGAGCTCAGCAGGCCAATTAAGGGCCACCCGGCAACAGGTGACGTCACAGACTGACATTTCATCTGTCAAGAGCTTTTGACAGATGAAATATCAGCATTTGACAGCTCTGTGAAGCTGTCAAACACTGACAATATGATTTCTAACTTCAGTCCTTCCTCTCAGGCTGAGTTAGAAATCATTCCACCACAGAAAACAGAGGCTGCAGGTTTTGACAGATCCACAGCTTTCCTGCTTTCTGTGCCGGTGAGATTTCTAACTCCCGAGAACTGAAGGGCTGACACCTGCAGGAGGAAGTTAAGGTAAGTAAAACTTTTTCCAACACTTAGCACTTACCTTACACACTTACCTCTGCACACATGCACCCATCACTCACCTGCCCACCGGACATATCGACCCCTCCAACCCCTGCAGACCCACGGCCCGCCCCGATAACTTGGAGTGGTTGCCACCTGTCGGGAAGCCCACACTTTTCATTTTAAAATAGGGATTATGCAAAAAACTGCCTGTTAACTACCTATTAACAGGCAGTTAATTGTCACTAATCCCTTCCCGCCTCGGGGAGTCAGGTCTCAGAACAGGTCGGGTACCCGCCGCCAGAGAAACTGGCATGGAGGCGGGTTGGAGTCGGGATGGGGTCGGGACCCCCGAATCTGCAACTTTAACCCCCCCCCCACCGCCTCCAAACCCAACTCCACGGGTCATTGAAAATCCAGCCCTCTGTCTTCGACGCGAGTGTCCTCAACTCCATCCTGCAGCGTGCTACCTGCCATCACCTCAGCACAACCCCAGCCCGGCATGAGGTTGAAAAGGCCATCCGACAACTGAAGAACAACAAGGCCTCAGGAGCAGATGGAATCCCTGCCGAGGCACTAAAGCATGGCGGAGAAGCACGACTGGCGCGAATTCATGAACTAATTTCTCTTATCTGGAAGGAGAAGAGAATGCCTGGGGATCTCAGAGATGCCGTAATTTTGACCATCTTCAAGAAAGGTGACAAGTCCGATTGTGGTAATGACAGAGGAGTTTCCCTGCTGTCTACCACAGGGAAAGTCATTGCAAGAATCCTCCTCAATTGCCTTCTCCCAGTGGCCGAAGAGCTCCTCCCAGAGTTGCAATGCGGATTCCGCCCACTAAGGGGCACAATGGACATGATCTTCACGGCGCGTCAATTACAAGAGAAATGCAGGGAACAGCACCAACCGCTGTACATGGCCTTCTTTGATCTCACAAAGGTCTTCGATACTATCAACCGTGAGGGATTATGGAGTGTCCTCCTCAAATTCGGCTGCCCTCAAAAGTTTGTCACCATCCTCCGCCTGCTTCACGACGACATGCAAGCCGTGATCCTGACCAACGGTTCCACCACAGACCCAATTCATGTACGGACCGAGGTCAAGCAAGGCTGTGTCATCGCACCAACGCTCTTCTCGATCTTCCTTGCTGCAATGCTCCATCTCACCCTCAGTAAGCTCCCCGTTGGAGTGGAGCTAATTTACAGAACAAACGGGAAACTGTTCAACCTCCGTCACCTCCAGTCCAGATCCAAGGTCGTCCCATCCGCTGTCGTCGAATTACAGTATGCAGACGACGCTTCCGTCTGCGCTCACTCGGAGGTCGAACTCCAAACCATCGTCAACACCTTCACCGAAGCATACGAGAGCATGGGCCTTACACTAAACATCCGTAAGACAAAGGTCCTCTACCAACCTACCCCCGCCACACAGTACTGCCCCCCGATTATCAAAATCCACGACAAGGCCTTGGACAACTGTAGAACTTTCCATACCTCGGGAGCCTACTGTCAACAAGGGCAAACGTCGATGACGAAGTCCAACACCACCTTCAGTGTGCCAGTGCAGCCTTCGGTCGCCTGAGGAAGAGAGTGTTTGAAGACCAGGACCTCAAACCCGGCACTAAGCTCATGGTCTGCAGAGCAGCAGTGATACCCGCCCTGCTGTATGCCTCAGAGACATGGACCATGTACAGCAGGCACCTCAAAGCACTGGAGAGGTACCACCAAAGCTGCCTCCGCAAGATCCTGCAAATCCATTGGCAGGATAGGCGCACCAACGTCAGTGTTCTCGCTCAGGCCAACATCCCCAGCATTGAAGCTTTGACCACGCTCGATCAGCTCCGATGGATGGGTCACATTGTCCTCATGCCCGATACGAGACTCCCAAAACAAGCGCTCTACTCGGAGCTCCGACACGGCAAGAGAGCCCCAGGTGGGCAGAGGAAACGCTTCAAGGATACCCTCAAAGCCTCCTTGAAAAAGTGCATGATCCCCACCGACACCTGGGAATCCCTGGCCCAAGACCGCACAAAGTGGAGGAGAAGCATCCGGGAAGGCGCCGAACACCTCGAGTCTCTTTCACGGGAGCAAGCGGAAGCCAAGCGCAAACAGCGGAAGGAGCGCACGTCAACCCAAGCACCCCACCCACCCGCCCCTTCAACCACCGTCTGCCCCACCTGTGACAGAGACTGTAGGTCCCGCTTTGGACTCATCAGTCACCTGCGAACTCATTTTTAATGTGGAAGCAAATCATCCTCGGTTCCGAGGGGCTGCCTAAGAAGAAGAAGAAGAGTGCTTACATGTCTGTAGAAGATTTTTGGGTTCCCTTTTATATTAACCGCCATTCTACTCTCATATTCTCTCTTTGCCAATCGTATTTTCATCTTCACTTCCGCTCTCAACTTATTGTATTGGGTCTGGTTCTCCCTTGAAGAACTCACTTTTTAATAGGGTAAGATTCACTCCTGTCTGGTGCTGCACGGCCCGTGTGTGTCTCAGTGTTAGCCCTTGCACTCTAGGTAAAAGTACGTTAGCTAATATTGAAACATTTACCTACCGATGGGTCTGACAGATACATATCTGTGACGGAGCTCGGAAAGCTCTGGCAGTGACAGGCGTGCGGGCAGGAGAAGGGAGACCAATCGCGGTCCCTCGGCAGAGTTGCATCGCATCGGAGGCCTTCAGAATCATGCAGCTTCCTCCAGCAGGAATGTTGCTTTCGATCCCACGGAGAGAAGAATCCCGGCATTTCGTACCACCCAGGGCTGTGGAGCCTGATCAGTGAACGGTACGAGAGGTCCCAGTCGGGGTCGGGCTCGTAGTTTTCCCTCAGCCTCTCCGCAAAGCATTTCCTCTCCTGAAGTTTTGGTTGTGGATGCAGTGGTTTCTCCACAAACGTGGGATCTTCTGATCCCTGGCCAGGAGCTAGTCAACCAAAAATACACACACACACAGCTCAAATGCATGTTAATAGGTCAAAATACAGGAAGACATTAAGAAACTTGCAGAATGCGCGTGTAATTGGCAAATTTACTTCAATATAGATAAGTGTGAGATGGTACTTTTTGGTAGGAAGAATAAGGAGGTCACATACTCCTTGGAAAATTAACTGTCTAAATGGGGTAGAGGAACAGAGGGATCAGGGGGTACAGATACACAGATCACTACAAGTAGCGACGCAGGTTAATAAGGTCATTAAAAAAAGTAAACACAACACTGGGGTTCATTTCTAGAGGGATAGAATTGAAAAGTTGAGAGGTTGTGTTAAACTTGTATAGAACCTTGGTTAGTCCACACTTGGAGTACTGAGCACAGTGCTGGTCTCCATATTATAGAAATGATATAGAGGCACTGGAGAAGGTGCAAAAAAGATTTACTGGGATGATACCAGAACTGAGAGATTATACCTATCAGGAAAGATTGAACAGGCTGGGGCTCTTCTCTCTAGAAAACAGAAGGCTGAGGGATGACCTGACAGAGGACTTTAAGATTATGAAAGGGTTTGATAGGGTAGACATAGAGAAGATGTTTCCACTTGTGGGGGAGACCAAAACTAGGGGCCATAAATATAAGATAGTCACTAATAAATCCAATAGGGAATTCAGGAGAAACTTCTTTACTCAGAGAATGGTTAGAATGTGGAACTCGCTACCACAGGGAGTAGTTGAGGCAATAGCAGAGGTGCCTTTAAGGGAAGCTAGATAAACACATGAGGGGAGAAAGGAATAGAAGGATATGTTGATGGGGTGAGATGAAGGAGGGGTGGGAGGAGGCTCGTGTGGAGCATAAACACCGGCACGGAGCAGTTGGGCCGATTGGCCTGTTTCTGTGCTGTCAGTACAATGTATACGATGTACAAGATCACATTGACAATAGATAAAGAACAAGAGTCAGAGATGTAGGTGTTGGACTGGGAACTAACTCATTTCAATTAGATGATAGGAGACCCAGCCCAGATTAATTGGTTTGGGGGGAAAAAGTGACAAATTAACCAGTGGGCCAGCAGTAGAAGATATTTAAGTGTGAGGTAAATATGGTAAAATGGGTACAGAATGGGAGCAAAATAGAGATTAGGAAGGGTAAAAAGGGGTATGAAAAAAAATAGCACTCAAGCAAAATAAG
Source organism: Squalus acanthias (assembly GCA_030390025.1). Taxonomy (NCBI): domain Eukaryota; kingdom Metazoa; phylum Chordata; class Chondrichthyes; order Squaliformes; family Squalidae; genus Squalus; species Squalus acanthias. The sequence continues at coordinate 168,831,221 of CM059429.1, read as the reverse complement.
GGCCCTTCTAAGCAGGAAAAGTCTTGTCAAAGGGAACTGCTGAAGGAAGACATCTTCTACCTAAGAGTGAAGGAACAGCAGAGATTTTCAGTAAATATCTTGCCTCAGCTTTTACAGAGGAAGGTGAGAGTGGGACTGAATAAGTGTATTTATTGACCTTATCACACTTCCCAGGACAGCCCGAAACATTTCATAGCCAATGACCTTCTCGAAGTGCAATCACTATGAATAAACACAGTAGCTAATTTACACAGAATCTTACAGCACAGAGGGAGGCCATTCGGCCCATCGTGCCTGTGCCGGCTCTTTGAAAGAGCTCTCCAATTAGTCCCACTCTCTCTGCTCTTTCCCCATAGTCCTGCAAATTTCTCCTTTTCATCTATATATCCAATTCCCTTTTGAAAGTTACTATTGAATCTGCTTCCATCGACCTTTCAGGCAGCGCGTTCCAGATCACAACAACTCGCTGCGTAAAAAAAATTCACCCCATTTCCCCTCTGGTTCTTTTGTCAATTATCTTAACTCTGTGTCCCTGGTTACCGACCCTCCTGCCATTGGGAACAGTTTCTCCCAAATTACTCTATCAAAACCCCGTCATGATTTTGAACACCAAGGGGGAGAAATTTGGTGGTACCCCCCCCCCCCCGCCCCCAGTGTCAGCTGTGGCTCAGTGGGTAGCACACTCACCTCTGATGTCAGAAGGTTGTGGGTTCATAGTCCCACTCCAGGGGCTAGAGCACATAAAGCTAGGCTGACACTCTCAGTGCAGTGCTGAGGGTGTGCTACACTGTCGTAGGTGCCGTCTCTCGGATGAGAAGTTAAACCGAGGCCCCATCTGCCCTCTCAGGTGGATGTAAAAGATCCCATGGCACTATTTTGAAGAAGAGCAGGGGAGTTATCCCCAGTGTCCTGGGCCAATATTGATCCCTCAACCAAATGATCTGGTCATTATAGAAACATAGAATCTAGGAGCAGGAGTAGGCCATTCGGCCCGTCGAGCCTGCTCCACCATTCAATACGATCATGGCTGATCATTCAAATCCAGTACCCTGTCCCTGCTTTAATCCCCTCAGTACACATATCCCACCCTACCCCCGTAACCCCACATATTTAATTCCCCCTAACATATCCCATCCTATCCCCATAACCCCACATATTTAATCCCCCCCTAACACTAAGGGTCAATTTATCACAGCCAAATCAACCTAACCCGCACATTTTTGGACTGTGGGAGGAAACCGGAGCACCCGGAGGAAACCCACGCAGACACGGGGAGAATGTGCAAACTCCACACAGACAGTCACCCGAGGTCAGATTCGAACCCGGATCCCTGGCGCTGTGAGGCACCAGTGATAACCACTATGCCACCGTGTTGCCCGTGTTATCACATTGCTGTTTGTGGGAGCTTGCTGTGCACAAATTGGCTGCCGCGTTTCCCACATTACAACAGTGACTACACTTCAAAAAAAGTACTTCATTGACTGTAAAGCGCTTTGAGATGTCCGGTGGTCGTGTAAGGCGCTATATAAATGCAAGTCTTTCTAACTTTGCCGGGGCGCTACTTTTAGCGCCCCAGCGCCGTAAATTCAGTGGTAGTGCCCCAAGAGGGAGGGGGAGCGCTTCCAGTAGCATCCCGCCTTCTGCTTGGGGCGCTACCAGTCAATTTGGCGGTGTTACGTGCAACAGTGTCACGCGTGTCGGCACGTAGCACCGCGTCATTGCAGGCCTCCCTCCCCTGATTAAAGGGGAGGGGCCTAGCGCAGCACGCACCGGGCCACTGCTGGACCACCGGGGAGCGGGGTGCTCGGAAAACAGCCTGGCACTCGAGGAGTGCTGGGCTGAGCGATCGCGGCCGGCACCCCGAAGAAAAAAGGGGAAGGGAGCAGGTGCTGGCAGTCGACCCAAAAAAAATGGCCGCCCGAAACCTGCCCTTTAATTAGCGCTGCCGTGGCTGCAAAAACGCCCCCTGACCCTGTCAGACATATTGTCTGGCGGTAGGTCAGGGGGCGCGAGCCAAGTTTGCAGCCGGGGCGTGAGCGGGGCGATGACGTCATCGCCGGCAGCGCAGCGCCACGGGGCACTACCAGCTACCGTCGCCGCTAACCTCCAGCTGAATTTCGCAGGAGGCGTTAGCGGCGCCGTGCCCGGGCGCCAAGGGCTTTACAGGCGCTAACGGGAGGCGCAAAGCAACCGAATTTATCCCCCCAAATATCTTCTTTGTTCTCTTTGTTCCCTGGATAGCCATGTGCAAAGTTTTCAACCTTTATGCCACTCCAGCCATGAGCTACCTTCAGCCTCCAGAATTTGGTCAAAAAGCAATTGAGCTAACGGAACAGCAGTTCCAAATGAAGCCTTTCAGCAATAACAGCTTGTATTTATATAGCGCCTTTAATGTAGTAAAACGTCCCAAGGCGCTTCACAGGAGTGATTATAAAACAAAATTTGACACTGAGCTACGTAAGGAGAAATTAGGGCAGATGACCAAAAGCTTGGTCAAAGAGGTAGGTTTGAAGGAGCGTCTTAAAGGAGTAAAGAGAGGTAGCGAGACGGGGAGGTTTAGGCAGGGAGTTCCAGAGCTTAGGGCCTAGACAACGGAAGGCACGGCCACCAATGGTTGAGCGATTATAATCAGGGATGCTCAAGAGGGCAGAATTAGAGGAGCGCAGATATCTCGGGGGGGTTGTGGGGCTGAAGGAGATTACAGAGATAGGGAGGGGCGAGGCCATGGAGGGATTTGAAAACAAGGATGAGAATTTTGAAATTGAGCCAATGTACCGGGAGCCAATGTAGGTTAGCGAGCACAGGGGAGATGGGTGAACGGGACTTGGTGCGAGTTAGGATACGGGCAGCAGAGTTTTGGATGACCTCAGGTTTACAGAGGGTAGAACGTGTAAGGCTGGCAGGAGTGCGTTGGAATCGTCAAGTCTAGAGGTAACAAAGGCATGGATGAGGGTTTCAGCAGCGGATGAGCTGAGGCAGGGGCGGAGACGGGCGATGTTACGGAGGTGGAAATAGGCGGTCTTAGTTATGCTGCGGATATGTGGTCGGAAGCTCATTTCAGGGTCAAATATGACACCGAGGTTGCGAACAGTGTGGTTCAGCCTCAGACAGATGTTAGGGAGAGGGATGGAGTCAGTGGCGAGGGAACGGAGTTTGTGGCGGGGGACCGAAAACAATGGCTTCGGTCTTCCCAATATTTAATTGGAGAAAATTTCTGCTCATCCAGAACTGGAGGTCAATTTAGAGACCGTGGAGGGGTCGAGAGAAGTGGTGGTGAGGTAGAGCTGGGTGCCGTCAGCGTACATATGGAAACTGAGGCTGTGTTTTCGGATGATGTCGCCAAGGGGCAACTTGTAGATGAGAAATAGGAGAGGGCCAAGGATAGATCCTTGGGGGACCCCAGAGGTAACAAAGCGGAAGCGGGAAGAGAAGCTATTGCAGGTGAGCCATTCACTGGAGTGACACCAGAAATGAAAGGTTCTTGCTATGAAGAAAGGCTGGAAAAATAGTTTTTTTCCCCCTCTGTGCAACAGAGAAGATTAAGGGGGAGGTCTAATGGAGGTTTTCAAAATTATGAAAGGTTTTCATGAATCATTAACATGGACTGAGGAATGTGACTAGAAGAACGGAGGCAGAGGCTGGAAGAAATGTTTGAGGCCCAGAGAATTATTCGAAGATGAATCTTCCTCCACAAATAGCTACTGAGGCGGAGATTCTAACATTAGTTAGAAGGGAATTAGGTAAGTATTTGAAAAAGAAGAGTTTAAAAGCATTGGAGGAAGGAGTAAAGAAATGGGATTGGGATAGATTGCCTCCAATTGAAGAGTTAGCATTGGCTAGGCAGGATGGGCTGATTGGCCTATGATGTAGTCCATATGCTCCTATGATTCTATGTTGCGGACTGCCGGACACAACTGACCCCTTCAATTATCATCCTGTTCCCCCCCCCCCCACAATTGTTAAAGAACTTCCATTTAAAGGATTTGAGCGAGATAATCTGTTTGGTCTGGTGGAGAGAGTCCAGAACAAGGGGGCATAACCTTAAAATTAGAGCCAGGCCGTTCAGGGGTGATGTCAGGAAGCACTTCTTCACACAAAGGGTAGTGGAAATCTGGAACTCTCTCCTCCAAAAAGCTGTTGAGGCTGGGGGGAGGGGGGGGGGGTCAACTGAAAATTTCAAAACTGAGATTGATTGCTTAAGGTAATTGGCAAAAAGGTGACATGAGGAAAAAAAGAATTATACAGCGAGTTGTTGTGATCTGGAATGCGCTGCCTGAAAGGGCGGTGGAAGCAGATTCAATCGTAACTTTCAAAAAGGAATTGGATAAGTAATTGAAAGGGTTAAATTTGCAGGGCTATGGGGAAGGAGAAGGGCAGTGGGACTTAATGGATAGCAATTGGGTACGGTAGCATGGTAGTTATGTTACTGGACTAGTAATCCAGAGGCCTGGCCTAATGATCTGGAGACATGAGCTCAAATGGCAGCTAGGGAATTTAAATTCAGTTAATTAAATAAATCTGGAATTAAAAAACTAGTATCAGTAATGGTGACCATTGTCGTAAAAACCCATTTGGTTCACTAATGCCCTTTAGGGAAGGAAATCTGTCGTCCTTACCCGGTCTGGCCTATATGTGGTTGACTCCTAACTGCCCTCTGAAATGGCCAAACAAGACACTCAGTTGTACCAAACCACTACATAGAAGTATTCTCACTGTGGGAGTACCTTCACCTCACAAAGGTGGCTCACCACCACCTTCTCAAGGGCAATTAGGAGATGGGCAATGAATGCTGGCCTGGCCAGTGACGCCCACATCCCATAAACGAATTAAAAAAAACTCTTTCAAAGAGCCAGCACAGGCACGATGATAGGAACAACGGGCCGAATAGCCTCCTTCTGTATCATTCTATGATAGATTTTTGATAGGGTATTAAAGGTTACGGAACCAAGCGGGTGGATGGAGTTAAGATACAAATCTAATTGAATGGCGGAGCAGTGCTGAATGGCCAACTCCTGGTCCTATGTTCCTATACAGCGCCTTTCACAACCTCAGGATGTCCCAATATGCTTTGCAGTCAAAGAATAACTTTTAAAAGTGTAGTCACTGCTGTAATGTAAAAAACGCAGAAGCCAATTTATGCACAGCAAGGTCTCACAAACAGCAATGAGATAATCTATTTAGTAATGTTGATTGAGGGATAAATATTGGCCAGGACACTGCTCTTCTTCGAAATAGTAGCTTGGGATCATTTACATCCACCTGAGAGGGCAGACGGGGCCTCGGTTTAACATCACATCCAAAAGACGGCACCTCCGACAGTGTAGCACTCCCTCAGTACTGCACTGGGGGCTTCAGCCTAGATAATGTGCTCAAGTGTCTGGAGTGGGACTTGTAACAACATCTTTTTGACTCAGAGGCGAGGGTGCTACCCACTGAGCCACAGCTGACAAATGTTGGCAAATGTTGCAGCCCTCACTCATCTTCGTCTGTGGCACTAAGAGTTGGCATTCAGCCCCCAGAAAAAAATGGTTTTTAAAGTGGTTTTACCGACACTGAAGAGCATAGGAACATAGGAACAGGAGGAGGCCATTCAGCCCCTCGAGCCTGCTCCGTCATTCAATGAGATCATGGCTGACCTGGACCTCAGCTCCGTACACCTGCCTTAGTGTCACATCCCTTCATACCTTTACCCATCAATAATGAAAGACGGCAGCTCCGACAGTGCAGCACTCCCTCAGTACCGTACTGGGAATGTCAGCCTGGATTATGGGGCTCAAGTCTCTGGAAACGGGTTTGAGCCCACAACCTTATGACTCAGAGACAAGAGGGATACCTACTGAGCCAAACGGGCACTTTTAGCTGTGCAAGCACCGATGCCTTCAAAAAGGACACAAGTTTCAGATCAGCCAGTGGCTCAGTGGGTAGCACTCTCTCGCTTCTGAGTCAGACGGTTGTGGGTTCAAGTCCCACTCCAGAGACTTAAGCATAAAAATCTAGGCTGACACTCCAGTGCAGTGCAGTGCTGTGGGAGCTTGCTGTGTGCAAATTGGCTGCCGTGTTTCCTACATTACAACACGGTGGCATAGTGGTTAGCACTGTTGCCTCACAGCGCCAGGGACCCGGGTTCGAATCCGGCCTCGGGTGACTGTCTGTGTGGAGTTTGCACATTCTCCCCGTGTCTGCGTGGGTTTCCTCCGGGTGCTCCGGTTTCCTCCCACAGTCCAAAGATGTGCGGGTTAGGTTGATTTGGCTATGATAAAAAAATTGACCCTTAGTGTTAGGGGGATTAAATACGGGGATAGGGTGGGATATGTGTCGGTGCAGGCTCGATGGGCCGAAATGGCCTCTATCTGCACTGTGGGGATTCTGTGATTACAACAGTGACGACACTTGCAAAAAAAGTACTTCATTGGCTGTAAAGCGCTTTGGGACATCTGCTGGTCGTGAAAGGCGCTATATAAATGCAAGTCTTTCTTTTTCTTTTCCCAGACAGTTGTAGTTGTCACCCACACTCCTCAGCCTGAGCAGGACCTCTCTCTATAGGACAGCCCTTTACTGAAACTGCAGAAGGGGAAAATAAAGAAATGCAGATGGAGAGAAAGGCGTACAAGATGGAGGAAACGAGTGTGAGGATGGCATGTTTTGGCTATGGTATAACGATCACTCAGAAGTATGTGACCTCTTCTCAAGGTCACCTTGACCCTGCCTAACAATGGTTGCGGGATATTGTTTCTGCATCAGTAACCTCGAGGTCAACTAGTACAAAGCACATGAGCTCTAAATCAAACTGCAAACGCTGTAATTGAAATTCTCACGTTGAAGCAAATCTCCATCATGAATTACTAACTAAAAAAAAGAAAGAATTCCTGAATCTTAAAGGGACACGACTTTGGGTAGAATTGTTTGATAGAGGCTCGGTGGTAATTGCAGCAGGTGTGATACTGAGGGATCAACAATAACAACTTGCATTTATATATTGCCTTTAATGGAGTAAAATGTCCCAAGGGGCCTCACAGAAGCGTAACTTTGACACCGAGCCACATAATTATTAGGACAGGTGCCAAAAGCTTGGTCAAAGAGGCAGGTTTTAAGGAGCGTCTTAAAGGAGGAGAGAGAAGCTGTGAGGCTAAGAGGTTTAGGGAGGTAATTCCAGGGCTTAGGGCCTTGGCAGCTGAAGGCACGGCCGCCAATAGAGGGGCAAAGGAAGTGGGGGATGCTCAAGAGGCCAGAATCGGAGGAGTGCAGAGATCTCGGAGGGTTGTAGGGGTGGAGGAGGTCACAGAGAGAGGGTGGGGCGAGGCCACGGAGGGATTTGAACACGAGGATGATAATTTTAAAATCGAGGTGTTGCCGGACCGGGAGCCAATGTAGGTCAGCGAGCATTGATGGTAGCATGTTCTTTCCCTGGCCTGTGCTGGGTTCACTGGTCTCAAGTTGGGTATCAATGAGGGCCTTATGCTTCACCTGAATATCACTGAGCTAGGGAGGCGAGAAAACTGACCTGGGTTGCTGCTCCTGATCTTTATGCTGTGCACCCAACCCAGAATGTTTGTGCACGTTTTAATAAATTTGTTCTTGGGAAACATGCGTTGCCGGTAAGGCTGGTATTTATTGCCTATCTCTTGTTGCCCTGAGAAGGTGGTGGTGGGAACTTCTTCTTGAACCGCTGCAGTCCGTGTGGTGAAGCTTCTCCCACAGTGAAGTTAGGGAGGGAGCTCAAGGTTTTTGATCCAGCGACAATGAATGAAACCAGGGCTGAAGTGTTAAATTATGAGGACAGGTTGCATAGACTAGGCTTGTATTCCCTTGAGTATAGAAGATTAAGGGGTGATTTAATCAAGGTGCATAACCTTAAATTAGAACCAGGCCGTTCAGGGGTGACATCAGGAAGCACTTCTTCACACAAAGGCTAGTGGAAATCTGGAACTCTCTCCCCCAAAAAGCTGTTGAGGCTGGAGGTCAATTGAAAAATTAAAAACTGAAATTGATAGATTATTATTAGGCAACAGTATTAAGGGATACGGTTCCAAGGCGAGTAGATGGAGTTAAGATACAGATCAGCCATGATCTAATTGAATGGTGGAATGGGCTCGAGGGGCTGAATGGCCTCCTCCTGATCCTATGTTCCTAAGGAGCAGCGATATATGTCCAGGTCGGGATGGTGTGTGTGTGATTTGGAGAGGAATTTGGAGGTGCTGCTGTTCCCATACCAGGTAAGGACAGAATCGGATCTGTCCGTGATACCTGCCAACACTCGCACACCCCGGGATCACACCTGAAGGAAATACAATGTCCCAACGATACATTGGCCCGGAATTTGCGGTCAGCGGCGAAACAAAGGCATTCGCCACTAGCGCAGAAGTAAGCTTTGTGGAAAGACCTTGCGATCTCTATGGCGAGAATTTTGGGTTTTCCGACGCGTAGTTGAAATCAACTCAAGTTAATGGGGATTCCCAGCAAAGAGCTGCTGTGACGTCAACAAGCTGTCTAGGCAGCCAATCAAAACACAGAATTCTCACAGACCGCGAACCAGGAAGTGGGTAAGCTCCTTTGATTCTTTATAAAAATGTTCGAGAGAGCAAAACAAAGATTGGGGCTCTCATATGGGGAAAACTTGAAATAAAGATGAACAAACTTTTAAAAAATGTTTTAATTTTTATTAAAATAGATAAATTTGACACTCCACAAAATTAAAATTAGTTTTTATGGGGCATAATCTTTGTTTAGCAGTCAATACGCTGTTAAAACCTCAGTTACACCTAATCCAAAAGGTTCTAACTTTTATTGGGGTATTTAAGAAAGAAAGACTTGCATTTATATAGCGCCTTTCACAACCTCAGGACGTCCCAAAGCACTTTACAGCCAATGAAGCACTTTTTGAAGTGTAGTCACTGTTGTAATGTAGGAAACGCGGCAGCCAATTTGTGCACAGCAAGCTCCCACAAACAGCAATGTGATAATGGCCAGATCATCTGGTTTTGTTTGTTATGTTGGTTGAGGGATCAATATTGGCCCCAGGACACTGGGGATAACTCCCCTGCTCTTCTTCGAAATAGTACCATGGGATCTTTTACGTCCACCTGAGAGAGCAGACGGGGCCTCGGTTTAACGTCTCATCCGAGAGACAGCACCTACGACAGTGTAGCACTCCCTCAGCACTGCACTGAGAGTGTCAGCCTAGCTTTATGTGCTCTAGCCCCTGGAGTGGGACTTGAACCCACAACCTTCCGACATCAGAGGCGAGTGTGCGACCCACTGAGCCACAGCTGACATTTAACAGCGATATTACTGTGGAAGAGCCCAAGTTTTCGTCAGTTTCCATGATTTGAGAGATTTCACTGATTGCCGGCTCTGTTGGGTTTGGGGCGGGGGATAGGCACAGCGCAGCCAGCGTCGGAGCAGTGAATGACACACCACAACTTCAGGATTTCCACGTTAGGCTGCGCAGGCACTAAATCCTGAAGCTGCGGTCAGTTTCAATGGCGGAATGACAGCGAACGCTGCTAGTTTGCCGTCATCATGGACCGCAAATTCCAGGACAATATCCCAACAATACAATATCCCAAAAATACGGTATCCCAACGAGGGCCGCCACCTTTAGGAGAGTGGAGGAAATTGGGGGTAAAGAATGTGGGGGAGTTGACAAACATTTTCATTTGTTCTAAAACACTGGTGGCATAAATCACAGTAAAACCGATTGCTTGCACATAATGTCACTGTGGCAACAATTGTACGTTTCTCCCTTCCTCCCTAAAGAGAAGGAAGTTTGCCACACAGATATTCTTGAAGACACCGCCCCTTTAAAACATTTCTTACACTTTGCCAACATCATCTGCATGACACGTATTCCCTTCATGAGGGCGCCATGAGGTCACAGCACAATTATTTTCCTTTGAATATTCATTTGAAGGGAATTTTTTTGAAGAAGCAAACTTTCTAAAGCTTCTAAAGTGGACATACTGAGAAGCTGGGAGTGTTCTCCTTAAAGCAGAGAAGGTTAAGGGGAGATTTGATAGAAGTGTTCAAAGTTACGAGGGATTTTGATAGAGTGAATAAGGAGAAGCTGTTTCCACTGGCAGGAGGGTCGGTAACCAGAGGACACAGATTGAAGATAATTGGCAAAAGAACCAGAGGGGAGATGAGGAGAATTTTTTTTTACGCAGCGAGTTGTTGTGATCTGGAACGCGCTGCCTGAAAGGCGGTGGAAGCAGATTCAATAGTAACTTTCAAAAGGGGAATCGGAGAAATACTTGAGGGGGAAAAATGTGCAGGGCTGTGGGGAAAGAGCAGGAGAGTGGGACTAATTAGAGAGCTCTTTCAAAGAGCCGGCACAGGCACGATGGGCCGAATGGCCTCCTTCTTTACTGTATAATTCTGCGATTCTATAAAGCTATCCTGGAGAAGAACTGACACTTGCAACTTCTCCCAGCTACACAGGGATCAATTCACAAATCGCGCACCAGTGAACCTAACTTCTGGACCTCCTCTTTGCCTTAGTTAGCTTAATCTGTTACTTCTTCAATTAGTGTTATTTAACTATGGTTAGCACTCCTCTGAACCTTTCTCTCTTGTTCCTCTCGGGCCACCATCCGACATTCTCTTCCTCCAACTCCCTGGATCCTCGCTGTGTTGAAATCAAGACTTATCGTGCCATTGCCTGCTCGAACGTAATCTTTCCCAGGATCGCAGATCTGTAGAATTCCCTACCTCCCTCAATTTATCTTCCTCCTACAGTCTACAGGTATTGAAAACTCAAGCTTGGTGGCAAGCATTGCTTCCTGATCTTCCTCGTCATCTCTTACTTTTTTCAACCTTGCTGTGCTCTGTGAGCCTGAACCCGCTGTCCCGGTTTCTCAGTTCAAAAGATAGGATAAATATGCACAATGTAAATGGAATGCATGCTGAAAAACTCAGGAGAGATTGGGTCGACGAGGCTAGAGTTGAGAAGAATGAGAGGGGATCTCACTGAAATGCATAACATTCTGACAGAGCTAGACAGACTGGATGCAGGGAGGATGTTTCCCCTGGCTGGGGGGTCTAGAACGAGGGGTCACAGTCTCAAAATACAGGGTAGGACATTTAGGACTGAGATGAGGAGAAATTTCTTCACTCGGAGGGTGGTGAACCTGTGGAATTCTCAACCACAGAAGGCTGTGGAGGCCAAGTCACTGAATATATTTAAGAAGGAGATAGACAGATTTCTAGACGCAAAAGGCATCAAGGGGTATGGGGAGAGAGCGGGAATATGGTATTGAGATAGAGGATCAGCCATGATCATATTGAATGGCGGAGCAGGCTCGAAGGGCCGAATGGCCTACTCCTGCTCCTATTTTTCTATGTTTCTATGTTTCAAGATGCTCCCACTCATGACACTGACCCAAACCTATTTATGACTTTGGCACTTGTGAATCATTAACTAACTGTCTCATTGGATATAAATTATCCAATGGCTTCTCCTCTGCTGCCCGTGTCCTAACTCGCACCAAGTCCCGATCATCCATCACCCCCTGTGCTCGCTGACCTACATTGAATCCCGGTCCGGCAACGCCTCGATTTTATAATTCTCATCCTTGTTTTCAAATCTCTCCATGGACTCGCCCCTCCCCCTCCCTCTCTCTGTAACCTCCTCCAGCCCTACAACCCTCCGAGATCTCTGCGCTCCTCCAATTCTGACCTCTTGCCCATCCCCCAATTTCCATCGCCCCTCCATTGGCGGCCGTGCCTTCAGTCGCCTGGGCCCTGAGCTCTGGAATTCCCTCCCTAAACTTCTCCGCCTCTCTCTCCTCCTTTAAGACTCTCTTTAACACCTACCTCTTTGTACAAGGTGTCCTAATATCTCCGTATGTGGCTCAGTATCAAAATTTTGTTTGATAATCACTCCCGCGAAGCAAAGATAGGACAGTGTAGAGGGAGCTTTACTCTGTATCTAACCCGTGCTGTACCTGCACTGGGAGTGTTTGATGGGACAGTGTAGAGGGAGCTTTACTCTGTATCTAACCCGTGCTGTACCTGTCCTGGGAGTGTTTGATGGGACAGTGTAGAGGGAGCTTTACTCTGTATCTAACCCGTGCTGTACCTGCCCTGGGAGTGTTTGATGGGACAGTGTAGAGGGAGCTTTACTCTGTATCTAACCCGTGCTGTACCTGCCCTGGGAGTGTTTGATGGAACAGTGCAGAGGGAGCTTTACTCTGTATCTAACCCGTGCTGTACCTGCCCTGGGAGTGTTTGATGGGGACAGTGTAGAGGGAGCTTTACTCTGTATCTAACCCGTGCTGTACCTGCCTTGGGAGTGTTTGATGGGACAGTGCAGAGGGAGCTTTACTCTGTATCTAACCCGTGCTGTACCTGCCCGGGGAGTGTTTGATGGGGCAGTGTAGAGGGAGCTTTACTCTGTATCTAACCCGTGCTGTACCTGCCTTGGGAGTGTTTGATGGGACAGTGTAGAGGGAGCTTTACTCTGTATCTAACCCGTGCTGTACCTGCCCTGGGAGTGTTTGATGGGACAGTGTAGAGGGAGCTTTACTCTGTATCTAACCCGTGCTGTACCTGCCCTGGGTGTGTTTGATGGTACAGTGTAGAGGGAGCTTTACTCTGTATCTAACCCGTGCTGTACCTGCCCTGGGAGTGTTTGATGGGACAGTGTAGAGGGAGCTTTACTCTGTATCTAACCCGTGCTGTACCTGCCCTGGGAGTGTTTGATGGGACAGTGTAGAGGGAGCTTTACTCTGTATCTAACCCGTGCTGTACCTGCCCTGGGAGTGTTTGATGGGACAGTGTAGAGGGAGCTTTACTCTGTATCTAACCCGTGCTGTACCTGCCCTGGGAGTATTTGATGCTGCTACTCGGTACTCACTAACATTCTATTCTCCTTTGAGCAATAAATATATACCAAAAAATTCTAAAAGAGCAATTAAAATTTGATCTCAAATCTTTACCCTAAAGTCTTTATTTTCCAAAATTACTCAGTCCTAGTTTACTTGAAAATCTCTTCAGATCTCACCTCTCTGACACAGGAAGCAATCTTCAGGAAGTCCCACAACTCCCTCTTTCTATCAAAGAAACACATCGCCAGTCCGTCTACAGAAACCACAAAGGGAGTTTGAATCTGATTGGTTCCGACTGTTGCTAAGGCGAGGGGCAGCCTATGATAACACCACAAGAGATAGGTACTTTGTCCCCCCTAGTGGACGCAGCACAGAACCACATTTATTTCAATACTTTTCGAGGGAGCTTGCTGTGCGCAAATTGGCTGCCGTGTTTCCTGCATCACAACAGTGACTGCACTTCACAAGTACTTCGTTGGCTGTAAAGAGCTTTGGCACGTCCTGTGGTCATGTAAGGCGCTATAGGGATGCAAGCTTTTTCTTTCCTCTCCTGATGGTGATAATGACCAGATAATCTGTTTTAGTGATGTTGGTTGAGGGATAAATATTGGCCGCAGGACACCTGGGGAGAACTCCCCCTGCTCTTCTTCAAAATAATGGCCATGGCATATTTCAGATCCACCAGACAGGGAGGACGAGTCGTGGGTTTAACATCTCCTCCGAAAGACGGCACCTCCGACAGTGCAGCACTCGCACAGTACTGCACTGGGATCGTCAGCCTAGATTTTTTGTGCTGAAGTCTCAAGTGTGAGACTCAAACCCCACAACCTTCTGATTCAGAAGCAAGAGTGCAGCCCACTGAGCCACTGTCGACACCATCGCTTGTCGATTGACATCAGTTTCTGACTTTGCTATAATGTCCTCTATGGGATTGACCTATGAGGAGAGACTATGTAGTTTAGGGATGTACACACTGGAGTTTAGAAGATTGAGAGGGGACCTCATAGAAGTGTATAAAATTCTGACAGGTCTAGACAGGCTAGATGCAGAAGGAATGTTTCCCTTGGCGGGTGAGAACAGAACTAGAGGACATAATTTAAGGATAAGGGCTAAACCATTTAGGACAGAAATGAGGGGGAATTTCTTCACTCAGAGGGTGGTGAACCTGTGGAACTCATTGCCACAGAGGGCAGTGTACGCCAGCTCATTAAATATATTTAAGAGGGAATTAGATATATTTCTACAGGCAAAAGGGGTTAAGGGTTACGGAGAGAAGGCGGGGACGGGATACTGAATTGGAGGATCAGCCATGATCTCATTAAATGGCGGAGCAGGCTCGAAGGGCCGGATGGCCTACTCCTGCTCCTATCATCTATGTATCTATGTATCTATGAATAGCCCATTGCCACATGAAGAATGGCCATTGATGGGACCGTGGCGACTGCCAACACCCATGGAACCCATACCCCAGCAAGAGTGAGTGTCTTCGGGTCAGGAGCGAAGATATGGAGTGGAACTTGGGAAAGACAGAAAAAAAAGTGATTGCGACGCTTACCGTGAGGAAGTGGGGCTTGCTTTCCGTCTTCGGTACCGTGCCTCCTCTTACTGCGGACCAGTTTCTGAAGCCGCTTTAAGGTCCCGATCTCTTCCGCCTCCACGGTGCTCGGCTCCACGCTCTGTAAAAAAGAGGGGAAATAGGATGAGTACATGAGGGAGAAAGGAACAGAAGGATATGTTGATAGAGTTTGATGAAGTAGGGCGAGAGGAGGCTCGTGTGGAGCATAAACACCGGCGTTGGGCCAAATAGCCTGTTTCTGTTTGAAAATAAAAAACAACCAAAAATCAGAATTTACTAAGGTGCTGCAAAACTTGTCAAAGCCTCTATAGTTTTTTAATTAAAACATACATTTACAATTCCACAGCTGTGTCAGTTATGGCTCAGAGTGTAGCACTCTCACCTTCTGAGGAGGAAAGTCGTGGTCGCAAATCCTGCTCCAGAGACTGGAGTGCAGATAACCTAGGTTGACACTCCCTGTAAAGTACTGAGGTAGCGCCGCACTGTCGGAGGGGCAGTACTGAGGGAGCACCGCACTGTCGGAGGGGCAGTACTGAGGGAGCGCTGCACTGTAGGAGGGACAGTATTGAGGGAGCGCCGCACTGTCGGAGCTGCAGTACTGAGGGAGCACTGCACTGTCAAAGAGGCAGTACTGAGGGAGTGCTGCACCATCGGAGGGGCAGTACCGAGGGAGCACCGCACTGTCGGAGGGGCAGTACTGAGGGAGCGCTGCACTGTAGGAGGGACAGTATTGAGGGAGCGCCGCACTGTCGGAGGTGCAGTACTGAGGGAGCACTGCACTGTCAAAGAGGCAGTACTGAGGGAGTGCTGCACCATCGGAGGGGCAGTACCGAGGGAGTGCCGCACTGTCGGAGGGGCAGTACCGAGGCAGTGCTGCACCGTCGGAGGGGCAGTACTGAGGGAGCGCTGCACTGTCGGAGGGGCAGTACTGAGGGAGCACTGCACTGTCAAAGAGGCAGTGCTGCACCATCGGAGGGCCAGTACCAAGGGAGTGCCACACTGCCGGAGGGGCAGTACTGAGGGAGTGCTGCACTGTCGGAGGGGCGGTACTGAGGGAGTGCCTCACTGTCGGAGGGGCAGTACTGAGGGAGCGCTGCACTGTCGGAGGGACAGTACTGAGGGAGTGCTGCACTGTCAGAGGGGCAGTACTGAGGAAGCGCTGCACTGTCGGAGGGGCATTACTGAGGAAGCGCTGCACTGTTGGAGGGGCATTACTGAGGGTGCGCTGCGCTGTCGGAGGGGCAGTACTGAGGGAATGCTGCACTGTCAGAGGGGCAGTACTGAGGGAGCACCGCACTGTCAGAGGGGCAGTACTGAGGAAGCGCTGCACTGTCGGAGGGGCAGTACTGAGGGAGCGCTGCACTGTCTGAGGGACAATACTGAGGGAGTGCTGCACTGTCGGAGGGGCGGTACTGAGTGAGTGCCTCACTGTCGGAGGGGCAGTACTGAGGGAGCGCTGCACTGTCGGAGGGGCAGTACTGAGGGAGTGCTGCACTGTCGGAGGGGCATTACTGAGGAATCGCTGCACTGTTGGAGGGGCATTACTGAGGGAGCGCTGCGCTGTCGGAGGGGCAGTACTGAGGGAGTGCTGCACTGTCAGAGGGGCAGTACTGAGAAAGCGCTGCACTGTCGGAGGGGCAGTACTGAGAAAGCGCTGCACTGTCGGAGGGGCAGTACTGAGGAGCGCTGCACTGTTGGAGGGGCATTACTGAGGGTGCGCTGCACTGTTGGAGGGGCATTACTGAGGGTGCGCTGCGCTGTCGGAGGGGCAGTACTGAGGAAGCGCTGCACTGTCGGAGGGGCATTACTGAGGAAGCGCTGCACTGTTGGAGGGGCATTACTGAGGGTGCGCTGCGCTGTCGGAGGGGCAGTACTGAGGAAGCGCTGCGCTGTCGGAGGGGCAGTACTGAGGAAGCACCGCATTGTCGGATGAGATGTTAAAACAAGATCCCGTCTGTGTTCTCATGTTGACGTTAAAGATCCCACGGCAGAAGAGCTGGGGCCTCAGTTTAACATCTCATCTGAAATGCGGCCCCTCTGACAGTGCAGCACTCCCTTATCACTGGACTGGATTATCTACTCAAGTCTAATAAGCGCGGGACTTGAACTCACAACCTTCAGACACAAAAGACCAGCGTGCTACCCACTGAGCCACGACTGACACCAGCAGTTGCCCCTTGCTGTTCAGTAAAGGTGCATTTGGAAGATCGAATTCACAGTTACACACTGGGCAGTTCATCCACCCAACAGGCCCATTGTGAGAGCAGGAGGGAAATGAGCTTGATGGGCCCGAATATCTCGTCCAAGCCTCACCTGCTCACTGTGTGGCCTCCGGGTACTTTGAGTCCAGGGCAGGACCCACAGCTCATCGTCCTACAGGAAGAACAACAGCACGGTGGTTACCAGCAAAATAGTCCGACATTGTGTGTCTGAGTGTCAGCTCGAATTTCACTGTAAACACAGGGAGTTGCAAAGAAAAGAAAGAAAGACTTGCATTTCTACAGCGCCTTTCACGGACGTCTCAAAGCGCTTTACAGCCAATGAAGTTCTATTTGAAGTGTAGTCACTGTTGTAATGTGGGAAACGCGGCAGCCAGTTTGCGCACAGCAAGCTCCCACAAACAGCAATGTGATAATGACCAGAGAATCTGTTTTTTGTTATGTTGGTTGAGGGATAAATATTGGCCCCAGGACACCGGGGATAACTCCCCTTGCTCTTCTTCGAAATAGTGCCATGGGATCTTTTACATCCACCTGAGAGAGCAGACGGGGCCTCGGTTTAACATCTCATCCGAAAGACGGCACCTCCGACAGTGCAGCACTCCCTCAGCACTGCACTGGAGTGTCAGCCTAGCTTTGCTGTACTCAAATCCCTGAGAGTGGGATTTGAACCCACAACCTTCTGACTCAGAGGCGAGTGTGCTGCCCACTGAGCCACGGCCGACACTCATGTTTGAGGCCAGTGTTGGTACAGGAGCTGGTATGCTCCCTCTTCACCTGCTGGACCACCGTGCTATTGGCACCAATGACCCTCCAGTACTTCCTCCATATTGTCATTTTTCATGTGTGAGCTTCGGGAGTGATTGACAGCAGACTATTTGACTAGGGAGGGCAATCATAGCTGCTACAGCTGTACAGAGCTCTGCTCAGACCCCCAGCTGGAGTGACTGTGTTCAGTTCTGGGCACTGCACCTCAAGAAGGATACACTGGCCTTGGAGGGGGTGGAGCGCAGAGTCACCAGAATGATACCCGAGGGTTAGAGCGTTAAATTATGAGGACAGATTGCACAGACTAGTTTTGTATTCCCTCGAGTATAGACGATTAAGGGGTGATCTAATTGAGGTGTTGAAGATGATTAAAGAAGTTGATGGGGTAGATAGAGAGGAACAACTTCCTCTGGTGGGGAGAGTCCAGAACAAGGGGGCAGAACCTTAAAATTAGAGCCAGGCCGTTCAGGGGTGATGTCAGGAAGCACTTCTTCACACAAAGGGTAGTGGAAATCTGGAACTCTCCCCCCAAAAAGCTGTTGAGGCTGGGGGTCAATTGGAAATTTCAACACTGAGATCGATAGATTTTTGTGGTGTCCTGGCCAATATTTATCCCTCAACCAAAAAAAGAAAGAAAGATTTGCATTTCTACAGCGCCTTTCACGATCACCGGGTGTCTCAAAGCGCTTTACAGCCAATGAAGTACTTTTGAAGTGTTGTCACTGTTGTAATGTGGGAAACGCGACAGCCAATTTGCGCACAGCAAGCTCCCACAAACAGCAATGTGATAATGACCAGATCATCTGTTTTTGTTACGTTGGTTGAGGGATAAATCTTGGAGGGATAAACCAAAATCGCCAAAAAGCAGATTATCTAATTTATGTTTGTGGGATCTTGCTGTGCTTGCTGCATTTCCTACGTTACAGCAGTGATGACACTTCAAAAGTACCTAATTGGCTGTAAAGCACTTTGGGACGTCCTGAGGTCGTGAAAGACGTTGGACCTGAAATTGCGGTCGGAGGCTTCCCGTGGTCCTGGGCCTGCGGGCGTACGCCTGCGTAAAGGCCCACGTATCCCAGGGGCGCAGGCGGTTCGCAAGCGTCCCTGGGGTCACGTGGGCCAGCCGAACCAATCGCAAAGGGGGATTCCCATTATACTTTATATAAATGCAAGTTCTTTCTTTCTTTCTTTACAGACAACACGACTGAAAGCCTGGAGTGATGGGTGTTTAGAGAGACTGCTGAGAACTGGTGAAGTAATGTCGTTAGCAGAAGTAAAAATGGTGCATTTTTTTTTGGTTCGTTTATGGGATGTGGGCGTCGCTGGCAAGGCCAGCATTTATTGCCCATCCCTAGTTGCCCCTTGAGAAGGTGGTGGTGAGCAGCCTTCTTGAACCGCTGCAGTCCGTGTGGTGAAGGTGCTCCCACGGTGCTGTTAGGGAGGGAGTTCCAGGATGTTGACCCAGCGACGATGAAGGAACGGCCGATATATTTCCAAGTCAGGATGGTTTGTGACTTGGAGGGGAACTTGGAGGTGGTGGTGTTCCCATGCGCCTGCTGCACTTGTCATTCTAGGTGGAAGAGGTCGTGGGTTTGGGAGGTGCTGTCGAAGAAGCCTTGGCGAGTTGCTGCAGTGCATCTTGTAGATGGTACACACTGCAGCCACGGTGCGCCGGTAGTGGAGGGAGTGATTGTTTAAGGTGGTGGATGGGGTTCAAATCAAACGGGCTGCTTTGTCCTGGATGGTGTCGAGCTTCTTGAGTGTTGTTGGAGCTGCACTCATCCAGGCAAGTGGAGAGTATTCCATCACACTCCTTACTTGTGCCTTGTAGATGGTGGAAAGGCTTTGGGGAGTCAGGAGGGGAGACACTCGCCGCAGAATACCTAGCCTCTGACCTGCTCTGTTGCCACAGTATTGATGTGGCTGGTCCAGTTAAGTTTCTGGTCAATGGTGACCCCCAGGATGATGATGGTGGGAGATTCGGCGATGGCAATGCTGTTGAATGTCAAGGGGAGCTGGTTAGACTCTCGCTTGTTGGAGATAGTCATTGCCTGGCACTTGTGTGGCGCGAATGTTACCTGACGCTTATCAGCCCAAGCCTGAGGTTAGAAGAAAATAAAACAGGGGGAAGAGAAGCTGGAAGTTGAGCTCAAGGACTGTAATGTGCGAACTTCTGCAGCAAGGCATCGGTGGGTTGTCTATGAGTATGTTCATGTAACTCTTAATAAACTTGCAAATGTTTGACTCCCACGTTTCGAACCCTCATTTCTGTCACATAGACAAGGACTGTAGCCTCAGTCCAGCATTGCAATCTTTACAATCGAGAAAAGAAGACAGAGAAAGCAAGGGAGAAGAGGAAGACGAGGAATGGAGAATAAGAAAGGGAAGCAGAGAAGAATACATCAATGGTACTTGGCCAGATCGGCACTTGTTGATTTTATCCAGGTCTGTGTTTTGCTGCAAAGCGATGCCTCAGACATACAGCTTGTGACAAATTCTCACACATGGAATCTGCACAGTGTTAAAAGCTCTGTGCAGTGAATAGCCAGTGCTGGCCTGAGAAAACCTGGCTTCCTTGCTCTTTACCGTAAGCAGGTGATTTCCTTCATCATTCCTGGCAAGTTCCTTGAAGAAATAATCGACATTCCAGTCTGCAACAGGTTAGCAGGAAAAAGCACAGTCAGAACAGAACAGGAACTGGTGTAACAAATATATATATGTGTGTGTCTGTGTATGTGTGTGTGTGTGTGTGTCTCCTGTGTGTGCGTACATGTGTGCGTGTGTGTATGTGTACGTGTGTGTGTGCATCTGCATGTGAGTGTGTGTATGTGCGTGTCTCCTTGTGTGTGCATATGTGTCTGGATGTGTGCGTATGTGAATGTGTGTGTGCATGTACATGTGTGTGTATGTGTGTGTGTGTGTGTGTCTGCGTGTGTGCGTGTGCATGTGTCACACCAAGCCACCAAACGTAAGGAAGTACATGGGAAGTGGAAGGGTGGAGGAAGCCTATGATCCAATCTCCTTTCCTTGCCCCATAAATCCAAAGAAGAATGTCACCTATCTGCAACATACATAGAATGTCTCACCTGGAGTGAGGGATCCCACTTTGAATTGCACATTTCCAAACATCTTATGTTGCAACGAGAACTCATTTTACATCATAACAGGCACACAGGGCAGACAGGAGTCTCAGACAGCACTTGGAGGGAGCTTATTGTTGGGGCATCAGGGCAGGTAGACATGTGGAGGAGGTATCAGGGCAGGTAGACATGTGGAGGAGGTATCAGGGCAGGTAGACATGTGGAGGGGTGAGGGGGTCTCAGGGCAGGCAGACATGTGGAGGAGGTATCAGGGCAGGTAGACATGTGGAGGGGTGAGGGGTCTCAGGGCAGGTAAACATGTGGAGGAGGTATCAGGGCAGGTAGACATGTGGAGGGGTGAGGGGGTCTCAGGGCAGGCAGACATGTGGAGGAGGTATCAGGGCAGGCAGACATGTGGAGGAGGTATCAGGGCAGGTAGACATGTGGAGGAGGTATCAGGGCAGGCAGACATGTGGAGGAGGTATCAGGGCAGGTAGACATGTGGAGGGGTGTATCAGGGCAGGTAAAGGCTTTCATGCACTCCACCTGTTCTGGTAGTCTCCACATTCACTGTACTAGATCTCAAAACAGTGCAACTCGCACCTCCCCCAGGTTCCCTGCCTCCCACAATCTACAGGTTTTAAAACCTACATTTTCCGTCACCTAACCACAACTTTCTGATGCACCTTAACTTCTCTCCTAGTTTGGTAGTGTCTAGTATTTTTCTAAACATATGTATCACAATGTTATCAAATGCTTTCTAGAGGAACGGGAAAAGATTAATTGGGATGGAATTAATTAGAATTGAATAATTCTGAAATGGCACTGGACGGACCATGACAGCAACAATAACAGCAACAACTTGCATTTATACAGCACCTTTAACGTAGTAAAACGTCCCAAGGCGCTTCACAGGAGCGATTATCACACAAAATTTGACACCGAGCCATGTGAGGAGAAATTAGGGCAGATGACCAAAAGCTCGGTCAAGGTTTTAAGGAGCGTCTTAAAGGAGGAGAGAGAAGTGAAAAGGTTTAGAGAGAGAATTCCAGAGCTTAGGACCTCGGCAACTGAAGGCACGGCCGCCAATGGTGGAGTGATTAAAATCGGGGATACGCAAGAGGCCAGAATTGGAGGACAGCAGAGATCTCGGAGGGTTGTAGGGACTGGACAAAGGTTACATGGCGAAGCCATGGAGGGATTTGAAAACAAGGATGAGAATTTTAAAATCGAGGCGTTGCTTAACCGGGAGCCAATGTAGATCAGCGAGCACAGGGGTGGTGGGTGAACAGGACTTGGTGCGAGTTCAGACACGGGCAGCAGAGTTTTGGATGACTTCAAGTTTACGTAGGGTAGAACGTGGGAGGCCGATCAGAGTGCGTTGGAATAGTCAAGGCTAGAGGTAACAAAGGCATGGATGAGGGTTTCAGCAGCGGATGAGCTGAGGCAAGGGCGGAGTCGGGCGATGTTACGGAGGTGGAAATAGATGGTCTTAGTTATGGCGCAGATATGTGGTCGGAAGCTCATCTCGGGATCAAATACGACACCAAGGTTGCAAACAGTGTGGTTCAGCCTCAAGACAGTAACTAAGGAGAGGGATGGAGTCGGTGGCTAGGGAACGGAGTTTGTGGTGGGGACGCAAGACAATGGCTTCGGTCTTCCCAATATTTAGTTGGAGGAAATTTCTGCTCATCCTGTACTGGATGTCGGACAAGCAGTGCGACAATTTAGAGACCTGTGGAGGGGTCGAGAGAGGTGGTTGTCAGGTACAGCTGGGTGTCGTCAGCGTACATGGGTAAACTGACGTTGTGTTTTTGGATGATGTCACCAAGGGGCAGCATGTAGATGAGAAATAGGAGGGACACCAGAGGTAACGATGCGGGAGCGGGAAGAGAAGCCATTGCAGGTGATTCTCTGGCTATAACTGGATAGATAAGAATGGAACCAGGCGAGTGCGGTCCAATTTTCCTGTTAAGCTGTGCGGCCACGCTGCTGTCTGGAGCTCCCGCGCAGGCCGCTTGCCGGCTTTACAATAGGAAAAACCGCGCACACGCGTAAATTTGAATGGGCCGCACAGCCCGTCAAAGGGGCCACGCACCCCAAAAAAAATAATTAAAGGGAACATTGGTGCAGTCCCACCCAGCTGGACAATGGAGAAGAGACATTGGAGGAGGTGTGGTCAACCGTGTCAAAAGCTTCAGACCGGTAGCTCTCCCAGTGTCCTGGTCAGCATTCCTCCCTCAACCAACATCATAGGAACATAGGGACAAGAGGAGGCCATTCAGCCCCGCTAACCTGTTCCGCCATTCAGTTAGATCATGGCGGATCTGTACCTTAACTCTATTTACCAGCCTTGGTTCCATAACACTTAATAACACCCTTGCCTAACAAAAACCTATCAATCCTATCACTAGAGACAGATTAAGAACATAAGAACATAAGAATGAGGAGCAGGAGTCGGCCATTCGGCCCCTCGAGCCTGCTCCGCCATTCAACAAGATCATGGCTGAACTTCTACCTCGACTCCACCTTCCTGCACTATCCCCATATCCCTTGATTCCCTTCGTTCCCAAAAATGACTTGGTCATTCATCTCATTTACTGTTTCTGGGAGCTTGCTGTGCGCAGATTGGCTGCTCTGTTTCCCTACAATACAACAGTGACTACACTTCAAGAGTAAATCATTGGCTGTAAAGCGCTTTGGGACGTCCTGAGGTCGTGAAAGGCGCTGTAGAAATAGAAGTTCTTCCTCTTTGTCTCCTTCTCTTCCACAGTCTTGTTTGCAGTAACACAAACTTTATTGGCAGTCAGTATTTGTTTCATTTCACTCTAGTGGATTAACTATTTTAAAAATGGGAAAGATTGCCACTGGTTTTGAGTGGCAAACAGTTTCTGTTCCTTGTCCTGTTCCGGTGGATGCTAAAGATCTCACCTTTCACCATTTGAAGAGGACCACAGGAATTTTCCTGGTCTCACTTACAAATTGATGAGTTTAATTGATAGTTAATAGCAAAGACCACTTTCCCCCCCACATATATAGCAATTAGCATTAAGCATTTTGGTTCAAAAGTGTGATGAAACTCTATATACAAACTCTTCCTTTCATCCTTACAGTGTGAGGACTGATTGTCTCCTATCCTCCATTTTGTATGCAACAAAAGGACCAGCCTCCATTTTAAAGCTATATAAAACTACGGGCAGAAGTTTGAATTTAGGTCAGTTCTCCCACACGATCTACATGCTCTGAAACTTTTTCTAACATAATTATGATTACATAAAATTACATAGAAATTTACAGAAACAGGTCATTCGGTCCAACTGGTCCAAGCCGGCATTTCTGCTCCCCATGAGCCTCCTCCCACCCCTCTTCATCTCACCCCATCACCATATCCTTCTATTCCTTTCTCCCTTGCGTACTTATCTGGCTTCCCTTTAAATGCATCTGTGCTATTCGCCTCAAACACTCCCTGTGGTAGCGAGTCCCGCATTCTCACCGCTCACTGGGTAAAGGTGCAATGACGATAAAGGGGTTTAAAGAAGGGCTTGCTAAGCAAAAGGGGTCACTGAGTTCCAGAACAATAGGGTCAGCACTTAGTCAGACACAAGTACATGTTTAACAAACGCATAGCTACAAACCAAAGGAGACACCTTCAGATACCGGCCTCTGAGTGCAATTTCTTTAAAAAAAGAGAATTAAAACAGAGAATTAATATGCACCAATTAAACAAGGGGGATGAAACCTGCTATCTTCAGGGATACTATGAACATAGGGTGTAAGCCCACTCTCAGGGGAGGGGTCTCGCTAGTTATACCTTTTCCAGTGGTGTCCATTGACACCACTATGGCAGCCAATGAGTTGGAGGTGGGGCAGACTTACGGCAGACAGTCTATTTTACAACAAATAAAGTTTATTTACTCAGCAAACAGCAAACAGAGTTTATTTAAACAGCGCACTAGAGCAAACAGTCTGCAGAGTCTATTTAAAATGAATCTCTACGAACTACCGCAAACAGAGCTCATGACCAAAACTACAGCAACGTCTCCCGATAAAAGCAGGGTGATTTCTCCAGCAAAACACAGTGAGTGGAGGATAGTTACACAATACAAATGATGTGCGTAAAATCAATCCCAGACACTGACAGCACTGCGGTCTCCAGGCACGATTGACAGGGGAATTAACCAATCATCTCCATTCTGGCCGGGAATAGTGGTGTTGCTATAGGCATCCTTATGCTTTAAGTGAGATGTAAGGAGTAATCTTCTTAGTCTGCATTGCGACAGGAAGCTTCACCCTTACCAGCAGTGGATTTGGCAAACCCGGGCACTCTGGCCATTATTGCGATCACAGGCAGACCCCACTTTCTGACCCGCGGGGCCAACAGCCCAGATTTCTAAACTTTTCAAGAGTGTGGGCAAGGCTGCACTCATTGCCCACCCTTTGTTGCCCATAGAGAGGATTGGTGGTGATGATTGGTCTTCTTGGAGCGATTGTTTTACTGGCAGTGGTTTTAACTCTCTTGAAGAACACATAGGCCCAAACCATGGGCAAGTCTAACCCATCAATAACCACTTTGTCAGCCCATGTGATTGGTCAGTCTGTAACTTGGGGGCCCAATCAATGTCGTTAGTTCTCGCAGATACTTCATTGTGTTGTGACTCCACCACCATGCAACAGTCTTAGTTTATCACTAAGCTTTATTTCCATTATTATTCATGTGATTCAGGTGAGCTGAGCTTCCAACCCCATATTATCTCCATCACTAAGACTACCTTCAGAATATCGCCCGGCTCTGTCCCTACCTGAGCCCATCATCTACTGAAACCCTCATCCATGTCTTTCTTACCTCCAGACTTGATTACTCCAATGCTCTCCTGGCCGGCCTCCCACCCTCCACCCTCCATAAATGTCAACTCATCCAAAGCTCTGCTGCCCCCGTGTCCTAACTCGCATAGAGTCCCGTCCACCCCTGTGCTAGCAGATCTACATTAGCTCCCGGTCCGGCAACACCTCGAAATGAATCCCGTCCTATCTCTGTAAGCTCTTCCAGTCCTACAACCAGCCCCCACGCCCTTCAGAATTTTCCATTTCTCTGACTCCAGCACCTTGTGCATTGTCCCTGTCCCTTTGCCTCATCATTGGCGGCCGTGCCTTCAACCAAACAAGGCCCCACGGTCTGGAATTCCCTCCCTAAAACTCTCTGCCTCTCCACATCCCTCTCCTCCTTTAAGACTTTCCTTAAACTACCCCCACCCACGCCCCCCACCGCGCCCCTTTGACCGAGGCTTAAATCTCCTTTGTTGGCTCAATGCCTGTTTTATTTTTCCCTTACAACAGCAACTTCCACTGATATAGTGCCTTTAACGTAGTGAAACTGCCCAAGGCTCTTACCTTTGAGAAGCACCGTTGGATGATTGTCTACATTAAAGGCGCTATATAAATGCGGGTTGTTGTTGTTATGGGGGGAAAACTTAAAAGGTTAAAAAAAACACAAAATGCTCGAATAGAATCATAAAATCATAGAATAGTACAGCACAGAAGGAGGCCATTCAGCCCATTGAATCTGTGCCGGCTCTTTCGAAGAGCAATCCAGTTAGTCTCACTCCCCCGCTCTTTCCCCATATCCCTGCAATTTTTTCTCCTCCAAGTATTTATCCAATTCCCTTTTGAAGGCTACTATTGAATCTGTTTCCACCACCCTATCAGGCCAATTATTCCAAATCCTAACCACTCTCTGCGTAAAAAAGTTTTTCCTCATGTCGCCTCTGGTTCTTTTTCCAATCACTTTGTATCTGTGCCCTCTGGTTCTCGACCCTTCAGCCATTGGAAACAGTTTCTCATTATTTACTCTATCTAAACCCTTCATGATTTTAAACACCTCTATCAGATCTCCTCTTAGCCTTCTCTGCTCCAAGGTGAACAACCCCAGCTTCTCCAGTCTATCCATGTAACTGTAATCCCTCATCCCTGGATTGGTTTTAGTCAAATCCTGAATTCCTCAAATCTCTTTATTCAATGGGATGTTGGCCTCTGTGAAGCTCACAGTTAGCAACACTCCCAGCGGTCGGACAGCTCAGTGTGATCCTCTCAACTGAAAAATTACTTCTCATAAAGTGGTAAAAGACCTCATCCAACAGACAAGCTGACATGAAATGCAATAAATTCAACTTACTTTGTCTTTTTCCGTAGATTTGTGTCTAGCTTGCTTGCTTCGGAGAACTCCTAGAAGTGTATATAAGCAACTGGTGAAAAGGGCACCAAAGGTTGACCTATTAAACCAACAAGTCTTGTAAAGGGTTTTTTGTAGAATCCAAATTCTAGTCAGCTCTTACTTAATTTGAACATTTTTTTCTCATCACTTACAGACCTTTTTTTTTCGGTGTATTCAGCGCACATTCTAAAGCTGGGGCACGAAGCACAGAATCTTACAACAGTGTCAACTGTGGCACTCTCACCTCTGAGTCAGAAGGTTGTGGGTTCATAGTCCCACTCCAGAGACTTGAGCACAAAAATCTAGGCTGATACTCCCAGTGCAGTGCTGAGGGAGTGCTGCACTGTCAAAGGTGCTGTCTTTCAGATAAGACGTTAAACCGAGGCCCCGTCTGCTCACTCAGGTGGACATAAAAGATCCCATGGCACTATTTCAACAAATTACAGGAAGATATTAATAAACTTGCAAATTGGTTGCCGTGTTTCCCTAGATCGTGACAGTTACCACACTTCAAAAGTACTTCATTGGCCGTAAGGCATTTAGGGACATCTTCAGGTTGTGAAAGGCGTTGTAGTACACACAGCAGGTAAAAGGGAACGATTCACTCCCGTCTGGTACTGTACGGCCCGTGTGTCTCAGTGTCAGCTCCTGTACCTGTACAGTACACACAGTGGGTAAAAGGGAACGATTCACTCCCGTCTGGTACTGTGCGGCCCGTGTGTCTCAGTGTCAGCTCCTGTACCTGTACAGTACACAGCGAGCAAAAGGGAACGATTCACTCCTGGACTGTACGGCCCGTGTGTGTCTCAGTGTCAGCTCCTGTACATTGTATAGTACACAGCAGGTAGAAGGGAACGATTCATTCCCTGAAGTATAAGTGATGGATATGCAGGGTACACCTGCGGCTTAAGTTACAACAAGGTCCTGTCCCGCTGCACTCTCAGCAGAACTACTTGTTTTCGCATCATAGTCAAAAAAGAAAAAGACTTGTATTTCTACAGCGCCTTTCACAACCTCAGGACGTCCTTAAGTGCTTTGCAATCAATGGAGCAGTTTTGAAGTGTAGTCACTGTTGTAATGTGGGAAACGCGGCAGCCAATTTGCGCACAGCAAGCTCCCACAAACAGCAATGTGATCATGACCAGATAATCTGTTTTAGTGATGTTGGTTGAGGGATAAATATTGGCCCAGGACACCGAGGAGAACTCCACTGCTCTTCTTCGAAATAGTGCCACGGGATCTGTTACATCCACCCGAGTGAGCAGACGGGGCCTCGGTATAACATCTCATTGGAAAGACGGCACCTCCGACAGTGCAGCCTGGATTTGTGTTCAAGTCTCTGGAGCAGGGTGAGGGTGCTACCCACTCAGCCACGGCTGACAAGACCGTCAGGTTTTGTGTTGAACAGAAGAGTTGTAAAATCTGATCCCATAATGCCAGTGAGAATCCTGGAATCCGATGCAATAAAAGAGAATTTAATACCATCAAGTAGTGCCATTGGTCACAGGCAGATTCACCAGAACGGTCCCGGGGCTCAGAGGATTAAACTATGAGGACAGGTTGCATAAACTGGGCTAGTATTCGCTTGCGTGTAGGAGACTGAGGGGTGATCTGATCGAGCTGTTTAAAAACGTTAAAAGGATTCGAACGAGTAGATACGGAGAAATTATTTCCTCTGGTGAGGGGGGGGGAATCAAGAACGAGGGGACATAACCTTAAAATTAGAGCCAAGAGCAAAATCAGGAAACACTTCTTTACAAAAAGGGTAATAGAAATCTGGACCTCGCTTTTTTTTTATTCGTTTATGGGATGTGGGCGTCGCTGGCAAGGCCAGTATTTATTGCCCATCCCTAACTGCCCTTGAGAAGGTTTCCCCCAAACGATGCTGGGGGGACAACTGAAGCTTTCAAGACTGAAATTGATAGATTTTACGTTAAGTAAGGATACCAAGCTAAGGCAGCTGAATGGAGTCGAGATACAGATCAGTCCCTGGTATAATTGAATGGCAGAGCAGGCTCGAGGGGCTGAATGGCCTCCTCCTGCTCCTAATGTTACTATATTCAGGGCTAACTTTTGAGTTTTTGGTCAATAATAGCTGACAGCGTTTGAAGTGTCAGCATTTTATTTTGCAGCTGCGTCCGTTTTTTAAAAGATGTTGGCAGCTTTTTGTGAGATTTATTTTTAGGTTGGCTTACGAGCAAAAGGGAAAGAGAAGAAAGCAACTTAAAAAATAGAGGAAATGGCTGGCCTGACCCCGCAGTTTTCAGATGCACCACCTGGGGCGCTGCTGAGCCGTTCGGCCCAAGGCGGAATCAGACTGGCCCTCTGGCCTGGGCCGCGTTGGCTGCTGTCAGCCAGGAAGGCAGCGCAGGCCCGGGAATTGGGCTCAGGTCTCCTGAGTTGGGGAAGGGAAGCAAAAAAAAAAAACCCCTTCTCCTTCCAGGGACTGCTGCGGTCAAGTGGTGCGTGGATATCAGATAAGGGCAGGCGGAGCTGGGCAAGGCTGTGATGCCCATCATGACTGACTAGCCTGTTGCCACTCTGTATTGTAGCGGTGTGAGAATATACACCGATAAAAAGAAAAAAAGACGGACTTGCATTTATATAGCGCCTTTCACGACCACCAGACGTCCCAAAGCGCTTTACAGCCAATTAAGTACTTTTTTTTTTGAAGTGTGGTCACTATTGTAA
Source organism: Squalus acanthias (assembly GCA_030390025.1). Classification (NCBI taxonomy): domain Eukaryota; kingdom Metazoa; phylum Chordata; class Chondrichthyes; order Squaliformes; family Squalidae; genus Squalus; species Squalus acanthias. The sequence continues at coordinate 168,801,855 of CM059429.1, read as the reverse complement.
TGTAGGAAACGCGGCAGCCAATTTGCGCACAGCAAGCTCCCACAAACAGCAATGTGATAATGACCAGATAAACTGATTTTTTTAAGATGTTGATTGAGAGATAAATATTGGCCAGGACACCAGAGAGTACTCCCCTGCTCTTCTTCGAAATAGTGGCCGTGGGATCTTTTCCATCCACCTTAGAGAGTGGACGGTGCCTCAGTTTAACATCTCATCTGAAAGACGACACCTCCGACAGCGCAGCGCTCCCTCAGGCCTAGATTTCTCTGCTTAATTCTCTGGCAGGGGATTTGAACCAGCCTCAATCTTCAAGACGCAGATGAAAGCGTGCTACCCACTGTGCTACTGGCTGACACACTACAACAGAGTAAAGAAAAACCAGTGCTTCATCAGTGTGAAAAAACACACCAGTATTTTACCAGTGTGAGAATTTTCACCAGTAGTGTATCAGTGTGAAAACTGGAATACAATTTTTACTATTTTTGTCAAAATAAATGTTTTTCGACATTTCAAATTCAACACACAGTTTATCGTTGGACTATTAATTGCTAACGCTTTGCCAGTTTTCCTGCTTCAACTTGTAATCTGTTTATTTTTTTTTAATTTTGTTTCCTCCAACTGCTTATATTCACAAGAGAGAAAGGCCAGTCGGCGCAGTGCCAGGGGTTGCTGACAATCATGGAACTCGAGCCTGACAGGCAGGAGAGGGCAGGGAATAAAACACGGCGGGGAGGGGGGGGGGAACAAAGAAACAAATGATGGAATATTACCTTCAATAAAAGAGCTCACATATGGGTGTTCAGAGAGTGTCAGCCTGGGCTCAGTGGTAGCAGGCTGGTCTCTAACTTGTAAAAGGTCATGGGTTCAATCCCCACTCCAAAAATACAAAGGGAACAGGAGGAGGCCCCTCAAGCCTGTTCTGCCATTCAATTTGAGCATGGCTGATCTGTATCTCAACTCCACTTACCTGTTTTTGCTCCATATCCCTTAATACCCTTTACTTAATTAAAGGAAAAATACTGCGGTTGCAGGAAATCTGAAATATAAACAGAAAATGCTGGGAAATACCCGACAGGTCAGGCGGTATTTCCAGCATTTTATATTTATATTACAGAAATCTCGGTCTTGAAAGTTTCAATTGCGCCGCCCCCCCCCCCCCAGCATCCACAGCCTTTTGGGGGGGGAGAGAGAATTCCAGATTTCCACATAATGTGGGCTGATATTTGAGTGCAGGACTGAGGGGGTTCAGGACTGAGGGGTGCAGGACTGAGGGGGTGCAGGACTGAGGGGGTTCAGGACTGAGGGGGTTCAGGACTGAGGGGGTTCAGGACTGAGGGGGTTCAGGACTGAGGGGGTTCAGGACTGAGGGGGTTCAGGACTGAGGGGGTTCAGGACTGAGGGGGTTCAGGACTGAGGGGTGCAGGACTGAGGGGGTGCAGTATTGTCGGAGGTGAGATTTCCTGTTGTCGATGAGATGTTAAGCCGAGGCCCCGTCTGCCTATTCAGTTGATGTAAATGATCCCACGGCCACTATTCAAAGAAAAGCAGGGGAGTTCCTCTGGACCTGGGTTTTCCTTAAGCAGCTCCAGGAAGTTCAGGACAGGTTGTCCGCCTGCCACGTCAATGACCCACTTTCTTGGGTTGAGGGAGACGTGGGGGGGGCGGCGGTGGGGGGGGGGGTGGGGGGTGATCTTTAGCTATGAAGGGATTTGGGATCCCTGCTGTCGAGAGGGAGCCAGCCGGTGTTGGAGAGGACAATGCCAGGAGGACTGCAGGTGCTGCATCCAAAGAGTTAGGGCACATTTAATGGGAAGGGAAGGGGGAGCGGGGCAGGAAAGCTCCAAAAATCTAGCAGAGACTTGCAGTTTTTAGGCCTTGAACTGGGCCGAAGCCTAAAAATGGTAAGGGTCTGAGGTGGGGTCTCCAACCCTGCAGGATTGTCCTAGAGTCTCCAGGAAGGACACTGCTGCGAGCAACACCCGGGAGAAAAATCAACAAAATTGTGTTTTTATTCATTTTCTTTGAAGACTTTTGTTTATTAGTTAGAAAAATATTGGAGATGGGGGCGGGGAAAAAAGGCTGTTTGACTGACAGTCAAGAATCGTCCAATTGATGTAACGAAGAGTCTGCTCACTCTCCAATTGGCCGTGGGATGGTGGTGTGCCATGAGGATGGACGTGTCGGGCGACCAATGGCGGGAGAGTGGGGGGGCGGGGCTTTTGGAGGTCATGTGATGAAACCTCCAGGAATAAGTCCAACTGGAGTTGGCAACCCAGTTCTGAGGACCAACGGGAGACAGAGATCCCCGATACTGGGCTTTGTTCCTCCAAAATAGGACATCAGTGACCCTTCCACTGCTGCCCCAGGGACTACCATCACCCCTCTCCTGGCAGTCCCTGAGATTGGTGGGTTTAGTGCGTAAGGGCGGGAAATGGGGTGGCTTACCCCCATCCTCACCCTAATTCACACACGGCAGCCGGGGAAGGGGCAATCATGCCGGCAGGGGCGGCTGGAGGGAAAATAAAGGTCGGGGTTGGGAGCATAGCGGTAGGCCTACCCCACCCGATTTTTCCCTTGTTTTCCGCCACTCTCCCGCCCAATTTCAGACTGGATAGCTGAGGGAAAATTCAGTTCTCTGGCGTCCTGGCCTGCATTCCTCCCTCAACCAACAGCACCAAAAACAGGAGTATCTGGTGATTCACTTCATTACTGTTTGTGGGATCTTGCTCTGCGCAAATTGGCAGCTCCGTTTGCCTGCAAAACAACAGTCACTACACTTTCAGGAGTGATTCATTGGCTGTCAAGCACTTTGGGATGTCCCGACAATGTGAAAGACGTTATGTAAATGCAAGTTCTAAGACTTCTTTCTTTTAAGCAGCAGTTAGATGTGTGACACCAGGTACCACCGTCCAACCTGCTCCATAAAAATGATCTTTAAACAAATGAAGTTGAGGGTGCATTTACACTGAGATTTGGCATCTGTCAGAAGCAATCCACCCTGTGCACTGATGTGTAAGAGAAGGCGAGAAAGAAAAAGACTTGCGTTTATATAGCGCCTTTCACGACCTCAGGATGTCCCAAAGCGCTTTGCAGCAAATGAAGTACTTTTGAAGCGTAGTCATTGCTGTAATGTAGGAAACGCGGCAGCACATCTGCTTCAGGCCTGAGTAATTTCGCCTCTTGTGAATCTTTACCCAATATGGCGGTCGGCGCACTTCCTGGTCAGATATTGATTGGAGCACGCTTCCTGCTCGTTATTTTGGGGCCTTAGGCCACGTTGGGCCTGAACAACCGGGAGCTACACTGCCCAATTTCTAGGCTTCAGTGTCTGGAGAAAGATATTCTCAAAATTACTGCAGAGTCAGAATGGGAGTGAATGTGGAAGTAGTTTGGTCCATTGGAATTATGCGTGGCTGGGAAGAGTACATATTGGCAGTAAATGGAGAGGGTTTGGTCCCTTGGAATTTGCATGAATGGGAGTAAATGAAATGGGGTTTGTCCATTGGGATTCTACACAGTGGGAGTGAATGGGAAGGGGTTTGGTCCATTGGGATTCTATACAGTGGGAGTGAATGGGAAGGGGTTTGGTCCATTGGGATTCTACACAGTGGGAGTGAATGGGAAGGGGTTTGGTCCATTGGGATTCTATACAGTGGGAGTGAATGGGAAGGGGTTTGGTCCATTGGGATTCTATACAATGGGAGTGAATGGGAAGGGGTTTGGTCCATTGGGATTCTATACATTGGGAGTGAATGGGAAGGGGTTTAGTCCATTGGGATTCTATACAGTGGGAGTGAATGGGAAGGGGTTTGGTCCATTGGGATTCTATACAGTGGGAGTGAATGGGAAGGGGTTTGGTCCATTGGTATTCTATACATTGGGAAGGGGTTTGGTCCATTGGGATTCTATACAGTGGGAGTGAATGGGAAGGGGTTTGGTCCATTGGGATTCTATACATTGGGAAGGGGTTTGGTCCATTGGGATTCTATACATTGGGAAGGGGTTTGGTCCATTGGGATTCTATACAGTGGGAGTGAATGGGAAGGGGTTTGGTCCATTGGGATTCTATACAATGGGAGTGAATGGGAAGGGGTTTGGTCCATTGGGATTCTATACAGTGGGAGTGAATGGGAAGGGGTTTGGTCCATTGGGATTCTATACAGTGGGAGTGAATGGGAAGGGGTTTGGTCCATTGGGATTCTATACATTGGGAAGGGGTTTGGTCCATTGGGATTCTATACAGTGGGAGTGAATGGGAAGGGGTTTGGTCCATTGGGATTCTATACATTGGGAAGGGGTTTGGTCCATTGGGATTCTATACATTGGGAAGGGGTTTGGTCCATTGGGATTCTATACAGTGGGAGTGAATGGGAAGGGGTTTGGTCCATTGGGATTCTATACAATGGGAGTGAATGGGAAGGGGTTTGGTCCATTGGGATTCTATACAGTGGGAGTGAATGGGAAGGGGTTTGGTCCATTGGGATTCTATACATTGGGAAGGGGTTTGGTCCATTGGGATTCTATACATTGGGAAGGGGTTTGGTCCATTGGGATTCTATACAGTGGGAGTGAATGGGAAGGGGTTTGGTCCATTGGGATTCTATACAGTGGGAGTGAATGGGAAGGGGTTTGGTCCATTGGGATTCTATACAGTGGGAGTGAATGGGAAGGGGTTTGGTCCATTGGGATTCTATACATTGGGAGTGAATGGGAAGGGGTTTGGTCCATTGGGATTCTATACATTGGGAGTGAATGGGAAGGGGTTTGGTCCATTGAACATGCTTGGATCAGAGACGTATAAGTTTATTGCACCATCTATGCCTGATTTCACTGAGACTTTGCACAAGGGCTTTGATTTCAGATGTTTCATTATTCTGTTCAAGCTGGGCTTGTGCTGCACAATTTTCAGGAAACTCCACAATGCCAAATAACATTTCAGAATCATTCGAGAGCTTTAAGGATTCCAGACAGCACTTTTCCACTTACCAAAGATCCCGATTTTTGTGGCAATCTCCATGTTGGAGTTGGATCTGGCAGAGATGGTTTACTGATGTCAGCCTCATTAGTCAAGTCTTTGTTATCCTGATGATCTTTAACGGGTTCATAGAGGCTGTCCATGGAACCCTCCTGCACACAATGGGTTTAAATCATTTTGTTAAAATAAAGGCATGGAACTGCAGCGGGAGTGGGGTGGGTGGGGTGTGGGAGGGATTCTAACCCCAGGCAATGACTATCTCAACCAAGATAGAGTCTAACCACCTCCCCTTGACAGTCAATGGCATTACCATCGCCAAATCTCCCACCATCAACATCCTGGGGGTCACCATTGACAAGAAACTTAACTGGACCAGCCACATAAATACTGTGGCTACAAGAGCAGGTCAGAGGTTGGGTATTCTGCAGCGAGTGTCTAACTTCCTCAATCTCCAAAGCCTCTCTATGCCCTACAAGGCACAAGTCAGGAGTGTGATGGAATACTCTCCACTTGCCTGGATGAGTGCAGCTCCAACAACACTCAAGAAGCTTGACACCATCCAGGACAAAGCAGCCCGCTTGATTGGCACCCCATCCACCACCTTAAACATTCACTCCCTCCACCACCGGCGCACCGTGTCTGCAGTGTGTACCATCTACAAGATGCACTGCAGCAACTCGCCAAGGCTTCTTCGGCAGCACCTCCCAAACCCGCGACCTCTTCCACCTAGAAGGACAAGGGCAGCAGGTGTATGGGAACACCACCATCTCCAAATCTACCTCCAAATCACACACACCATCCCGACTTGAACATATACCCTGGAACTCCCTACCTAACAGCAATATGGCGAAGGAGTGACTTCAGCACATGGATTGCAATGGTTCTCCACCTTCTCAGGGCAACTAGGGATGGGCAATAAATGCTGGCTTTGCATTCATTCCAAGAGTGAATTTTTTTTTAAAACAAGCGTTCCAGTCCTTAACACTCTCTGGTACGTCTGCTGAAGACCGCGTGCATGTGCGGGTGTTGGGTAAGACCAGGATCGGGCTGAGCTGTGATGCCCTCCAGGATCAAGTAGCCTGCCAATATTCACTGGCCAAGTGACGGACATGAGGAATGAGGTGCAGTACCCCAACAAGGAGTCGGCACATTCCCAATGCGAGGAGAGAATAAATGGAAGGGGGATATTTCAAAAAAAGTAATATCTTACCGTCAAAGAGAGAAAGGAAAGAATTATCATTAAAAGAACGAAGGGTACTCAAAACTGAATTACGTTATCGGGTCATAAGATCCGACGATTTATCAAGCCTCCCTTTAAGAGTGAGAGGTTTCCTTTTGTTATCCGATTGTCTTTTCTCTCTCTGACGGCACTGAATCATCCTGAGATACAGTGCGGATGTTGGGGTACAGCAAACCTCCACCCACTCTATTGTGTGGGAGCTTTGATGGTGAGTTTTGGCGAACTATTCCACCACGGCAGGGAGGTAATCAAGGGCAAGATCAGTCTTAACCTCACCCAGGGATCACCGACACCGGCATTTTATCAGCAAGGGGAGGAGGTCACTGGATTGTGACTTTTTGTTTCCCGAGCAGTGGATTCCGGGGACCAATTGCATACGGAGATCATCTGATTCATCTCCTTCATTGGCCCGGCGTTGATTTATGTTTTATTACGCCTTGGTCGGGATGTTATTCGAAGTTAAAGACACTTTATCAATGCAAGTTGTTGGGTTCCATGCTGAGTCAGATGATAACAACAACTTGCATTGATAAAGTGTCTTTAACTTAGAATAACGTCCCGACCAAGGCATAATAAAACATAAATCAATGCCGGGCCCAAGAAGGAGACATATGGATAGGTGATCAAAAGCTCGGTCAGAGAGATGGGTTTTAAGGAGGGCCTTAAAGGAGGAAAGAGAGAGATAGAGAGGCGGAGGGGGTTAGGGAGGGAATTACAGAGCTTAGGGCTTATATGGCTGCAGGCACGGCTGCCAATGGTGGAGCGATGATAGGAGCAGCAGAGGATGCACAATAGACCAGAGGAACATAGGTTTGGGGGTGGGGGGGGTCAAGGGGGTGGGGGGATTGCAGTGGTTGGGACGGGGGAGGGAAGGAGGAGAGTTGCGGAGGTGGAGAGGGGGCGGGCGGAGGAGGACGTTGGAGAAGAGATAGGGAGAGAAAAATCTATGAAAAGATTTAAACACAAGGACGATCATTTTAAATTGGAAGCGGTGGGGAGACCGGGAGCCAATGTAGGTCAGCGAGCACAGGGGTGAACAGGACTTGGTGTGCGCTAGGATAAGGGAAGCAGAGTTTTGGATGAGCTTGAGTTTATTGGAGGTGGAGGATGGGAGGCTGGCCAGGGGAGCGTTGGAATAGGTAAGTCTGGCGGTGACCAGGGCGCGGATGAGGTTTTCAGTTGGGCTGAGGTAGAGGGGCAGGTGGGCAATGTTACGGAGGTGGAGGTAGGCGGTCTGTGTGGTGGAGAGGATATGGGGTCAGAAACTCCGTTTGTGATTGAATAGGACACCGAGGTTGCAAACAGTCTGGTTCAGCCTCTGTCAGTGGCCAGGGAGAGGGATGAAATCGATGGCGAGGGAACGGAGTTGGTGGTGGGGGCTGAGGACAATGGCTTAATTCTTCTCCTTTAACTGGAGGAACTTGTGTCTCCTCCAGGAATGTATGTAGGTCAAGCAGTCTGACAACACAAAGGCAGTGGAGGGGGTCAGAGCTGGGCGTCGTCTGTGTACATGTAGAACCTGACCCCAGTCCGGCAACGCCTCAATTTTAAAATCCTCATCCTTGTGTTCAAATCCCTCCATGGCCTCGTCCCTCCCTATCTCTGTAATCTCCTCCAGCCCCACAACCCTCCGAGATCTCTGCGCTCTTCCAATTCTGGCCTCTTGCACATCCCCGATTTTCATCACTCCACCATTGGTGGCCGTGCCTTCAGCTGCCAAGGCCCTAAGCTCTGGAATTCCCTCCCTAAACCTCTCCGCCTCTCTACTTCTCCCCTTCTTAAAACCTACCTCTTTGACCAAGTTTTTGCTCACCTGTCCAAATATCTCTTTATGTTTCTTGGTGTCAAATTTTGTTTGATAAATCGCTCCTGTGAAGCACCTTGGGATGTTTTATTACATTAAAGGCGCTATATAAATGCAAAATGTTGTTGTAGTTGTCTGTGGATGATGTTGCCAAGGGGCAGCATATAGAGGAGGAAGAGGAGGGGGCCAAGGACAGATCCTTAGGGGACTCCAGAGGTAATGGTGCAGGGGTGGGAAGAGATGTCATTGCTGTAGGTTCTATGGCCACAATCGGATAGGTAAGGGGGGAGTCGCACTGAGCTGGACAACAGAGGAGGGGCGTTAGAGGGGGAGCGGTGTGGTCGACCATGATGTTGAAGAGGAATATTGCAACACGTTCCCGGTCACAGTGGATGCAGTTTGTGACTTTGGTTAGGGCCATTGAAGTCCTGTGGCAGAGGCAGAAACCTGATTGGAGAGAGTCAAACATATAAAAGTTGTGGGAAAGATGGGCACAGATTTGGGAACATGGGAATTGCTAGGTGAAAAAAGACCTAGGCCACCTTCTACCATCCTGATAGTTGCATGATACAACGACAATAATGGAGTTGTTGTCTTATCGTAGCACTCAATCTCTATCAATGGGCTGAATTTTGATACTGGGGCGGGTTGGGGTCGTGTCATCCACTTTTCGTGTTATCCACCCGACTGGAATTGGATGTGGGAGATTGATGCAATTTTCACCTAATTGGGCAATTGAGTTCCAGCATGTGGGAACCCATGAACCAATTAGTGTTTTCAGTCTGCTGCATTGAAGGTCTTCAAAGACTGCCTGGCCTTTGCTGTGAGAGGACCTGCAAAATGAGCAGCAGCAGTCCTAAGTCTGCTCCCAGATATTTTTACACCACCACTCCCAGATATGTCTCCTCTCCATCCATCCATATGTACATCTATCCACATAGCCATCCATATATGCATCCCCACAGCCAGCCAGCATCAGCTATCCAAATGTGCTCCCGCCAGGTTTCACAATCGTGGTTCAGAACAGGCGTGCTTCACGTAGATCAAGGGTTAAAATCACAAAGGCCTTTCAAAATGGCATTATAGAGCCAATTTAGTGCTTGTTAAGGGCCTTAACAGCCTATCCCGCCTCTTAAAAGCGGGACGGAGTCGGGACCAGCAGACACGATTTAATGAAAATTGCGTGGAGGCGGGATGGAGGCGGACTTGTGCCCGCCCGCCAGTTTTCGCAATTTTAACCCCCCACACGCCTCCAAACCCGCCTCCACGGGTCAATGAAAATCCAGCCCAATGAGTCTACAACAGACCCAGAAACGAGGCGAGGAAAACCCCCAGTGGTGGAGAGCTGTGTGAATCATGGGTCCAAAGTCACCTGTTCCTGACTTCCCCTCTAACTTCCTCATTTTTTATCCTCTGTCTCCAACATTTGAACCCTTGAACCCTGTTGAACTGATTGTTCAGTCCCTTCAGAACCTATACCCACACACACAAGATAAAAACCCGTCAACAGTGAAACATGCCCCATCAACAAGAGAATAACTGATCTTTCCTCTCTCACTTTGCGGCATTAATATGAATGATCACGAAAAGCGCTGCCAGTAATAACACCAAAAATACAGGGAGCAGCGACACTTTCCAGACAAGGGTGACCCAGAAGGCTCATTTATTTATTACCCTTTTATTTTTCCGCCATCTACTGCACGAAAATGCCAGGCCAAAGAGAGAAGCTCTCGTCAGCGATCTCTCTTCTATTCGGCTCACGTAGGGAATTAAATCACAGGGGACACACATTCGAGCCGGCCAAGGCCCACTTCATAATCAATAACCTGCCGCTCCTGCCCTGGGCCTCCGCCAGTGGAAGCTACGACCTGCCTTGTAACGCTCACAAAAGGAGAACTCACCAGAGACAGAACTTACCAGCGAGAAACAGAAGAGGTTCATTCTTCACGGTGAAATGAGGGCAAGGAGTAAGTGGGTGGGGGGGGGCGGGGGGAAATCCAAAGAATATATTTAGGAGAGACTCGACTGTTCCTGTACTGCTGCTGACAGGCGAGACTCAGAGAGGGGCTCAGTTGTCTGTGCGGAGATTATCGCTGGATGAAACCTCTTACTAATCTGGATTCAAAGCCATTAAAAGCTCAGCTGGATCACACTGCAATCTGTTTCCCTATCTCTGTTACATGCCACAATATTCAAGTCTTTTGACCTAGCGGGCATACAGCCGCCACGGTCTGTATCTGAGAGGGTGCGGAGGAGATTTACCAGAATGGTGCCAGGGATGAAGGGACTTCAGTTACGTGGAGAGACTGGAGAAGCTGGGGTTGTTCTCCTCAAAGCAGAGAAGGTTAAGAGGGAGATTTGACAGAGGTGTTCAAAATCATGAATGGTTTTTTTTAGAGTAAATAAGGCAAGACTGTTTCCAGTGGCAGAAAGGTCAGTAACCAGAGGACACAGATTAAGGTGATTGGCAAAAGAACCAGAGGCGACATGAGGAAACATTTTTTTATGCAGCGAGTTGTTACGATCTGGAACGTACTGCCTGAAAGGCTGGTGGAAGCAGATTCAATAGTAACTTTAAAAAGAGAATTAGATAAATACTTGAAGGGAAAAAATTACAGGGCTATGGGGAAAGAGCGGGAGAGTGGGATTAACTGGACAGCTCTTTCAAAGAGCCGGCACCGGCATGTTGGGCTGAATGGCCTCCTTCTGTGCTGTATCATTCTATAACAAGACCTTTTAGTTTGGAGAACATAAGAATTAGGAGCAGGAGTAGACCATATGGCCCTTTGAGCCGTAAGGCCTGAGGTGAGATTGTACATAGGAACATTGGAATTGGTAGACCAAAAAAGACCACGGTCCATCTAGTTAGTCTTCTACCATCCTGGTAGTCGCACGATACAACAGTAATGGAGTTGTTGGCTAACCATCGCGCTCAATCTCCATCAATGAGTCTACAACAGAGCCAGGCATGAGGTGAGCAAACCCCAAGTGGGTGGAGAGCTTTGGGAACCAGAGGTCAAAGTCACTTGGTCCTCCCAAACACGCTACACTCACCACATGTCATGTCTCAAATTATTCATATACTCTATCCCAAAATGTTATATTACAAAGTACTTACAGCACAGAAACAAGCCAATTAGCCCAACAGGTTCATGCCGGTGTTTATGCTCCACACAAGCCTCCTCCCACCCTTCTTCATCTCACCCTATTAACATATCCATCTAATCTTTTCTCCCTCATGTGCTTATTGAATTCCCCTTAAATGCATTTATGTTATTCGCCTCAACCACTCCCTGTGGTAGCGAGTTCCACATTCTAACCACTCTCTGGGTAAAGAAGTTTCTCCTGAATTCCTTATTGAATTTATTAGTGGCTATCTTATATTTAACCCCATTTAATATAAATCATTTTAAGGGACAATATTAATCATCATTTAGAAAGGCACAGGATCAAGGACAGTCAGCATGGATTTGTTAAGGGAAGGTCGTGTATGACTAACTTGATTGAATTTTTGAGGTTACAAGGAGGGTCGATGAGGGTAATCCATTTAATGTAGTCTACATGGATTTTGGCAAGCCTTTTGACAAGGTCCTACATGGCAGACTGGTCAGAAAAGTAAAAGCCCATGGGATCCAAGGGAAAGTGGCAAGTTGGATCCAAAATTGTCTCAGTGGCAGGAAGCAAAGGGTAATGGTCGACGGGTGCTTTTGTGACTGGGAGGCTGTTTCCAGTGGGGTTCCACAGGGCTCAGTGCTAGGCCCCTTGCTTTTTCTGGGATATATCAATGATTTAGACTTCAATGTGGGGAGCATGATTAAGAAGTTTGCAGATGATACAAAAATTGTCTGTGTGGTTGATAGTGAGGAAGAAAGCTGTAGTCTGCAGGAAGATATCAATGGACTGGTCAGGTGGACAAAAAAGTGGCAAATAGGAACATAGGAAGGTAGGAACAGGAGGAGGCCATTCAGCCCCTCGAGCCTGTTCCGCCATTCAATGAGATCATGGCTGATCTGCGAGCTAACTTCATATACCCGCCTTTGGCCCATACCCCTTAATACCTTTGGTTAACAAAAAGCTATCAATCTCCAATTTAAAATTAACAATTGATCTAGCATCAATTGCCATTTGCGGAAGAGAGTTCCAAACTTCTACCACCCTTTGTGTGTAGAAGTGTTTCCTAATTTCACCCTTGAGCTGTCTGGCTCTAATTTTTAGACTATGCCCCCTAGTCCGAGACTCCCCAACCAGCGGAAATAGTTTCTCTCTATCTATCCTATCTGTTCCCCTTAATATCTTGAAAACTTCGATCAGATCACCCCTTAACCTTCTAAATTCTAGGGAATACAACCCTAATTTGTGTAATCTCTCCTCGTAATTAACCCTTGAAGTCTGGGTATCATTCTGGTAAACCTACGCTGCACTCCCTCCAAGGCCAATATATCCTTCCAAAGGTGTGGTGCCCAGAGCTGCTCACAGTACTCCAGGTGTGGTCTAACCAGGGTTTTGTACAGCTGCAGCATAACTTCTACCCCCTTGTACTCTAGTCCTCTAGATATAAAGGCCAGCATTCCATTAGACATTTTGTTTATTTTCTGTACCTGTTCATGACATTTTAATGATCTATGTACCTGGACCCCCAAGTCTCTTTAGACATCCACTGTTTTTAGCCTTTCACCATTTAGATCTATCATTTTTAGGTCCAAAGTGGATGATCTCACATTTGCCTACATTTAAATCCATTTGCCACAGTTTTGCCCATTCACTTAATCTGTCGATATCCCTTCATAATTTTATGCTTTCATCTACACTGCCTACAATGCCATCAATGCTATCTTTGTGTCATTGGCAAATTTGGATATATGACTTTCTATGCCATCATCTAAGTCGTTAATAAACCTTGTAATAGTTGAGGCCTCAACACAGATCCCTGCGGGACACCACTAGTCACCTTCTACCAATTTTGTACCTACCCATTATCCCTACACTCTGTCTCCTGCCGCTCAGCCAATTTCCTAATCAAGTCAATCATTTGCCCTCAATTCCATTGGCTTCTACCTTAGTTAACAGTCTCTTATGTGGGATTTTATCAAATGCCTTCTGAAGTCCATATAAATAACATCCATAGACATTCCCCTGTCCACTACTTTAGTCACCTCCTCAAAAAATTCAATCACGTTTGTCAGGCATGACCTACCTTTCACAAATCCATGCTGGCTCTCTCTGATCAGCTGAACATTTTCGAGGTGTTCAGTCATAGAGTCATAACAGCACAGAAGGAGGCTATTCAGCCCATCGAGTCAGCGGCAGCTCACTACAGAGCAATCCAGTCAGTCCCATTCCCCCGCTTTATCCCCGTAGCCCTGCAAGTTTATTTCCTTCAAGTGCCTATCCAGTCTCCCCTAGAAAACATTGAGTGTCTCCGTTTCCACCACTTCCGTTGGCAGCGAGTTCCAGGTCCTCACCACTTGCTGCGTAAAAAGTTTTTCCTTGCATCCCCATGTATCTCTTGCCTAAAACCTTAAATCTGTGTCGCCTAGTCCTTGTACCATCAACTAGTGGGAACAGCCTTTCACTGTCTAGCCTATTCAAACCCGTCATAATCTTGTACATTTCTATCAAATCACCCTTCAACCTCCTTTGCTCTAATGAAAACAAATCCAACTTCTCCAACCTGTTTTTGTAGCTAAGACCTCCCATCCCCAGAACCATTCTGGTAAATCTCCTCTGCACCCTCTCAAGGGCCTTCACATCCTTCCTAAAGTGTGGTGACCAGAACTGGATGCAATACCCCAGTTGTGGCCTAGCCAGCGCTTTATAAAGGTTCAGCATAACTTCTCTGCTTTTGTACTCAAAAACTCTATTTATGAAACCCAAGATCCCATATGCTTTGCTAACCACTCTCTCAATATGTCCTACCACCTTCAGGGACCTATGCACATTAACTCCCAGGTCCCTCTGTCCCTGCACACTCTTTAAAACTGTGCCATTAAGTATATATTGCCTCTCTCTATTCCTTCTGCCAAAATGCATCACCTCACACTTCTCCGTATTAAATTCCATCTGCCACTTGTCTGGTGTGATGCATGTCAGGTAAATTCTTCAAGTGAGAACCAGACCAAATACAATAAGTTGAGAGGGGAAGTGAAGATGAAAATAAGATTGACAAAGAGAGAATATGAGAGTAGAATGGCGGTTAACATAAAAGGGAACCCAAAAATCTTCTACCGGCATGTAAACATTAAGCGGGTAATAAGAGGCGGGGTGGGGCCTATTAGGGACAAAGAAGGTGATATATGCTTAGAGGCGCAGGGCAAACCTAGAATACTGAATGAGTACTTTGGACAGAAAACAGCGAGTTGCGGTAAATGGCTGTTTTTCAGACTGGAGGATGATAGACAGTAGTGTTCCCCAAGGGTCGGTGCTGGGGCCACTGCTTTTTTTGATATATATAAATGACTTGGATATTGGAATACAGGGTAGAATTTCTAAATTTGCCGATGATACCAAACGTGGGGGCGTGGCAAACTGAGGATGATACAAATCGACTGTGTCACCCTATCCTTAATTATAGACTAGCAATTTCCGACAACAGATGTTAGGCTAACTGGTCTATAATTCCTTGGTTTCCCTCTCCCGCCATTCTTAAATAGCGGCGTGACATGGGCAATTTTCCAATCTAAAGGGACGGTTCCTGAATCTAGAGAACTTTGGAAGATTATAGTTAGGGCATCTGCAATGTGCTCACCTACTTCCTTTAAAACCCTGGGATAGAAACCATCTGGTCCTGGGAATTTGTCACTCTTCAGTGCCATTATTTTCTTCATTACTGTTATTTTACTTACGTTAATTTTATTGAGTCCCTGTCCCTGATTTAGTATCCTTGGGATTTCTGGCATGCTATCCTCTTCCTCTACTGTAAATACTGACGCAAAGTAATTAATCAACATGTCCGCCATTTCCTTATTATCATTGATAATATCACCGCTTTCAGTTTTTAAGCGGCCAACATTGCTCCTGACTACCCTCTTTTTCCTAACATAATTGTAAAAAAAAATTGCCTTGATTTTGATTTGCGCACGTTTCTTTTTATATTCCCTTTTTGTAGCTCTTACAATCTGTTTGGAATTCAATACGGAGAAGTGTGAGGTAATGCATTTGGGGAGGGCTAACAAGGCTAGGAAATACACATTAAAGGGTAGGATACTAGAAGTGCAGAGGATCAGAGGGATTTTGGAGTGCATGCCCACAGATCCCTGAAGGTAGCAGGACAGGTAGATAAGGTGGTTAAGAAGGCATATGGGATACTTTCCTTTATTAGTCGAGGCATAGAATATAAGAGCTGGGAGGTTATGCTTGAACTGTATAAAACGCTAGTTAGGCCGCAGCTAGAGTACTGCGTGCAGTTCTGGTCACCACATTACAGGAAAGATGTGATTGCACTAGAGAGGGTACAGAGGAGATTTACAAGGATGTTGCCAGGACTGGAGAATTTTAGCCACGAGGAAAGATTGGATAGGCTGGGGTTGTTTTCTTTGGAACAGAGGAGGCTGAGGGGAGATTTAATTGAGGTGTATAGAATTATGAGGGGCCTAGATAGAGTGGATAGGAAGGACCTATTTCCCTAACAGAGAGGTCAATAGCCAGGGGACATAGATTTAAAGTAATTGGTAGAAGGATTAGAGGGGAGTTGAGGAGAACTTTTTTCACCCAGAGGGTGGTGGGGGTCTGGAACTCACTGCCTGAAAGGGTGGTAGAGGCAGAAACCCTCATCACATTTAAAAAGTACTTAGATATGCACTTGAAGTGCTGTAACCTACAGGGCTACGGACCAAGAGCTGGAAAGTGGGATTAGGCTGGATAGCTTTTCAGCCGGCACAGACACAATGGGTTGAATGGCCTCCTTCTGTGCCGTAAATTTCTATGATTCTAATGAACGGTTTAAGATTTTACTTCAGGATAGGGTAGCTCTGGGATGAGTGTGGACACTGCTCTGTGGTCAGATGGTAGCCTGGTGACTTCAGCTGACGATGACTTGTTGACCCTCTCGCCTTTGTAGGTGGCTTAATCTCTTCTTTGAGAGACACAGAAGATGGGTTAAGGCCCACAGGAGAGAAGGTGGGATAAATTAAAAAGCAGCAATTAGGTGATGCTAAGCTTGGGTATCCTGAAGCGGTAAATTATGTGAGGAAGGCAACACTGAGGGATGAGTTAATGAGTCCCACAAACAGCAATGAGCTGATGACCAGATAATTTGTTTTAGAGATGTTGTTTGAGGGACACCAGAGAGACCTCCCCTGATCTTCTTTGAAATTCAATCTTTTACATCTCCCTCAGTACAGCACTGGGAGCGTCAGCTTATATTTTGTGCTCAAGTCTCTGGAGTGGGACTTGTATCCTTAAGAAGACAGAAGAGGAGGACCAGGCAAATGGTGCAGGAGTCCCCTGAGTGCATCTCGCTCTCCAACCAGTATTGGGTTCTGAGTACTGGTGAGGGCGATGGTTTTCTGGGGAGTATAGCCAGAGCCAAGTCTGCGGCACCACAGGTGGCTCAGCTCTACAGGGGGGGAGGAAGAAGAGTGGGAAAGCAACAGTGGTAGGGGATTCGATAGTTAGGGGAGCAGACAGGCGTTTCTGCGGCCGCATACATGACTCCAGGATGGTATGTTGCCTCCCTGGTGCCAGGGTCAAGGACGTCACCAAGCGGCTGCAGAACATTCTGAGGCGGGAGGGTGAACAGCCAGAGGTCGTGGTCCATATCAACATAGGTAGGAAGAGGGATGAGGTCGCGCAGGCAGATTTCAGGGAGCTAGGAAAGAGATTAAAAAGCAGGATCTCAAAGGTAGTAATCTCCGGATTTCTCTCAGTACAACACACTAGTGAGTATAGAAATAGAAGGATAGCGCAGATGAATACGTGGCTGGAAAGATGGTGCAGGAGGGAAGGCTTCAGATTCCTGGGGCATTGGGACCGGTTCTGGGGGAGGTGGGACATGTACAGGCCGGACTGGTTGCACCACAACAGGGCCGGAACCAGTATCCTCGTGGGGAGGTTTGCTAGTGTTGTTGGGGAGGGTTTAAACTAATTTGGCAGGGGGATGGGCACGAGGATGTAACATTAGAAAGTGGAAATGAAGTGCTCAAAGGATTGGGAGAGGCAGAGAGCACTAGAGTAAGAAATAGTAAGGTATTAGGTGGGGTCAAACTAAGAGAGAATACAGGATGGTCTAAGATGAGTTTACAGTGTATGTATGTGAACGCACGAAGTGTAGTAAACAAGTTAAGTGAGCTGTAAGCACAAATAGCCACATGGGAAAATGATGCTGTGGCAATAACTGAGACCTGGCTCAAAAAAGGGCAGGATTGGGTATTAAATATTCCTGGTTATAAAGTGTTCAGGAAATATAGGGAAGGAAAGATAGGAGGTGGTGTGGCAGTATTGGTCAAGGAGAATGTTACAGTGCTGGAGAGGACAGAATCTATATGGCTAGAGTTAAGAAATAATAGAGGTGCCATTACACTACTAAGGGTATTCTAAAGACCACCAAATAGTGGGAAAAATATGGAGGAGCAAATTTGCAGAGAAATTACAGAGAGGTGCAAGAACTATAGAGTAGTGATAATGGGGGACTTCAACTATCCTAATATAGACTGGGATAGTAATAGTGTTAAGGGCAGAGAAGGGGAAGAATTTCTGAAGTGTGTTCAGCAGAACTTTCTTGATCAGTATGTTTCCGGCCCAACAAGGGAGGAGGCATTGCTGGATCTGGTTCTGGGGAATGAGGTAGGTCAAGTGGAGCAAGTATCAGTAAGTGAACAATTAGGGAACAGCGATCATAGGATCATAAGGTTTAGATTAGCTATGGAAAAGGACAGGGAGCAATCTAGAATAAAAATGTTTAACTGGGGGAAGGCCAATTTCAGTGGGATGAGAACGGATCTGACCCGGGTAAACTGGAATCAAAGATTGGCAGGCAAAACTGTAATGGAACAATGGGCTGCCTTTAAAGAGGAAATAGTTCAGGTACAGTTGAGGAATTTTTTGAGGATGTAACTGATAGCATAGATAAGGGAGAACCAGTGGATGTGGTGTATTTGGACTTTCAGAAGGCTTTTGATAAGGTCCCGCATAAGAGATTGGCGTGCAAAGTTAAAGCACATGGGATTGGGGGTGATGTACAGACTTGGATAGAGAACTGGTTGGCAGACAGGAAGCAAAGAGTTGGAATAAACGGGTCTTTTTCCGAGTGGCAGGCAGTGACTAGTGGGGTACCGCAGGGATCGGTGCTAGGACCCCAGCTATTCACAATATATATTAATGATCTAGACGAGGAACGAGATGTAATATCTCCAAGTTTGCAGACGACACAAAGCTGGGTGGGCGTGTGTGCTGTGAGGAGGATGCAGAGAAACTCCAGTATGATTTGGACAGGTTGGGTGATTGGGCAGATGCATGGCAGATGCAGTATAATGTGGATAAATGCGAGGTTATCCACTTTGGTGGCAAAAACAGGAAGACAGATTATTATCTGAACGGCAATAGATTGGGAAAAGGGGAAGTGCAACGAGACCTGGGTGTCCTTGTGCACCAGTCGCTGAAGGTAAGTATGCAGGTGCAGCAGGCGGTTAAGAAGGCAAATGGTATGTTGTCCTTCATAGCGAGAGGATTCGAGTACAGGAGCAAGGATGTCTTGCTGCAGTTGTACAGGGCCTTGGTGAGACCACACCTGGAGTATTGTGTGCAGTTTTGGTCGCCTTATCTGAGAAAGGATGTTCTTGCCATGGAGGGAGTGCAGCGAAGATTCACCAGACTAATACCTGGGATGGCAGGAATGATGTATGAAGAGAGATTGGGTCGATTAGGCTTATATTCGCTAGAGTTTAGAAGAATGAGAGGGTATCTCATTGAAACTTATAAAATTCTAACAGGACTAGACAGACTAGATGCAGGAAGGATGTTCCCGATGATGGGGGAGTCCAGAACCAGAGGTCACAGTCTAAGGATAAGGGGTAAGCCATTTAGGACTGAGATGAGGAGGAATTTCTTCACCCAGAGAGTGGTGAACCTGTGGAATTCTCTACCACAGAAGGCAGTTGAGGCCAATTCATTAAATATATTCAAGAAGGAGATAGATATATTTCTTAAGGCTAAAGGGACCAAGGAATATGGGGAGTAAACAGGGACAGGGTACTGAATTTGGATGATCAGCCATGATCGCACTGAATGGCGGAGCAGGCTCGAGGGGCCGAATGGCCTACTCCTGCTCCTATCTTCTATGTTTCTATGTTTCTATGTACATTCCCACTAGGGGAAAGGCAGGGCAACTAAAGGCAGGGCTCCCTGGATGACGAAACAGATAGAGAATATGATGAAGCAGAAAAAGAGCGTGTATGACAGATGTCAGGTTGCAAATACATCTGAGAATCAGGCTATATATAGAAAGGTCAGAGGAGAAGTGAAAAAGAAAATAAGAGGGGCAAAGTGGGTATGAGAATAGAATGACAACCAACATAAAGGTAATCCAAAAGTCTTCTATAAGCATATAAATAGTAAAAGGGTAGTAAGAGGAGGGGTGGGGCCGATTAGAGACCAAAAAGGAGACCTATGCATGGAGGCAGAGGGCATGGCTGAGGGGCTAAATGAGAACTTTGCATCTGTCTTCACCAAGGAAGAGGATGCTGCCAAAGACATAGTAAAGGAGGAGGTAGTGGAGATACTTGATAGGATAAAAATTGATAAAGAGGAGGTATTAGAAAGGCTGGCTGTACTTAAAGTAGATAAATCACCAGGAGTGGATGGGATGCATCCTAGGATGCTGAGGGAATTGAGGGAGGAAATCACGGAGGTACTGGCCATAATATTCCAATCCTCCTTAGATACAGGGGTGGTGCCAGAGGACTGGAGAATTGCAAATGTTACACCATTGTTCAAAAAAGGGTGTAAGATAAACCCAGCAACTACAGGCCAATCAGTTTGACCTCAGTAGTGGGGAAGCTTTTAGAAACAGTAATCAGGGACAAAATTAACAGTCACTTGGACAAGTGTGGATTAATTAAGGAAAGCAAGCACGGATTTATTAAAGGCAAATCGTGTTTAACTAACTTGATTGAGTTTTTTGATGAGGTAACAAAGAGGGTTGATGAGGGTAATGCGGTTGACGTGATGTACATGGATTTCCAAAAGGCGTTTGATAAAGTGCCACATAATAGGCTTGCCAGCAAAGTTGAAGCCTATGGAATAAAAGGGACAGTGGCAGCATGGAAACAGAATTGGCTAAGTGACAGGAAACAGAGAGTAGTGGTGAACGAAATAACAACAGAAAATGCTGGAAACACTCAGCAGGTCAGGCAGCATCCGTGGAGAGAGAAACAGAGTTAACGTTTCAGGTCAAGGGTCACAGACCTGAAACGTTAACTCTGTTTCTCTCTCCACGGATGCTGCCTGACCTGCTGAGTGTTTCCAGCATTTTCTGTTGTTATTTCAGATTTCCAGCATCCGCAGTATTTTGCTAGTGTAGTAGTGGTGAACGGTTGTGTTTCTGACTGGAGGAAGATATACAGTGGTGTTCCCCAGGGGTCGGTTCTAGGACCACTGCTTTTCTTGATATATATTAATGACTTGGATGTGGGTGTACTGGACACAATTTCAAAATTTGCAGATGACACAAAACTTGGAAGTATAGTGAACAGTGAGGAGGAGAGTGATAGACTTCAGGAAGCCATAGACAGGCTGGTGAAATGTGGCAGATGAAATTTAATGCAGAAAAGTGTGAAGTGATACATTTTGGTAGAAAGAATGAGGAGAGGATATATAAACTAAATGGTACAATCCTGAAGGGGGTACGCAAACAGAGAGACCTGGGGGTATATGTGCACAAATCGTTGAAGATGGCAGGACAGGTTGAGAAAGCAGTTAAAAAGGCTTACAGGATCCTGGGCTTCATAAATAGATGTGAGAAGTCGCACAACACCAGGTTATAGTCCAACAGCTTTATTTGAAATCACAAGCTTTCGGAGCGCTGCTCTTTCATCAGGTGAACCTGATGAAGGAGCAGCGCTCCGAAAGCTTGTGATTTCAAATAAAGCTGTTGGACTATAACCTGGTTTTGTGCGACTTCTCACATTTGTCCACCCCAGTCCAACACCGGCATCTCCACATCATTCATAAATAGAGGTATAGAGTACAAAAGTGTGGAAATTATGATGAACCTGTATAAAACACTGGTTCGGCCCCAACTGGAGTACTGTGTCCAATTCTGGGCACCACACTTTAGGAAGGATGTGAAGGCCTTGGAGAGGGTGCAGAAAAGATTTACGAGAATGATTCCAGGGATGAGGGACTTCAGTTACGTGGATAGACTGGAGAAGCTGGGGTTGTTCTCCCTGGAGCAGAGAAGGTTGAGAGGAGATTTGATAGAGGCGTTCAAAATCATGAGGGGTCTGGACAGAGTAGATAGAGGGAAACTATTCCCATTGGCGGAAGAGTCGAGAACCAGAGGACACAGCTTTAAGGTGATTGGCAAAAGAACCAAAGGCAACGTGAGAAAAAACTTTTTTACGCAGCGAGTGGTTAGGATCTGGAATGCACTGCCTGAAAGGGTGGTGGAGGCAGACTCAATCACCGCTTTCAAAAGGGAATTGGATAAGTATCTGAAGGAAAGAAATTTGCAGGGCTACGGGGAAAGGGCGGGGGGAGTGGGACTCGCTGAGAGCCGGCACGGGCTCGACGGGCCGAATGGCCTCCTTCCGTGCTGTAACCATTCTATGATTCTATGAACCTTCTGCCTCAGAGGCGAGAGTGCAACCCATTGAGCCACGGCAGACGCCAATGATGAGCCTTAACGACGACAAAATAGGGAGTCATTGAATTACACAGAAATTACAAAATGAGAAACAGATGTTCCTCATCCGAGGTGGCATCCGAGGCATCTCTATTGCCTGAACTTAGGGCGGAGCCAAAAACAGCACACAGTACTCCAACTGCGGTCTTAATCAGGTTTTATTTACATTGCCCATTACATCTTGACCGTAATATTGTGTGGGATTGGGATATGAATGCATTGCACCCGTGTTTCAGGCATAAAATGGGTGTCAATAGGGTTGTTGCCAACCCTCCGGGGTTGCCATGGAGTCGCCAGGAATTGAAGATTAATCTCTAGGACACTGCTGTGAGCAACACCCGGGAGAAAAATCATAGGTTGCATTGAAAAGAATTAATTATTTTTTTCATTTCTGTTTATTGGTTACAAAAGCATTGGAAATGGGGGGAGAAAAGGTTGTTTGATGGGCAATCATCCAATCGGATAGTCTGTTCGTTTTCCAATTGGCCGTGGGAAGGTGGGGCGCCGCGAGGAGGGGCGTGTTGGGCGACCAATGGCGGGAGTGCGGGGGCGGAGCTGTCGGAGGCAGGAGGTCACGTGATGAAACCTCCAGGAATACGTCCAACCAGGAGTTGGCAAGCCCAGGTGCAAGGCTACCAATTCAGCAGTGGGATGTCCAATCTGCGCAGGGGTTGGTCCCACTGCTTAAATTTGCTGGTCCCTTTTCTCCAGTCATCCTGGGCATCAGGCCCTTTCAATAAAAAGACTTGCATTTATCGAGCGCCTTTCACGACCACCGGACGTCCCAAAGCGCTTTACAGCCAATAAAGTACATTTTGAAGTGTAGTCACTGTTGTAATGTAGGAAACGCGGCAGCCAATTTGCGCACAGCAAGCTCCCACAAACAGCAATGTGATAATGACCAGATCATCTGTTTTTTAGTGATGTTGATTGAAGGATAAATGTTTGGCCCAGGACACCGGGGAGAACTCCCCTGCTCATCTTCGAAATAGTGGCCGTGGGATCTTTTACGTCCACCTGAGAGAGCAGACGGGGCCTCGGTTTAATGTTTCATCCGAAAGACGGCACCTCCGACAGTGCGGCGCTCCCTCAGCACTGCACTGGAGCGTCAGCCTAGAGTTTTGTGCTCAAGTGTCTGGAGTGGGACTTGAACCCACGACCTTCTGCCTCAGAGGCGAGGGTGATACCCACTGTGTAAATTGGGGGACCTAACCCATGCTGAGGGGGCCACGTGCTGCGATCAGTCACCGATTCCAGTGAAAGGTAAGTTAAAATGAGTCCATCAGCAGGTTATGGTCTCTGGGTTTAATCTTCTCAATTGTCCTAGTTTGTCGTGGGTCAATGTGAGCATTAAACCAAAGGAAAATCCAATCCACTGACCTCACAGTCAGATGGGTGGATTAAACCCTTCAGTTGCAAGGTTATTTATTTTGTCTTATACGATATTGAGCTCACATTATAATCTCTCAGAAGGTCATTTGATTATTTGCACCGCACTCAATATTACTGGAGCTTGGGATCTTAGTCTAAAACCAGACAAGGAATGAAATAAAAGACTTGCATTTCTATAGCGCCTTTCATGCCTGGGACAGATATCGCATCATATAAAAGGTAAGTGGATTAACAGTTAACGTATGCATGATCAACGTGATCTCCTGGCCTGGTTACGATCGCCTGAGGGGGTCGGAGAGGAATTTTCCTGATTTTTTTTTTTCTCCCTGGGTTTTTCTCTGTTTTTTTGTGTCTGTCCCAGGAGGTTCCGTGGCTGCTGAGGCGGGGTGTGAAGAATTTAGGCATGATGCTCCGGCCATGATGAGTGTGGGGTAGGCTTGATGAACTAGCTGGTCTTTTCCAGCCTGTCATTTCCGTGTGTTCGTACGAAGCTCTTTGGCATGGTGCAGACGCGATACGGCCGATACAAAGTTACGCTTTTCTTTCCTTCCTTGGTCGCTTAACACCATTGCTTTTCAGAAGAGCATCTAACTGTCTCTCAAACCTCTCTCTGTATCTGTGTGGAGTCAGGAGTTTGTCCTTAAACAGGACAATGTCTGCTCCCTGACCAGCAGCTGGTGAACTAAAGAACAAACATACTTCGATCACATGAAGCAGGTCAACTGAACAGAAAAAAGGTAATTCTGTCTCACAATCCGGTCTGTTTTTCATAGATCAACCCTACCTAACCCACCATCTCACCATATCCCTCAATCTCACCCTCTCACCCATATCCCTCAACTCCACCTAACCTACCTTCTCCCCCATATCCCTCAACCCCACCTACCCACCTTCTCCCCATATCCCTCAACTCCACCTAACCTACCTTCTCCCCATTTCCCTCAACCCCACCTACCCACCTTCTCACCGTATCCCTCAACCCCACCTACCCACCTCTCCCCATATCCCTAACCCACCTACCCACCTTCTCACCATATCTCTCACCCCACCTACCCACCTTCTCACCATATCCCTCAACTCCACCTACCCACCTTCTCACCATATCCTCAACCCACCTACCACCTTTCTCCCCATATCCTCCAACCCCACCTACCCACTTCTCCCCATATCCCTCAACCCCACCTACCCACCTTCTTCCCATAATCCCTCAACCCACCTACCCACCTTCTCCCCATAACCCTCAAACCCCACCTACCCACCTTCTCAACCATATCCCTCAACCACAGCACCTTCTCCCCATATCCCTCAACCCCACCTACCCACCTTCTCCCCATATCTCTCAACCCCACCTACCCACTTTCTCCCCATATCACTCAACCCCACCTACCCACCTTCTCACCCATATCTCTCAACCCCACCTACCCACCTTCTCACCCATTTCCCTCAACCCCACCTACCCACCTTCTCACCGTATCCCTCAACCCCACCTACCCACCTTCTCACCGTATCCCTCAACCCCACCCACCCACCTTCTCCCCATATCCCTCAACCCCACCTACCCACCTTCTCACCCATATCTCTCAACCCCACCTACCCACTTTCTCCCCATATCACTCAACCCCACCTACCCACCTTCTCCCCAGATCCCTCAACCCCACCTACCCACCTTCTCCACATATCCCTCAACTCCACCTAACCTACCTTCTCCCCCATATCCCTCAACCCCACCTACCCACCTTCTCCCCATATCCCTCAACTCCACCTAACCTACCTTCTCCCCATTTCCCTCAACCCCACCTACCCACCTTCTCACCGTATCCCTCAACCCCACCTACCCACCTTCTCCCCATATCCCTCAACCCCACCTACCCACCTTCTCACCCATATCTCTCAACCCCACCTACCCACTTTCTCCCCATATCACTCAACCCCACCTACCCACCTTCTCCCCAGATCCCTCAACCCCACCTACCCACCTTCTCCACATATCCCTCAACTCCACCTACCCACCTTCTCCCCATATCCCTCAACCCCACCTACCCACCTTCTCCCCATATCCCTCAACCCCACCTACCCACCTTCTCCCCATATCCCTCAACCCCACCTACCCACCTTCTCACCCATATCCCTCAACCCCACCCATTTTACACTATCGCGCAAAATGTCAAAATTACCCCCAGAGAAGCTATTTCCTCTGGTGGGGGGAGTCCAGAACAAGGGGGGCACGATCTTAAAATTAGAGCTAGGCCTTTCAGGAATGAAATCAGGAAACACTTTTTCACACAAAAGGCAGTGGAAATCTGGAACACTCTTCCCCAAAAATCTGTTGAGGCTGCGGGGGGGGGGGGGTCAATTGAAAATTTCAAGACCGAGATCGATAGTTTTTTGTTAGTTAAGTGTATCAAGGGATATGAAACTAAGGCGGGTAAATAGAGCCGAATTGCAGGTCAGCCATGATAATTGAATGGCGGAACAGGCTCGAGGGGCTGAATGGCCTCCTCCTGTTGTTAGGTTCCAATGTCTGTGGCATACTTTTAACTGGATGCTGTTTGCCATCCCCTCCAGCAGGTGGTACAAGAGACAGGCATAGCGGCTTGGCTCTGCTTCCCCTCCCACCCTCCCCGGCCCCCCAAGTAGACAGACAGTGCAGGAGCATGAACCATGGCAAAGTTCAATCACAGACTATCCGTTGCCATAGAAACAACTCTCTGCCACCCGAACTCTGTGCTGCAATGCCGGGTCCCTCCCACCCCCGACACTCACCCCCCCCCCCACCCCCCACGTCTCAGATACGTCCTCTGTAAAAAAAAAATCCAAAGCGACTGGAAGCAATCTAACTCCGGGTTCCTGCCACGGCGCTTAATTGTGATATGACTGTGACGGGCGTCGCTCAACCCTTCTCTCCCCCCCCCCCACTCTCTCCCGTCTAGAACCGGCAGAGGAGGGAGGGGACTTTCGTCTGGTTCTCTGTCCAAAAGCAAGCTGGAGCAGCCACAGGCCTGCAGATCCCTTTATCCCTTCAGCTTTTACAGCAGATGCGGTTTCTGCAAAGCCCCGACGTTGTCAGCCGTGGCTCAGTGGGTAGCACTCTCCCACCTCCGAGTCGTGGGTTCCAGCCCCGCTCCAGAGACTTGAGCACCATAATCCAGGCCGACACGCCCAGTGCCAGTGCTGAGGGAGCGCCGCGCTGTCGGAGGTGCCGTCTTTCCGATGAGACGTTAAACCGAGGCCCCCGTCTGCCCTCTCAGGTGGATGTAAAAGATCCCACGGCCACTATTTCAAAGAAGAGCAGGGGAGTTCTCCCTGATGTCCTGGGCCAATATTTATCACTCAGCCAACATCACTAAAACAGATTATCTGGTCATTATCACATTGCTGTTTGTGGGAGCTTGCTGTGTGCAAATTGGCTGCCACGTTTCCTACATTACCACAGTGACTACTCTTCAAAATTACTTCATTGGCTGTAAAGCACTTTGGGACAACCAGAGGCCGTGAAAGGCGCTATATAAATGCAAGTCTTTCTTTCTCTGTATCTGGGGATAGGGGATCTTAGCTACAAGGACAGGTTGGAGAAGCTGGATTTGTTTTCATTAGAGCAAAGGAGGTTGAGGGGTGATTTGATAGAGGTGTACAAGATTATGACAGGTTTGGATAGGCTAGACGGGGAAAGGCTGTTCCCACTAGTTGATGGTACAAGGACTAGGGGACACAGATTTAAGGTATTGGGTAAGAGATACAGGGGGGATGCGAGGAAAAACCTTTTTACACTGCGAGTGGTGAGGACCTGGAACTCGCTGGCGACGGAAGTGGTGGAAGCGGAGACACTCAATGTTTTCAAGGGGAGAATGGATAGGCACTTGAGGGAAATAAACTTGCAGGGCTACGGGGATAGAGCGGGGGAATGGGACTGACTGGATTGCTCTGCAGTGAGCCGGCACGGACTCGAAGGGCCGAATGGCCTCCTTCTGTGCCGTAATGACTCTATGATTTAATAGATCTTATAGGGTTTTCTTTTGCTTCCCTTTTCTTGTGGGCCTGGCGGCGACGGGATAACAGCCCGATGTTTGGTATCGGGAGCCCGGTGTGACAGGACTTGAAGGTGCGGACCCTGTTCCCACCACTGAGTTCCGCGTTGCACCATTCCCGAGAGAGGCCTTCAAGCAAGACGAAGGTCGAGAATGTGACCCATGACAGAAATGATTAATGGTTAACCCTGTATCGAGTGCTAATGAAGTCCGCAGACAAGATAATGCCATAATCCCAGGACGGTGCATATGTTTCTCTTTTCATATTCTCATTTAAAATGAGTCTAGGCTCAAAGCTGGAGCTATTCCAAAGAGGATTAGGAACGGATTGGGCCTCACACACCATCATCTTCCATTACGTGATGAGGATTCCCTGACATTGCACAAGAATCGGCACTACATCCATATCCTTTGAATCATTCTGCTGGTTAACCTTGCAAGGCTCACTATAGGGATAACTGAGGACATCAAACAGTGCAGAGGAATTACAGTCTCATACTGTCCTTGGATTAATTAATTGTTTTGGTTGAGGTTTGTGATGAGAGTAAGGAATGCTGCAGGCTGGGGGAAGAAGATACCAGTGGCAGAAACACACTCTCCCAGGGCAGGTACAGCACGGGTTAGATACAGAGTAAAGCTCCCTCTACACTGTCCCATCAAACTCTCCCAGGGCAGGTACAGAACGGGTTAGATACAGAGTAAAGCTCCCTCTACACTGTCCCATCAAACTCTCCCAGGGCAGGTACAGAACGGGTTAGATACAGAGTAAATCTCCCTCTACACTGTCCCGTTAAACACTCCCAGGGCAGGTACAGCACAAGTTAGATACAGAGTACAGCTCCCTCTACACTGTCCCGTTAAACACTTCCAGGGCAGGTACAGCACAAGTTAGATACAGAGTACAGCTCCCTCTACACTGTCCCCATCAAACACTCCCAGGGCAGGTACAGCACGGGTTAGATACAGAGTAAATCTCCCTCTACACTGTCCCGTTAAACACTCCCAGGGCAGGTACAGCACGGGTTAAATACAGAGTAAAGCTCCCTCTACATTGTCCCATCAAACACTCCCAGGGCAGGTACAGCACGGGTTAGATACAGAGTAAAGCTCGCTCTACACTGTCCCATCAAACACTCCCAGGGCAGGTACAGCACAGGTGAGATACAGAGTAAAGCTCCCTCTACAATGTCCCATCAAACACTCCCAGGGCAGGTACAGCACAGGTTAGATACAGAGTAAAGCTCCCTCTACACTGTCCCATCAAACACTCCCAGGGCAGGTACAGCACGGGTTAGATACAGAGTAAAGCTCCCTCGACACTGTCCCATCAAACAGTTCCCGGGCAGATACAGCACGGGTTAGATACAGAGTAAAGCTCCCTCTACACTGTCCCATCAAACACTCCCAGGGCAGGTACAGCACGGGTTAGATACAGAGTAAAGCTCCCTCTTGATACCTGTTCAATTTGTGTTGAATCAGTAGGGTGTTACAATCAGGCCTCAGCGTTCCTGAATTAAGGAAGAAAAACCTTAGGCAAAGTATTTGCTCCCAATGTCTAGCCAGTGCCCCCTGCCTGAAAAGTGAGTGTAACATCAGGTGAGGGCGGAATTGTGATTCCACACATGGTGGAATAGACGGTTGACTAACAAGGATCACGCACGAATGAAGCCATTTGGAGTGAAGTGTCAGAGGGTTCCCAGTAAGAGGTAGCACCTTGATGGAAATTAGGGGGGACAGGGGGGGGGCCAGGGGAGGGGGTGGGGGGATCTAGTTGATGAGACCCTCCCTCCCTCCTATTAAACAAATGCAAAATAAGGCACGAGCTTCTGATAACCCATTCAGGGTAAAGGCAGTGGGTCGGAGCAGGGAACTTCCGCTCACTACCTTGACCTCACCACGACAGCACATGAAATCGCGAGGACGGGATCATTAGAATATTTGGGACGCGCAACCTAAGCTGGTCCCACAGTCTCTCCGAGGGGGGTTGGAAGGGGGTTGGAGGATCTTAGTGGGCCGGACTTCAAGTTACAGGACATTCCTAATTGTCCCTGCGAGGAACGTGTTTGGGAAGCGCTGGATGGAAGGGTAGTGTAACAGGAACGATTCCCAGGACAGACGAAGATTTCCCCGTTTCCTCCTCCCTCCCCAGGTCAGAAATAGCAGGGGTAAGACAGACAGGGCAGAAACCTCACCGATCCAAATTCGACCTCCCCTCCCCTCCCGGCCACGCCAAGACTCTGCTTGAATTCCAGCACCCTGGACTTAAAAAAAAATCAGATCATTCAAATCTAGAGTCAGTGGGCAGCACTCTCTCGACTCTGAGTCATGAAGGTTGTGGGTTCAAGTCCCACTCCAGGGACTTCAGCACAAGATCCAGGCTGACACTTCCAGTGCCAGTACTGAGGGAGTGCAGCACTGTCAGAGATGCCATGTTTCAGATGAGGCCCTGTCTACCCTCTCGGGTGGACGTAAAAGATTATATGGCCCTATTTCGAAGAAGGGTAGGGGAGTTCTCCCCGGTGTCCTGGGGCCAATATTTATCCCTCAATCAACATCACTAAAAAACAGATGATCTGGTCATTTTCACATTGCTGTTTGTGGGAGCTTGCTGTGCGCAGATTGTCTGCCGCGTTTCCTACATTACAACAGTGACGACATCTCAAAATAAGTACTTAGTTGGCTGTAAAGCGCTTTGGGACGTCCTGAGGTCATGAAAGGCGCTGGAGAAATGCGAGTCTTTCTTTGTTTTTTTGTTTTAGCTGGATCGCCTCAGGGCAGAGAATTAAAATGAGAAATCTAATCCCAATATAATATATTAAAATGACATGAGTATATTATATTGTTATAACAAAGCCACAAAGTGTTTGAGCTCTGTGATCTTGATGCTTGTTTCAGGTTTCTATGGCTGAGCACTAAGTGGGCCTCACGGCCTAGTTTTCATCAATAGCCTGACCTCCTGACTGCTGCTCGGTAAAGAAATAAAGAACTGACATGGTTGAACAGAGCCATAACCTAGTTTTAATCAATGGCCCGACCTATTGGGTGGTGACTGATACGGGTTATAATGTACGACAGCTTTTATTCTGTAATTACAGCCCAGATTCCTGCTGAATGAAGCCGGGGCCCAGTTTCACTCACAGAAAAAAAAAGCCTGACCCCCAGGGCAAATGGCTGACAAAAGGAACAGATTGTGACTTATTTATACCTGTGTTGTGTCTGAGCCTGTAATCTCACCATGCTGAAATCAAAACTCCGCATCCAACCTTCTGCTACCCAATACGTTCTTCCCAGGACCTCTCACAGGGTCGCAGGGGAGACACACACACACATAGAGACATAGAGATACACACACAGAAACACACACGGACACACAAACACAAATACACATGCACACACACACACTAGACACACAGGCACACACACATACACACACAGATGCACACAGACACACACATAGAGACACACACACACACACAGATACACACACAGATGCACACAGACACATACACAGATACACACACAGACAGACACACACACAGATGCATACACAGACACACACAGATACACACACAGATACACACACAGATGCACACACACACACACATACACACACAGATACACACACAGATGCACACACACACACACACAGATACACACACAGATGCACACACAGACACACACAGATACACACACAGATGCACACACACACACACACACAGATACACACACCGATGCACACACACACACACACAGATGCACACACAGACACACACACATACAGATACACACACAGATGCACACACATACACACACAGATACACACACAGATGCACACACACACACACACAGATACACACACAGATACACACACAGATGCATACACACACACACACAGATACACACACAGATGCACACACATACAGATACACACACAGATGCATACACACACACACACACACACACACAGATACACACACAGATGCATACACACACACACACAGATGCACACAGACACACACATAGAGACACATACACACAGACACAGAAACACAAAACTTAGAGACGCAAAGGTGGATTTTCCATTGGGATGGTAACGAGAGGGCAATGGGGCAGGCAGACTTCCCGCCAAACCTCCACCCCAAGAAACCCACTCCGAGACTTTCCTCCACCGCCCCTTTCGCCAAGTGCCTGCTTAACCAGCCACGCATTAGCGACGCAGGGATGTGGGGCTTGCTGGGCCATCGCATCCTGTCTCCCTGGCACAGCACCGGGAGGGAAGAGGGGATTAAAACCGGAAGTGGGCGGGGTCGAGACGGGTTGAGTTCGGGTTTGAAATTTTCTACATTTTAACATCCCACCCGACCCAAACCCACCCATTTTTGGGGGTTAAAATTACCCCCATAGAGTCACA
Source organism: Squalus acanthias (assembly GCA_030390025.1). Classification (NCBI taxonomy): domain Eukaryota; kingdom Metazoa; phylum Chordata; class Chondrichthyes; order Squaliformes; family Squalidae; genus Squalus; species Squalus acanthias. The sequence continues at coordinate 168,770,171 of CM059429.1, read as the reverse complement.
AAAAGAAAAGAGTGGTTGAGGCAAATAAGGGCAAGCTAGATAAACACGAGAGAAAGAAAGACTTGCATTTCTATAGCACTTTTCACGACCACCAGACGTCTCAAAGCGCTTTACAGCCAATGAAGTACTTTTGAAGTGTAGTCACTGTTGTAATGTGGGAAACACGGCAGCCAATTTGCACACAGCAAGCTCCCACAAACAACTGCCCAGATAATCTGGTTTTTGTTATGTTGGTTGAGGGAGAAATATTGACCAGGACACCGGGGATAACTCCCCTGCTCTTCTTTGAAATGGTGCCATGGGATCTTTTACATCCACCTGAGAGAGCAGACGGGGCCTCGGTTTAACGTCTCATCCAAAAAACAGCACCTCCGACAGTGCAGGCCCTCCCTCAGCACTGCACTGGGAGTGTCAGCCTAGTTTTATATGCTCAAGTCCCTGGAGTGGGACTTGAACCCACAACCTTCTGACTCAGAAGGCGAGTGTGCTGCCCACTGAGCCCCGGCTGACACTGTGCAAAAGAAAGAAAAAGAAAGACTTGCATTTCTATAGCGCCTTTCATGATCTTAGGATTCCCAAAGCACTTTACAGCCAATGAAGTACCTATTGACGTGTAGTCACTGTTGTAATGTAGGAAACACGGCAGCCAAGTTGTGCACAGCAAGCTCCCACAAACAGCAATGTGATAATGACCAGATCATCTGTTTTAGTGATGTTGATTGAGGGATAAATATTGGCCCCAGGACACCTGGGCAGAACTCCCCTGCTTTTCTTCGAAATAGTGCCGTGGAATCTTTTACGTCCAACAGTTTAAAGCCTCATCTGAAAGAAAGTCTCTTTTGCACAGAAAATTACTTTCTATTATTCTTTACTACGCAAAAAAGCCGGTGACCCCTTCAGTTCAAAACTACAGCTATCTTTGGGTGAGGCACATTCATACACGTTCCCCTGTGATGAGAACTTTGTCCTGTAAAAACACTATTCTTGGCCTTCTTTCTCTTTTTTTTTTAAATCGGGTCTCGCTGAAAGGGAATGACGTTTTCAGTTGGCTCTGGGAGCTGGGTTTAAAAGAGAGAAAGAACTTGCATCTATAAAGTGCCTTTCATGACCTCAGGACGTCCCAAAGCGCTTTACAGCCAATTACATAGAATTACAGAGTATTTACAGCACAGAAACAGGCCATTCGGCCCAACTGCTCCGTGCCGGTGTTTATCCTCCACACGAGCCTCCTCCCACCCCTCTTCATCTCACCCTATCAACATATCCTTCTATTCCTTTCTCCCTCATGTGTTTATCTAGCTTCCCCTTAAATGCATCTATACTATGCGCCTCGACCACTCCCTGTGGTAGCGAGTTCCACATTCTCACCACTCTCTGGGTAAAGAAGTTTCTCCTGAATTCCCTATTGGATTTATTAGTAACTATCTTATATTTATGGCCCCTAGTTTTGGACTCCCCCACAAGTGGAAATATCTTCTCTACATCTACCCTATCGAACCCTTTCATAATTTTAAAGACCTCGATCAGGTCACCCCTCAACCTTCTCTTTTCTAAAAAAAAGAGCCCCAGCCTGTTCAATCTTTCTTGATAGGTATAACCTCTCAGTTCTGGTATCATCCGAGTAAATCTTTCTCGCACCTCCTCAGTGACGTTTTGAAGTGTAGTCACTGTTGTAACGGAGGGAAACGCAGCAACCATTTTGCGCACAGCAAGCTCCCACGCCCAATAGAGACTGATGGGATGAGAAATAACAACAGAAAACGCTGGAAAAACTCAGCAGGCCAGGCAGCATCCGTGGAGAGAGAAAGAGAGTTAACGTTTCAGGTCGATGACCTTTCTGATGAAAGGTCATCGACCTGAAACGTTAACTCTCTTTCTCTCTCCACGGATGCTGCCTGGCCTGCTGAGTTTTTCCAGCGTTTTCTGTTGTTATTTCGGATTTCCAGCATCCGCAGTATTTTGCTATCGTATTACTGATGGGATGAGTGTCGGCTCAGTCTGCTGGCTGGATGGGCTCTCGAGCAATCAAGCCTGGGGCAAAGTCAATACAGTTCCAAGTGACTCAGTCAACAGAATGAAGATCAGTCAAAAGGATCAAGGAACATGAAACAAAAAAGAAAATATTTTACAGGCACATAAATAAAAAAAAGGAAGGTCAGGATGGGAATAGGGCCACTAAGGGATGGAGAGGATAATACCACAGGCGGCAATAGAGAGATGGCAGAGATATTAAATAATTACTTTCCTTCGGTATTTACCAGGGAGATAGAACAGGTGGAGATGACATCGGATGATGAGATTAGTAATGAGTTAACTGCCTTTAAAATAAAACGAGGAGATATACAAAATAAACTAATGAAACTCAAACAGGATAAAACCCCTGGTCCGGATGGATTACATCCGTGCATTTTAAAAGAATCTAGGGAAGAGATAGCAGAGGCATTACTACACATATTTAGCAATTCGTGTAGTGCCAGAGGACTGGCGGATATCTAACGTAATACCTATATTTAAGAAGGGAGATAGAACATGTCCAGGGAACTATAGGCCAGTCAGCTTAACATCGGTGGTAGGAAAAATAATGGAATCGCTACTAAAGGAGAAATAGAAGAACTTCTAGAAACTAAAAATATAATAATAGTCAGCTTGAATTTCAAAAGGGAAAGTCTTGCTTGACCAACCTCATTGAATTTTTTGAAGAGGTAACAGAGAGAGTAGACCAGGGTAATGTAGTAGATGTAATTTATCTAGATTTTCAAAAGGCCTTTGATAAGGTACCACATAATAGACTAATGAATAAGGTCAGGGAATGCAGAGTCAGGGGACAAGTAGCAGAATGGATAGTTAGCTGGCTTCAAGACAGAAAGCAGAGAGTAGGGGTAGCTATTCAGAGTGGCAGAGGTGGAAGTGGTGTTATACAAGAATCAGTGCTGGGACCACTGTTGTTCACAATTTATATTAACGATTTAGATCTTGGAATCAAAAACACAATTTCTAAATTTGCGGACAACACCAAATTGGGGGGGATAGCCAATACCAAGGATATCTGCAACAAATTACAAGAAGACATTAATAAACTTGCAGAATGGGCATATAATTGGCAAATGAAATTCAACACAGCTAAATGTGAGGTATTACATTTTGGTAAGAAAAATAGGGAGGTCACATATTACTTGGAAAATAAGAATCTAAATAGGGTAGAGGAACAAAGGGATCTAGGAGTACAAATACACAAATCACTAAAAGTATTGACACAGGTTAACAAGGCCATAAAAAAAGCAAACCAAGCACTTGGGTTTATTTCTAGAGGGATAGAATTGAAAAGTAGTGAAGTTATGCTAAACTTGTATCGAACCTTGGTTAGACCACACTTGGAGTACTGCGTACAATTGTGGTCGCTATATTATAAAAAGGATATAGAGGCACTGGAGAGGGTGAAGAGAAGATTTACAAGGATGATACCAGAAATGCAAGGGTACACCTATCAGGAAATGATGAACAGGCCAGGTCTCTTTTCTCTTGAAAAAAGAAGGCTGAGGGGTGACCTAATAGAGGTCTTTAAAATCATGAAAGGTTTTGATAGAGTGGATACAGAGAGAATGTTTCCACTTGTGAGGAAGAGCAAAACTAGAGACCATCAATATAAGATATTCACCAAAAAATCAAATAGGGAATTCAGAAGAAACTTCTTTACCCAGAGAATGGTGAGAATGTGGAACTCGTTACCACAGGGAGTGGTTGAAGCGAATAGTGTAGATGCATTTAACGGGAGGCTGGAAAAGCATATGAGGGAGAAGGGAATAGAGGGTTATGCTGATAGAGTTAGATGAGGAAAGACGGGAGGAGGCTCGAGTGGAGCATAAACACCGGCATGGACTGGTTGGGCCGAATGGCCTGTTTCTGTGCCGTATATCCTCTGTAATCCTCTGTAATCCTATGTAAGATGTTGTAACTCAGTACAAATTGGCAGTCCCGCTCAAAGAGGCCACAGGAAAAGATAATATGAGCTCCTGTGTGTATTACATACTAACAGGAAAGGCTCAAGTTGCAACCGCTTTACAATTGAATTCCTTGTTAGGTCACTTCAGAGGGCACGAAGAGTCAACTGCATAGTGTGGGACCAGATTCACATGCAGGCCAGACCCTTCCCCTAAAGAAAAAAATAAAGACTTGCATTTCTATTGCACCTTTCACAACCTAAGGGCATCCCAAAGCGCTTTACAGTCAACAAAGTACTTTTGAAGTATGGTCACTGTTATAATGTAGGAAGCACGGCAGCCAATTTTGCGCACAGCAAGATCCCACAAATAGCAATGTGATAATGACCAGACAATCTGTTTTAGTGATGTTGGTTGAGGGATACATATTGGCCCTGGACACCGGGAAGAACTCCCCTGCTCTTCTTCAAAACAGTGCCGTGGTATATTTTACGTACACCTGAGAGGGCGGACGGGGCCTCGGTTTAACGTCTCATCCGAAAGACGGCATCTCTGAGAGTGCAGCATTCCCTCAGCACTGCACTGGAGTGTCAGCCTAGCTTTATGTGCTCAAGACCCTGGATTGGGACTTGAATCCACGACCTTCTGACTCAGAGGCGAGAATGCTGTGGCTGGCACTTATTGAACCAAAGGACATTATTGAATCTGTCATTCACACTCATTTTTATTTCCTGGTGTCGGTCCACCCATTTATCAGATTTCCTGAATTTCACAACTTCCCATGGTGGGATTTGAACTCGGGGTTACAAACCCGGTAGTACAACCACTGAACTACCGTACTCTGATGCAGTAGGAAGTGGTGTTTTGCAGTTGGAAAGGGGGGGGGGGGGGGGGGGGAGGGAGGGGAGGGAGGAGCTACAAGCTGCAATGGGTGTGAAATAGTTGGCATGGTGCCATGTCCTACTCTACCCTGCCAAGTGTTCCAGGGCTCCAGTATGCATCATCGCCATCTCACGCTGTGCTTAGATGCATTCTCAAGATGCCTGCATGTCTACCACTCTGAGGGGGGGATGGAGAAGGTGGCTCATTATCTTGATGAAATGAAATAAAACTTTGATGACCTGCATAAAACAGGCCTGGGAAATGTTCCAAATTAAGCCTCGTTCTCGTCCAAAGGGTCAATGTATTGTTACGACACATTGGGGCCTGCTGATACCAAATCTTTTCTTTCTTGGCTTGGTCCTTCATCTGTCTGCAGCCCCTCCCCCCTCCACTCCACGTCTCTGAAGTGGAGCTAGAGGCACTGAGCTGGGGCAGTTTCTCATGGGAGAGGTCCTACAGTGGCATCAGTTAGCCCCTGAAAGAACTTTTATATAACGCCTTTCATGACCTCAGTGCATTCCAAAGCACTTTACAGCCGATTAGTTTATTTTTTGATGTGCAATCACTGTTGTAATGTAGGAAACGCGGCAGACAATTTGCGCATCACATGGTTCCACAAACAGCAATAACGACTGGATAATCTGTTTTTTTAATGATGTTGGATGAGGGATGAATATTGGCCCCAGGACACCAGGGAGAACTCCCCCTGCTCTTCTTCGAAATAATGCCGCGGGATCTTTTACATCCACCCGAGAGAGCAGACGGGGCCTCGGTTTAATGTAACATCCGAAAGACGGCACCTCCGACAGTGCAGCGCTCCCTCAGCACTGCACTGGGAGTGCCAGCCTGGATTATGGGCTCAAGTCCCTGTCGTCGACTTGAACCCACAATCTACTAACTCAAGAGGCGCGTGTGCTACCCACTAAGCCAAGGCTGAAACTTAAATGCTAGTGGGCAGTGGAAATCTGGAACTCTCTCCCCCAAAAAGCTCTTGAGGTTGTGGGTCAATTGAAAATTTCAAATCTGAGATTGATAGCTTTTTGTTAGGTAAGGGTATTAAGGGTTACGGAACCGAGGCGGGTAGATGGAGATAAGAAACAGATCAGCCATGATCTCATTGAATGGTGGAACAGGCTCGATGAGCTGAATGGCCTCCTCCTGTTCCTATGTTCCCAACTCTATCGGCGGCCCTCCAGCCCACAGATTCAAAGCACAACAGGAGTGCTAAGACACCACCGCCTTCTCAAGGGCAATTAGGGATGGGCAATAAATGCTGGCCTTGCCAGCGACGCCCACACCCCGTGACTGAATACATTTAAAAAAATCATGTGATGAGACCAGCGTTGGCAAGCCTGGGTCATGATGTGCCCACACTTACCCTGGCATTAATCCTGCGCAGTTCACTTTCAGTTTCGCGTTGAGATTTTTTTCCACTGTAATTACTTGTGCAGGAGCCCTTCAGATGCCCATTTTGGGCAGTAGATGAGCTGGAGTAATTTTGGCCTAAGCCCCCCCCCCCACCCCCACTCAGTGTGCCTATCCCATTGTCAAAAGATTTTACAGATGGGATAGGACTTCTCCCCCTCATCCCCGCCCTACCCAGCTTTTTGCTGAATAATTCCTGGAAGAGCTTCCCGGACTGGGGGAGGTTGTGGGCTGGGTATCTCTGGTACCGCAGGGGTGGTCCGCACCCCCAGGGTCTTACGTCTATTTCCACTCTGCCACATTCCTGAGCCTTCTCCGCTTGGCTGGAGTGTCTAGAACTAGGGGGCATAGTCTCAGGATAAGGGGTCGGCCATTTAAGACCGAGATGAGGAGGAATTTCTTCACTCAGAGGGTTGTGAATCTTTGGAATTCTCTGCCCCAGAGGGCTGTGAATGCTGAGTCTTTGAGTATATTCAAGACTGAGATAGATAGATTTTTGGACTCTAGGGGAATCAAGGGATATGGAGATCGGGCGGGAAAGTGGTCTCGGTTCCATCCTTTCTTTCTCTATTCTGCCTCATTATTGCTTCCTTTTTTCTGGCACCATCATCACTTCTGTCATTTAATCATCTCCCGTCCTCCACCTAACCACAGACCTCTCTTTCTTTTTTAAACTCTTTAGGACACAAGCTGTTCATCTGGAACATCTGACGAAAGGTCACCGACCTGAAACATTAACCCTACCTTCCTCTCGAATCGGAGTCAGAAGGTCGTGGGTTCAAGCCCCACTCCAGAGGCTCGAGCACAAAATCTAGGCCGACGCTCCCACTGCAGTACTGAGGGAGCGCTGCACTGTCGGAGGTGCCGTCTTTCAGATGAGATGTTAAACCGAGGCCCCGTCTGCCCTCTCAGGTGGATGTAAAAGATCCCACGGCCACTATTTCGAAGAAGAGCAGGGGAGTTCTCCCCGGTGTCCTGGGCCAATATTTATCCCTCAAGCAACATCACTAAAACAGATGATCTGGTCATTTATTCCAGTGCTGTTTGTGGGATCTTGCTGTGCGCAAATTGGCATTTCCTACATTACCTCAGTGACTACACTGCCAAAGTAAATGCTTCATTGGTCGTGAGGTGCTTTGGGACGTCCTGAGGTCATGAAAGGCGCCATAAAAATGCAGGTCTTTCTCTCCTCAGGCCTGACCTGCTGAGTGTTTCCAGGATTTTCTGATTTTTGTTTCAGATTTCCAGCATCCGCACTATTTTGCTTTTGGTTCTGCTGAATAATTGTTGTCTGTTACCATCAAAAATACACCAACCCAAATCTAACCGGTTTGTGTTTATCAAACATTTTACAGTCCAGGCCTCGATTGATCTGTGAAGCCAAACAACCATCAAACATACACACTAAAATACATCAGTATGACAGGGTAACCGAGAGAGAAACGGACAAATGAAAGAGAGAGTGGAAGGAAGGGAGAGAGATGGAGCAGACAGAGACAGAAGCCATGACACCAGGGTTGCCAACTAGGTTCCCTATAAGCTGCGCATCTCTCTGCAAGTCCGGGACCGACTTTACCTTCGTTAAAGTTTGCGCATGTCTGAACCTGTGAATGGGCTGCGCAGCCCCTTAAAAGTCCAAATCCAAATCCAAATGAAAATTTACGGGGAACATTGGTCGCCAACACTCCAGGATTTCCCTGGAGGCTCCAGGAATTGAAGGTTAATCCCTAGGGCACTCTTGAGTTTAACGTCTCATCCGAAAGACGGCACCTCCGACAGTGCAGCGCTCCCTCAGTACTGCACTGGGAGCGTTGGCCTAGATTTTGTGCTCAAGCCTCTAGGAGTGGGGCTTGAACCCACGACCTTCTGACTCCGAGACGAGAGGAAGGTAGGGTTAATGTTTCAGGTCGATGACCTTTCGTCAGATGTTCCAGATGAACAGCTTGTGTTCAAAAGAGTTTAAAAAAGAAAGAGAGGTCTGTGGTTAGGTGGAGGACGGGAGATGATTAAATGACAAGAAACTTTATAGGGGCATTAAAAATATCCATGTTTTAATTCATTTTCTTGAACACTTTCATTTATCAGTTATATAAATATTGGAGATGATGTGGGGAAACAAAGGATGTTGGACTGGGTGGGGGAGTTGGATCATGTGTTGAAACCTCCAGGTATACATCCAACCAAAGATGGCAACCCTACATGACACACGAGGAAAGTAAGATAGAAGGTTATGATAATAGGGCGAGATAAAGTAGGAGAATCTTCCTTACCCAGAGAGTGGTGAGAATGTGGAACTCGCTACCACAGGGAGTGGTTGAGGTGAATCGCATAGATACATTTAAGGGGAAGCTAGATAAGTACATGAGGAAGAAAGGAATAGAAGGATATTTTTTAAAAATTAGTTTATGGGATGTGGGCGTCGCTAGCAAGGCCAGCATTTATTGACCATCCCCTAATTGCCCCTTGAGAAGGTGGTGGTGAGCCGCCTTCTTGAACCGCTGCAGTCTGTGTGGTGAAAGTACTCCCACAGTGCTGTTAGGGAGAGAGTTCCAGGATTTTGACCCAGCGACGATGAAGGAACGGCGATATATTTCCAAGTCAGGATGGTGTGTGACTTGGAGGGGAACTTGCAGGTGGTGGTGTTCCCGTGCGCCTGCTGCCCTTGTCCTCCTAGATGGAAGAGGTCACGGGTATGCGGATAAGATTGAGATGAAGAGGGGTGGGGGGAGGCTTATGTGGAGCATAAACACCGGTATGGACCAGTTGGGCCGAATGCCCTGTTTTTGTGCTGTAGATTCTATGTAAATCTATGAGACAGACAGAGGAGAGAGAAGGGGTACAGACATGAACAGAATACACTTGGAAACAGTGACGTACACACACACACAGACAATGAGATAGAGAAGGGGGGAAGAAAGAGATTCAGAGAAGGGGGCAGAAAAAGATACAGACAGCGAGACAGGTAAGCAACCAACATTATCAAATACATTAAAGATGTCACAGGGCCAAACAAACCCTGAGATACCAACCCTGGAGCACTTCCCAGTGTGTGCTATCATCATATTATACAGGTTCTGTACTCTGACTGCCAGTACAAGATGTTCCCAAGGCGGGGCCTAGATGTGGCAATGTTTGTCTTAATTAAGAAAGGCACAGCAGCCTGCGCTGTCAGGATCATTAACTCTTTGACTAAAAGCACAGCGTTGTGGGCGATAGGCAAGTACCCGCACTGCACTCAGGCCCTTTGTTGAGGTGCTGGGAGAGAACTGTGCCCCATCACTGAAGGGGAGGGGAATGTGATCAAGTGAAGAAAAGCAAGCAGAATGCTGATGTACAGAAGAGTAGATTCAAGCCTCCAGAGGTTATGTTGAAGCTTTGGAATGCACTTGCCCCTGGTCTCAACTCTGCTCATTTCTGGTTGGCATGGCAGAAAATCATACCTAGTTATCGGAGGGGAGGCGGAGAAATGTCAGAAACTGATCCCAGCTGTAAAGGGGATGAGCAATGACGAAAGGATAGAGAAGCTCAAGTGTAGAGAGAAGAAAGGGAGGGTAAAAGGGGAGGGAGAATCGAGGGAAAGAAAGATCTTGCATTTCTATAGCGCCTTTCGCAACATTAGGACGTCCAAAAGTGCTTTACAGCCAATGAAGTACCTTTGAATGCGGAGTCAGGGGACAAGTAGCAGATTGGATAGCTCGCTGGTTTCAAGACAGAAAGCAGAGAGTAGGGGTAAAGGGTAGCTATTCACAGTGGCAGACGGTGGGCAGTGGTGTCCCACAAGGATCAGTGCTGGGACCACTGCTGTTCACAATTTATATTAACGATTTAGACTTTGGAATCAAAAACACAATTTCTAAATTTGCAGCTGACACCAGATTGGGGCTATAAACAATACTGAGGAGGATGCAACAAATTACAGGAAGACATTAATAAACTTGCAGAATGGGCATATAATTGGCAAATGAAATTCAACACAGATAAATGTGAGGTTTTACATTTTGGTCGGATGAATAGGGAGGTCACTTATTACTTGGAGGGTGCGAGTCTGGGTGGGGTAGAGGAACAAAGGGATCTCGGAGTACAAATACACAAATCACTAAAAGTAGTGAGAGGTCGCACAACACCAGGTTATAGTCCAACAGCTTTATTTGAAATCACAAGCTTTCGGAGCGCTGCTCCTTCACCTGACGAAGGAGTAGTGCTCCGAAAGCTTGTGATTTCAAATAAAATTGTTGGACTATAACCTGGCGTTGTGCGACTTCTCACATTTGTCCACCCCAGTCCAACACCGACCGGCATCTCCACATCATGACTAAAAGTAGTGACACAGGTTAACAAAGGCCATAAAAAAAAGCAAACCAAGCACTAGGGTTTATTTCTAGAGGAATAGAATTGACAAGTTGGGAAGTTATGCTGAACCTGTATCAAACCTTGGTTAGACCACACTTGGAGTACTGCGTACAGTTCTGGTCGCCATATTATAAAAATGATATAGAGGCACTGGAGAAGGTGCAGAGAAGATTTACAAGGATACCAGAAATGCGAGGGTATTGAAATGATGAACAGGCTGTGTCTCTTTTCTCTTGAAAACAGAAGGCTGAGCTGTGACCTAGGTTTTAAAAATTATGAAAGGTTTTGATAGAGTGGATACAGATAGTGCGTTTCCACTTGTGGGGAAGAGCAAAACTAGAGGCCATCAATATAAGATAGTCACCAAGAAATCCAATAGGGAATTCTGAAGAAACTTCTTTACCCAAAGAGTGGTGAGAATGTGGAACTTGCTACCACAGGGAGTGGTTGAAACGAATAGTATAGATGCATTTAAGGGGAGGTTAGATAAGCATATGAGGGAGAGGGGAATAGAGGGTTATGCTGATAGATTTAGATGAGAAAAGATGGGAGGAGGCTCGAGTGGAGCATAAACGCCGGCATGGACTGGTTGGGCCGAATTGCCTGTTTCTGTGCCGTATATCCGATGTAAGTGTGGTCACTGTTGTAATGTAGGAAACGCGGCAGCCAATTCGCACACAGCAAGCTCCCACAACCAGTGGACGTAGTGTATTTAGACTTCCAAAAGGCATTTGACAAGGTGCCACACAAAAGATTATTGCTTAAGGTAAAAAATCACGGGATTGGGGGTAATATTCTGGCATGGATAGAGGATTGGCTATCTAACAGAAAGCAAAGAGTTGGGATAAATGGTTCATTCTCAGACTGGCAATCAGTAACTAGTGGTGTTCCACAGGGGTCAGTGCTGGGTCCCCAACTCTTCACAATCTATATTAACGATTTGGAGGAAGGGACCAAGTGTAACATATCAAAATTTGCAGATGATACAAAGATGGGAGGGAAAGTAGTGAGTGAGGAGGACATAAAAAACCTGCAAGGGGACATAGACAGGCTAAGTAAGTGGGCAGAGATTTGGCAGATGGAATACAACACTGGAAAGTGTGAGGTGATGCACTTTGGCAGGAAAAATCCTAGAGCAATTTATTATCTTAATGGCAAGAAACTGGAGAGTACTGAAGTGCAAAGGGATCTGGGGGTCCTGGTGCACGAAACTCAAAAGGTTAGTATGCAGGTGCAGCAAGTGATTAAGAAGGCAAATGGAATGTTGGCTTTCATTGCTAGGGGGATAGAATATAAAAATAGGGAGGTATTGCTTCAGTTGTACAAGGTATTGGTGAGACCGCACCTGGAATACTGCATACAGTTTTGGTGTCCTTACTTAAGGAAAGACATCCTTGCTCTCGAGGCAGTGCAAAAAAGGTTCACTCGGTTAATCCCGGGGATGAGGGGGTGGTCATATGAGGAGAGGTTGGGTAGATTGGGACTCTACTCATTGGAGTTCAGAAGAATGAGAGGCGATCTTATTGAAACATATAAGATTGTGAAGGGGTTGGATCGGGTGGATGCGGGGAGGATGTTCCCGATGACGGGTGAGACTAGAACTAGGGGACATAGTCTTAGAATAAGGGGCTGCTCTTTCAAAACTGAGATGAGGAGGAACTACTTCACTCAGAGGGTGGTAGGTCCATGGAATATGCTGCCACAAAAAGCTGTAGAAGCTACAACATTAATTAAATTTAAAACAGAAATAGACAGTTTCCTAGAAGTAAAGGGCATTAAGGGTTACGGGGAGCGGGCAGGAATTTGGACATGAGTCTAGGTTCGGATCGGTCATGGCCCTGTGGGTAGTGGAGCGGGTCCAGGGACTGTGTAGCCTGATTCTGCTCCTATTTCGTGTGTGCAATTCTGTTAGATGCAGGAGATGGTTCTGTGATAGATAGTAGATTGGCGGTTAGGATCAGATCAGCCATGATCTTATTGAATGGCGGAGCAGGCTCGAGGGGCCGATTGGCCTACTCCTGCTCCTATTTCTTATGTTCTTACAAACAGCAATGTGATAATGACCGGATAATCTGTTTTTAGTGATGTTGGTTGAGGGATAAATATTGGCCCCAGGACACCGGGGAGAACCCCCCTGCTCTTCTTCGAAATAATGCCATGGGGTCTTTTACGTCCACTTGAGAGAGCAGACATCGGTTTAACATCTCATCTGAAAGACGGCACCGCCGACAGTGCAGCGCTCCCTCAGTAGCGCACTGGAAGTGTCTGGAGTGGGGCATAAACCCACGACCTTCTGACTCCGAGGAATGGGTGCTATCCACTGAGCCACGGCTGACACCTGGGGTGGTGGGGTTTAGCCCCCAGGGAAACCTCCTGGTCCTGGTCACCCGCTTGTGACCCCTGCCGCAGTGTAAAAGTGCTCTTGTATCTGTCGTGAATCTTCTTTCACTTTGTGGGCAAGGATGCCATGGTGGGAATGGAGAACTGGGAGGAAGAGACAGACTTTGTAAAGGCACGAAATTTCGGGTTGCACACACCTCTCATTCCAAAGTTTATTTTTTTTTTTTTTGCAGAGTACAAAAAAACTGGTACAATTCTCATGGTTTGTATTAGATCAGGAGCGACATCTTGTAAAAGACCAAATAAAACCCAAAATACTAGTTGTACTGAAATATTATTTTTTTAAAAAAATCTAATATTTCCCATCGTTTACAGTGCCTTCTTTTTCAACAAAATAAAAAGTAAACCAGATATTTACAGGAAACTGAATTAACTTCCGTTCAAAAATAAAAACCCAAAAAAATTGAAAATGGCGCTCAGCTCTCAACTTTCACCCCGGTTGGCAACCGGAAAGTTCCATCGGCGGCTTGAAGGCAAACGTCATTTGGGAGTACCGTTAACCGCAGCACGCGACTGGAGATCGGAGCACCGCCGTTTACTGTCAGAAAATACACACCTAAAAAAAAAGGGACACTTCGCCACATCCCACCACGCTGGGGTTGGAAACAAAAAATTATTTTAGGAAGTCTCACACCTGCATCGAAACCTTGGTCACCCCACCGCGATGGAGTGGACTGTCCTGGAGGACAATGGAAGTCTCGGGATCATTGAAAGCCCATTATACTTTGTTGAATTTTTAAGATTACCCAGAGGAGACAGCCCCAACTCCTATTCAACTCGCAGACTCGAAGGCCTGACTCCTGCTGGTCTCTGACCCAAAGCCCCCAACTTCTGTTGTTAACCCATCCCAAAGCCTTGACTCCTGCTGGTCTCCCAGACATGGGCCTATCTCCTGCTGGTCTCCCAGACGTGGGCCTGCCTCCTGCTGGTCTCCCAGACGTGGGCCTGCCTCCTGCTGGTCTCCCAGACGTGGGCCTGCCTCCTGCTGGTCTCCCAGACGTGGGCCTGCCTCCTGCTGGTCTCCCAGACGTGGGCCTGCCTCCTGCTGGTCTCCCAGACGTGGGCCTGCCTCCTGCTGGTCTCCCAGACGTGGGCCTGCCTCCTGCTGGTCTCCCAGACGTGGGCCTGCCTCCTGCTGGTCTCCCAGACGTGGGCCTGCCTCCTGCTGGTCTCCCAGACGTGGGCCTGCCTCCTGCTGGTCTCCCAGACGTGGGCCTGCCTCCTGCTGGTCTCCCAGACGTGGGCCTGCCTCCTGCTGGTCTCCCAGACGTGGGCCTGCCTCCTGCTGGTCTCCCAGACGTGGGCCTGCCTCCTGCTGGTCTCCCAGACGTGGGCCTGCCTCCTGCTGGTCTCCCAGACGTGGGCCTACCTCCTGCTGGTCTCCCAGACGTGGGCCTGCCTCCTGCTGGTCTCCCAGACGTGGGCCTGCCTCCTGCTGGTCTCCCAGACGTGGGCCTGCCTCCTGCTGGTCTCCTAGACGTGGGCCTGCCTCCTGCTGGTCTCCTAGACGTGGGCCTGCCTCCTGCTGGTCTCCTAGACATGGGCCTGCCTCCTGCTGGTCTCCTAGACATGGGCCTGCCTCCTGCTGGTCTCCTAGACATGGGCCTGCCTCCTGCTGGTCTCCCAGACATGGGCCTGCCTCCTGCTGGTCTCCTAGACATGGGCCTGCCTCCTGCTGGTTTCCCAGACATGGGCCTGCCTCCTGCTGGTTTCCCAGACATGGGCCTGCCTCCTGCTGGCTTCCCTAATCCAAAGCCCCGGTTTCTACGACCCAGAGCCCCTGACCCCAAAAGTTGAAGTATCAAAACGGCATGGATAGTATTATACTCAGGCACAGGACATTTAGATAATAATTAGTTATCCCGCTGGACTAAGAACCTGGAGTCTGTGAAAAATCAACGCAAAATCCTCAACCTGGATTTCAACTGTGAGCTAATACAAAAAAAGAAAAAAATGCCAACAGGGAGACCATAAAAACCCTGTGGCTGGTCAAACTCGAGCATCACGGGATTGACAGCAAGGAAGCATGGATCGTCAAGATTCCACTTTTAAATTAAGAGAGAAAAATATAAATAAATATCCCCACCCACATTCGAGAGCAATTTCCAGCACATCGAGGAGGAGGAGGAGGAGGAGGAGGAGGAGGAGGAGGAGGGGAAAAAAAACGATGGGATTTTGGAAATAAAAATTGGTTAAAACACTTAAGAAAAAAGAACATTTAACTTTCAAAATATACCCTGCTACCCACTTCTTCAGTGACAGGCCACACTGGCACACGTTGTACAGACTGATTAAGTAATTAAAGTTAGATTATTAAGACATTAAATTCTCTTTTTTTTTTCTCTCCTTTTTTCTCTTTTTTTTTTAAATAAACACATCACATTATTTTTTTTGTGCATAGGGATTCCACATGCTTTCCATTTCATGCGGATCGCGGCGTTAGAGGGGTTACTCTTCCGTGTATCTTTTTTTTTAACAATAGATTGGACAAAATATGCATATAACTATACAATATTTAACACTTGCAAATGCAGACACATGCAACACAAAATAGGCATCTTCCCCCCATCCGACACCCATACATACGCGCACTGTATATATACACACTTTTTACATACAATTTACATTACAGCAAGGGGAAAACAGAAAAGACGATGTCAACTTTTCCCCGGACGAGAGAGAAAGAGAGAGAGCGAGATAGTTAAAAATTCCCGGCGGAGGAAACAATTTGTGACGGGAACGCACGTGCGACAGACGTAATGGGGGTTTAAAAAAAAAACAAACCCAGCTCGTTCGAATGTCCTTCAGCGAACCGATTTTACGCACCACCCACGGCATTTTTTTGCCTCGATATATTTCTTTTATGTTAAGACACGTTTGGACGCGCGAAAGGAAAAAAAATGAATTCGAACGGCCAGTATTGTCGAGAGACCGGGAGCCTGTACGTCCCTAAACCACCCCCCCCTAAAAAAAGAGAAATAAGCGATTTTAATTCGTTCATCTGAGTGACAACGCCGCCTCAACGAAATCGAGGGCGGAAAATAAATCGGAGGTGTACCACACACGGAAAGGGAGGGAAAAAAAACGTGCAAACGCGGGTAACAAAACGAGATCCAGCTTCTTTTATTTTTTTCTTCCTTAAAACAGAGGTTGCCGTTCTAGAGAATCAGAGGGCCAGGAACAAACTAGCAAGGAGCTCGCAGGAGAGAGTAGCGACCTCGTGGGTTAGTTAGAGAGAGAGAGAGAGAGAGAGAGAGAGAGAGAGCGAGCCGCCGGGTACAAACGAAAGAAGGAATGGGGCGAGAGGGTGAGTGAGGGCCGTTTTAAGAACCCGCCAACTGGTGCCACCACCCCAAGCAGAGGCGCAAGGCTCCCAATGGGGCGTACGGAACTCAGAACCTTGGCTGCGGCACCCTTCTCAACATGATTATCATGCTTTAGCACTGATCGTGACAGGGCAAAAGACAAATGGTATCATCCTCATTGTAGTTATTTTATATATACGCATATATATGTGTACATATAAAATTACAATATAAAAATTGGTGGACCCCAATATCTTGACATTCCTGGCAATAGATACAAGTTCCAAACATGGGATCATGTCCTCCAACATGCTGTCTGTCAGCGCTGGTATATATATTATATACACTTACATTTTATATATATTATATATGCAGCATTTGCCCTTCTGTCTAGCCGACCCAGAGTGTATTGCACAAGACCTGGTCTAATAGACAAGATTGTCTTTTTGCTTTCTTTCATTTGTTTTTATTTTCTTTACCCCCCCATGCTTCTTCCTCTCAATCGGGCTCCCGTTTTATCGCCGCCACTTTCTCCAGGATGCCGCGCGCGCTTTCACTCAAGTTCGGTGGCGGCGGAGCGTCGCGGCCCCGGAAACAGCCCAGGCCGTCCTCGGACTCTTCTTTCACCCGCCTGTCGGGCGAAGTCCTGCCGCGGTGCTCGGAGCGCTGCCGCTGCCTCCTCCTCTCCTTCTTGGCGCTGTCTCCTTCCCCCGCTCCTCCTCCTCCTCCTCTCGGGGCGCTGAGGCCAAACGGCTGGCCCTCCCCGCCCCCGCTTCTCTGCAGCATGTAGTAGAGGATGGGGTTGGTCTTGGTCAACCAGGGCGAGTCTGCCTGCAGCCCGCGGTGGGGCACCCGGCGCTCAGAGTCCAATGCTGCCCGGGCCGTGCGCGAGTCTCGGCCGGGCGCGGCTGGTTCCAGTCGCGGTCCCAAGCTCCCCGCGGGGTAGTCTGTGGACGAGCTGGCGGCTAAGGCGTTGGGATACCTGCCTTGCTCGAAGCCTCTCGCGATCTCCTTACCGCAGCTATCCAGGTAAAAACGAGCAGGGCTGCTGTCTTCCGCCTTCCGATCGCAATGAGACACCAGGTTCGCCCTCTCCCTGGCCAACCCGCCGTTCTGGAGTGTCCTGTGCTGAGATAAGACTTTTATGCCATTCTCCGAGAGCAGTAGCTGCTTTAGTACATTAAAACCTTGGGTGTCCTCCAGATAACCTCGGGATTCCAACTCCACGCCATCTCCAGGCCGGAAATCCAACAACTTGCCTCTGGCTTTAGAACCAGGGTCATGTGCGGGAAGCCCATTCGAACCTTCTCTGCATGAGGAGGAGGAGGCGTGACCGTTCAGAACTTTGGTCTGGTTCAACGTCTTCTGGAAGTCATCCAGTTCGGTGGGGGAGGCGGGGAGAATCTTTCTCTTCTTGGGAATGTTGCAGGGGCTGTTGGATCCAGAGGTGGGAGCCTGTGCCTCGACGTGGCTGCCGGCGTTCTGATGCCGACTCAAGGTATAATTCTCCGAGGTGCCAGCGTTGTGCCGCAGCAGAAGTTGACTCAGAACACCTCCTTTCTGAGAGGAATGGGACAACGCTGGAGATGAAGATAAAGGAGGGGAAACCATTTCTTGCTTCAGGTTCTCCAAGGGGAAGGGTGGGTGTTTCTGTTCAGCCCTGCTTGGCACTGGCAGTTGGCAATTGACACTTTCTTCCAATGCTTGTGTGGTTGAGGAGAAGCCAGCCTCTTCCTCAACAGGCTCGGTCTTGATTTTGACCATGGATATGGGTTCTGTAAAGATGGCTTGGCCATTGCAGTAGTCCTCCGAAGGCTGCGCATCTGCCGAGCTTGGTGGGTTACCCTGCCTTCCATGCAAGTGCCTCTTTAGGACCTTATCCTTCTCTGGAGTCCTCAGAAGGAGCTGAAGGACACTGCGTCTTTCAAGTAGGTTTTCGAGATCTGCGTTGGAAGTTGACGCTGCCTGGAGGCCTTGTCTCTCCTGCCCAGTGCTGGGCTCGTGCAACACCGACTGCTGAAAGCTAAGAGTGTCGGCCGACCTACTGAACAGGAGGCAACCAGAGGTCTCGCCTACCCTGGCCTCCACAGGGCCCAGGGTGACGTTTTTCTGCTCGGTGTCCGTCTGGGAGGCTTCCGGAGACTTGTGGAAGCCGGTGTAAGCGAGGTCTTGCAGTAGCTTACTCGCGCTGAAGGAAAAATTGGAAAGCCTGCTTTCACTGGCGAGCGACTGCATCGAGACGTACTGATTATTCTTGGCCAACTCCATGGAGAGCAACTGCTTGGGAAATTGGTGAGCTTTGGCCGATTCGGAGGAGAGGGGTTGCTCCAGGAAGTGGTGACTTTGAGCGGGCTCCGCCGGAGTCAGCTGCTTCGGGAAGTGTTGGTGGTTTTTCGAGGCCTCCCCTTCGACCGGGGAAGCTGAGGATCTCCCCCGGCGAGCAAAGATACGGGAAGCGCAGTCCCCGGCGTGGCAGACGGGCGAGAGTTGGGGTTGGCGGCTGGCCGAGGCTGGGGGGCCACAGGCGGTCTTCAGAGCCGGGCTTCTCTCCACCGGTTGCAAGGACAAGGACAACGAGGATGAGGAGGAGGAGGAGGAGGAGGAGGAGGAGGAAGACGACGAAGGTGGAAAGGTTTCCAGGACGCTGGTTCGCCTGTTGAGAACCAAGCCGGCCATTGAAGACTCAGCCCGTGCCGCCGCACTGTTGGGAACCTCGCTCTTGGGGTCTGGGACTTGTGGTTCGGGCGTTCGGTTCCCCTTTGCACCATTCTGGTGGCCCAGAAGGAGTTGAAGAAGAGTAACCTTTTGATGGTTTTTTGACTCGGGACCAATCCGATCCTCCTTTACCTCGGGGCTCCTGACCCCAGGAATTTTGGGGTTCCAGCTGAAAAGAAGAGACTCGGTCATTTGCTCCAAGCTCCGTGAGTGAAGCGAGATGGGCTCACAAATCCTGGGCTTGGTTGACAGATCCATGGGCGTACAACTGGAGCGCGAGCTCTCATCACTGCTGTAGACCTCCTCCAAGGAGCTGGGCTCCAGCTTCACTGGCCTATCCCAAGCCGGCAAACGGCCGCGGTAATCGAAGCCGGTGACGTTTCTCCTCTCGGGCCCGATCCACTGGTGGCCGTTGGCGCAATTGGTGCCGTTGCCGGGCGACGACTTGGGGGCAGTGTTCGTGTTGAGCAGGTGCATGAGGAGGCTGCTGCTGTTTGGGGACATGGGGGGCCGATTCCGCTCCCTGCTGCTCTTCTCCCAGGTGGCAGAGGGGCTCTTGGCGCGATCCCCGAACCTCCCCAATCGGTCGGAGGCGCCCGGCTGGCTCTTGGCTGCAGAGGCGCCGTTGGGGGCGGCATGACGGTACCTGTCCTTCGCTGGGGGCTCCTGGGTCGGGTCGGATGGCGAGGGCTCGGCCACCTTCTGGCTGGCGATGGCGGCCAACCTCTCGCTGGCGGAGGGGGGCGTGGCCCTGGCGCCCAGCGAGTGCTCGCGGGAGTACTGCTGCAGCTGGGTGTCGCTGGAGAGCAGCAGTGCCAGCTGGCTGCAAGCGACGCTGGGCTTGGGCGAGCTGGGGGTCCGGGCGCCGTTCTCCACCAGGTTGGCCACGGCTCGCAGCCTGGCGGAGCAGGAGATGGGCTCTCCGACCGATCTCCCGTCACCAGGCGAACTGGAAAGTCTCTGATGGTCGGCGGGGCTGTGGTAAAGGCCCTCGTTATCCTGGGGAACGTGGTTGGTCCGGCTGTGGTCCCTGTTCTTCAGCAGGGCTCTCAGGTGGCTGGACACCAGCCCGTAGCTCCTCAGATCTTCCTCTGGCGAGGACGCGCGGCTACCCGGGGATCCCAGCTGGCCGGGCCTGGGAGCGCTGCCGTGCTGGGACAGAGCCACGTTCTGCAGCCTGGAGCTGAACGACTGCAGTAAGGAGGCCAGCAAGGTGCTGTGCTGCTGCTGCTGCTGCTGTTGGGTTTTACCCAGTGCGCCCGGTCTGCCGGCGGCCGGGCTGCCCTCTTCCTCGCTGGGCTCCAGCCCGTGCCCGCACACCCTTCGCCTCTTGGCCCCATCCCACGCCTCGGCTTGGAGCAGCCTGACTTTCTTCACGTTCAGCGCGGAGGCGGCTTTGGAAGCCCGCTGGTGGGAGGCGAGGGGCGACTCACGGGAGGGAGAGGCAGCCAAGCCCTCCCCCCCTCCTCCTCCTCCTCCTCCTCCTCTGCTGCTGCGACTGGTGGAGGTCTTGCAGGCGGCGCCTTCCTCGTTGGAGATGCCCTTGGTGGACGGGGTGCCCACACTGCCCCCCGACGCTCGATGCATTAATACACTCTCGAGGTAAGTTAACACGACTGAATCCTGGTGCATCTGAGAGCAAAGCTCCTCTCCATGGGTCATGTTCAAACAAAAAATAAAACAAAAAAAAAGTAAGATGCAAACAAAAGGGTGGGGGGGGGTGGGGGAGGGGGAAAAGAAAATCTTCTTCCAGAATTATGTGTCCATTTATTGGCGAGCCGTATTATACTCTGGATCCATTTCCGCTAACGAGGCATTAGAATCTGGCGGAGAGGTGGAAATCCGCTGCGCCATTCCGGGGATAAGATGCGGGCAAAGGGCCGGCCTGCTGTCCGACCACCGACTCCGCTCAAAGGTCCCTCGTTACCACGGCGTCACATTGATTTAATAAGAAGACGCGACCGAACCCATCGCTTGGTGCCCGCTGTATCCCAAACGTTGACAAGCTATGCGCCAAAGCCAGGGAATTTCCATCTGTGGCCCCTCCGGGAACATCCGAGGATCCTCGCTGGGTCAAGCCTCTCCCGCTTTTCTCAACAACTGCTCTCCTCGGAATGGAAAACTGCACCTGGAAAATAAACAATGAGAGTCAGAATCGGTTAGATACAGAGTAAAGCTCCCGCTACACTGTCCCATCAAACACTCCCAGGGCAGGTACAGCACGGGTTAGATACAGAGTAAAGCTCCCTCTACACTGTCCCATCAAACACTCCCAGGGCAGGTACAGCACGGGTTAGATACATAGTAAAGCTCCCTCTACAATGTCCCATCAAACACTCCCAGGTCAGGTACAGCACGGGTTAGATAGAGTAAAGCTCCCTCTACACTGTCCCATCAAACACTCCCAGGGCAGGTACAGCACGGGTTAGATACAGAGTAAAGCTTCCTCTACACTGTCCCATCAAACACTCCCAGGGCAGGTACAGCACGGGTTAGATACAGAGTAAAGCTCCCTCTACACTGTCCCATCAAACACTCCCAGGGCAGGTACAGCACGGGTTAGATACAGAGTAAAGCTCCCTCTACACTGTCCCATCAAACACTCCCAGGGCAGGTACAGCACGGGTTAGATACAGAGTAAAGCTCCCTCTACACTGTCCCATCAAACACTCTCAGGGCAGCTACAGCTCAGCAGAGTAATCCTCACTCTACTCTGCTCCAACACTGTGCCTTAGCTCCAAGCTCAAAAGACCACCTCCCCAAGCGGCAATTGTGACATTATTTGTCTTTGTCCCTCTAACTGTCCGGTGTCCTCTTTCAGTGCGGATGCAGATTAAGTACTTCCTCACAGTCAAGAGAAAAAGACGACATTTAGCCCATTAGTCTGGTCAACTCTGAATCAAATTGCAGAAGTGGAAGAGTCTAATCCTTTACACACCAGACCCTCAGACACATGTTTCATAGAGGAAGTCACTCCAGTGAGAGAATGTAGTGAGAGACCTTGTTTATGGGGTATCCGTTTTTAAAAAATTCATTCACACGATGTGGGCATCGCTGGCAAGGCCAGCATTTATTGCCCATCCCTAACTGCCCTCAAGAAGGTGGTGGTGGTGAGTTGCCTTCTTGAACCGCTGCAGCCAGTGTGGTGTGTCTTAGCAGTTTGGGACAACTGAGTGGCCATTTCAGAGGGCAGTTAAGAGTCAACCAAATTGCTGTGGGTCTGGAGTCACATATAGGTCAGACCGGGTAAGGAACCAGATGGATTTTTACAGCAATCCGGTAGTTTCATGGTCACCATTACTGACACTAGCTTTTTATTCCAGATTTAATTGAATTTAAATTCCCCAGCTGCCGTGGTGGGATTTGAACTCATGTCTCCAGCTCTGTCGTCCAGGTCTCTGGATTACTAAATAACAACAGAAAACGCTGGAAAAAACTCAGCAGGCCAGGCAGCATCCATGGACAGAGAAACAGAGTTAACGTTTCAGGTCGAAGCCCTTGCGTCAGAACTGGATTACTAGTCCAGCAACAGAACCACTATGCCACCATACCCTGTTACGGTGACTGATCAGGAGAATCCCTGAGGTAATTATTGGCAAGAGAGTTTAGGACGTCATTCCTTTGATCGTTCAAAGTCTCATAGCCCAGCAGTGTTAAAACTATTTTGTGTGGGCAAGCACTTAGCAAATGCTGCAACACTCCCAGGGACCCAGTGTTGACACAGTCCCCACTGCCGCACCCACCCCCCACGCACTCCCCACCCCACGCACTCCCCACCCCACGCACTCCCCACCCCACGCACTCCCCACCCCACGCACTCCCCACCCCACGCACTCCCCACCCCACGCACTCCCCACCCCACGCACTCCCCACCCCACGCACCCACCACCCACACACTCCCCACCCCACGCACTCCCCACCCCACGCACCCACCACCCACGCACTCCCCACCCCACGCACTCCCCACCCCACGCACTCCCCACCCCACGCACTCCCCAGGGACCTCCTGCGTTCACTCCCTGTTGACAGAATCCTTGGGCTCTATCACAGCAGATTTCTTATCAGGAGGTTCAGGTAAAATGGTGGATCTGGTGGGTCCCAGGTACTGGTTTTGGGCAAAAAGATTGAGCCAGGTACCTCATGTCCTAAATTCTGAAGGGCAAAGGAACAGTCCGGGCTCACTGCAGAGAATGATGTTCAATAAACCCCAACAAAAGCACATGCTCAGAAATCAACAAATACAGGAATCTGATAGCGTCCTGAAACAGAAACCACAGGATGAAAGGCTGTGTTGCCACTCATAAGAACATAAGAAATAGGAGCAGGAGTCGGCCATTTGGCCCCTCGAGCCTGCTCCACCAATCAATAAGATCATGGCTGATCTTCTACCTCAACTCCACTTTCCTGCCCGATCCCCATATCCTTTGATTCCCTTAATATTCAAAAATCTATCGATCTCTGTCTTGAATATACTCAATGACTGAACCTCCACAGCTCTCTGGGCTAGAGAATTCCAAAGATTCACCACCCTGAGTGAAGAAATTTCTCCTCATCTCAATCCTAAATGGCCGACCCCTTATTCTGAGACTGTGACCCCTGGTTCTCGACTCCCCAGCCAGGGGAAACATCCTCCCAGTCATCCTCCTGCCTCGCAGTAGAAGAATTCAACATTAAACTCCAACAAACGTGCCTTGAACACCTCAGAGACTCAATGCAGAGGAACCGGGCTGGGTTTTTCCTCACAGTTTTGCGATGTGCTCGAGGGGACATGGTCTTATCTCTCCCATCTTAGCGCTCCTGTGCGGTGCGCTTTGTAAACCAAGGTGGCCCTGAAGGCTCCCAAGTCCCCTTCGGAGATTTGACCCCCACCACCCTAATCAAGCTGGCAAGAGCAGGAAGGAACTGCACTTTAACGCAGATAAAAATATTTATCCTGAAGGCAGTGACTCATGCTGGAATTATGGCTTCTTGGCAATGCCAGCCCAAGGGAGATTCTTCAGATTTAAAGCCTGGCCTCAGTCAAGCCAACGGCATCTCACATTTCCTCCTCCCCGCCCCCAGGCCTCCGGCCACAGACCACCCCTCTGTCAACGAGCCAATGGATGTTACGCACTTGAGGGTAACGTCCTCTTGCTAGATTTCCCCTCGCCGTGAGGCCAGGCCCCTGGCTCTTGACTCGCCGTTCCCCGCAGGATGTCAGCGGTGGCTCAGTGGGCAGCACTCTCACCTCGGAGTCAAAAGGCCGTGTGTTCCTAGCCCCACTCCAGAGACTTGAGCATAAAAATCTCGGCTGACACTCCCGGTGCAGTACTGAGGGAGAGCTGCACTGTCGGAAGTACCGTCTTTCGGATGAGATGTTAAACCGAGGGCCACGTCTGCCCGCTCAGGTACATGTAAAAGATCCCGTGGCATTATTTCGAAGAAGAGCAGGGGAGTTCTCCCCGGTGTCCTGGGCTAATATTGATCCATCAACCAACATCACTAAAAACAGATTATCTGGTCATTATCACATTGCTGTTTGTGGGAGCTTGCGGTGCGAAAATTGGCTGCCGCGTTTCCTACATTACAACAGTGACTACACTTTAACTGTACTTCATTGGCTAGAAAGCTCTTTGGGACATCCTGAGGTCGTGAAAGGCGCTGTAGAAATGACAGACTTAAGATAATTGGCAAAAAGAATCAGGGGGGAGATGAGGAGATGTTTGTTACGCGGCGAGTTGTTGTGATCTGGAATGCGCTGCCTGAAAGGGCGGTGGAAGCAGATTCAACAGTAACTTTCAAAAGGGAATTGGATAAATACTTGAAAAGGAAGAATTTGCAGGGCTATGGGTGAAAGAGCAGGGGGGGGGGGTGGGGTGGGACTATTTGGATAGCTCTTTCAAAGAGCCGGCGACAGGCACGATGGGCCAAATGGCCTCCTTCTGTGCTGTAAGATTCTAAGAAAATCATAAAGAACAAAACCTCAGTAAGCTCAATCATTAAACTCCTCTGACCAGAAAGGAACAGTCAGAAATCAGTCAGCAAAACTAATATATATAAAAAAAAACAACAGGATGGAAATTGCTCACTGCAGCCTTGGCTGAACGGTAGAAAGTTTAAACAAGAGAAAGTCATGCTTTTTTTTTTGTTTTACTTACTGTGCTGGTTTAACCTCACAGATGGGTTTAAAGCACAGCGGCGAAACGGAGCAGATTCCAAGGCTTTGACTCGGGCTGCAGAGAAGTCACCCAGTGTGCCCTCGATTTCCACCCTCATGACATCAAAACGCGTAACAGCGCGAACAAGCGATCGGCGAGGCCCAGGCAACTCTCTGCTTTGAAGCCTCTCTGACACAGAGGTAGGAAGCTGCCTTCTGCACTGAAACCAGGCAGCAACTCACAAGAGTGAAGAAGGAGGCTCGTTAGTCTGCAATCTCCACATCTTTCTTTGATTTGCCCGATTATTTTCTTCAGCCCAAAGTCAAGCAATAAATCAGCAGAAAACTTTCCAGCAACCTCCAATATTTTTCCTTAAGTCAACCGCGACCAAAAGGATTTTTTTTTTTAATTTAATTTTTTTTCGCAGGAGTGCCGAGGGGGAAGATAGAAAGTACTCACATTTCTATAGCACCTTTCAAGACCTCAGCACGTCACAATGCGCTTTACAGTCAACATCTGAAGTGCAGTCACCGTTGTAATGTGGGAAACGCGACAGCCAATTTGCTCACAGCAAGCTCCCGCAAACCGCGATGTGATAATGACCAGATCTGTTTTTTTTTTAGTGATGTTGGTTGGCAGACGGGGGCCTCGGTTTAAAGTCTCATCCAAAAGACAGCACCTCCGGCAGTGCAGCACTGGGGAGCGTCGGCCTAGATTTTTGTGCTCAAGTCTCTGGAGTGGGGCTTGAACCCACAACCTTCTGACTCAGAGACGAGAGAGAGAGAGAGAGAGTGCTACCCACTGAGCCACATCTGACATGGAGGGATGGGTGGGGGAATAAAACATTGCACGATGCTGTAAGGTTGTTAAATGGGCAAAAATGTCACGAGGTAGTGAAGGGAAAGGCACGGTGAACGGACGCAAAAGCAGACAGCTGCTGCGCAAACAAGATGACACCCACACAGTGTTAACCTCAAAAATGAGCGTTGTGGTTTAAGAAGCAAGGAAATGAGAGCAAGTTACTGAGGCTGGTGACCTCAATAACAAAAGGGCGCAAAGAATCAGAGAATCTTACAGTACAGAAGGAGGCCATTCGGCCCATCGTGGCTGTGCCGGCTCTTTGGTAGAGCCCTCCAATTAGACCCACTCCCCCATCCTTTCCCCACAGCCCTGCAAATTTTTCCCCTTCAAGTATATTTCCCATTCCCTTTTGAAAGTTACTATTGAATCTGCTTCCCCCGCCCTTCCAGGCAGCGCATTCCAGGTCACAACAACTCGCTGCGTAAACAATTCTCCTCATCGCCCCCGGTTCTTTTGCCAATGATCTTAAATCCTCTGGTTATCGGCCCTCCTGCCACTGGGAACAGTTTCTCCTTATTTACTCTTATCAAAACCTCTCACAATTTTGAGCAGCTCGAGAGCCCCGGCAACAACTAAAAATACACAGAGTCAAAACCGGTCGGATTGCAGAAACTAAAAGCCTCTGACCTCTGCTGACCCCCCGCCCCCCCACCCCCACCCCCACCCTGCCACGTCTCCTCCCGCGCCCCGTGCCCCGTGCCCCGCCGCACTGAAATTCACCATTTGCCGCCAATGTAACAACAACAAAAAACGAGCGGCGAATCAAAGTCGTGAGGGGAACACGTCCGGGCTCACGAGGAAATGGGGATGCCTGCAAACTGAGGTCAGGTTCCGCCGCCCTGAGCTTTAGGAATTAAAGATTAATCTCCAGGACACTGCTGCCTGAAACTCAGGAGAAAATATCAGGAAGGCGTTAAAAAAAAAAGGTGTGTTCTTTTGTTTATTAGTTGTCAAAATATCGGGGGTGGGAAGAAAAAGCTCCCTACACAACAGCACTGTGGGAGTACCTCACCGCCACCGTCACCTTCTCAAGGGCAACTGGGGATGGGCAATAAATGCCGGCCTTGCCAGCGACGCCCACTTCCCAAGAATGAGTAAAAACAATAATTTTACAAAAAGAACTGTCGATCCAACAGAGAGGCTTTCTCCTTCCCCGTGAGACTGCCTCCACTTGAAAGAAAGACTTGCATTTCTATAGCGCCTTCCACGACCACCGGATATCCCAAAGCACTTTACAGCCAATAAAGTACTTTCTGAAGTGTAGTCACTGTTGTAATGTAGAAAAACGCGGCAGCAAATTTGCACACAGCAAGATCCCACAAACAGCAATGTGATAATGGCCAGATAATCTGTTTTAGTGATGTTGATTGAGGGATAAATATTGGCCAGAACACCGCTGCTCTTCTTTGAAATAGTGCCATGGGATCTTTTATGTCCACCTGAGAGAACAGACAGGGCTTCGGTTTAACGTCTCATCTGAAAGCCAGCACCTACCGGCAGTGCAGCACTCCACTGGGAGCATGAGTTGAGATTTTTGTGCTCAAGTCTCTGGAGTGGGATTAAAACCCGCAACCTTCTGACTCTAGAGGCGAGGGTGCTCCCCACTGAGCCACATGCAGACACTTGACAACTGCCTACGACTGATAACGGGACCTCACCATGTGGGGAATCCCAGGCACAGATCGGTGGACCATCACTCCATGATGCCCTAGGCCCAAGAGTGGCTCTTGAGTAATACACCAGTTGGGATCATGATGGAAAGGCAGTAACTATGGTGGACTGGGGAGGTCAGAGGAAGGAGAGGCGGGTAGCAAAGGGGGAGATGACCTACGCCAAACCCTTCCCGTCAAATTAACAGCCGCCAACTCAGAGAGGGGGAAACAGAATTCAGCAGTTGAAGGAACCTTCAAGCTAACCAGAATTCCTCGAGGGTTCTACCGGGAGTTTCCTGGTTGACCCGTAATGGGCAGAACCTCCACCTGACCTGGACGAGTCGAGGGGCGAGGGCTCTCTTGAGATGGGAAATCACGCCTCCTTAGGCGAGAGCGGTGGAGCAGGGCAGGCTGAGTGAGGGGAACCATACCAGCCTCCACCCGGGCAGCTGAGCAACGTTCCCTTTAAGCTGCGCGGCCATGCAGCGTTCTGCAGCTCCCGCGCAGCCGGTGAGCCAGCTTTTAAATAGAAAAACCAGGCCTGCACGGAATTTTGAATGGGCAGAGTTGCCCGTTAAAGGGGCCCCAAAAAAATTAGAGGGAACATTGCAGGTGAGAACCCCATCGGCGGAGTCCAGGCCTGGACCCCCAATGAACAGATGTTAACAGATTTCTCCCCCCACTCTGAGGTAACCACGGCTGGGGTCCGGGTTGGGAGGTCTGGACAATATCCTCCACCCTCCCGTCCCAGGCTAATGACGTGCCCACCCATTGGCACTAGAAAATCCTGCCAGGTGAGGGAGCATCCCTTGAGGGCACCAGTTGGATGATGTTGGTAATCACTGGCATTTCGGCTCCAATATACTGTGGAACGCGGCAGAACAGGGGAGAGGAAGCTTCACGCTGTCAGCCGTGGCTCAGTGGGTGGCACTCTCGCCTCTGAGGCCAGAAGGTTGTGGGTTCAAGTCCCCCTCCAGAGACTTGAGTCCATAATCCAAGCCAACACTCCAGTGCCAGTGTGGAGGGAGCGCTGCACTGTCGGAGGTGTCGCCTTTCGGATGAGAGGTTAAACCGAGGCCCCCGTCTGCAAGTGACGCAAGTGATCCCACGGGCACTATTTCGAAGAAGAGCGGAGGAGTTCTCCCCGGTGTCCAGGAGCCAATATTTATCCCTGAACCAACATCACTAAAACAGATGATCTGGTCATTTATCTCACTGCTGCTTGTGGGACCTTGCTGTGCACAAATTGGCTGCTGCGTTTCAGAGTTACACAGAATGAACGACACAGAAACAGGCCGTTCGGCCCAACTGGTCCATGCCGGTGTCCGTGCTCTACACGAGCCTCCTCCCAGCCCTCTTCATCTAACTTCAGCAAATTGGCTGCCGCGTTTCCCACATTACAACAGTGACTACACTCCAAAAGTACTTCATTGGCTGTAAAACGCTTCGAGACGTCCGGTGGTCGTGAAAGGCGCTATAGAAATGCAAGTCTTTCTTTTCTTTCTTTAACCCCATCAACATATCCTTCTATTCCTTTCTCCCTCATGTACTTAATTAGCTTCTCCTTAATTGAATCTACGGTATTGGCCTCAAGCGTTCCCTGTGGTAGCGAGTTCCACAATCTCACCACGCTCTGGGTAAAGAAGATTCTCCTGAATTTTTCATTTCATTTATTAGTGACTTTCTTATATTTATGACCTCTAATGTTTCCGACATTACAACAGTGACTGCACTTCAAAAGTTCTTCAGTGACTGTAAAGCGCTTTGGGGATGTCCCGAGGTCGTGAAAGGCGCTATAGAAATGCAAGTTCTCTCTTCCAGTCTAGAAGTCAGACACTGGCCTCCAGAGTCTGTTCCAGAGGTCATTAAAGGACAATAGTTGCAGCCTCCTCATCAGAGGACAGCGATACACGCACAAATTGCCATCAATTACAGGAACATCTCCATTACATTTCCAACATCACGTTATAAATATCGGGGTTTCTTTAAAAATAAAAAAATTCTCCTCTTTCTCCACGCTGACTTCAAAGTGAGCCACAGGCAACCGGCCTTCACAGCACTTGATCTGCCATGACCTTGCTTACAGCTCCTTAAAGTGAATCAATAACTAGGACCTTGAACGAGACGCGAGCGAGGGGGGGGGGGGGGGGGGAAGGGAAAGGGAAGTTAACAACAACAACAAAAAATAACGCTATCCAGCCCACATTGCCCAGGAGCGCGATCTTTAGCTGAAGATGTACCTCAGCGAAGTTAAACGACAGGACTACAAAGAGAAGGCATTCTCCCGCAGGCTACTAATTAAAGTGTGCAGCATTAATGTCAGCTCGAGAGAGAGAGGGAGTAAAATACAAGGTCAGGTTGCAGCGGTTTAGCACTCGCCTGCTGGCTCATTGTGGAAATGTATTGCCCGGAGAGGTACCCGACCCCCAGCCTTTGCTGCATTAGCTGGAGTGCTGGAACAAGCCTCAGTGCCCCGATCAAACACCCCGCACCAACGATAAAAGCACATATCGACCATCAAACCATCAGCTCCACTCTCCTCCAGCCCCCAAATCCAGTTTCTTCTTGTTTCAAGGTGAGAGAGATATTTCAGCAACCCAGTGTCAGCATCAAACATTCCCAGGGCAGGTACAGCACGGGTTAGATACAGAGTAAAGCTCCCTCTACACTGTCCCATCAAACACTCCCAGGGCAGGTACAGCACGGGGTTAGATACAGAGTAAAGCTCCCTCTACACTGTCCCATCAAACACTCCCAGGGCAGGTACAGCATGGGTTAGATACAGAGTAAAGCTCCCTCTACACTGTCCCATCAAACACTCCCAGGGCAGGTACAGCATGGGTTAGATACAGAGTAAAGCTCCCTCTACACCGTCCCATCAAACACTCCCAGGGCAGGTACAGCACGGGTTAGATACAGAGTAAAGCTCCCTCTACACTGTCCATACAAACACTCCCAGGGCAGGTACAGCACGGGTTAGATACAGAGCTTGTACTACAATGCCCCATCAAACAGGTAGGTACAGTATGGGCACCCACCTGCACTGCATCCCCGTTTTATACAATGACAAACCTGCACCACCAGTACTGTACCCATGTTATAGTGACAGACCTGTACCCACCAGTACTGTACCCCAGTGTTATACAGTGACAGACTTGTACCCACCAGTACTGTACCCCAGTGTTATACAGTGACAGACCCGTACCCACCAGTAATGTACCCCAGTGTTATACAGTGACAGACCTGTACCCACCAGTACTGTACCCCAGTGTTATACAGTGACAGACCCATACCCTCCAGTAATGTACCCCAGTGTTATACAGTGACAGACCCGTACCCACCAGTACTGTACCCCGGTGTTTTGCAGTGACAGACCTGTACCCACCAGTACTGTACCCCAGTGTTATACAGTGACAGACCCATACCCACCAGTAATGTACCCCAGTGTTATACAGTGACATACCTGTACCCACCAGTACTGTACCCCGGTGTTATACAGTGAGGCCTGTACCCACCAGTACTGTACCCCGGTTTATACAGTGGCAGACCTGTACCCACCGGTCCGAAGTGGGGATGTTCGCTGATGATTTCACAGTGTTCAGTTCCATTCGCTTGAGCTGATAAGTGACAAGTAACATTCGCATCACACAAGTGCCAGGCAATGACCTTCTCCAACAAGTGAGAATCTAACCACCTCCCCTTGACATTCAATGGCATTACAATCGCCGAATCCCCCACCATCAACATCTTGGACCAGCCAAATAAATAGTGGCTACAAGAGCAGGTCAGAGGCTGGGTATTCTGCGGCAAGTGACTCACCTCCTGACTCCCTAAAGCCTTTCCACCATCTAGAAGGCACAAGTCAGGAGTGTGATGAAATACTCTCCACTTGCCTGGATGAGTGCAGCTCCAACAACACTCAAGAAGCTCGACACCATCCAGGACAAAGCAGCCTGCTTGATTGGCACCCCATCCACCAACTTAAACATTCACTCCCTCCACCACCGGCGTACCGTGGCTGCAGTGTGTACCGTCTACAAGATGTACTGCAGCAACTCGCCATGGCTTCTTCGACAGCACCTCCCAAACCCGCGACCTCTACCACCTAGAAGGACAAGGGCAGCAGGCGAATGGGAACACCACCACCTCCAAGTTCCCGTCCAAGTCACACACCATCCTGACTTGGAAATATATCGCCGATCCTTCATCGTCGCTGGGTCAAAATCCTGGAACTCCCTCCCTAACAGCCCTGTGGGGGTACCTTCACCACACGGACTGCAGCGGTTCAAGGCGGCGGCTCACCACCACCTTCTCAAGGGGCAATTAGGGATGGGCAATAAATGCTGGCCTTGCCAGCAACGCCCACATCCTGTGAATGGATTTGAAAAAAACTTGGCCCGAGCGTTATGGAGCTCAAAATGCTCTCTCCAGACAGAGCCGGAGTTTGGAAGGACAGAATCTATAGTTGTTCTGCTGGGTGTTTTTCACAGATCAAATGGATGTTGCGAGAGAATTTCACACGTCTGCTCTCTTGCTTAACAGAAGCCTTCGTGTTGATGTTATCTGGGTGCAAGGGTTTAAACTCCAGCCAAGCACAAGATCGCAGACAACACCTTATTATCACTTTATTTTAATATTTGTACTGCAGAGATCAATAGTGTTGTCTGCCTAAGCCAGTCATGCAGCTCCGATCAATGATGCCATAATGTGTTACATTACAATAGCGACCTCACTGTTTAACCTCCCATCTGCCAGTGGGAATTTCGACAGGACCCTGTTAATATTGGGTTTCCGATACTCCCAACATTGGAACAGTGCAGGTCTGAGGCCATCACACTGAAGCTGTGCGGAGGTGCTCTGTCAGGATGCATCTGGACTGCTGCCTTCACTTCTGCTCCCCAGCACACATCGGAACATGATTAGGGCCACACAGCCCCTCTCTTTCCTTTAGTAGTCGGCCCTCAGGAATTGGGGAGATCCTGGGTCCATTCCCTGTTGTGTGCTGTTAGCTGGTCCCAGCCAGGATAGCAGGAGCGATCATACAATGAACCTCAGCATTTCAGGGCTGGCGAGGTGGAGGGGGCGGCGGTGGGGGAACAGCCAGGGTTCCAATTGCGGATCCTAAAAGGGTTAAATGATGAGGACAGGTTGCATAGACTGGGCATGTATTCCCTTGAGCATAGATTAAGGGATGATCTAAGCGAGGTGTTTTAAGATGATTAAAGGATTTGATAGGATAGATAGAGAGAAACTATTTCCTTTGGTGGGGGGAGTTTAGAACAAGGGGGCATAACCTTAAAATTAGAGCCAGGCCGTTCAGGGGTGATGTCAGGAAGCACTTCTTCACACAAAGGGTAGTGGAAATCTGGAACTCTCTCCCCCGAAAAGCTAATGAGGCTGGGGGTCAATTGAAAATTTCAATACTGAGATTGATAGATTTTTGTTGGGCAAAGGGTATTAAGGGTTACGGAACCAAGCTGGATAGATGGAGTTAATATACAGATCAGCCATGATCTCACTGAATGGCAGAAGAGGCTCGAGGAGCAGAATGGCCTCCTCCTGTTCTTATCCAGTGACACCTCGCCAACCCCTGTGGGAAGTAGGCGTGTGTGTGGATATTAGGGGTTGAGGACAGGAATGGGATTGATAGAAGGCACCCGTCTCCTCCCCATAAACACGTAACCTGTCTAGGATCAGGAGGGTGATCACTCGGGCTGATCCATCAGAGGGAGTCCAGTGCCTGTGGATCTGTAACAGAGTCAGCGGCGTCAGGAGAGGATGGCAATTCACAGTGACCAGTGTGTGTCTCAGTGACCAGTGTGTGTCTCAGTGACCAGTCTGTGTCTCGCAGTGACCAGTCTGTGTCTCGCATTGACCAGTGTGTGTCGCGCAGTGACCAGTGTGTGTCGCGCAGTGACCAGTGTGTGTCTCAGTGACCAGTGTGTGTCTCAGTGACCACTGTGTGTCTCGCAGTGACCAGTCTGTGTCTCGCATTGACCAGTCTGTGTCTCGCAGTGACCAGTGTGTCGCGCAGTGACCAGTGTGTGTCGCGCAGTGACCAGTGTGTGTCTCAGTGACCACTGTGTGTCTCGCAGTGACCAGTCTGTGTCTCGCATTGACCAGTCTGTGTCTCGCAGTGACCAGTGTGTCGCGCAGTGACCAGTGTGTGTCGCGCAGTGACCAGTGTGTGTCTCAGTGACCACTGTGTCGCGCAGTGACCAGTCTGTGTCTCGCAGTGACCAGTCTGTGTCTCAGTGACCAGTCTGTGTCTCGCAGTGACCAGTCTGTGTCGCAGTGACCAGTGTGTCTCTCGCAGTGACCAGTGTGTCTCTCGCAGTGACCAGTCTGTGTCTCGCAGTGACCAGTCTGTGTCTCGCAGTGACCAGTCTGTGTCTCAGTGACCAGTGTGTCTCTCGCAGTGACCAGTGTGTCTCTCGCAGTGACCAGTGTGTCTCTCGCAGTGACCAGTGTGTCTCTCGCAGTGACCAGTGTGTCTCTCGCAGTGACCATTGAGTGTCTCAGTGACCAGTGTGTCTCTCGCAGTGACCAGTCTGTGTCTCGCAGTGACCAGTCTGTGTCTCGCAGTGACCAGTGTGTCTCTCGCAGTGACCAGTGTGTCTCTCGCAGTGACCAGTGTGTCTCTCGCAGTGACCAGTCTGTGTCTCGCAGTGACCAGTCTGTGTCTCGCAGTGACCAGTGTGTCTCTCGCAGTGACCAGTCTGTCTCTCGCAGTGACCAGTCTGTCTCAGTGACCAGTCTGTCTCTCGCAGTGACCAGTCTGTGTCTCGAAGTGACCAGTCTGTGTCTCGCAGTGACCAGTCTGTGTCGCAGTGACCAGGGTGTGTCTCAGTGACCAGTGTGTCTCTCGCAGTGACCAGTGTGTCTCTCGCAGTGACCAGTGTGTGTCTCGCAGTGACCAGTGTGTGTCTCGCAGTGACCAGGGAGTGTCGCAGTGACCAGTGAGTGTCTCAGTGACCAGTGTGTGTCTCAGTGACCAGTGTGTGTCTCGCAGTGACCAGGGAGTGTCTCAGTGACCAGTGAGTGTCTCAGTGACCAGTGTGTGTCTCGCAGTGACCAGGGAGTGTCTCAGTGACCAGTGAGTGTCTCAGTGACCAGTGTGTGTCTCGCAGTGACCAGGGAGTGTCGCAGTGACCAGTGTGTGTCTCGGTGACCAGGGAGTGTCGCAGTGACCAGGGTGTGTCTCGCGGTGACCAGGGAGTGTCGCGGTGACCAGTGTGTGTCTCGGTGACCAGGGTGTGTCTCGCGGTGACCAGGGAGTGTCTCAGTGACCAGGGAGTGTCTCGGTGACCAGGGAGTGTCGCGGTGACCAGTGTGTGTCTCGGTGACCAGGGAGTGTCACAGTGACCAGTGTGTGTCTCGCGGTGACCAGTGTGTGTGTGTCGCAGTGACCAGTGTGTGTGTGTCTCGGTGACCAGTGTGTGTCTCGGTGACCAGGGAGTGTCGCAGTGACCAGGGTGTGTCTCGCGGTGACCAGGGTGTGTGTGTCGCAGTGACCAGTGTGTGTGTGTCTCGGTGACCAGTGTGTGTCTCGGTGACCAGGGAGTGTCTCGGTGACCAGGGTGTGTCTCGCGGTGACCAGGGAGTGTCTCAGTGACCAGGGAGTGTCTCGGTGACCAGGGAGTGTCGCGGTGACCAGTGTGTGTCTCGGTGACCAGGGAGTGTCGCAGTGACCAGGGTGTGTCTCGCGGTGACCAGTGTGTGTGTGTCGCGGTGACCAGTGTGTGTGTGTCTCGGTGACCAGTGTGTGTCTCGGTGACCAGGGAGTGTCTCGGTGACCAGTGTGTGTCTCGGTGACCAGGGAGTGTCTCGGTGACCAGTGTGTGTCTCGGTGACCAGTGTGTGTCTCGCGGTGACCAGTGTGTGTCTCGCGGTGACCAGTCTGTGCCTCGCGGTGACCAGTCTGTGCCTCGCGGTGACCAGTGTGCGTCGCGGTGACCAGTCTGTGTCTCGCGGTGACCAGTCTGTGTCTCGCGGTGACCAGTCTGTGTCTCGCGGTGACCAGTCTGTGTCTCGCGGTGACCAGTCTGTGTCTCGCGGTGACCAGTCTGTGTCTCGCGGTGACCAGTCTGTGTCTCGCGGTGACCAGTCTGTGTCTCGCGGTGACCAGTCTGTGTCTCGCGGTGACCAGTCTGTGTCTCGCGGTGACCAGTCTGTGTCTCGCGGTGACCAGTCTGTGTCTCGCGGTGACCAGTCTGTGTCTCGCGGTGACCAGTCTGTGTCTCGCGGTGACCAGTCTGTGTCTCGCGGTGACCAGTCTGTGTCTCGCGGTGACCAGTCTGTGTCTCGCGGTGACCAGTCTGTGGTCTTCGCGGTGACCAGTCTGTGTCTCGCGGTGACCAGTGTGTGTCTCGCGGTGACCAGTCTGTGTCTCGCGGTGACCAGTCTGTGTCTCGCGGTGACCAGTCTGTGTCTCGCGGTGACCAGTCTGTGTCTCGCGGTGACCAGTCTGTGTCTCGCGGTGACCAGTCTGTGCCTCGCGGTGACCAGTCTGTGCCTCGCGGTGACCAGTCTGTGCCTCGCGGTGACCAGTCTGTGTCTCGCGGTGACCAGTCTGTGTCTCGCGGTGACCAGTCTGTGTCTCGCGGTGACCAGTCTGTGTCTCGCGGTGACCAGTCTGTGTCTCGCGGTGACCAGTCTGTGTCTCGCGGTGACCAGTCTGTGTCTCGCGGTGACCAGTCTGTGTCTCGCGGTGACCAGTCTGTGTCTCGCGGTGACCAGTCTGTGTCTCGCGGTGACCAGTCTGTGTCTCGCGGTGACCAGTCTGTGTCTCGCGGTGACCAGTCTGTGTCTCGCGGTGACCAGTCTGTGTCTCGCGGTGACCAGTCTGTGTCTCGCGGTGACCAGTCTGTGTCTCGCGGTGACCAGTCTGTGTCTCGCGGTGACCAGTCTGTGTCTCGCGGTGACCAGTCTGTGTCTCGCGGTGACCAGTCTGTGTCTCGCGGTGACCAGTCTGTGTCTCGCGGTGACCAGTCTGTGTCTCGCGGTGACCAGTCTGTGTCTCGCGGTGACCAGTCTGTGTCTCGCGGTGACCAGTCTGTGTCTCGCGGTGACCAGTCTGTGTCTCGCGGTGACCAGTCTGTGTCTCGCGGTGACCAGTCTGTGTCTCGGTGACCAGTCTGTGCCTCGCGGTGACCAGTCTGTGCCTCGCGGTGACCAGTCTGTGCCTCGCGGTGACCAGTCTGTGCCTCGCGGTGACCAGTCTGTGCCTCGCGGTGACCAGTCTGTGCCTCGCGGTGACCAGTCTGTGCTCGCAGTGACCAGTCTGTGCCTCGCAGGTGACCAGTCTGTGCCTCGCAGTGACCAGTCTGTGCCTCGCGGTGACCAGTCTGTGTCTCGCGGTGACCAGTCTGTGTCTCGCGGTGACCAGTCTGTGCCTCGCGGTGACCAGTCTGTGCCTCGCGGTGACCAGTCTGTGCCTCGCGGTGACCAGTCTGTGCCTCGCGGTGACCAGTCTGTGCCTCGCGGTGACCAGTCTGTGCCTCGCGGTGACCAGTCTGTGCCTCGCGGTGACCAGTCTGTGTCTCGCGGTGACCAGTCCGTGTCTCGCGGTGACCAGCGTGAGCGGATCACCACTGTATTGGTCACTGTACTGGTCGGGAATAGGAAGGGTTCAAGTAGGAGGCAAAAGCAAGACTCAATTCCCTGCCGGTCTCAAGCTATTCTCGAGGCTCTCAGCCGCAGTATTTCAAATTACTTCCAGACCACCATTTATACAGCGGCAAATGGGGAAATACGTCATTATTTGTCCAATTACCACCCGCTTCTGCCTTGAACCAGCATCCCTTTTGTCTTTTAATCTCTCCTGCCTTCCACCCTCTCACAGACCTTATTCATTCCTCCCCCCTCCTTCCCCCACCTCTGTACTTGCTAAAACCAGTTACATCTCTAACTTTCTCCAGTTCTGAAGGTCATTGACCTGAAACGTTAACTCTGTTTCTCTCTCTCCACAGATGCTGCCTGACCTGCTGAGTGTTTCCAGCATTTTCTTATTTTATTTCAGATTTCCACCATCCGCAGTATTTTGTCTTTTGTATTACAGGGCTTCAAGTCACCTCGGAGTATAAATAACACACAGGGTTAAATCTTCATTTCTCGCTGCATTATAAGGAAGCATCACACCCATCCGATAAACACTGTCTAGACATCTATAACAGGACCTACTGTGTGTGTAACAGGACTGAGTGTCCCAGCACTGACTGTGTGTGTAACAGGACTGAGTGTCCCAGCACTGACTGTGTGTGTGTAACAGGACTGAGTGTCCCAGCACTGACTGTGTGTGTGTAACAGGACTGAGTGTTCCAGCACTGACTGTGTGTGTAACAGGACTGAGTGTCCCAGCACTGACTGTGTGTGTGTAACAGGACTGAGTGTCCCAGCACTGACTGTGTGTGTGTAACAGGACTGAGTGTCCCAGCACTGACTGTGTGTGTAACAGGACTGAGTGTCCCAGCACTGACTGTGTGTATAACAGGACTGAGTGTCCCAGCACTGACTGTGTGTATAACAGGACTGAGTGTCCCAGCACTGACTGTGTGTGTAACAGGACTGAGTGTCCCAGCACTGACTGTGTGTGTAATAGGACCGAGTGTCCCAGCACTGAGTGCCTGGGCTCCCACGTGTAGTATGTTCAGTTTGGTTTGGTTGGAGGCTGCTTTGTTTGCTGAACCATTCCCGTCAGTTCCTTCGGGAGAGATGGCGATAAAATGAGTAAAATAAAGAAGGCAGCCTCTGGTTTCAAGATCCCATCACAGAATGAGACACACAGTTGGAATCCATATGTCATGCTGAAGGACAAGGTTAACCCAACCCTCTAATACACCACTGATAATTCGGCTTGTGAGCTGATGAAGGGTGACGGGGTTGCCAGCCCTGGAGAGCAGTGTGCACTCCAAAATAACCTGCCTCTGATCAGCGTGTCCTGGTGACCTCAGGCTGAACTGCAGTAGTCAAGAAAGTGAAGGTCCAACACCCTTTCTGAAAATCTTCCATAACTCACTGCAGATGCACAGAGAAAGACTGCACCACTTTACTTACTTGTTTAGTAGATTTTAGGTGAATAATCTGAGGGATATCAGTGCTGTGCAATAAAACTCTCTTCCACTATCAGCACCCTGTGTCACCATCAAACACTCCCAGGGCAGGTACAGCACGGGTTAGATACAGAGTAAAGCTCCCTCTACACTGTCCCCATCAAACACTCCCAGGGCAGGTACAGCACGGGTTAGATACAGAGTAAAGCTCCCTCTACACTGACCCATCAAACACTCCCAGGGCAGGTACAGCACGGGGTTAGATACAGAGTAAAGCTCCCTCTACACTGTCCCATCAAACACTCCCAGGGCAGGTACAGCACGGGTTAGATACAGAGTAAAGCTCCCTCTACACTGTCCCATCAAACACTCCCAGGGCAGATACAGCACGGGTTAGATACAGAGTAAAGCTCCCTCTACACTGTCCCATCAAACACTCCCAGGGCAGGTACAGCACGGGTTAGATACAGAGTAAAGCTCCCTCTACACTGTCCCATCAAACACTCCCAGGGCAGGTACAGCATGGGTTAGATACAGAGTAAGGTGAAACCGTAACAGGGGAAATCTGTCAGGAGCAAATGTTCCAGCCACAGGCCTCCCAGTGGGAGAAGCAGCCGTTTCCAACATCTCCGTCTTTTCAGGCACTCGGGAGATAAAGATTTGAAGGTCAATCGCTGCTACAGAACTCTTTCTCCTCGTATCTGCCTGGTGCAGCAGGCCATGAATAGCAAAACGCACTAGGGTTAATTTTCAAACGTCAACGAACACACAAGGCGTTGGGAGTTGGGTCATTTTCGGGAACCTTCCAACAACTAGATTGGTACATCATTTTTTTTTTAAATGGGTTTGATCTGCTGTGGCCTCTTGGTCTGGCTTCCTCTAATTGGCTGAACTCCCCATATTTTCCTTTAAGGAAAGGGGGCGCTGATGATCAATCCGATTACTTTCTTTGAAGGCCCAACGCATGCCTGCGATACGGTTTAACGTGGACTGTCTGTCATGT
Source organism: Squalus acanthias (assembly GCA_030390025.1). Taxonomy (NCBI): domain Eukaryota; kingdom Metazoa; phylum Chordata; class Chondrichthyes; order Squaliformes; family Squalidae; genus Squalus; species Squalus acanthias. The sequence goes on along the minus strand of CM059429.1, from coordinate 168,730,452 downwards.
ATTCAACTGGCCGCTCCTCACACACATGGTGCCTCGGACTTGTGTGTTGATACCCGGATAGCAGAATGATACCTGGACTTCAAAGGTTAAGTTACGAGGAGAGATTACACAAATTAGGGTTGTATTCCCTAGAATTTAGAAGATTAAGGGGTGATCTGATCGAAGTTTTCAGATATTAAGGGGAATTGATAGGGTAGATAGAGAGAAACTATTTCTGCTGGTTGGGGATTCTAGGACTAGGGGGTATAGTCTAAAAATTAGAGCCAGACCTTTCAAGAATGAAATTAGGAAACACTTCCACACACAAAGGGTGGTAGAAGTTTGGAACGCTCTTCTGCAAACGGCAATTGATGCTCGATCAATTGTTAATTTTAAATCGGAGATTGATAGCTTTTTGTTAAGCAAAGGTATTAAGGGGTATGGGGCAAAAGCGGGTATATGGAGTTAGGTCGCAGATCAGCCATGATCTCATTGAATGGCGGAGCAGGCTCGAGGGGCTGAATGGCCTCCTCCTGTTCCTATGTTGACTGGCTCGTCCATAGCGGAGGCCGTCAATACTGAGCGCAATCCTGCCCTCACCTGATGTTCTCCCTTGTGGGGGAGGGGGAACGGGGGGGGGGGGGGGAACTGATGGCGGCCATGAGTGAGAAAGGCGCTACAGGAAGGTAGGTTTTCTTTGTTTCTTCACATCTCACTAACCTTTATCTGTTGTGGCAATGGGCGATGCCGATACTAGGGGCCTTCTTCAGGTTGAGGCGCTTTGTAAGGGCCGAGTGGAATGGACTCGGGCATCGGGAGTACAATTTCGAAGTTTACGGATGACACAAAACTTGGCAACGTAGTGACTAGTGAGCAGGATAGTAACAGACTTCAGGAGGACGCAGACAGTCTGGTGAAATGGGCAGACACATGGCAGATACAGTTTAATGCGGCTCAGTGTGAAGTGATGCACTTTGGGAGGAACAACATGGAGAGACAGTATAATCTAACTGGTACTATTTTGAGGGGGGTGCAAGAGCAGAGGGACCTGGGGGGCGGTGCAGCTTCACAAATCTTTGAAGGTGGCAGGGCAAGTTGATAAGGCAGGTAAGAATCTGTATGGGACACTTTCTAAATGGGGCATTGAATACAAAAACAAGGAAGTCACGCTAAACCTTTACAAATCGCTGGTTAGGCCTCAGATGGAGTACTGTGTACAATTCTGGTCCCCTCACCTTAGGTAGAATGTCACTTCAGAGGGCAGTTAAGAGACAACCACGTTGGTGAAGGATTGGAGTCACATGTAGGCCCAGACCGGGTAAGGACGGCAGGTTTCCTTCCCTAAAGGGACATTAGTGAACTTGTTGAATTTTTATGACAATGGTCACTTTTACTGACACCAGCTTTTTATTTCCAGATTTTCTTTTTGAACAAATTCATCTTCTCAAACTGGTGGGACTTGAACACACATTCTCCAGATGAAAAAGAAAGAAAGACTTGCATTTCTATAGCGCCTTTCACGACCACCGGATGTCCCAAAGCACTTTACAGCCAATGAAGTACTTTTGGAGTGTAGTCACTGTTGTAATGTAGGAAACACCGCAGCCAATTTGTGCACAGCAAGCTCCCACAAACAGCAATGCGATATTGACCAGATAATCTGTTTTAGTGATGTTGATTGAGGGATAAATATTGGCCCCAGGACAGCAGGGAGAACTCCCCCTGCTCTTCTTCAAAATAGTGCCATGGGATCTTTTACATCCACCTGAGAGAGCAGACGGGGCCTCGGTTTAACGTCTCATCGAGAGACGGCACCTCCAACAGTGCGGCACTCCCTCAGCACTGCGCTGGGAGCGTCAGCCTAGATTTTTGTTCTCAAGTCTCTGGAGTGGGACTTGAACCCACAAACATCTGACTCAGAGGCGAGGGTGTTGCCAACTGAGCCACGGCTGACACAGTCCAGTAACATAACCGCTACTCTGCTGTCCCCCGAAATATCTTAACAGTAACATCGCTCACCTTGACAACCACAAAACTCATCAAGAGGAAGGTTTTCTTTAAAAATAGACGTGTAACTTCATCGAGGGCCCAGCAGATCAAGGCACCAGCCCAAGGGAGCCCGAACTGGCAAGGCTGCAGGGGCAGAAAGAGGGGCACACTCAGTGGCATTAGTACCCCAGTGAGGGGGGGGGGGGGGGGG